>ML682005.1:7939362-8155194 GCA_007922195.1 Podocnemis expansa
AGACACTACTACTACTACTCACTGACATCCCAATCCACACTGTGAGCCACTGACACCCCACCACAAACACTGCTACTCACTGACACACCAACGTGGATGACACTACTAATTGACACTCCAATGTATGCTGTTAGCCAGTGACACCCCAACATTGACACCACTACTGCTCAGTGACACTGCAACATAGACACTACTACTCATTGACACCCCAATGCATGCTGCTAGCCAGTGACACCCCAACATCAACACTACTACTGCTTACTGACACCCTAACATAGACACTGCTACTCACTGACCCCCAATGCATGCTCCTAGCCAGTGACACCCCAATATAGACATTGCTACTCACTGACACCCCGACATAGACACTACTACTACTCACTGACACCAAAATGCACGCTGCTAGCCAGTGACACCCCAATATAGACACTGCTACTCACTGACACCCGGACATAGACACTACTACTTGTTGGCACTCTCAGTGCTTTCTGCTAGGGAGTGACATGGGCATCCCAACATAGACACTAGTATTCACTGACACACCCCAACGTTGGCTGTTAGCCACTGACACCTGAACATAGGCACTACAAATCACTGATACAAACACCTAAAGTGACACATATTAACATTGATACTTCCAAATGTGGTGCTATGCAGTGATACTGACACATTAGCATTGACACAGATTGATGCACCGGTACATTCACTACTGCTCAGTGACACTGACACCTCATTGACACCTACCTAGTGACATACATGGACATTGACACACAGGTCTGACCTGCTCCTATGACTTAACTTCCTAGCATTTATTTTCCTCCTGTTCATCAGTACTGTGTGTCTGTTGAAGTGGGATTTTTCTCTCATGAAAGCTCATGCGATAAATAAATTTGATAGTCTTTTGAAGTGGCACTAGACTTGTTTCATTGACACTCACACTCAGATACATATTGCTATCTGATGACACTGATATCCTGACACTGACACACAATAGTGCTGACATTCCAACATGTGGTACCAGCGATACAGATACCTAACATATACTGCTACCCTGTAGTACTGACATGCCCTATATTGGCACAATGACACGTCATACATGGCAGCATGCACACATGCACCACAGTACTGACACAGTCGTACCACATGTATGAATGCTTACTGACATGCAATGACATTGACATCTCTCAAAACTGACACACATCAGCACTGTCACACAGTTGTCACGATACACACTAACACATACCTCTGCTAAAAGTGACACTGACACCCCCAACACTGACATGCAGAGAAACTGACACATATGCATTACTGTGCACCCACACACCATTATTCCAATACGCAGTCATAGTGACACACATCCCAACATATATGGCCACCGAATGATGTAGACAACCCTATCACTGGCACTCAGTGATGCTAACACACACAAATATCACTGCTGACACACACACACACAGTTACAGTGACACGTACCAAAACATACTGCTCCTCAGTGAGACTGACACTCCCACCATTCCCATATCCAGTGACAGTTTTGCTCCCAATACTGACATATGCTTTCTCTCAATGTCTGTGTAGGATGCCAAGCCATTTGATACATCCTCATCAGCCAGGTAAAGAGCTGGTAGCCCACTGTTGAAGTATGTCAGCAGGTACTCATTAAGGATATGTGGCATAGTCTGATGTCAACTGCTTTTATGTAGCGTAGGGTGGTCAAACTTATGGAACTCAAGAGCTGCACAAGTCAATTATTAAACCTTCGAAAGCCACACTGAGGCATATAACCACAGACTTTTTTACCTATTCCAAAATTACTAAGCTTAAAATTCATTGCATGCTTTAATTTTATCATAAAAATGGCAAATATTGATCTAACTAATGTCAGATTCTAATAATTACTTAAGGTTACCATATAAACTAGGCCTATACAGTAAAAACTTGGCTGTTGCTGGATGTAGAACACTGCAGGCTAGTGGCAAGTTTTATAAAATCTGGGCAGTAACTTCTCAATGCAGTACGTAAAAGCTGTCTCAGGTGCTGATCTCTTAAGTATTGCACAATGTTTTGATTTAACAAAATTTCATTGTGGAATACAATGCTCAGCACAGTAACACATTTTGCCTTCTAGGGCGTGCTCCGATTGGAATGCACCCCTTCCCATTAGCAGCGCTGAGAGCTAGCACCGCAAAGCCACCTCTTTAATAGTGAAGGTCTATTGTGCTGCTTCGGGCCGACTAGGACTGTGCCCCGTCGGCCCTGCCGTAGTTACGGCCCTGACAATGCTTCACAGTGGTAAGTTGTGCCAAAAATTGAAAGTAAGCTACATTCAGTTTTAAACTTCTCCTTTGTATTTTCATTTCTTGTTATTCTACATCATGTTTAGGACTTGTAAAACATGATTTTATTTTAACAATGAGTAAAATTGCATTAGGGCCTATGAGAAAATCTAAACATGCTGCGGCTTCCCCAACCATGCCCTCCCCCCCCCTTGCTGCTTCCCTGCTGTCTCTTATCATGCTGCTGTTGCTCTGCTCTCCCTGACCCATGCTGCACTTCTGCCCTCCCAACCCCGACCATACTGCCTTCCCTGCTGGCCCCAACCATGCCGCCACTTCCCTGCTGTCCCTGACCATGCCACTGCTTCCCTGCGAGGCCCGACCATGCTGCCACTTCCCTGCTGCCTCTTACCATGCCGCTGCTTCTCTGCTGTCCCTGACCATGCCACACTTCTCCCCTGTCTCCCACCATACCACTCTTCCCTGCCATCCTCTTCCGTGAGCTGCACTTTTTCTTTGAAGAGCTGCATGCAGCTCAGGAGCCACAGTTTGGCCATGCCTGATATAACAGATCATTAGAGAATCAGAGTTTGAAAAGATTGGCTGCACAAATGCTCTGTCGTG
Source organism: Podocnemis expansa (assembly GCA_007922195.1). NCBI lineage: Eukaryota > Metazoa > Chordata > Testudines > Podocnemididae > Podocnemis > Podocnemis expansa. The sequence goes on from ML682005.1 coordinate 7,942,263, forward strand.
TTTGAACCCAAGAATGGTCCTATCTGAAACTGAGGATGACCACTGGTGCCTTGATAGGCCACAAGCTGTTGGGCAGATAGTTGTTTTGATGACAAGAGAGTGATTAATAACTGTCATAGTTGACCACTTGTTATATCAAGTAGATTACACTGTCATGCCATGTGGGGTGGCATAAACGGCCATAAAAGATGTCTAGAAGAAAGGTGAATTGGTGAGTAGTTGAAGAGTTCTGAGTACAGAAGCAAGTTGCTGTTCTCACAGATTTTGGCCAGGAGCATAATGGAGAGGCCCTTCAAGATGACTATGAGGTGATGCTATTTTACTAAATATTGGAAACCATGGCAACAGAGTTGCAAATAAAGTCCCATGAACAATGCATGGAGCTTTGGACAATGGATCAGCATTCACATTGCACTGTCCATCAGTAAAACTCTGCAGATCCACAGATATTCACATGATAGTCATATCCACGGACAGGAGAGTCGCTGCCCCGGGGAAGGACCTGGGGCACTGGCCCAGGCCATGCCCCCTGGCTGCGGGCCACGCCCCAACCCTGATTCTGCACCGGGGCCCGGCTGCTGCCGCCAGCCTAGCCCCGGATCCTCGGCCGTGGGCAAGGCAGGGAGCGGCAGCAACAGCCGCGGGCAGCCCAGCCTAGGACGGGGCCGGAAGTGGCTGCCGCCATCACGGGCAGGCAGGTCCCAGATCTCCAGCTGGAGACCGGGAAGGGCAGGGGCTGCGCCAGGATTGGGGCACTGGCGCTGGGATTTGGGGCACAAGCCTCATGTGCCAGGCCCCAGCGACGCCCCGTCCGCGAATACAATGAGGATGTCTGTAGACCATTTCTTGCAGATACAGATCGGATATGGATCCACATATTTGTATCTGTGCAGGACTTTATCTATCAGTACCTGGGCCAGGGAAGCTAATGATTCAGCCAGTGGACCAAATTCGATGAAAAATTTTGGTCACATACCATCTGACTGCAATCTCAGTGTATCACTAGGCTTTGACTTTCACGCCATTTAAGTTCTTCTGCTTAATGTTGAGATTGTGTCAGCAGCCAAGCACAGCCTCATTTGAGCATAACACATGCATTGATACTGACACAAACACCCCAACTGTCAGTGACACTGACACCACCGGTACTTCCACAGACAATGACACATATACACATATATCAGTACTGACATGCAGTGACACTGACACTCACGTGCACATTGCTGTGCACACAAACATACACCAAAACTGACGTGCACTGTAACAATGATGCCTCCTGTACTGACAGGCAGTGCTGGTGAGATTCACACTGTGGCACGCACCTATATACACACATCCCTACTTATATCTAGTGACAGACAAACATGCTGCTGTACAGCAAAACAGACACACATATATTAACGCTCATATGCATGTACTGACACTGATGCATAGAGACACAGGCAACAAAAAGTCACCTATGTGACAAGGTATTCTTGAGCAAAGCAGGGATCAGAGATTGCTAGTCAGATTAAAGATATAACCTTGAACATAGAGGCTATGTCCACACCTAAGTGGTTAAACTGATTTAACTTAAAGCGGTTTAACCAAAGCGAAATAAAACTTGTTAAAGCACTTTAAGTTAAAGCACTTTAACAGGTCCACACCAAGAAACCCCAAATCAAAATAGCATGTCCGCACACAGGACTTGCTAGTTCGCTTCTGGGGTGAGGCACCATGGGAAGTGTGGCCAGATGGCTGCCTGGCACTGCCATGCCCCTGGCCAATCACATAAAAGCAGGAACTGCCCTCAGCTTCCTGTCCATAGTGGCTGGCAGTGGACCGCAAGAGCGGTGGCAATGGATGCTCCCCAGCTCCCATTCCATCATCATGCGGCAGTCAGGCCCTCCGCAACTCTCCGGGGCGGTCTCCAGCATTGGGACACATTGTTCCTGGACAATGATGGCACTGAGCCTGAGGCCCTAAACATTCTTTTGGGGGGTCTCAGAGCGGCCTTGCTTACACTCCCCACCTCTGTGCCCCGGCGCATCTGGGCACAGGAGACCAGCAGGGACTGGTGGGAGCATGTAGTGCTGGGGACATGGAGCAATGAGCAGCGGCACAGGATCATCAGGATGAGCAGGGAGACCTTTGACCACGTGGTCTGAGCTCTGCGCTGAAGGGACACTGTGATGAGACCTGCCATCCCTGTGGACAAGAGAGTGGCCATCACACTGTGGAAGATGGCCACTCCTGAGTCCTATAGGTCGGTGGCGCACCTCTTTGGGGTTGGCAGGTCCACCGTCGGCGAGGCTTTGCTGCAAGTTGCCAGCACCATCAATGAGGTCCTGCAGCCACGCCTTGTCACCCTAGGTGAGCTATGGGACACCATTGCTGGCATTGCTGCCCTAAGGTTCCCGAACTGCACCAGGATCCTGGATGCCACCCACATCCCCGTGTGAGCTCCAGAGCACCGTGCGGCCGAGTACCACAACCGCAAGGGATATCATTCCATGATTCTTCAGGCCCTTGTGGACCACTGGGGTGTGTTCCAGCATAGCTACGTTGGATGGCCAGGCAGGGCTTATGATGCCAGGGTCCTGTGGAATTCTGCCGTGTACTGTGGCATGGAGGCGGGCACCTCCTTTCCCCCCCATAACATCACCATCGGGGAAGTGGAGGTGCCCGTCCTTATAATTGCCGATGCAGCTTACCCCCTTCACCCCTGGCTCATGCACCCCTACAGGGGACCTCTCGACACCAGCCACCTGCTGTTCAACCACTGCCTGACCCACGGCTGCCAGGTGGTAGAGCGGGCATTTGGGAGACTGAAGGCCCGGTGGAGGTGCCTGCTCACACGCTTCCACCTGACAGAGGACACCGCTGTGGAGGTCATCAGCGCGTGCGTGGTCCTCCACAATCTGTGTGAGCTCCGGGGAGAGAGAGTACCTGCCACCTGGGAGGCTGAAGCAGAGCTCATTGGCAGGCAATTCCATTAGCCAGAAGCTGTGCCCCTAAGAGAGCATGCACCAGTGAGATGTATCGTGGTGTGTGATGCAGTTAAGGACCTGATCCTCAGTGAGGACCGCTGAGGGCCAGGCTCACTTCATCAACCTGCCCGAGCCCCTCTCCTGCCACAGACATCCCCCACCCACCCTCCCACCCACACCCTGAACCATACCCAAATAAATCTCTGAAACCAACTCTAACGTTCAGTAGTTTTTAATAATAATGGGAGAGGGGGCAGGGCAAAGATGGGCTTGGGAGGCAGTAAGGGGATTCAGAAGTGTTGGGGGGAGAACTGGGAAGGGGTTATCTAAGTGGGGAGGGAGGATGTGGGTGGGGGTTCTAAACATGGGGTTAGTAGAGGGCACTACTTGGCCCACGACCTTCCACGCCATGGCCTCCCCAAAGGCCACCCCGCGTCCGTGGACGCCTGTGGCGAGGGACGCCAGGCTCCCTCTGTGGGTCTGTCTCTGCTTCTGAGGGGGGCAGGTACCCTGCAGTGAGCTGCAGGCTTCCCGCAACGTTCTGGACTGCTACGCTGAGGTCCTGCAGTGCATTGCTGTGCCGCTCCAGAGCTGTGACGACATGGTCGTCCACGTCAGCCACCTGCTGCAGCTGTTGGATGGCTCAAGGAGCCTCTGCAGGACATTGTCCCAGGTCAAGCGGGCCGTCCTCCTCCTCTGGGTGGTGGCTTCTGGGCTCCCAGGGGCAGGGCAGTGGGTGGCTCTACGAGCTGCTGGAGGGAAGGTGAAACCATCATTAGCCCCTTCAGCCTACTGCCCTTGGCTGTGTGCAGCTTGTCAGCTGCAAATACCTCTGCCCCAACTGTCCACAGGCAGCCTAAACCGCATTCTGTGGGATAGTACCCCAAAGGTGCACATGGTTTCATGATGCCCACTGAGGTGGGCGGCAGCGAGGCTGAGCTTGCCTCGGGGAGTTTCCCAAGGCCATGTGCCAGCAATGACGGCATCACGCTGTCCACCCTTGATTCTGCCACGTGCAGTGACTGCTACATTGACAGTCTGCAATCCCCGCCCCGCATGGGTCTGGCAGCCTGGTGCCACATATCCCTTGGCCATTGGAAGGGCCTCCACACCCCCCTGGCCCCGTGCCTGGACTGTCCCTGGCCAGTGCCCCCCTCAGCAGCCATGCCACAGGCAGGCTTGGCCCAGCCTGCATGGAGCAGGGAGGATCACTCACCTACAGGTGCTGTGGAGGTTCTCCGGGACGTCCCCTCTTCAGTCTCCATCTCCACGGGGGGAGCTTCAGACATCTCCCCATGTTCCTTCTCCTCCTCCTCGGGGGTGCCTGTCCCCTGCTCCCGCACTGGTAACAGCTCTGGGCTGGATGGCTGGGCCTGCATGGGTGGAGCACTCCCTGGCCAGCTGGTATTGTCCACATCAAGTGATGCCTTGCTGTCCGAGGGGTGTTGCTCGGGGGACATGGCCGCCTGACTGTGCTCGGCCGAGTCCCTGGCCCTGGATGGGAGGCTGCTGGGCTCCCCATGCCAGGATTGCATGCAGCTCTTCATAGAAGGGGCAGGTGGCTGAGCTGCCTTCCCCCTGGAGCTGCCTGGCTTCTTGGGTCCAGGCATAGTCCTGCCTCAGGACCTTCACTTTTGCGTGAACCTGCTCGAGGCTGCGCTGGTAGCCATGCTCTGACATGGCTCTGGCCATATCAGCATATATGTCACGGTTCCAGTGCCTTGCCCGGAACCGTGCACATATATTTCCTGTGCCCCATATGCCAATGAGGCATCTGACCTCATCGGGGGTCCGTACAGGAGCCCTCCAACGCTGTGTGCCAGAGTTGGCAGCAGAAGCCTCTGACATGCCTTGTTTGAGTGCCCAGCATGCGCTGCCAAGTCGCAGGGCACTGGGCTTCCTGCTTCCTGGCAGGGGCAAAGCACCCTGGGAGGAAGAAGGTCAAAACGGCATTATTTCATTTTAACCATTAAATTGAAATAACATGTCTGAACGGGGTTATTTCGATTCAAGGGAATCAAAATAACCGTTTTATCAATATAAAACCTGGTTTTATTAAATTGATATGACAATGCTTAGATCGAAACAATGGGGCTCGCTATTTTGATCTAAAAAACGGTCATCTGGATATAACACTGGTTGAATCGATATAACACTGGTTATATCAATTCAACCACTGCGTGTGGACATACCCAGATTGAATAAGACCACTCAGTTAGAACTGGATAGGAGAAGGTTTGAGCCACTTCCCCCGTATAGCCACCTACAAAGAAAAACTCCAGAGCATCAATCCAAGATACAGCCGTAACTCCATCACTAGCAATGGGCCGACAGTAATAGAAACATGCATAATCGAACGTGCGTACGATAAGAAAATAGATAATAATATGACAGAAGTAAAAGCTATTATAGATTTATACAATGCAGTGAATTCTCATTTCCATATTCTGGATGCTCTTCAGAACTCTAGCATAATTCACTATTCACAAAATTACAAAAGTTCCAGAGGGGTAGCCATTGTAGTTTGTGTATAGCCAAAACAACAGAAGTCCTGTGGCACCTTAAAGACTGACAAATTTCTGGCTTAAGCTTTTGTGGACTGCAACCTACTGAACCTAATGAAGTGAGTTAGAGCCCATGAAAGCTTATGCCTGAAGAATTTTGTTAGTCTTTATGGTGCCACAGGACTTTCATTGTTTTTAAAATGATGAAAATTACTTCATGTTATAAATAGGGAGAAGATACAAAACTGCCCATGATCTTTGGACACACTCTCTGATTTAATTCACAGTTCCATGACATGACTTACCATATGAGATATGGCTAGGCAAAGGTAGCTGTACATACTGCCACAGTGGCTATAAAGAACAGCAAGTACATGCTGCAAAAGTTGTGTCTCACTAGTGGCTTTCAAGGCACTAAGTCATAGCTCTAAAGGGCATAGGAGAAAACTTGTATTTCATTATGATTTGATCCCTCAGCCTTGTGATTTTTTTTTGATGCGTTTGAATCAGTTCTGTATCTGTAGGATGAGGCAGAAGTCATCTTCCTAACTGCGTCCCTAGCCTAGAACAAGCTCTGGCTTGAGCAAAGAGCACTCTGGACAGCAGCTTCCTCTTCTCTGCGACAATTGTTCAGTTGCTCCCCTGCTGGCTGCCTGCTTTATTTCAGGGAGAGGAAGAAAAGAACAGCTCAGGCTGCTCTATTGTTTGCTTTCTTTCAGGTCTGTGAGAACCCTTGGGAGAGGAGGTAGGAGTTTGATTGGCTCTGCTTGAGTCTAGCCTAGGTGAGTACAAAGTTGGCTCTCTTCTCTCACATAGCTATCTAGGACAGACCAGGAGATGAGGAAGCACAGATGTCCTTAACCCAAACAGCAATAGAGGTTTTAGGTGCCCCATTAGCAAACTGATCTGTAGCAGCCTCAATAAGGGCCTGATCCAAATTCTATGCCATTGAAGATGGCTGAAAAACTACCATTGTCTTCAGTAGTGTAGCACTGAGACCACATAAGATAATAAAATACCAGACAATAAACCACAATCTATGAGGAGCGAATTGGTTTCCTCTGTGAAGAAAAAAAAAAAAAACAACACGACCAGCAACATCTTTACTCTAAAGACACGCAAGAAAAAATAGCCGCAAGATATCTGCTTCCTTTACAGACTTTAATATAGCTTTCAAACAGTTTGTTGCCAACTCTTGTGATGTTATTGCAGTCTCGTGATACATGCTGTTTTCCTTAAAGTTCCAGCTCCTGTAGACAAGTGATTATGTGAAATTCTCAGCTTTTATGGGGAAAAAAGGTTGGCAGCCCTTCTGCTTGAAACGTAAAGCTTGAAAATATGTTCTGACTGTACCCTAAAGGCTCAGGAACCAGAAAGCTGTAAAAGGAAACCAAAATATATTGTTATGAAAATCTCATGAGTTTTTGGGGCCTGAGCCTGACTTGTGATTTTTGAATGCTTGCAGTTGAGAGTGCAGAGCTTTTGACTAATTTTGACACGGAGGATTGTTCTTTAAATTAGTACAAAATGGAAATCATGGCAAATAAATGGGCTAATTCAATCCATGTATGAATATATCAAATATAGGATAAAAAAGTAATTAACATGAAAACCATGGGACCATAAGCAAGAAGGAGTAACACAGGGATGTCATATCAGTGCAACATTTTCCAGCATAAGATCTAATAACCTCTTTGCAAAACTTCCCAGACTTTGGACTCCAGCTAAGCAATTCAGAAATAAAAGCTTACTGTATGCTGATGTCCTAAAATACTATGTCCTGCACAAGATAGTCCATAGAGAAGCTTACATCTGCTAGAAACCTGCTGCAATACATGATCTCTCCCTAGAAAACAATGGAAAAAGCTCTAAACAAAACAGAATGAAATTTTATAACAGTGATGTGAAAATTTGAGTGCTCCTTTAATATGAGGCCTAGATATGTGTAATTTGACAAGTCAGTAAACTTCAGGTTAGGTAGAAAAGCATTACAAGAAAAAATTCTATGGGCCTTCTATTACAAAAGGAAGCCACTAGATAGACACAGCATTCCAATGAAGCTACTGCTAAAGAATATTCCATTCTGATGCCATTTCAACCAAAGCAGCAAAAACTCTCTCTACTGCAAAGATTCAGATGATCAAATATTAATCTTAAATGAAAGTATGATTCACTCCAAATACTTAAACTCTATTGGTTGCATAATTCTTATGTCCTGGCCTTTGAAGGAAACAACCAGATCTAAATCTCAAAATGTTCAAAATTCTTGAACAATACTCAAACCATCAGTAACAAAACTTGAAAAACAGAGATAAACAACCACAGGCTAGACTTCTCAATCACTCATAGTAGCAGACTATCTCACTACAGTGAAATGTGCAAAGCTCAGGCAAACTCTCACCAAATATAGAACCAGTGATCATAAACTAGAAGTAGAAAAGGAGGATGGAAACTACAGACAAAATTGAAAGAGGAGGGTCTGAACAACAAGTGTAATAGAGATGGAGTGATGCTTTCTACTTCAGTGTCCAAAATATGAGTGAGTTTGAGAAAATATTTCATTAAATTATCAGAAATCATGAAAGATGTTTATCAAAATGCATTGAGGGGAAAACAAGACAAAAGAAACCAATATTAAAAAGAAAACAAAACATCCTCAAACAAACCCTGACCCAAGGAGAACGATTGCAGAAATGGAACACTGTGGTGTAATAAGGGGCTAGCTGATACCTTGAATTCACTATTTAAAACTATAGAACCAGGATAAGGAATGAGCTCTAAAGAAAAAAGGATATACGGGATAAAATACTAGACACAGAATGAAACCACATCTTGGGCAGTCTGTACCTGCTATTGACAGAGAACTAAGGGGTCTATTTCTTTTGCCCTGGGAATATTTGTACAGCTTATCAAGCCAATAAAGTATTATTGAATCAAACTAAATTTGATTTCACAGACACAAACACGCTCATGAACACATACAGATGGACACATATACACACACTTTCATGTGCACACACTAATAACAACCGAGTTGCAGCTGTTCCTGCTGTCTCACTGGCAAACAAGCCACTAAGATATTCCTCCTCCCCTGTCCCTCACTTGAGGCAGCTATGTAAGTCTTTTCTGTTTGATGAGAAATAACTGTACTTTTCCCTTTTTTGAAGACACTGTATTGTAACACATATTACAATATTACAATAGTTCATCACAGGAGAAGAAAGTAAAGAAGGACTAGTCTACACTAACCAGTGAAAATGTACTATCATTTTTCTAGTGACCCACGCTTCCCCAGCCAGTGTAGAGAGAGCTTGAAATTCATGATTTCACTGGTCAGGTCTGTGCAACTTTGTTTTATATATAGTTTGGGTGGGGTGTGTGATTATTAGATAATTGATTATTAGAAAAATAATCTATTTTCATAAGACACTGAGGTATTCAGAGACTTAAATTCTGTACATGCTACACACAATCTATTCATATAGCTAGCCCCATGCAAGGAAGATCATGCTGCTGATCGTTTCTGGGTGTGTCAGTGTGGTGGTCCATAGGAAAGGTAGAAAAACAATTTGAGTGTGATGTGTTGAAAAACTAAGGTATATAATACAGGAGATGCATCATGCCCTCATTCTCTCTAGAAGGCAGGGCTCCTTGGCAGGTCTGCAAGACTGTGATACGTCACAGGGTTCCTTGAGACACTGGTGAATCATTTCAGATGTAGTCTGACCAGGGAGCCTGGTCAGACTAAGGAAGACATAAGGAAGAATGAAAGCACAAGGTACTCATATTGCACCTCAGCACAGAAGGCTGATATGCTTGTCTGTTAAAACATTTTGATTCAGGAATGTCAGGATATTTCAGCTACATCAAAAACAAAAATGAAAAAGTTTAGAACAGTTCGCTCCATGAAAAATGTAGTTATTTTGACTTTTTGTCCCATTCAGGATGAAAACAAATGTCAGACCATCAGAATTTCGCATAGGATTGAAATTCTGATTTTTGCTCAGCTATACTTGTGATAAAGATGGGAGTAAATCTAAATTTTTTGATAATATTTTGACAGCAGCTATGTTCAGGGACACCTGTGATACTAGGCCTTAGCATTAGCTCCGTGATCTTGTGTTACCAGCCCTGATGGCTACCAAAGAGAGCCTGTCAGCTGAAATCTGGCCAGAAAATTAAACTTTGAAAAGGCAAGATTTTATCAAATCTAAGACACGTAGAAACATGTCTACAGTTGGGGATTTTTGTTTGTTTTTTTTAAATGCTACCACAGAGTATCACTAGTAATGTGGTAGAGAAAGTCACTTGTAAACAAAAACTGAAACTAACTTAATATATTACCGCTGTCCAAGATGAGAAAAATGCAAAATGATTTTTACTATTTGCATTAGGATCATTACCTACTCAGGTTTTCCCAGGATCATCCCTGTTTTTGTGGTAGCTTTGCTGGGAAATCTGTAAGGGTGCTCAGTAAACTCTGCCAGCTGTCCAGTTTTATCAGTTCAGGATGATCCTGGATGTCCTGATTTTTTGCATCTCAGAGGTGGCAACCCTGCTTTTTACTTCTGTAGCATCCTAAGGCCCCCAGTCAGGATCGCATCACCATTGTGCTAAGCACTGCACAAACACAGAATAATAGTTAGTTCCTGACCCAAAGCATTTATATACAGAGAGCCTAGAAGTGAGAAAACAAATTAGATTTTTATTTTTTTTCCATTTTGAGTAATCTAAGATATTATTAATGTGATAAGTATACACACATATGTGTTTACAAGAGATGACATTTAAGGTGATTCCCTTTAAGACTAAAGTTTGTGAGTGAGTCCTCACATTCTCTGTTCCTCTACATCAGATTTAAAGGAGGGATGCAGCTAACAAGCAGTCTGGAAGCAGAGCACATTTTTATAGAGAATTGGAGGAAGCTGGTGTCAAAAACATAGTTTATTAAAATCAATGGGTGTATTCAATGGGCTTTGAATCATGCCCTTGTTCTCAAACAAGTGGGGTTAAGGGTCTACAGATCCTGATCTCCCCAACAAAAAGAGAGAGTTTTAGCAGCTGGAGGAGCTAAATAGAGGAAGGGGGCTCCCCTACAAGTGAAAGTGATGCTGAAGGGGAAACGATGGGGGGGGGTGATCCTCTATTCCTGCAATTAGCTTTCTCCAGCATCAGAGAGGCCCTGGCTAACTGTTTCTCCAGTGGATGTGATCTGGAGTGGCAGAGAGGCTGTATTATCTGCAATGTGCCCTAGAGGGTGTTGGTGCCATCTCTAGCTTCCAAGTTAACAACATTCAGGGCTGGTAACATGGCTGTCTACAAATATTTTTCAGTAGGCTGTTGCCATAGACTCAGCCTAATACTTTGCATTTATATCTATTGAATCATGGAGTAGTGTCCCAAGGGAAGAAGAAGAAGAGAAAGCACATCACGTAAGTTATTTAAAATGAGATTAGACAAAGGATAATACAGACTAAGACAAAATGTTTTGCTATCAGGGGATGGACTTGATGACCTGATAGTTTTTTCCCCAGTCTCTACTATCTCTGATTATAATGCACCTTTGTTTCAAGGGATCACACAGTATATCCCAAACTATAAACCAGAAAATGCAACCACCTCTGGGGTAGATGGATGTAGTCAGCAATCAGCCTGCACACAGCATGCTCTATGGTAATAAGAAAAAGGGGAAACTATCATTTTTATTATTGAACAAATATGACTTCTGTATTCCAATATCTTAATGCATCCAGTGTACACAGAGGAATGAAAAAATGGGTAAATCACTGACTGCTGTAGAACAGGGGCTTCACTGTGGGTGTGGGGCATTGCGGATTATTAGAAAGCAGGAAAACAAGTTCCAGCGAACCCTCCAATAAGTAACTAAGTTGTATTTATTAATTCTAACTCTTTGTATCAGTTTGGTTCATGTTCTAATGAACAGTTAATAAAAAGCTTTCTTCCTTTATACATGAAAAGAAAAAGAATTGCAACTAAGGTTCTCTGCTGCAGGATAAAATGCAAACACAGTTATTTGGCTCATGCACAGTTAGAGGACAAAATATATCTACTAGCAGTTATGAAAATCCTTACTATGTGCATGTTAACTGTTGCAGAGATAAAAGAATAATCATTAATCTTAACTGAACAGGAGTATGTTATTGCATCTAAATCTTTTTCTTGGATTAATTGGTTATGCCTTAAGTATATTGGTATAACCCATTCCATGCCTTTGTTAAAACAAGGGAATAAACAGAATAGAGCAGGAGGGTTTGCAAAAGTGTGATTAGTAATAAAAAATCACTTTTCTAGAAAGTGCCCAGATTTCTTTTTTCATTCTTTTCTTTCTTATTTCAGTGCCAAAACAACATTCTTAAGAGAAATAAGCCCATTCAGAGGCTGATTTTGTGATCAGTGACATCTATTTATTTTAGATATCAGATTGCAGTCAAATACCGTATATTAAAAGGAAAGTTTGTGCAGAAGTATAACTTTCTATTTAGGTTTTGGTAAATGTAGGAATCAGTGTAGACCAAAGATCTAAAAAGAGGAATGGCATGCATGAAGTTAGTGAAATTTCATGTTGCTAATGGTGGTTTAGATACAGATTTTGATTCCCAGGCCAAAGCTGAGCAGTGCCTGAACATGCCTTAGAGGATGCATATATCTCCCATGGAAGGTGCAAACTGTAAATCTGTCGAAGCTTTGAAAGAAGCCATGTGCTAGGATTACAGGAAGAGTAGCGGATAGACTGAGCTGAAGTGAGTGTGTATGAGGAAAGCAGAGGTAAAATACATTTTATCTTATTGCATACAGAGGCAGTGCCCAATTCTGTTCTCTTACTGGTTCAAGGATAATAGTCTCATTGCTTTCAATATGGAAGTATTTTCTTTCACTGTGACTGACTACCTATGATTATGGCAGGAAAGATTTCTGTCCTTACTGCACCGGTTAAAAAGAAGACAGACAGTTTTGTTTTTTTTCCTTACGCATCCACTGGGTCTTCAAAATAATTAAAAAGAACTGCTTTAATTCAGTCTTTCTTACCATTCCATCCTAAAGGCCAAGTAAAGCGGGTATGCTGCATGGGTTTTCTTAAGAGTTTGTCACATCTAATATTGGCAAGGACTCTTATAGCTTGAATAGCTCTAGGGTTTCTTGTGAATAAACATTTGCTATAAGAGATTTTTCCCTCTAAAGGAGGATTACCAGAATGGTTTGTAAGGGTTCACTTTTTCAATCACTGCCTCATAATGCATTTTCTCGTAGGTCTTCTTTAGATATTTGGTTCTTCATATCAATGACTGTAGTGAAAATTAATTGGAAAAATGAGGCTATGTGCCATGCCTGACAATTTCTTCTGAGCAAAGCCCTGCTAACACTGATTTCAGTGTGTAGTAGCAGCATGTTTCAGCTGAACAGTGAAAGGTGCTCTCCATCTGCAGATGTCAGTCTCCTAACGACCATGCAGGTCAGGCCTGAACATATGGTTGAGCAGTGTTTTTCTAATCTTGGTTCTGCTGGCAGGGATTCACCTATTAGTGCCGTGGACTTTGTTTACAGTGGGGGAGGGGAAAGAAGCAAGCAGGAGCGAGTTGGGATAAATGGCCTGAACACTCCAACTGTCCCTTCATCACAAAAACACAGGCTTTGTATTCTACATGTTGTGCATTGTTGTAGAATATAATGTAGAAGACATTGTATTCTACATTGTTGTGTAGTTCCTTCATTTGGGACTAATAGATTCGATTGCTCCTGCCTTTGCAAACTGAACAGCTGTTGTAAGAGAAATAAAAGGTTTTTCCTTTGAAAGTATGGAAATATAATTTAGTTAGGCATAAAAAAAAAGGAACTCTTTAAAAAACATCATACAAGGTTACTTCAGAGCACTTTATTTCTCAATAATTGTTCTTCCTGCAATCAGTCAGTGAGGTTAGTGTTTGTGAGAAGTATCAAGTCGAGAGATCAAAGATCTCTATATCCACATCAGAGGTGACAACACCTGGAGTGCCAAGTCAAGCCCCGTCTAGCTCCCTGCTCATGTGTCTCAACTCTCTCCTGGAGGGGAGGAGTAAACCAGTCTAGTCAGTTCTACTCCAGAGGAAGGCGCATATTAGCGCCCTATGTCAAAAGGTGGGGCATGGATGGAGTGCCAGTGTATTCTGGTAAATCCTGGACCCTTTACCGTTGAACCTTGGTCTGATTTACTGCATTTGCTCTGAGCTACTTTAAGGCCAGAACCAATCCTTGGTTAACCTGAGAATCAAGGATGACATAAAACCACTTATGTCTCCTCATTTAATTCTACCATCATCTGCTTGTGGCACGGCAGCAGTTCATCTTAAGACATGGCTTTTGATCTCTCTGCTGAGATTGCTAAGAAGGGTGCCAATTAATGGCATTTAATGGTCTGTTGCAGCAGTCGTTTTGGTGATGGAGTCAGCTATCCACTGGGAGCTGTGCTGAGACCATGAATCTGTTTCTTGCAGGCCATTGAGAGGCTGTTGCAGAATCACAGATGGAAGAGGTTAGGTCATCCAGCGCAACCCCTGCTAACACAGATTGTTCCCTACAGCATGTCAGGTAGGAACAACTTGCAGGAACAACAAACCTAGACAAAATTTGTACCAGTGATCTAGAGGCAAGGATGATATATCCTATTATCAGTTCCATCTTGACTTTTTAAAGTTTTCTATAATTTAGCCAGGATAATTTTTAAGTAATTTAATTTTGATTTTTTAGTTTTGTTACTGAGCTGTGTTGATCTATGGCCATGGAATTTTCCTGGAACCCATTTATAACATGTGAATCTTGGTGTATTCACATTATGTTATTTATTAAAAATGGTCCCTCTGGGAACATCCTTACACCTGAGCTCACGAATATTTGAAAAATAATTCAAAAACACACTTTTAATTTCACTAGCAGCACTTTGGAGTAATGAGTTCTCATCATTTAAACTTCACTTCAGTGTTAGGATAATTTTGGTATGTAGCAGTTGTACTTCATTTGTCTGAAAAAAGGTGGCATCAAAGATCTACATTGCTTTCTGCTCGTGCATCATTACCTGAAAAGTACAGCATGCTTTAAAATTGAAGAGGTTAGCTGTTACATTTTGTTGAGACAAGAAAAAAATGTTCAAAGTGAAAATGTAATTTGTAGGTTTCCTATTACTTTTCAGTAACCAGGTGTAAATAATTAATAGCAAGATTACGGGACTAGAGAATAGTCTTTTTAATCCCCTGTACCCCTGTCACTATCATTACATATACTAAAGATACAGAGAATTGGCAGTTTCGATGTAAGAAAAAGCATTATATTAAAAGCAAGTTTTACATATATTTGGATTTTTGATGGCTTTAAAATAAAACATAAGTGAATTTAATATGGTGAAAGGTTGACATACCTGCACTGGGAGTTAAAATTCTGTGTGCTCTGAATATATAAAATGCTAGTAGTGGCAGCAGGAGCTGACCCAGCCAGACTATTTCTAGAACTGAAAATGTAGTCTGCTTTCCAAGCTTAATCAGATCTTGGCATGTCCACTGAGGTGTCCCTTATGAAATTCTTTAAGTGCCTGGTTGCAGCTTAAGTGACTATAATTACCATGTAAAACAATTTGAAGAGTGGAAAGCTCTTTCTGTTCTGTGAAAAATGAGTTTAGAGTGTTATGATGTCTACCTATTTATAGGGACCTCCTGTGTTTCTGAGTTGTTGTCCTCCTCTTGTTGTCTACCTCCTGGTTAGCCAGATTTGTTGGCTACCGCCTGGGTTAGCCAGATGGCATCTTAGCTGGTTTTTCTTGTTTGAGGATGATATGTGCATGGAGAGGTTACCATCACCTTCATACTTGTTTGAATGTTTTTCACCTTTTTGATGCTTTTCTGTTAGTATGACCTTGTATTTTATGGTTAGCTTGATGCTCAACACTATGTCTAGTAAAGAATGTATTTTTTTTTCTGAAAAATATCCAGGCTTGATTTCAAAATTGTCAGGTGATGGAAAACCCACTGTAATGCTTCATCAAACATTTAAATGCTTAATTTATTTAATTTTTAAATTTAATTTAAATGCTTAATATTAAAAATGTGTACTTTATTTACAGTCTGAATTTGCCTAATTTCAGCTTTCACATATTAGATCACGTTACACCTTTCTCTGTTAGACTGAAGAACACATTATCAAATATTTGTTCCCCATTTAGGTATTTATAGACATTTTTCAAGTCATCCTTTAATGTTTTCTATGTTAAGCTTAATAGATTGAGCTCCTGATAAGTCATGTTGTCTAATCCTTTAGTTATTCTTATGGCTCTTCTCCGAACCATCTTCAGTTTATCAACATATTTCTTGAATTGTGAGCTCCAGAACTGGACACAGTATTCTGGAAGTCAGTCAATCAATCAATCAATCAATCCATAGGGCTGGAAGGGACCTCATGAGATCATCGAGTCCAACCCTCTGGGAATTGAACCCAGGACCTTCTGCATGTTAAGCAGAGGTGCTAGCCACTAAGTGGTTGCCCCAATGCCAAAAACCCTATAAAAATCCTACTTGATATTTACTTGTTTATGGATCCAAGGATTATATTAGCCCCTTTGGCCACAGCATCATGTTCAGGTAATTATTCACTACCAACCCCAAATCTTTTTTCAGAGTCATTGCTTCTCAGCATGGATCCCCTACATCATGTAAGTATGGCCTATGTTCTTTGTTCCTAGATGTATAAATTAACATTTAGACATATTAAAACACATATTGTTTGCTTGCACCAGTTAACCAAGCAGTCCAGATGGTCTGTGTCCTCTTCCCTATTTACCTGTCATGTTCACTATTTACCAGTTCCTCAATTCTTGTGTCATCTGCAAACTTTAGCAGTGATGGTTTTCTTTCCTTTTAACTCATTCTTATAAAAAACTGGTCCAGGTCACGCATGTTAAATAGCCTAGGGCCACCAACAAATTCCTGTGGGACCCCATTAGAAACATGTGTTTGATTAAGATTGCTCATTTATAGTTAAATTTTGAGCCCTTTCATTTAGCTAAATTTTAATCTCTTTAAAATATGCCATATTAATTTTATGTATTTTTGTTTTCTAATCAAAATGTCATGTGGTACCAAGTCAGATGTCTTACAGAAGTCTAAGTATTCTGTCAACATTACCTTTATCAACCAAATTCATAATCTCATCAAAAAAGATCTCAAGTTAGTTTGACAGGATCTATTTTCCATAAACACATGTTGATTGGCATTAAACTATATTACCCTCTTTTAGTTCTTTATTAATTGAGTCCCATATTAGCCACTCCATTATCTTCTCTAGGACTGATGTCAGACTGACAGGCCTGTAAACACCTAGGCATCCAGTTTACCCCTTTAAAATGTTAGCACAATATTAGCTGTCTTTCAGTCTTCTGGAACTTCTGAAGTATTTCAGTGTTTCAATAAATGTTGAAGATCAACCTTAATGGCTGTGTGAGTTCCTCAGTTAATACTCTGAAAGCTCTTGGATGAAAATTATATAGACTTGCAGAGTTAAAAATGTCTAACTTCAGTAGCTGCTGTTTAACATTCTCCTGCAATAATGGAATGGAAAGTGTATTAACATGTCTGTTTTCCCAAATATAGACCAGAAATATGTATTGAACACTTCAGCCTTTTCTGCATTGTTATGGATAATTCTGCCATTTACATCTCGCAATTAACCCATATAATTATTAGGATTCTTTTTTGTTCCTAATAAACTTAAAAAGTTCCTTCTTATTGGCCTTAACTCTGTTGGTCATAGTGGTCTCTATGGCTATATCTACACTACAAAAGCAAAGTAGACTTTATTAAGTCGATTTAATAAAGTCTGCTTAAAGTCTACTTTGAGTAGACTTTATTAAGTTGATTTAGTGAGCCCACATTGCATTAAGTTGACTTTATAAAGTTGACTTAAATAGCCCCATTGCATTGAGTCAACTTTATAAAGTCGACTTTGATGGCCACATTGTGTTAAGTCGACTTTTTAAAGTCGACTTAACCCTTAAAGTCAACTTGAAGGGCAGGAGTTATTAAGTCGACTTAAGGAAGCTCTTAAGTCACCTTAACGAGCTCCAAATGTGTCCAGGGCTTTGCTTAAGTTGACTTAAGCCTCCTTAAATTGACCTAAGCTCATAGCGTAGACATACCCTGTGTGTCCTATTGCTTCCCTTATCCATTTTCTAATCTTCCTATCTGATGTATTTCATTACTATCCACTTCCCATTTCTTCACTATTAATATATTTTTATTTTTGTAGCTTGTCAAAGGGGGTGACTGGACATAAGGATGACTGGACAGGTTCCTACTTTCCTAAAACCCCATTCTAAATCAACTTGATTAACAATTTGATTGTTCTGTCCCCTATCCCCACTCCTAGGGGTGAAAAGGAAAAGTTTCTGCACAACCAAGATATGAATGTAGCTTGCATATCTACTTAAACTGAACAGTGAAGGACAATGTAGGGTCCCAAGCAAAAAAGTTTGACAACGACAGGACTAAGGCTCAGCCTCTAAGGCCTCAAAATCTGCAGCTGCTCAGATAGATGGGCAGCAGTACTATTAAAAAATAAAACAACCAAACTCCCCCCCCCCCCAAACCCAAGGAATCCTGTGGCACTTAAAGACTAACGGATTTATTTTTGGCATGAGCTTTCATGGGAGAAAATCCCACTTCGTCAGATGCTTTGAAGAATATGCAAATTAGATTATGTGAAAGCAGGATTAAATTGAGATTAAGGGGCCTTTTCCCATTACAACAGGTAATTTGGCTTCAGCCTTCTCAGGGTATGAACCTTAACAACTGCTCTGATTTGCTATTACTGTATGACCTGATCTCATGTTTTACACTACCTTGCGTTTATTTTCATTCCATTCTGTAAGTTCCTGTACCTTGGAAGCATGTGACGAAGTGGGATTTTCTCCCACAAAAGCTCAAGTGAAAAATAAATGTTAGTCTGTAAGTGCCACAGGACTCCTTGTTTTTTTTTTTGTTGGACTAGACTAACATGGCTGCCCCTTTGGAACTCAGCAATACTGTGCCTGGCTTAATTCTGCTGCTCTCAAAAATCAGAGGGGGCCAGAATAATTTTATATATAGTTTCTGCTGCATTCAGAGTGAAACTGTGTTCGTATAATTTATATCTTTTATAGGGGTATTTGTGAATTACTGTTGATATCTACTTGTAGTGTTTTCTAGATGCTACTGTGTTTTGGTTTTCTTATAACACAGGTTTTAGTGTACCTATGCAAGTTTCTTGCAATCAGCCAAAGTTCTATTTTTCTTCATTTATTTAGGTTCGTCATACATCTTGTTTTATAGATATGTTTTTCAAACACTGTAAAGAGTCTGATCATCATATTCAAACCTGAAGAGAATGGTTGTTTAGGCTAATTCCCCCCTCCCCCAAGAAATTTAAGCAAGAGTGTGACACTTTTCGAGGTTACCTGAGGTGCCCAGGGTGAATCACAGCCACTCACTTACAGAGTGAGAGAGCTGTATTAGTGCCTACCAAGGGAAATCTTTCCAACTCTGTTGGCTGCTGATAGCACAAACACTATGGGCTCCATGAACCCTGTTGTTTTTCTCTGCAGGCTAGCAATTTACACACTCCATGTTGTTACACATAACTGCTCAGTCCTTTATCTTCTGGGCACCCCATTTTACTGTCCTCATCTTACTTCAATAATTCTTCTTAACACTGTCACTCAGATGAGTCTATACCAATTGGAATTTACTTAACACAGTATGAGTTACGGATTCAAATAAAAGGATTTGGAAAATAAAGTTACAGCAGGCTTTGACAAATGTGCCGCAAACCTAGGCTACAGCCCCAAAATTGGGGTGCCCAAGTGTGTAGAATGTTAGAGGAGCCCCACTGCTGAAATGCCATGACCACCACCCTCTCCCATCTACCCCTCATAAAAGCCCAGCATTGGAAACACTGATGGTGGTGGTGGCCTAGACACAGAAGCCCCAGTGTCTGCTGACACTGGCAGCACCAGCTTGGGCACAGAAGCCTTGGGCACTGCAGACACTGGCGGTGATGGTGGTCAGGGGCGAAGAAGCCCCACTACCACTTGAAAAAAACCATGCACCACTGACAAGGGTGGATTAATGCATGGGCCAACAGGGCCCATGCCCAGTGGCCCACTATGATCTGGGGGACCCTCTGCCTTGCTGGCACTGGGGAGGAGCAGAGTGGGGTGGGTGTGCTCAGAGTCCAAGCTCTGAGCTCCTGCCCTACCCCTGTGCTGGCCTCCCTGCCCATAGGGGTGAGTGGGCCAGCCGTGACCTCGCTGGTTGCCCCCCCCCCCCCGGGGTGGAGTGACTGACTGGTGCGTACTGTGCAGCTTCTGGTGTGGTCCTCTGGTCCTAGCTGCACCCTCCTCCATGGTGACCTGCATGCACCAGAGCCCTAGGCTGGAGGGGAGGCTGGGGCCCCTGTGGCCCCTGATTTGCCTCTGGCTACTGAAGGTGCCAGTGGCTTTTTTTTTGCAGAGGTGGTGGTGCCACAGGCATTCCATTCCATCCCTTGGAGTATCCCAGCACAGCTGGTTTACACATAAAAGAAAAATATAAAATGCAGTCTATAGCTTATAGTTATTAACAGGTTACTTTCCTGTCTGATAAAGATTTTCCCATCAAACGGTCAGTCCTTACAGCAGATCTCCAGGCCAGGGAACCACTTTCCACAAGATATTTGTGCTGGCAGAATGTTGCTTCTGTAACAAAGTCAGCCCAAAAGGCTATAGAAGTGTGCTTGAGGGCAGGTATGTGAGCCTCGGGATGAGAAAGGCCCTTTTCCCTGCAAGCAGGAGACAAGGATCACAGCCTAATTAGACACAACTGAGGCCAGACAAAGGTTAACCCAGCCCTATTAAAAGTCCCAGCTGTGCTACAAGTGAGGGGGAAAAACAGAGCCAGCGAAGCCAGCCAGCAGGCTAGCAGGACAGGTTTCCTCATTCCAAAACCAAGATAACTGTATCTCTTCCTTGGGAGAAGAGGAGGACTTTGGTTTGTTTTGGGAAGAGGCAGATTTACCAAAGGCCTCTCTTTGCCAGAGGAGACTGCATTTATCTGGCCGACTACAGGGGCTGCTTTGCCACATGCGGTGTCAGGGGAGGGATGTATCTTTCACCAGTGGAAAGAACTGTCCTGAGGCAAGATAGATCTGCCCAACAATGGAAGAAGTGGTGAAAGCCCTGGTGCAGGCCACCACAGGACAACAGGAGGCTACCTGAGTCCAAGTGGCTGCCCAACAAGAATCAGCCTGTCTCCAACATGAGACCAACCAGCTGCTGATAAGTCAGGCCACCAAAGACTGAGCCACCCTGAAGGAAGTAGTGAGCCAATTAAAGGCCCTGACCACCTGGAGCTGTGGCCATGAGGCAAGGCGCTCCCTGGGGGCTACCAGTTTCCTGCAAAAGATGACAGCTGAAGGTGATGTGGAAGCCTACCTTCTGACGTTTGAAAGGGTAGCTCAAAGGGAGGCTTGGCCTCAAGAACAGTGGGCCAGCATCCTGGCCCCTTTCTTATGTGGAGAGGCACAGAAGGCATATTATGACCTGGCCACTGAGGTTGCTTCAAATTATCCTCAGCTGAAGGTGGAGATCTTGGCCAGATCTAGGGTAATGACAGCCTTAAGGGCCCAAAGATTTCATGAATGGAAGTACTAGGAAGACCAGGTGCCAAGGTCACAGCTCTTTGACCTCATACACATAATGCGGAGGTGGTTACATCAGGAAGTCCACAGTGCAGAGAAAGTCGCTGAGATCCTAGTCTTGGACAGGTTTATGCGGGGGCTGCCACCAGACCTGAGGGGATGGGTGAGCCAAAATGACCCCTCCTCCTATGATGACCTTGTTCTCCTTGTGGAAAGACAGCTAATGGCCATGGATCTTTCCCAGGCAATTGCGGAAGACTGGTGCCAGAGCAAAAGATTGGGGTCTACTAGAAGAGCCCAACCCCTTGAGCCTCCAAGCACGCTAGGTCTTGGGGGAAGGGAAGGTAAAAGACCTCCTGAGCCCACAAGGGAACTTGGGGAAGAATGCTGGGAATGAGACCAGGCAGCCCAAAGCACAGGGTGGTACCCAGGGTGAGGTACAGGTGCTATGCTTGTGGAGAGCTGGGACATATTGCACCCCAATGCCCAAGTACAGAGAAACTCATGCAGTGCAGCTTGGGTGGTCGTGGGGGATCCTGCAACCTGATTTACTTGGTGGGGATGGTGGAGATTCCCCATAGATACACAGTCAAGTTAAATGGCATTGAGACAGCTGCATTAGTAGACTCTGGGAGTGCTGTGACTCTGATCTCTGTGACCCTGGTCTCAGGGAAGTTGATAGGCCGAGATCAGTTGTTCTGGGACAAGCGCACAGGGATAACCTGCGTATGTGGCACAGTGAGCTACTATCCAACTGTTCAGGTCCAGATTGACATCCAGGGCAAGGCCACAAGGGTGGCTGCTGGGGTGATCCCTAAGTTACCTTACCTGGTCCTCATAGGCTGGGACTTTCCAGGGTTTGAATACCTGCTCCCAGCAGGAGAAGCAGAGACAGAAGATGACCCAAAGCAAGGGATAGCACCCCCAATAGATGATACTTTTCTTATTGTTGCTCAAGACCTGTTCTCCAACACAGTGAAGCTGAGGAAGACCCAACGAGAGAGGAGAGCGGCTAAAAGATTGGGAACTCAAATCCTCCTTCAGAACCAAAGGACAGCACTTGTGGGCAGGCAACACTTCTCAACCTCCAGTGAGGCAACCCAGGATGTTGGCAAGCCAGAGGCTGAGCCCCGTCCCACAGAGGAAAGCCAGAGTGAGGATGCTAAGCCAGGTCCCATAGAAATAGAGGACATTGGGCCTGCCCTTGGCAACTTTGCACAAGACCAGGCTAATGACCCTCTGTATGACAGTATCAGGAGAGACGTAGTGGAGGTGAATGAGGTCCCTGTGGAGGGAAAGACAAAAGGTCACAGGCCTTACTTTGTGATCAAAAACAACCTGCGGTACCTGGTTGTCTGGATACAAGATGAAGAGGTGGAACAACTCCTAGTACCCTGCCAGCATTGGAAGACTCTACTGGACTTTGCCCATAGCCGTTTGTTTGGGGGACATCTCAGTGTCAATAAGACAATGGATCAAATCCTGCGTCAATTCTTCTGGCCAAGAGTCTATATGGAGGTTTGACATACTGTGCCTCCTGTCCAGAGTGCCAGCTCCATAGTCCTCGATTCCACTTGTGGGCCCCCCTGGTACTCCTACCAATTATAGAGGTCCCATTTGAGAGGATTGCCATGGACCTCATAGGCCCTCTTGAGAAATCAGCCCGGGGGCATCAGCATGTGCTTGTGCTGCTGGACTATGCCACCCGATACCCAGAAGCCATACCCCTATGCAATATGGCATCCAAAACCATAGCAAGGGATCTGGTCCAAATTTTTGCAAGGGTGAGGATACCCAAGGAGATTTTAACAGACCAAGGAACCCTTTTCATTTCCAAACTGATGGAAGATATGTGTGTGATGCTTCATATGCAAGCCTTGAGTACATTGGTTTATCATCCCCAAACAGACGGCCTTGAAGAGCAATTCAACAGAATGTTGAAGAACATGGTGAGAAAAGTGGTGAGCCAGGATGGGAGGGACTGGGACACGTTATTACCCCACCTAATGTTTGCACTTAGGCGGGTTCCCCGGGGTCTACAGGGTTCTTCCCTTTTGAATTATTTTATGGCCGACATCCTCGTGGCATCCTAGATATTGCCAAGGAGGACTGGGAGGAACAGGCCAACTGGGAGTGAAATATCATTGACCATGTGGTCAAGATGCGCAGTAGGATTGCCCAAGTCACCCCAATAGTTCAGGAGCATCTCAGAAAGGCCCAGAGCTCCCAACGAACATATGACGATTGCTTACCCAGGAGGTAAAGCTTCCAGCTGGGTGACTGTGTCATGGTGTTGGTACCTACAGCTGAAAGCAAGCTCCTGGCCAAATGGCAGGGGCCATATGAGATAATAGAAGCTGTTGGGGAGGTTGATTACAAGGTCCAGCAGCCAAACCGCCAAAAGCCTGAACAGATCTATCATATAAATCTACTGAAGCCTTGGCATGATAGAGAGGCCATTATGATGGCCCTGGGGACATCACCACAAGAGGATAAAAGTCATAGGCAAGTGAAAATATCCCCTGAGTTGACACCCACACAATGGAGAGAGGTCGTAGAAATGATTGAACAAAACCGCGATGTGTTCTCTGAGGAGCCAGGAGGGACCTCTGAAGCACTCCACTGTATCATAACGGAACCTGGAATAACAGTACATGTAAAGCCTTACTACATCCCAGAAGCAAAGCAAGAAGAAATCAAAGCACACATAAAGAGGATGTTGGAGTTAGGAGTCTTCAAAAAATCACACAGCCAGTGGTCAAGGCCAGTAGTTCGAGTACCCAAGCCCGATGGCAGCGTGCAGTTCTGCAATGACTTCTGGAAGCTGAATGAGGTATCCCAGTTTGATGCCTATCCCATACCTAGGATAGATGAGCTAATCAACCAATAGAGGAAAGCCTGGTTCTTTTTTACCCCTGACCTGACAAAAGGGTATTGGCAAATTCCATTGGCTGAGGAAGCCAAGGAAAAGACCACCTTTTCTAGACCCAGGGGTCTACACCAGTATACAGTCCTCCCTTTCAGATTGCATGGTGCCCCTGCAACCTTTCAGTGGCTTATGGACAAACTATTGCGCCGCCATGCTGAGTATGCTGCTGCCTACCTTGATGATATACATAGTCCAGACTGGGACACACATCTAAAAAGGGTTGAGGCAGTTCTGGACACATTGAGGAAGGCAGGAGTCACTGCAAGTGTGCTGTGGGGTTAGCAGAAGCCATGTACCTTGGGTATGTTGTGGGAAGGGGGATGGTGAAACCACAATTTACAAGTTAGGGGCAATACTAAGTTGGCCCCGACCAGTGCAGAAGAAGGAAGTCAGGGCATTCCTAGGGATAGTGGGTTATTATAGGCAATTTATTCTCCATTTTGCTACTTGAGCCCACCCCCTGACAGAACTTATAAAGGCCCATGGCCCCGAGGTAGTAAGATGGTCTAGTAGGGCTGAAGAAGCTTTTGAAGACCTGAAGACTGCCCTCTGCTATGACCCAGTTGTGATAGCCCCAGACTTCACAAAAGAATTTATATTGCAAACTGATGCTTCAGAAGTTAGCTTGGGTGCAGTGCTCTCACAAATGCTGGATGAGGAAGAACATCCAATACTGTTTCTCAGCATGAAGCTCCTACCTAGGGAATGGTATTCTGTGGTAGAAGAAGAATGCCTAGCCATCAAATGGGCCATGGGAACTCTGCAATACTACCTACTAGGACAGAAATTCACCCTAGTCACAGACCATGCCCGTCTGAAGCGGATGCACTGGAAAAAGGACAGAAATGCCTGGGTCATGAGGTGGTTCCTGTCCTTGCAACCCTTTCACTTCAAGGTGCAGTATAGGGCCGGGAGTAAACATGGCAATGCAGATAGCCTGTCACGGGTGCATTGCTGCCTGACCCAAGTAGCCCAAGCCCCTAGTGTTGAGCACGAGGTGGGGATATGTGATAAAGTAAGCCCATAATGCTATAGAAGGGTGCTTGAGGGCAGGTATGTGAGCCTCAGGATGAGAAAGGCCCTTTTTCCCTGCAAGTAGGAGACAAGCATCTCAGCTTAGTTAGGCGAAGCTGAGGCCAGGCAAAGAATTATTAGCCCAGCCACACCTCCTTAACAATGACATCTATGCCTTCTTTTACACAGTCCCAAACATTAGTCTTTGTCAGTGCTCAAGTCTGCATCTGCCCGTGAGTGTAAACATTGAATTCATCAATGTTATTTGTTCTCAGTGTTGCTTCAGTCAGTTTTGAGACATCACCCCTTCCCACACCCCTGCCTCAGGTGAGCAGTGTTCCCCTATTAGTTTGGAAACCAATATTGCACATGTTACAGAACTCTAAAAGTGTTTCCTTTACCAATATCCAGCAATAACAGGACAACCAGCTATATGTGTAGCTTTTGGTAGAGGCCATGCACAATTCCCTTTGGTGAAATATCATGAAGATGGTTGAATACAGATGTAATATACCAGTGCCAAAGCATGCCTAGGTACATCTGGGGATGTCTGTCACAAAGAGATTACACTATTGTTCTCAACCAAAGAGCTACATGCATGTTTGTTTTAAAGACATTTTTTAAAGAGCTCTTCTTCAGTGAAAAATAAACAAGGAGTCTGATGGCACTTAAAAGACCACCAAATCTATTTATCACATGAACTTTCATGGGAAAAAATCCCACCTCCTCAGACGCTTGAAGATAGGAAACTCACAGAATGGGAGCAAAATAAATGTAGGGGAGTGTAAGTCATAGGATCAGGTCAGATAGTTATAGCAAATCAAAGCAGTTGTCTGC
This sequence comes from Podocnemis expansa, assembly GCA_007922195.1. Lineage (NCBI taxonomy): Eukaryota > Metazoa > Chordata > Testudines > Podocnemididae > Podocnemis > Podocnemis expansa. The sequence goes on from ML682005.1 coordinate 7,968,203, forward strand.
ATTCAAACAGTGCAGTACAGCAATTAGCAGGAAGATGGGGGAGGGAGGGGATGATTTAGTGGAAGTGGTCCTGCTTTTAGCAGGGGGTTGGACTAAATGTCCTTATGAGTTCCCTTCTAGCCCTAATATTCTATGAGGGGTTGGAGGAAGGAAAGCAAGGGTACCTGCTATAATGGGAAAAAATCCATAATCTTTCTTCAGCCCCAAGGTGATATCATCAAATCTACATATGAATTTCAATTTTGCAGTTTCTCTTTGAAGCTGTGATTTGTTATTCATTGACTGAGTACGGCTATTAACAGGTCATTAATGGAGTGGTCAGAAAGACTGAAGTGTTCCCCTATTAGTTTTTTAATGTTATTTCTGATGTCAGATTTGTGTACATTTATTCTTTTGCACAGAGATTCTCCTGTTTGTCCAATGTATAAGTGGAGGGGGGCATTTCTGGCACATGATGGCATAAATCACATTGGTGGATGAGCAGGTGAATGAGCCCTTGATGGAGTAACTGACTTGATTATGTCCTATGATGGGTGTCTTTTGTGCAAATATGTGGACAATGTTGGCAACAATGTTCCCTCTAAGCCAGTGATGCAGCTGAGCAACTTATGGATGCAGGTGAGCAAGTTCCTGGGCCCCGACCGGGCCCCTGAGCCACTGCCCATCAGTCCCCCAAGTGCATCTGTAACTTGCTCAGTTGCATCACCGGCTTAGAGAGGAAACATTGTATAGATGTCTTTTTGTTCAAACGTTAGTAAATTAATAAAACCACAGTATTTTAGTTTAACATTTTTATTAAACAAATATGAAGCAATGATGCTGCCTATCAAGCCTCCTCTACACCTCAGTTTTTGACGCCTGTCTTTGTCACATTTCCAGAATGCATATACAGAGTCTAGGTCAGCCTTGAATCCAGCACTTAGATATGACTTGATGCGCATTAGCATGTCTAGATGAGAAACATCCAACCTGTTATGAGGCTCTGTCTTAATATTATTCATTAGACTGAAGCCTCATTCAGCATCTGCACTAGATGCTTGAAACGTACCACATATATCAACCAACTGGGCCAGAAATGGGAACTTATCTTCTGTCAGTATATAGGTGACACATCTAAGAATGTGTTCTGTGTACCAGCCATTACCTTTTCCAGAACAACAAACATTTTGGTTGTCTGTAATTTCAGCTCACCTTTAGAAGATGTGAAAATACATAAAGAAAATTTGTAAGAAATTACACTGATAAGAGCTGATGATCACAGATAGCCAATACAATTCTATTATTTTTTAGAGATTCCTAATGAATGTGCCAATTCTGACTAGATCTCACTCATAGAGCTAAAAGAAGTCACCCTGATTCAGGCCTATATATTACTTGAGCTAATGTTAATTAAGGTCAATGACAGTTTTTCCACTTTACTGAAAAACTTAGATCAGGCTGCCTTCTCTCTCTGCTACAGTCCCCATCTACCAGTTTTGTGTTGTTCTTGTCTGCAAGCTTTGAACTTTCCTTTACCAGCTTGCAACTGAAAACAGAGCTGTGCTAAAAATACATGGAGGGGACACCTCCTTCTAAAGCCATTGTTTATGGCACTTGGTAAAGATATCAAAATGGGAGGACACATGTAGTTTGCCTACAATGTATTGTCAGGGCCATTCACTTGAATGTGAGCACAGGTGGGGTGTGCCTCTTGGATACCACAGAGCCAAGCATGTGTGAATACCTAGTATAGTGAAAAAACAACAAGGAGTTGTGTGGCACTTTAAGACTAACAGATTTATTATTTGCATGAGCTTTCGTGGGAGAAGATCCCACTTCCTCAGATGCTTCGAAGATGGGTGAACTTACAGAAAGGAATGAAACTAAATGCAAGGGGGTGTATGACCTGATCCTATGTTTTACACCCCCTTGCATTTAGTTTCATTCCTTTCTGTAAGTTCACCCATCTTCGAAGCATCTGAGGAAGTGGGATCTTCTCCCACGAAAGCTCATGCAAATAATAAATCTGTTAGTCTTAAAGTGCCACACAACTCCTTGTTGTTTTTTCACTGGACTAGACTAACACGGCTATCCCTTTTAAAATTGACTAGTATAGTGAGCCATTGAGAGATCCTGGGATGGAAAGTGCTGTAGAAATGCTGGGTGTTAATAAAGTAACATAAGGTTCTATACAGTTCTCTGTGTTTATTCTGCATCTTGGGTGGAATGTGTGTGTTGTGTCTACCTAGCCCACTGTTTCCCAACCACTGTGTCACAGCACACAGGTGTGTCACAAATTTTTTTGAAAAACTACTCAGAGCGCTCTGGATTGCCTCATTGGCTCATGAAAATATATGGCTTCATTTGGAAACTACATGGCAGTGTGCCTCAAATGAATTAAAGGTAGCAAGGAGTGCCATGGCAGAGAAAACGTTGGGAACCACTGACCTATGGGGCAGCAAGGACTTGAAAGGGAAACAAGACGTTTCCTTACACATCAACCCTCCCCTCTCCCCCACCCCATGTGCCATGAGCTTATCCTGGGCTTCTAATCTGCTCCCAGCCCGGGAGCCCCCAACCCAGCCCCGACCCCTGCTGCTCCCCACTTCTTCTGCTCCCCGCCAGCCCAGCTCCTCTGCTCCCGTCTTCTGCTGACCGCTGCTCCCCGCCAGCCCCGACCCCGGCTCCTCTGCCAGCCCCAACCCCCGCCGCTCCCCACTTCTTCTGCTCCCCGCCAGCCCCGGCCCCAGTGCCTCCGCTCCCTGCTTCTGCTCCCCGCCAGCCGAACCTCGGCTCCTCTCCTCCCGGCTTCTGTTGCCTGCTGCTCCCCGCCGCTCCCGGCTTCTGCTCCCTGCCAGCCCTGACCCCGGCTCCTCTCCTCCTGGCTTCTGCTGCCCACTGCTCCCTGCCAGCCACTGCCCTTGCTCCTCTGCTCCCCGCCAGCCACGACCCCCACCGCTCCCTGCTTCTGCTCCCCGCCAGCCCCGACCCCAGCTCTGCGCTGGGGTCAGTGCTTGCTGCGCCGGTGAGCGGAGGCAGCTGCGCCACCACTCACTGGCGCAGCTTACAGGGAACATTGGTTGGCAACATGGTTTGTTGCAGGGATATGTGCCAGCTTTCATGTTTCTGTTAGCCCTGTAGTTGCTGGTGAGTATCTGTTTAAGGTTGGGGAGCTGTCTGTAAGCAAGGAGAGGTCTGCTGTCCAAGGCCTAAGAAAGTGAGGGATTGTCTTTTAGAAAAGGGTGTAGGTCCTTGATGATGTGCTGTAGAGGTCTGAATTGGGGGTTTTAGGTGATGACCACTGGCGTTTTGTTGTTTTCTTTCTTGAGCTTATCCTGTAGTAGTTGACTTCTGGATACCCGTTTGGCTCTGTCAATCTTTTTCTTCACTATTCCAGGTGGGTTTTGTAGTTTTAAAAATGTTTTACAGAGATCCTGAAGGTGTCTCTCTCTGTCTGAAGGATCAGAACAAATGTGGTTATATCTTAGGGGCTGGCTGTAGATAATGGATCAAGCAGTCTGCGCTTGTTTGCTGTACTGAATAGATCTTTTCCCTGTCTATAATCAGCAACACAGCTGTTGACTTTAGTGACTTTTTTTTAACTGATCTTTATTCCTGTTAGCCTGGCAGAGGCCATATAGGTTCAGGAGATTGAGGTAGGTTCTTTTTTTCTTTGTGTGTGATCAGCCAAATTCTTCACAAAGTTCCAGTCAGTTGACTGAAGAAAATATGGGTTAAACAGGTGTCTCCAAATCATTAGTTTGGTAAGCGGAACCTTATTACTGGTGGTGACATGTAAAAAAGAAAAAAATGGGGGGGAGGGGTTGGCTGTCAGAGTTCAGGCTGAGTTGGAAGTTTTGGTAGTCAGAGAAAGCATCTATGTACTCTAGCCTGAGCACATCTGGTTGCAACATAATAAGGATGGACCTCTACAAAGGAGTTTTTAATGGGTAATATTTTCAAAAGCACCTAAGTGACTTAGGAGCCTAAGTCCCATTGATTTTCAATTAAATTTAGGTTCCCATGTGTCTAAATCACTTCGAATGTGATTTAATCTTCTAAGTCACTTTAGGTATTATCAGAAAATTTAGCCAAAATCAATTTTCAGAGTAGAACTGGACTTTCCTGGTTTTATTAAATAATAATACTGGAAGAAAAACATCATAAGATAGTATGAGGCAGCAAAGAACTTAGGTCAGCTGCTGTCCACTTCAAAACTTGCCTTCTGGATGGAAATTTTGGGCCTTACCCTGTGGTTTTTCCTTATTGTGTTTGGAGAATTGGGAGATCATGGTCTCTATTTTGCACTGTACTGTCAAAATATTTAAATCCACCTTATCCTTCAAGTTACTCATCAAAACTGTAGTGAATACAGGAAACCAGAGTTCTTCTTTGAGCACTGCTCAGATTTATTCAGTAATAGGTGTCTCCGTGCCGGAGTGCTGGATTGGTTGGAAAATTTTTGTCGCAGCCTGTCAGGAGAGGGTAGGCAGCCTCCGCCCTTCGCGCCACCCACAGCTACATGTATGGCCGCCTCCTGACCCCTCCCCAGTTTCATTTCTTCTGCCTTGCATGTCAGATCTGGAACGTTCGCTCCTTGCGAAAGCAAACAGCTTGTCCTTTCCTTTATGAGTTTTTTGCCTGACTGGGAACACCTCTTTATGGACATAGTTCCACCACAGGAGCCTTCTACCTTTGGACCGGAACATCATTCGATCATGCAAGGGTTCAAACCCTGCGCCGAGTGCGGCAAGGTCTCCCCCAGGATGATCCCCACAGGAAGTACCTCAGGTGCCTGGGCAAAGACCATATGGTCTCAGCCTGTTCCCTGTGCCTCTCCTTTAAACCTTGAACCATCAAGGAGAGGGAACAGCGGTGCCATGCCCTAGCCTCTGAGGAGGCCTGGCACTCTTCACCTGAGGCTTCGGGTTCCTGCCCGGCTCCGAGACCCAGCTCAGCACCGGAGCGCTTACGGCACCATACCACTGGTAGCCACTGCTGCACAACCTTGGTGCCAACTCCAGCACCCCAGCACCTCAGCACTGCTTGAGGTCGCCTACGGGCAGCCTGATACCACTGGTACCTGGATCACCCCAGTGACACAGCTCGGTGCCGCCAGTACCCGGATCACCCCAGTGCCATTCGCCATCATCTCTGACACTATTGGCTTGGCACAGCCCGGCCTCACCGGGGCTGAGTTCACCCCGGCACCGGCTGCAATCACCCTTGGCACCACAGGCTCACTATAGCCCAGTGCCGCAGAAGTGGGAGTCCTCCGGACCAGGCAGTCCCTCTTCCCTGGGCGAGGACTTGCCACGGGGCTGTGCGGGGTCGCTCCTCGTGCCGTCCACCCCTGAAGCAGTGGAGGCTGCTGGAGCCCTCCTCTTACTCCCCACACTACCTGCCCCAATCCCAGATAGAAGCGGCAAACCAGCCTTTACATCTAAGGCCTGGATTCAACGTGGGCACCACTCTCCTTCGCCATATAGCCCCCCGTCTTCCACTCCATTGGGGCCCGGTACCATAGGGCCATCCCCACGGCAACATATCACTTTGCTGTCGTTGGTACCACCCTGGGAGTCTCGGTCTCCTTCCCCCGCTTCCAGCTCGGAGGAAGGACCATCAAGGGGCTCGAAGTGACCTCAGCGCCGCGCTTTGGTGTCATCGTCGTTCCGTTTCCACCCACAGGAATGGTCCCCCCGGGGGACTCCCTCTCCATCACGGTGAGCTCCTGGTACCGTTTGTCCCTGGCACAGGGGTCCTATATGGGGAATCTGTTGGCGCATTTTGATTTGTTGTGCCAGGCTACAGCCCATCTAGGAATGGAGATGCAGCTCTCGGGTCCCCCTCCAGATACTCTCTTCAGGCCAGCCTTTGCCTCGGCTGAACTCTTGACAATTCCACTGCACCCGCGTGTCTGGGACCTCACATGTTCCCGGTGGCAGAGCCCAAGCTCTACTGCCCCAGTTTCGGACATGGCGGGCATTAAATATCGGGTCCCCAAATTGGACTTTCCCTCCCTCGCTGATCACCTGGAACTGGACCTCTTGGGCCATAAGGTCTACACCTCCTTGGCCTTTCAGCTGCGAGTGGCAAACAACCAAGCCATAACTAGCAGATACTTGCTGGATGTGTGGGAGTCAGTCGCGAAATTCCGACGCTTGCTCCCACGAGAGGCCAGAGAGGAACGTGATGCCTTTCTGGAGGAGGGTAATATAATCTCCCAAGACCTTCTCCTCTCAGCCCGCGACGTGGTGGATACAGCTGCCCACACAGTGGCCTTGGCAGTAGCTGTCCGCTGAATGGCCTGGCTCAGGGAGGCTAGAGCGCCCCCAATGAACAACAGGCGGTCCTTGACCTGCCTTTTGGAGGTGATGCCCTGTTTCCTCCAGAAACGTTATCTGTGGTAGGCACCACTCGGGACCCCAGGGGAGAGGCCAAATAATTTGGCCTCCTCCCTCCCGGTCCTGCCCCTCCCACATAAGCCCCCCCTCCGTTCCCACTCATCTACATCATCATGGGAACACAGCAAAAATTTTCCCCTTCCACTGCCATCACCAGCTGCAGGGTGCTGAGACCCCTTCCCTCTCTCATCTGCAGGGAAGGCGCCCACCCAATTGGCTGCCACTCTAGTTTGAGTTATCCAGGATGTAATAAGTCTTCAGTGCATCGTTGCAGTGGACAGTTGGCGCCCTCTCCCTCCCTTTGAAAGGGGAACAGGATTCGATAGGGACCAGTTTCCCTCCCTTGCTACTGCGACCATGGGTGCACTAATTCTGGCTGTGCATTCCCCCCTGATCTCGGGTGAACAAAGGCTGCACCAACAACCTCCTCCCCCCTCACTGTTGGTATATGGGCACCGGAGTCCACCCCCCCCTTCTCGGGTAACCTTTGGTCAACAACCCCTGGGCTGTTCGCATCAGAATGGGTCTGGCCAGGGATGAGAAGCGCATCTCGTAGTAGCCCCAGCCACAGCTGCAGAGGCTCCGACGTGTGTACGCGGTGTTCATCTGGACGTAGAATCATCCCTGTTTACCTTGATGTCCAACATCAGGTAGGCCCCATTCTTGATTCCGGGTCGGGGGGGGGGGGCACCTTTGCTAGCATATTGTTGGCGCCGGGTAGCCAGCTCTACTGGGGCCCTCGACACCGCGGCTCGATGAGAGCCTCCATTACCCTACTCGTCAAGGGGGATGCGTCCTCATCATGGTGGACCTTAGCCTCCAAGGAAGGCCAAGGCAGAGTGGTCCAACCCCTGCCACCCTTTATTCCCCCTTTTTCCTCATGGAAGCAGGGGCCCCGTAACAGCTCTAGCAGGCAACTGCAGTTGTTATCAGGACACCTATCCTAGGAGTCCTCATCCTAGGCCCACCCCACCAGAAGCAGTGGCCACCCCTACTTACCCCGCCCTTTAGTCGACAAACAGAGACCTAGTGCACCGCACCAACGGCGCCTTTCCCTGGGAAGAGGAACAGCAGTGGGTTACCTTATCTTGGGCCTTCCACATCATCCACCTTCGCGGCATCAGTCCCCCGTCACAGCTGGGCAGAAGGCCGCACTCCAAGCATGGAAGCTCCTCCACCGAGTTGCTTGTAGCTCCCCGCCTAGCCTCCTGCCTTTAGGACACGTACCCTGGCAGGGCACTGCCCCTTGGGTGCATGTCAACCCGCTATATCTGCTTGGGGTCCTGTGGTTCAACCGTGGGGTCACCTCCATGCGATGTTGGTGACGACCTTACCAGGACTGTTGTTCCCCTCACCTCCTTGAGGGACTAGGTGATATATGCTGCTTATATATATAGGTAATAGACATAGGGAAACAGGCTACAGCTCCTGTTCTCCAAAATACTCAGAAATTCAGAAGCTTGTACCCCCCCACGAGGAATGCCATCCGGTTCCTCGACTGGAAATAACCCTCCACATTTGGCTCGCTAAACCCAGGATACCTCTGAGTTTCCGAGGTTGATACTCTGCAGGCAGATTCGCTTCCTAGGTGATCGGAAGATGACTTCTCTTTCTCCTGGCAACCATAATTGGGGGGGGTAGCTCCGCATCAACGTGTCCTTTCCCTTGGTGTTCACGTTGGCACAATGTAACTGTGGTTCTATTCCTTTGGTGGTGCCCCAGGCACGTGAGACCGTATCCCTACATGGCACCCCTACGAACCCTTTGACTACCTCGACTGGGTGGCCAAGTGGCACCTGGCATCGTTCCCGCCATCCCTTTCCCCTTTTTCATGTAATCCTCATGATGCTGGAATCCTACAGGATTACAGGCCGAGAGGCAGATTCTCTCTCTCTCTCTCTCTCTCCGCGAAGGAGTTCTCACGTTACCCAGGTTCTCATAGGCACCAAAACCATTAGCACCGCCCCAGGCCGTTTTGCTGCCTTGTGGATGCTAGTGTTCTGAAGTACCCCTCCAGCGAGAAACCCGGTTTTCGGTACCTCACCCGGTTGCAAGCGTGCACTTGTGTGCTAACTGGAGATACTGTAGCCGACATGCCCTGTGCCTCCTACCGCACCACTTTTGGCTTTGGCCTTCAGTGCACTGGCTTGAAGTGTCTTGTCTGGACTCTTCTCGATCGATCTCAGGGTCTCCTTTCCCAGTGCAACTGCGTATTTTCACTACTACTCTCATCGACCTGGACCCACTAGGGCTGGGTGTGGCCAGTCCAGGGGATAAGGTTCCTTCCTCTCACGGCTACCTGCATAGCCTGCATCCGCCCAGGCTAGACCGTGACTCTTTGGATCTCTGTTTGGGCCTTGATGTGCGCAGTCCATGGGATAATATTCATTTTTCCCATTGTTTCCTGTGCGGGTCACAGCCATTATGGCTAACTCCGCTCCCATTGGCCTCCAGCATTCCCTACAAGCTCACGCTGCAAGGCGCATGCCCAGACAATTATCTTCTGGTCTTCATACCTCGTGCTATACCACTTAGCTGGAGCATCCAAACGCAACCCTCTAGGTTTCTTATGTTACGTTCTTCATCCTCGTTATGGTGACCTTGGGCCATCCTGCCCTCACTCACACGTCTCGGCGGGTTCAGCCCTGCCCCTGACTTTGGGCTGGCCCTCACTGGCCGATTCTTCTGTGCCACGTCAAGAGCCTAGTTCGTCTCTTGTCTTTGGTTAGAATCTTGTTGCTGGGGCATTTTTGCTGTGCTGAAGGCGGAAGACCAACTTCACCCACCATCCATCAGTGTGGCTAGTAGTCACCCATTACTGAGAGCCTCCGAGCAGTGCTTGAAGAAGAACAGCGGGTTACTCACCGGTAATCATCCTTCTTTGAGACGGGCTGCTCAGATCCATTCAGGTCCCTCCCCTTCATCCCCACACATGGAGTTGGCGACTCCAAGGAACTGGGGAGGGGTCGGGAGGCGGCCATATATATAGCCACGGGTGGCACAAGGGGCGGAGGCTGCCTACCCTCTCCTGACAGGCTGGGAGAAAAGTTTTTCCCACCAATACGGTGCTCCGGCACGGAGACACCTATTGCTGAATGGATTTGAGCAGCCCATCTCGAAGAAGGACGGTTACTGGTGAGTAACCCACCGTTTGATAATGGCTAGGCAGGGGGAGAGTTACGTGTACTGCTCCTGACTGGCTGAGAATTTCTCTCGTTCTGTTATTTCAGTTACCCCTACCTCCATGTCCGACTCTCCAGGCTGGCTTGCTTGTCTTATCTACATGTCATGGCTTGTCTTTTAGATTGCAAGCTCTTTGGAGAAAGATTTGTCACTCATAGTTTGTACAGCACCTAGCAGAATAAGACTCAGATCTGGCTGGACTGCAGGCATTGATACACTATAAATGTTAAATATTAATACTGTCTTCATATTAAGTAGTGTATATAATTTACACTGACTGCCCCAATTTTGAAAGCTTGCCCTGACCATCTGATATCTGAATAAGAAGTAATATAACGTATGGTTTAAAATGTTGGAGAAGCTTTCCTTTCTTGTTTTTATGAAAGGAGACTGTGGGCAACTTATAAAAAGATCATGGTGTGCTGCAGAAACCTACGCTATGTTTACACTTAAAACCTTAGTTTGGACTTCCTTAGTTTGAAGTTAGTTCCAGCTAAGCATGTTTTTTTAGTTCAAACTTATTTAGCTTGAACTAGTATGATTGCATCATGCTAGTTCAAACTAAATTTTGAAATAAGTTTGAACTAAGCAGTTTGCTTAGTTGGAACTAAAATTTTTTTAGTTCGAACTAGGCAAAGCCAAGCATAGACAAGGCTCAAATTAGTTCAAATTAAGGCTCCTTAATTTGAACTAATTTGATAGTGTAGACATACCTCAACCCCCCCAAAATACATTTTCTCACAACAATTTCTTCTGCAAGCTTGGTCTTGGAACACCTTTCTGACACTGTGAGCTGTGGTGATGTAGCTTCTGTTTTCAAATTAATATTGTTGTAATGCATTTCTCTTTAATTACAAGAGAACACCCCTCTAGGATATTTCTTAATGCAATTCTCATTAGGCATAAACAGATTAAGTCCTTACCAGTTAATCAACATCATAAACTTCTAAGTGTTCTGAAAACTGCATGAAATAACATTGTCACCGTAATCAAAGTGCTTGAAAACATTAGGGAATCCAAAGTGCTTTTTGGCTATTGAGAAGTTAATCATCAGGTTGGGCCCGAGCTGCATAAGTAGAGCCCTGCACAGACACAAATATGTGGATCTGTATCCAATCTGCATCTGCAACAAATGGTACACAGGTATCCATGTTATATCCGCTGATGTGGATATAATGCGGATATCCACGGATAGCTGCATATTTGCAAGGCTCTAGCTTTGTGAAGATAAAAATATATGGACCTGTATCCGATCTGCATCTCAAAGAAATACTCTGCGGATATCCATGTTGTATCTGTGGATGAGGATATTATGCGGATATCTATGGATATCTTCATATTTGCAGGGCTCTATGAATAAGTGCAGATACAAATTTCCCCAAAGTTTAGGGCTGATCCATTATGGAGTTTGCATTGGGCCCATCTCTACTTGGAATTTTAAGTACATTTTGTAGTACTGAGGAAGCCATTTATACCAACGTAAGTGCTTTATGATCCTTGAGAAGAAAGTGCTATAGAAATGCAAAGCATTCATGTACACTGGGAGAAGAGTCCATTCATGAACTTTGTTGAAAACAAAATAATAAGATAAATGGGACAGAATGAAAAAAAGCAAACACTAGAATGTGTTTATTCAGATCTAGCAGGCTTTCAAGAATAGATCAGCAAGAATTTATTAATAGTGGATTGCAGTTTGAAGAGATAGTGCAGCAATTGTCTACACTCCTCCTCTTTGGCTTTTATTTGGTGACAGTACCTGGACTGCAAGTGTTTCATTAAAAAACAGGCCAACAAAAATCTGTTCTATAGTGGCACTAAACATAGTAGTAACAACAGTTTGTTGTTGTTAACATTTTAAGTTCTGAAAGCATTTTTATGTGAAATATACAAGGGATAGGAAGCACTAGTGATTCTCGAGACCTAAGTTCAAATTCTATCTTGGCTCATGAGCAAAAATAAATCAACCATTCTCATCCTAGCCAAGGTGTGCTTCTACCATATCCCCAAAGCCAGCCTGCGATTAAGATTGCTAGCCTGGAAAATCAGGAATAGTGCTGCTCAGGAATGATGCTTATTGACAGGATTGCATGGAGAAAGTCGCACAAGCTCTGCCTGTGCTATATTCCCTTTCATCAGCACAAATTCCCATGAAGTTTTTAAAAATCTTGTGTGGGTGGACCTATCTGATTGACAACAATTAAACTTTGCTGGTAATTCCTAAATTTTATGGACCTGACATTTTAGAGGTGCTGAGCACTGATGGGTCACATCACCTTTTGAAATCCAGCTATATATGTCCACGATATGGTGTCACTTGTTCCAGTCAGACATCAGAGTGGAAAACCTTAACAATTTAAAACAACACTTTATTTTATCCATGGTGTGGTGAGTTTTCACAAAAGGAATTTTCAACTACATTTTCCAAGGGATGAGCTCTTTATGGCAATAACTTCTTTTGCATCAATAGTTCCTGCCTACTAAGTTACCTGGGAATTAGTATATGTTATTAGATGATTTTATAGAATACTGTTTTTGGATTTGCAGAAAGAAATGTAAAAGAACTTTTTAAAAATAGTGAGGTACAATTAAAAGTGTTGTCTACGTAATATTGCAGTTCAATCAAAGGACCTGTTTTTAAAAGCTTTTTTTCATTATTCTTATGATCTGACATTAATTGTGTAATGATGTTGTTATAAAGCATTAAATTGTTAGCTATTGCTTTGGGATACTGAATTTCAGATCTCTAAGAAAGGGTCTTTATTTAATGAGATCTCACTAAAAGGGAATATGTTCCATGATTATCGTAAGTCATCTATTGATTCTGCACTCCTTATCTTTTTTTCAGGATGGAGTAGGTGTAGATGAGAAGCTGTCTTTAAGGCGGGTAGCTGTTGTTGAAGATTTCTTTGACATTATCTATTCCATGCATGTGGAAACAGGGCCTAATGGAGAACAAATTCGAAAGCATGCTGGACAAAAGAGAACTTATAAAGCAGTAAGTAAACTTAAAAGAGAACATGTACAAGTTAAAATGTTTTAACACAATTGTATATCTGTTTAGTGTTTCTTTTAGATTGTGAGTTGTTTGAATCAGTGAGTGAGACAAGCTTTCAAGCTCATCTTTTTAATCTCAAATGCTTGTCTCTCTCACCAACTGGAGTTGGTCCAGTAAAAGATATTACCTCACCTACCTTGTTTCTGATATTCTGGGACAGATTTGGCTAAACCAGGGGTCAGCAAACGAAAAGATAAAAAGAGCCATTTAAAAAAATTCCTTCAATAACCAAGTGTTTTGAGAGCTGAGTGTAGCTTCCTGGTGGGAGTTGGCGGGAGCTGGGCCAGGATGCCTGCTGCAGGGTCCCATGGCCAGGTGAGGGAGCCTGGAGTCTGGAATGAACCTCCCGCAGGGTCCTCCGGTTGTGGTGGGGAGTCTGGAGCCAGACATAGGACACCTGCAAGGTCCCCTGGTGGCATGGTGGGGTTCAGATCCCAGAGCTGCAAGGGGGCAGCGAAAGAGCCACATGTGGCTATGCGCCGCTGGTTGCAGACTCCTGGGCTAAACTTATACTACGTCCTGGTATGATTTCATATTTATTAAAATGAAGCTACATGCTAATAGCATTTTTTAAAATTATTATTACATTGAAATGCAGATGTTTTTCCAGATTATAAAGATTGTCAAGATACATCCATTAAGGATGTTAAATGAACTGCTGTACTTCAGCAGATGATTGAAATCTCCATTATATTTTGTTATTATAGAATAAATATGGGGTTTTTAGTGGTTTCAAGACCTGTAATACTTTTTCTGAAAGCAAAAGTTGAAAAGTGAGTAGATTCAATGGCATATTTGTTGACTGGTCAGATCTTAAATCAATATAAGCTGGCTGACTAGAGAGAAAATTCTTTCTGAGCTTCTGAACTGTGTTTTATAGTTTGAACTAGATACTTCTGTTCAACCTCAGTCTTAAAATAATAACAAACTGATGTTTAATGCAGCAGTATCTTTCTGCAAATAAGAAATTTTCCCTTCTTAAAAAGAAGAAATGAAATGTTTATTATTATTTCCCAAGGTGAGTATAATGTACATCCTTGTCTGTAAATCAGTGACCTTACTCCTTTGAGTAGCTGTGATCCGGGCTTCCTGGGATAACCTTCTGAATGTGCCAAAATCAGGGCAAGCTGTAAAAACTAGGTTCCAAACCCCTGAACCACCGATGGGTGGCACTTAAACCAGTCTCCCAGTCAGTAACAAAACATGCTTCTAATTTCCTGCTCTGGTCATCACCAAGCATAACAAAATAGAAACAGCCCCCTTTATGCACATCAGCTCCTATGGTCCCCCCTAGCCACTGGGTCTCAATAGGTTCTCCTGATCCCAAAGGGCCAGCCACATCACCTGGAACAATATAGGCTTCGATCTTCCCCCAAAATACCACTCTGCAAGCCACTCTTTTAGTAACTACAACTAAAGGTTTAATATAAAAAGAAAACAAACAAAATGTGAGAGATGTTAAAGGTTCAAAGTGAATAACATACATACAAATGATTTAGAGTCTGTAGAAAGCAAATCCTTGAAGAGCCTGTAGTTTGCAGTTTAGTCCCACTCCTCTGGTATGCACCCAGCAGCAGCAGCTGGGTGGGTCTCAGTCCTTGTTCAATCCCAGGAGAATAGTTCCAGAGGAGAGTGTTGGTTGCAGAGAGAATGGAAATGGGTCCCTGGCCTTTTATCTCAGAATCCTTGCCAGATCAAAATGGAGTTGGGCCACATGATCAGTCTGGGTAACTGGTTGATCGGGTTTCTTCCTGGGCCCACTGCTGCTGGGAGGCCCCCTGATTGGGGCCATCAAGAGGAACAATAGTTTTGCAGACATCCAATCTGGGATTGCCTTAAGAACAAATCACTTGGAACACACATAAAACCAAACAGGCATGATATCTACATATAAACCATATAAATCACTCTTAGCAGATTACAGGCATTTTATTGACACCAAACATGGTATATCGCATATGGATTATTGCAAATATGATATATTAATATGAAAGCTAACCATAAACAGTCCCCTAGACTCAGAAAGCATCACAGTAGCCACATTGCTATTAATAAAGGTTGGTCATCTTTCTCACATGAATAGCTGTGTGTGTGTGTGCATGTGCGTGCACATACGAACACACACTATATTATAGCAGCATTCACTAGGGTCTCCATAGTTGGTCTTCTTTTCTGAGACGAGTGGTATTCCAGTGGTTTCCAGTTATAGTAGAAACTTCACATGCCAGTCTGGATGCAATCTTTACAAACTAAAATAAATAAATAAAAATATAAATTGTTCAAGCCATTCTTAAGATAAATAGCAGCAAATTAAATGCAAATAGATCAGTCAGAAGTTTGGTTTTTTTCATAATTCTGCCAGCGATAGCCAAAACTTTTAATAATGCACAGGTCTGATTAATAAGGCAAGGAAGCTGACAAAGCTATTGTAACTTAAATTAAATATGATTTGTATTTATACAGGTAAACAAGTTTGGAAAAAATCTGAATCCTTACCCAATCCCTGTTCTGAACAAAGTTAAAGATTTATTTTTTTTCCATTTTGAAAGAGGACTCCCCTCTTATCCTGTTCCAAATGCTGAAGTACTAGAAAATTTGCACAGCATACTATATGGACATATGTAGGCTCAATTTGTGAACTGACCATCCTTAGACTTCACCACAGGTATTAATTTTAAATTGCTAGGCTTTGTGGAAATGAAGGGCACTTGAACAGGTTCAGTGGGACTTTACATAATGATGCCGCACAGGAAGATAACTACGCTATACAGTGTTACTGTGATAACATATTTTGGAGAGAGCTGCTGTACATTTTCATCAGCTGAAAGTATGTCAAACTCAAACCACAGGATTCCTCCGCACAGAGTCCATTAATTGCTTAGGAACCTACCTTTTTTATAGTAGTAGTTATGTAGTAAGCTCACATTCTCTCCTTTTACTTCTACTCCAAGTACCCTGCAGGGATCATACATGCTGTATTGTGCAAAGCCAAGACTTTTTCACTTATGGCTCAGTATATTAAACTTAAGTGGAAAAAAGATAGTAAGTTACTAATTTAGTTAATAAAACCAAGTACATACTTTTTCTTCTTCTCTTCTGAGTCACCCTTTTACACATAGGTGTCCTAGCTCAGATGATATGTAAGACCACCTAGAGGCTGACACTATCAGACTGTTTTATTACATGTCTGTGGAACAAATTCTTTGCTGATGTAACTTCATTGATGTCAGTAGAGCTGCACAAGCAGAATGTATAGCCCTATACATATTGCAGTGTAACAAGTATTTTCTTGCTTTTGGGGTTTTAAATCACAGCTATAATTTTTAATACAGATTTTTTGCAAGCATTATATTAGACTAAAGAAACAATGTATACAGTGTTTACAATTTAGTTGGTTCTAGACAGGCTTATGATATTTATAGACACTAAGAACAAGGTCCTTGTTCTAGGGCAGGGGTCTCAAACTCAAATCACCATGAGGGTCACATCAGGAATAGTATGTTAGCCAGAGGGCTGCACCACCGAAACCTTTTCATACAACTGTGAAGGCTGTTTCTCCACTCTGGCACTCAGTGCAGAAGGTGGGGGCCTACAAGAGGCCTTAAGACCCACCGGACTTAAAGCCTGGTCTTAAAACTATCCAAGGCCACCAATTCCTGGCCTTGGAGTGGTATTGCTGCCACCATCCAAATGCAAAAACCTCTTGAAAACCCAGGAAGACGCACCTGGGAATTCCTTCCTGTGAGGTACCCTCAATCACTTTTATTCCTCCCTCTGGAAAGCAACTGAACTCCAGTTGGGGTATAAGCTGGAAATGGGAGAGAATCCTCTTTAGTAGCTGGCCATGCTGTCTGAGGCACATGTGCACAAAACCTCTTGCCCTTTTAGGACACAGAACCAGAGCTTACTTTAAAAAGCTAAAATCTTTAATTAAAAAGAACAGATAAGAAACACAGAGTTGTTACTCTGGGGTTTAATTTAGCTGGTTGTAGGGTAGTGGGAGGGAGTACATGTGCTCAGCACAGAGAACTTCAAAAACAAACCAAAACCAAAGAAATACCCTGACTGTGTCTGGTTAAATGTTCTCTCTTCTACTCCTGCCTAGTCAGTTACACATTTGAGCTTATCTTTGGCAAAAATTTCGCTGGATCCTTCCTTAGGCCTCTCTCTCGCCTTCTCCTGATCTTTCCAGGAGCTCTGCTGCCACCAAACAGGAACAGGTATGGCTGCTGCTCCAATTCAAAAACCTGTACTTTGTTCCTGTTGTCTCCCCTGGGACTCACTGAGCAGAGTGTTAACCCCTTCCTCCCCAAGGTTACTACAACAATGATGTTGCAAATATTAGTAACAATTTTGTTGTTGCGGGCTGCAGGAAATAGCTTTAGGAGTGGCATGTGGCCCATGGGCCACATGTTTGAGACCCCTGTTCTAGGGAGATCACGTAGTATAGTTAATGCAAAGCCAGGTTATGCCTTGCTATTGCATAAGTACACAGGCGGTTAGGGGAAGGGAGGAGGATGAAAGAAACCTATTCTGTGGAAGAGAGGATCTCCAGCCTATGGGGTGCAAGACTCCCCAATAACTGTTTGGGGCATGGCAGAGGTGGAACATACTAGCTAGCAGAGCTGGTTAGGCAAGAAGGAAAAAGTATGCTGTGGTCTCCAAAGGAATCTCTGTCAGCACAGTCCTCCTGTGCAGCTGGTTGCTCAAGGAAGAATTCTCTTTCCTTGAGATACAATTCCATGTGGAACGCTCCCTGTAATGTTGTGGCTTTAAGGCACAGTTGGACCCACAATGAATATAACTGCCAAACCATGGGATGAATATTGCAATAGCAAAAATGGGGTCAGGGAGAGATGGAAGGGAAATGCTATTGAGAGAACAGATTTAACCCTTTTTTGGGGGGGTTAAATGGTGGGGACCGGAGGGGAATTAGTTGTTTTGTGCGTTTTTTTTAAAGTTTGTTTAATCCTGTATTCTGACACACTTCTTCCAAAGCACTAAAATTCACTAACATCTCCCTGCCTCAAAGCTTGCATGACTTAGTGGGAAAAACACTAGGATTCTTCTTTCTTTTTTTTTTTTTCTCCTGTGAAATCAGCTTTAGGAAAATGCATGTGATGTTCTCAGTCTCCTTCTTGCGGGAAAACTCTGCCATGTCTTGTTTGTTGTGGGAATGGGGCACCCTTTGCATAGGCTTTAGGCTGGTCAGTTATTGGACCTGTAACCAGGTGGGCTATCTCACCAGCCCAGAAAAGAACTGATGCCACATGCAAATCTGTTTCAAGGCCTTCCCTCAGGACTCTAGTCATTATTCAAACAAAAAGCCAAAATAATTCCCCTGACCACTGCAGGCAGTTGCCAAAGGCTTCTGCCTTGCCTGTCTCACAGGCCCAACCCCAAGAAATAGGACACATTCATATTTAAATTCCCTGGTGGGTCATGTGACCGGCAGGTAGCCTTTAACTGTTTCTGTTCTATTTTATTTTTACAGAGGCCCCAAATTCATCTGTAGTGTAGCTGCATTGAACTTAATAGACTTAAACCATAGGTGGATATTTGCCATTGAACCTGACTTTTAGTCAGCCCTATGTAGGGAGAATTGATGGAAAGATTGATCACTGCTGTGCAGAAATTACATTACAGATGTTTGAATTATACAAGCCCTTGTTAGACTAAAAAAGTCTCTTTTAGTTTACAACATTTCAGCATCCATAAACATCCATGGCTACCTTACGTGTTTTTCTCTTCCTTCATAATTCTTGCCTTACAAGCGAATAGCAACAACAAAACAGTTCTTCCTCAGTTCCCTCATTGATTAACAAGTTGGAGTAGGACTGAATACTGTATTGAGGCCCTGATTTACCACCATGTTACTTCAGTTTTACATTCTATTATACCAGTATAAGCTGGAATAAGGCAGTGGTAAATCAGGGCTTGAGACTGAATTTTGCAAAAATGTTGACATCTTTATTTTGCATTTTTTTGTACACATTTTGGCACTTTCCAGGAACTGAGAGTCTAGTGCTTGTCTCTCAGGATGAAACAACGAGAAGGCAGGCCGCTTTTCTTTATGAGCTTTTAAAAAGGAGCATTACTTGATTTGCAGTGTCCACCAGCATCCAGATGTTAGCATGACTTTAAGTTTGAGAGCTTCCTCTAGCCTACCCAATGCATTATTCTTTTTCATGTTACATTATCCAATTATCTTTGGATCTTTGTGAAAATCATCTTAAGGAATTAAACGAACTTTGAAGAAGCAAGGAAAGGTAATATGGTCCAATATGCCTGTCCTTAAGTTCATTGCACTCCTCCTTCACATCTGGTTTGGTTTGGTTTGGTTTGATATAGCTACTCATTGACTACAAGCAAAGCAGAAAAAGGCCAACTCTTTGAACAAAGTGATGTCTCTACAGATAATGCTCATTGTGTTTATTTACCACTTACCATTAGGATCATATTAAGTCTTCTTGATCAAGGCCCACTGGTCTGTGGGATTCAGAAAAGCACACAAAAATTAATTTTGTTGTGAGCAGCATTAACTTTCCTTTCATTGACTTCTACTATATCATAGTAGAGCAGGGGCTATGTGTAGTTGTAATGGTACAGACAGTATCAGCACAGATCCTGAATCAATTATGCTGCCAGTGGATGTGGGGTGTGGGAATTGGGTGAACAGGGACAGATGGACAGAGTATAGCATGGGATGACATGGATTCCACAGAGAGGATTTAGGATTTAAAATTTTCCGGTCCTGTGATCCCTGAGAATCTGTTCATTGTTGCAGCTTGCTCCGTTTCTAGGTCTCTCACACTTCTGAATGGCTGCATCTCCTTTTCCTTTGAAGAGAGAATGCATTTGGAATTCTTCAAGTTTATATCTTAAGGACTAAACTCCTGGTTCTTCAGGCTGGTAGTAAAAAGATGCTGGAAAGCCAGTGTAACTGGCTACTTAGTGATTTCTGTTGTGTAAAGAGAATCCATGGCTGGGCCTTGCACTATTGCCAAGGCACAGAGTGAATGTCACAGGTATGGTTAGAGGAAAAGCTGTCTGGAGTATAAATGCAATCCGATAATCCTCAGTGGTTGGAGCTACTTTCTCAGGGGTCATTGGAAATAGGGACATTTTAGCCTGGTCTAAGTTATACCAAAATGTCCTCTGCTAGGTCCTAAAATCAGGGGCACCTTTGGCTCCTCTCAAATCCAGTTCTGAGCACAGATGGGCCAGGCTCAAGGATTATCTTAAATTTTAGAGTGCTTTTTCTTCCCCTTGAGTTTTCCCCAGAAGTTAATTTAGCCCTACAGTATTGTTTGTTTTATTTTTTTCATATAATTTACACAATCACATGGAGTAGATGCCAAGCTTTTGTAAATTCTATGTTTGCTAATGTTCCCTAGCAATATGATTCATTTACACTACAACTGTTAATATAAATATTTACATAATCAAGGGGACAATGAGTAGGCCCCTAACCACATGGAAGGGGCTCTGAGTTATTACAGAGAATGTTTTTCTCAGGTGTCTGGTTGAAGAGTCTTGCTCATATGCTCAGATTCTACCAGGGTCACCATATTTGGGACCAGTAAGGAATTTCTCACCTGGGTCAGATTGACAGAGATCCTGTTTTTCTTTTGCAGCATGGGGCATGGGTGACTTCCAGGTTTAAACAAGTGTAAATGATGGATTGTCTGTAAATTTAGTCTTCTTCAAGCACTGCTCACATCATTCAGTTACACCCCGGTGCCTGAAGCAGGGCCCAAGCCTCTGCAAGGGCCTCCGGCAACGATGGTACCGAAAGGTGCCCCGGTCCTGACTCTTAAGGAGGGGTGTCAGGGGGTGGTACTAGACAGCACCGTACCAGTGCCAAATCAGATGCAGATCATGGCTTCTTATTCTGAGCCGGAGAGCGGCGCCAGACAGGTTCCGGTGCAGAATGTGCATGCAGGGCTGGCAGAGCATTCAGTGTGAGAGGTGTATCGTGCACTGGCTGAGATGCCCGATCTTGGGCAACGTTGTGCAACCTCCGCTCCCTGTCCTTTCGGGTCCTCCGCTTAAAGGACTTGCAGATGGAGCAATTCTCCATGAGGTGCGACTCACCGAGGCACATGGGACATTTCTCATGAGCATCGTCAATTGGGAAGGCTTTGCAGCATGATGGGCAAGGCTTAAACCCCGACATCGCTATCATGAATGAATGAAGACAGGCACTTGCTATTCTGATACTGTCTCTGAGGGTGGAAAGAAGGAACTGGGAGGGTCAGGGCCATGGCCACCTATATAGCTGCGGTTGTGGCACGGAGGGGGCATTGGCTGTTTGCCCTGACCTGACAGGCCAAGGCTAAAGACTTTCCAAGCTGCCGTGCGCTGTGGCACGTATACACCTGTAACTGAATGTATGTGAACAGCCCATTTCAAAGAAGGGCGGTTACATCAGTAACCCACCGTTTAAATCATGATTTGATCTTGGTGTACTGTCACAGCCAATATTGGCTCATCTGACCTCTCACATTTGCCACCCACTATGTAGGTATGTGCCATATCTATAATCAGAGATTTTCCTCCGATTTCCATTTCCTTGAAATGGCAGCAATGTCAACATCTCACATCTTTAAATTTTTAAATCATGATTTGAGGACTTCAGTAACTCAGCCAGCAGTTATTGCAGGCAAGGGGAGGTCAGACTAGATGATTCTCTGGTTCTTTCTGACCTTAAAGTCTCTAGCTGTGTCCACACATTGTTTTTAAATGGAAACAATAACTGTTGTTTCAATTTAAAAAAAGTTATGTATGAACAACGTTCCATTATTTTGAAATGACAGAGCTGGTCATTTCGAAATAACGGAACTGAAATCGAAATAACAAAACCTCATTTTAAATCAAAACGGCTGTTGAATTGAAATGGCCATTTCGAAACAATGCTGTTTGGATATGTTGTTTTGAAATGACCATTATTTTGATTCTGGCTTGGATTGCCTTTCCTCCTCCCAGGGTGCACAGCACCAGGAAGGAGGAAGTGCCCATCCCTGTTGCTGCCACGTGCCTGGAGCTGGTGCAGCATGGCTGAGGCACATGCTGGCACAGCCCAGGGACAACGCCAGGCACTTGTGTGGGTATGAGAGGAGGTCCTCTGCCTCCTCGATATATGGGCCAGGGAGGACATCTGTGCGTGTTTCCATGCTAAGCATCACAACTGCAATGTCTATGTGGACATCGCAGACGAGATGACAGGCTGCGGCCATGAGTGCACAACCCAACAGGTGCATTCAAAAATCAAAAGCCTGCAGCAAGACTATGCATGCACCAGGGAGGCAAGGCGGCTCTAGGGACCAGCAAGCACCACCAGCTGCCCCTTTTTTGAGGAGCTGAATGCGTTCTTCAGGGATGAGGCCAGCAGTCTCCCATCCTGGACCATTGACTCTGGGGAGCCCACCTCTGTGGCCACATTCCCCGAGGGAAGACCCTCGGACAGGGAGGCATCCCTTGACATGGGAGACGTCAGCTGGCCAGGAAGTGCCCAACCACCGGATGCCCCACCGGCTAGTCCTGAGCTCTTCCTTGCTCATGAGGGTCCTGCCACTCCCATGGAGGAACAGCTGGAGGGAGACACTGAGGAGCCACCACCCACATCCGACCAGGAGGAGGGGACATTCAGGCAAACATCTGGAGTGCCCATTGGTGAGTGTTCCTCCCCCGTCCAGGTGGGCAGGGCTGAGCCAGCCAATGCCATGGCTACCTAGGGTCCACGGCCCTGGAACACAAAGCACAGGGCCTGGAGGGGGCACAAGGGCCCTCCCATGGTTGCTGGTGGCAGAGGAACATGTAACACCAGGATGACAGGACCCAGTGGGATGGGGGATGCTCATTGAGGAAGTGCCACCAGGCAGTGTGCCAGCATCTAGGTCAGAGAGCATGCAAGCCACACCGCCGGCACGTGGCCTTGGGAAACTTCCCAGCCCACATTCTGCTGCATACTGCTCACCACTGTGGGTGCCACTACGTCATGTGCACCCTTGTGCAGTGTTCCACATGACACAGATGGGGAATGCTGCTGACAGTCAGGGTGGAGGGGTTTGCTGCAGACAGGTTGCACACAGGCAAGGCCGTCAGCCAAAGGGGGGCTAACCCTTTTCCTGCTTTTCCCCAGCAGCTCGCCAACACACCCACCATCCTGCTCTGCGGAGTCTGTGGACCACTGGCCGGCAGAGGAGGAGAGCCCATGGCATCAGGGACCACATCCTCACCAGCCTCCTTGAGCTTGGCCACCGAACAGAGGAGTCAACCCAGGTCTGGAGGGAACAGCAGGACAGGCACCAAGAAGCTGCCATCCACCAGCTCCAACACGCAGCCGATGCTGATGACCATGTCGCCACTGCGATGAAGCAGCAGGCTGCAGTGTTGGAGCAGTAGGGCAACATGCTCTGGATCACTGGTGCTGCTGTGCAGGACGTTGTATCGACTCTGTGGCGCATAGCCCAGCACCTTGCGACCCCGCCACCTGAGGGAGTGCTTCTGATACAGGAGAGCAGTCCCTCGCCACTGGCAGCCCTGGACCCGGCGCGGCCTTCCCAAGGGCGCAGCACAGAGGGCCATGGGCCTGGGATGGCCTCCTCATAGCACCCCCCATGTTTCAAAGTCCCCAAACCCCTACCCACTTCCCATCTCCCAGTTCATGTCCCCCCAATTCTCCCTCCAAAGTTCCACATCCCATACCTGCTTCCCAAGCCTTTGTTGCCCCAACCCTCCCCCCACATTGTAAATAAAAAACATAACAGTTAATTTAGTTTTATTTGTGCTTTTATTGGGTGGGGTTCTGGGTGTGGGTGGGGGCTGGCTGTGGCTGGATGGAGGTGCAGGGGGTGTGGTGTGGCGGTCCTAGCCCTCTGAGGTCCTTGGTCATGAACAGGACCGCTAGTGCCTCACGCACAGTGTTTGCTCTGTGCAGCACTCGCTCTCTTGGGACCAAAACCTCTGGTTGTTGGAACTGGCTACTGACAAGCTCTGCCTCAGCCTCCCACATGGCAGCTACTGTCTCCCCCCAGAGCTCGCAGAGGTTTATGCAGTGCCACGCAGGCACTGATGACCCCTGCGATTCTGTCCTCAGTGAGGTGCAGGCGTGTGAGGAGGCACCTCCAGCAGGCTGTCAGTCTGCTGAAAGCCTGCTTAACCACCTGGCGGCAGTGGCTGATGTGGCAATTAAAAACCTGCTGTTGGGCATCGAGGGGTCCCATATAGGGGTGCATGAGCCAGGGATATAGGGGGTAGGGCGCATCAGCGACAATGAGGACGGGCAGCAACAGTGATATTATGGGGGGGAAGAAGGTGCCTGCCTCCATGCCCAGGTACAGGGAGGAGCTGTGCAGAACCCTGACATTGTGTGCCTTCCCCGGCCATTCAACATAGCAGTTCTGAAAGATGCCCCAGTGGTCCACAAGGGCCTGCAGGATGACCAAGTGGTATCCCTTTCTCTTCCGGTACTCGACTGCATGGTGCTGTGGACTCACACAGGGATGTGGGTAGGATCGAGTATCCTCCCACAGTCTGGAAATCCCAGGGTGGTGAGGCCGGCGAAGATGTCCTACAATACTCCCTGGGTGACAAGGAGTGGCAGCAGGACCCTGTTGATGGCATGGGTGACCTGAAGCAGCACTTCACCAATGGTGGGAACTCCTGACGCCAAAGAGCTGGGCAACAGACCTGTGGAACTCAGGAGTGGCCATCTTCTGGTGAGCAATGGGCACTCTCTTCTCCATGGGGGTGGCTGCTCTCATCACCATGTTCCTTCGGTACAGGACCAGGGCGAGCTCAGCGACCAAGTGGGTAAAGGTCTCCCTGTTCACCTGGAGGTGCCTCCTCCACTGTTTGTTGCTCCAGGTTCACAGGGCAACCCGCTCCCACCAGTCTGTGCTGGTGTCCTGTGCCCAGATGTGCTGTGGCACAGAAGGGGGATGGAGAGCTAAGGCCGCTGTGAGGGCCAATGAGACGATGGCTGGGGACTCAGCCCTGGGATCATCGGGCTCAGGGAACAGCACTGCAACAGCAGGGGAGCACCCTGCAGGCTAGCAGAGGGTCTACCAAGCGCTCGAAGATAGTATGGGAGCTGGGGAGCATCCATAGCCATCTCTCTTGCAACCTCTTGCCAGTCACAATGAGGAGGTAAGGTCAGTTCCTGCTTTTATGTGATTGGTTGGCAACAGGGCCCTGCTAGAGGGCCATGTTGCCACACCTTCCATGCTGCCCCTCTCTTGATTCTAAATAGCATGTATCTGGACTTGCTATTTCGATTTCAGGTTTTTGCTTATTTTGGTCTAAGTTAATTCAAAATAACAATTTTATTTTGAAATGACTTATTTCGAATTAACTTATTTTGAAATAAGCATGTACATGTGAGCATAGCTTCTGAGTCTATGTGTTGCTGAGTATAAAGTGGGAACCTTCCTGGTATATGATCAGTGGTATGAAAGCTAAAATAGGATAAAGAAAAAATTAGAAGCAGATTAGTTTGGCATAATGAAACAATTTCAATCTGTGAAACAAATCCATAAACCATTTTTTGTCATCCTGGGGTTCAAATTCTGTTTTCACATCAGTTGACATTCAAAATATCTACATATTGAAGTCAGTGGGCTTACTCTGGACTTAGACCAATGTCAACAAAAGCAGAAGTTGTATAAATTAGATTAGTCTTCTTGAAGCTGACCTTAAGTATACAATTGTTAATTTATGTCCTCTATAAATGCCAGAGTATTCATCAACACAGAAGTAGTCTGTGTTCACACAAATATACCATTCATTCATTAAAAAACAAACAAACCAACCCTCTGAACAAATAATTCTATAGACTTCTAAGAAGTCTTAGAAGAACTGTTCATGTACTGGGTACAAATGAGTCCCCCTTCAGAAAAAAAACAATTATGTTCTGACTTCAATTTTTTCTCTTCCCTAATGATGAACATTGTCCCCTGCTAATGCATCTTCCTCATTCTGTCTTTGCTTTCTCAAGGAAACTGCTGTCGTTAATTTTAAAAGATAATTAAAAGTCTGGGAAATTAATTGTTAAAGATATACTTAAAACATCATATTTCTTCTAGCCTGTTTCCCCTTCATATAATCACAGATAACTGCATGATAAAACAGTTTAAGATGGGGTGGACAAAATTAGCTTGTAGCTAAGTGCCAGCAATTTTACTTTTGGTAGCCAGAAGGTGGTCCTCCACTACATTTCTGCAGTGGAGCTAGGCAACAGGCTATTAAAACTAGTCACCATGGTGACTAGAAACAGATTTGTCAAGGCCTGGTTTAAGATGCTGGTGAAACTTCATGTTTAAGATGAGTCTTACAATGTCTAAGGAGCAGAACCACTATAGATAGAAAATAGCAATTTCCAATCATCTGGAGTGAGGAAAATATAATGGGAAGATGAGATGGGAGGGGTTAGATCTATGGTATGTATATGAAATACAAGATATGAGATATTAATGTTACTGCCATGTCAAGCAAAATGAATTTGGAGGAAAGTCTCTGATTATGGAGGTGGCACATACATACATGGTGGATGGCAAATGTGAGAGGTCAGATGAGCCAAGGCTGGCTGTGACAGTACACCAAGATCAAACAGGTCACCCAGTTGGTTCAACAGGGCTTTTCAGCAGGAGTTAGTGCAGCCAATGCTTCTCTCTGATCTTTGATTTTTTTTTTAAAAGAAAAGAAGTTTAAAACATATGCTTTTCTGAAACCATCTTTTCCATAGTATACATATGTGACTTCTCTGTTGTTAATGCCTCAAGGGTTATTAAATTCATTTGCAGAATTTCACTTTTGTTCCTCACATGTGCTAAAATCTACCTCTTAGTTTAGTACTTGATAGTTTTCCAACTAAGCATGTATCAGAAGAAGGCTCTATGATAAATAACACGTAATACGTTAATATAATCTAAACCTTGAAGGCAGAACACACAGTAAATTATCCCCACATATTAAAACTATGTAACAGATGAAGCTAAAAGACCTCAGTAAGGACCTAATTCAACTCCCATTGAAGCTCGGGGTTTTTTTTTTGTTTGTTTTTTGTTTTTTTTCCAACTGGCTACAGTGGCACATGAATCAAGCAGGAGATCCTAAAACTCCCTGCCTTGGAATAGTTTCACATGCCCTGGGAACTAATAAGTAGCTTTTAATTCATTACAGACGTTCAGAGGATTCTAATTTTAAGGTGGTACAGGTTGGATTGATACTTCTTTCTCAACGATTGAGAGACCATCAGAATGAGATCACAAGGGTCTGACTTTAAGCTTATGAAGTCAGTGGAAGTCATCAGGCTTTGGGTCAGGCATTAGGACAATGTATATGCAAATGTTCAGGTATTTGTATTAGTCTGCAATATTTTGTTGTCTCTTACCCTGAAACTTCTGGGGGAGAAAACAGATATTGCATTGTGCTGGCAATATTCACTTTCTGCTCCAGATGTCTATTTTTTGTGAGTTGAATAAAGAAGGATGCAAATTTCTTTGTGCTATCTACAGACATTTCTGGTGTTAAAGGCAAGCTTAGTCTGGACTAATTTGGACCAGGTGTACAGTAGGCTTTGCCAAGTTCGAACTAAGCAATTGCTTAGTTCAAACTAGGCAAAGCTTAGTTCAAACTAGTTAGTTCAAATAATAAGTTCAAACTAAGCACTTAGTTCATCTAAAAAGTTAGTCCAAACTACCCACGCTGACTAGTTCGAACTAACTTTTTATTTCAAACTAAGCCACGCAGCTAGTTCGAACTAAAAAGCCACGGTTAGTCTGAGCTAGCCCGAGGCTAGTTTGAACTAAACTTGGACTTACTTAATTCAGACTTGCAAGTCCGAACTAAATAAGTAGATATAGACATAGCCTCCTTGCAGCCATTTCCATAGTGCACATTACATTAAACCCTATTTGCTTGTTAGCACATGCTTATATATATTTGCTGTCTGAGATGCAAGTTACATGTAATGTGTGACATTTCCATTGGAAACAGGAGATTTATTTATGTACAATAAATACACAACTAAGAATGATAAGGAAAGATTTTTAAAGCAACATGGTTGATATAAAGTACTGCATGAGTTTGTAAAACAGTCCAAGCTAGCCTTTCCTTTGTTGTGTCAGCAGGATGCACACTTTCAACACAATGAAAAGGCAATTACTATTTTTTGCCTGTTATTTGTAAGGGCACCTGTATGACTAATTCGCTGTACCTCTCAACAAAAATGTACCGCTCTTTGTGTCTGCATCATGAATGCAAGGATACAAATAGTGCAGTTCCACTCACCTCAGCCCATTTTCTAGTCAGAGTTTGCTTGGAAATAAAAAACCACCTTTTTATCAGCTCATTGGGGGTACAAATGAACTACCTGTAGATAGGCAAGCCCAGAACTACTGCTGAGGGTTTTCTTTCAGCCACTGAAATTATTGGAGGTATGGACTCCAGCATGTGTTCACAGAGGTGTTCTGCCTTGGGAGAAGAAATAACACCATACCTCAAAAGGGTCCTGTATGCCTACCCCTCTGTTGTCTGCTGTTACCTATGGAAAAATGGATGGAATTATAGCCCTTTCACTGCCTGCCTGTCACTTCCATTTTGTGGACACTAGCACTACTGGTGAAACTAGCCCATGTGGGTCTTGTGCTCGATTGACTGTAAGGCCTGCAAATGGACCTGGGTCCTATGTGGTAGTACAAAGAGGTGAGGAAATGTTCCTTGTGCCCTATCCTCTGTGCACCTGCACTGGAACTGGGCACAACCTGGTCTGAGCTGGTGTGATTTCCAGACTGAAAACAGGGCAGGATATAGTGAGGCTGTACAGAGGGGACTTGCAACCCTGCATGGCATACTGTCCTGTGATCTCTAGTTATCTCCATAGGGAAGTGGAGTTGGAATTTGAGGACAAACTTGGGGACAAGCCAGTGTATCCTGCTGGTTTTTCATGAGTAAAAGGTCTCATATACAGGGTGAATTGAAGAAATAGGACTGAAAATAATGGGACTGCACCACATGAAAAAGCATTGTTCTACTCAGCTTTCCTACCTACCACATTACACCAAGGTAACTTGTGTAGCAGCAAAGCTCAACACAATTGAAAAATTCCTCGTGGCAGGGTCTTTCCAGACTTCTCTATCCCTGCTGAGCACCCTGATGCCCCCTTCTCAAGGAAAATCTGCTCAGACCAGGTTAACAAAACACTCCTTCCAAGGACTAAACGTGCCAGGAGGAGGAAATCATGAGCAATCAAGATCCAGCAGGCCCATTAAGAAGGCTTACCTGCTTTCTCCTAAGTGCACTGCTAAGGACTAGGATGCAGGAAGAGTTCCTCAATAAAAGACCAGAGCCCTGGATCCAGGCCAGGGCATTATGCCTTCAAGCACTGGGGTTAGTCTTTGAGTTTTGTTTGCCATTTTAAAGGTGCAAATTGCAAAAGTCTGAGTTTGTTTTATTTATAGAGATATGTATAGACTGATGCCAAGCTTACGGCCATAACTGGTGAACTGAGACAAGGAACACCTGCAGTACCGTGCTTGGTCCTGCAAGCAGGTATTATGGGGAAACCCCACCTGCCACTCTCCTATTGTTATGTTTGTATTTATGGGACTTTTTAGTGATCTGTGTAAATCTACGCCTATTCTTCCATCCTTGTGTGAGAGAAGTTGAAGTTGGGCACGTTGGGAAGTTGCAAATCCTTCTCTCTTATAGCCCTTACAGTAACTGTAGTACTTACTCTCAAGCAGATTGCCAGTGACATCCGTGAAAATGCTCACATGAGCAAGAGTTGAAAAAACAGGTCCTTGACTGCCTTCTTTCAGAAGAACTGGAAAAACACTGTAATGGGGTAGACTAGGCCCAGAGGCACCTTAGTGCACCTCATCCTAGAAGGGACCAGAAGAATAGTCCTCCAAACTGCCTAGAGCGGCTGCAAGAGAAACAGCCAATGAGAGAGGCTGCAGGGAGCGAGGACAGCCATATAAAAGGAGATGCGGTGGTAGATGATTAGTGGCTGCTTGAAATTGGAGGGTAAGTACTGTGTTCCTAGCTGAAGGAGCAATAGGACTAGTGATAAATTAGTTACTAGCAAGGACTGGTGGGAGCAAGAAGGAGCTCCTGGCTGCTGAGGCTAAGTCTAAGACAATTGCTGGAAGGACTTGGGGGAGTAAGAGAGAGCTTCTGTTGACTGCTGGCATTGATTAAGGATTGCATCTAGGGAGGGTTGCAAGAATACAGTGTTTCTAGGGCAGAATCTCTAGGGGTATGGTGCCATACTGAGGCTGGAACTGATTAAAGACTGAGCCTGGGTGTGAATACTTGGTTAGACCTCTGATGGACTTTATGCCCCAGAAGGGGTCCATTCTGTTTTACATAAGACTGTGAATGTCACTTGGTCACAGGACTGACTTGTTGAAAACCTGTTTCAAAAACCACTGACAAAGGTCATCACAAACAGTGTAAGTACATGCACTCATTCAGGGCTGTGCATGAGAAGTGAGTATGACCTGTTACAGACACAAAGAATGTCTTCTTATAAACTAAGACCAATGTCCAAATGTTGCTATCTTCATTGACATGAAAGCCTGAATTAACTCAATAGACTTCCTTCTGTGAAAAAGGCAAGAGGATTTGGCCCTGCAATTCTTATTTTTCTGGTTGTGAAAGCAAAATGAACCACTTTCCCATTTGCTATCTCCCTTGAACAGGTTTGTTTTTGCACATAAGCAAATAAGCGCTGTGACAAATTACAAGGAAGCACAATTTATCATTTAAGAATAAATATATAAAGATATGTGGGCCAGATCCTGAGCTGGCAGAATTTGGCATAATTTCAGTGACTTGATGCTCATTGAGCTGTTCCTGATTACACCAGCTGAATATTTGGCCCATACCATTTAATTAATATTAGTAAATTTACTAGGTAAAAGAAAAGGGATGTCTAAAGATACCCATCCCTAAATAAGGTTATCCCTGGGTACAAGGATTTGCCACGTGAACAAATTCAGTAGTGGGAAGTTGATGTTCCCTTGTAGTCAGAGCACACCTAGTAAACTGGGGACTTAACTCAGTTGTTCCCCACAGTGGATTTCAATCCATTTAAGTGGAATTGGAATTTGACAGAAGTGCTTGATTAAAATAAATGGAGCATTCTTATCAAAAGCAGGCTACTAATGAATCCATGGGTAAACTCCATTAATTTCAATACAGCCAAATTCCAAATGTGTTAAAATGTTATGAAAGAGCTGGATATGTGCACTTATTCATTTCTAAATGTTAATTTCTAGCTGATTTTTGTTTTTCTTTTTTAGATGCTGTAAAAACTCAATCCAATTCATGTTTACATGCTTTTAAAAAAAATCAGTTTTTGTTGTGTAGAAATGGGTAAAATTGATCTGAAATATTTTTTATTTGTAGAATTTCTAATTAAAGTGGATTAGTTTAATGTTTTCAGATTGTTTTCAAACAAACTTCTTGTAGGGCTAAGACAATTTGTGACAAGTTTTGGCTCAGAAAGAAATTTAATCATACCATCCCTGAAACAGAGGTTTATAATGGAAACAATCAAACTGCCTTAACATCAGTAGCACAGACATAATTGTATAATTCACATTCTTAATGATTTTAAATGCATAGTTCGCTGCTCATTTCCTCCTTTCAGACCAAATTGATGGGTGAGTCTAAGGGCCTATCTGCATATAAATTACACCAATTTAAACTCTCACCAATTTAGTAATGTTCACTTCTGAATCTCTTCCACTGCAGTGTATAAGAGAGTGTAACTTACAGTATTGGGTGAAAACGAGATTCCTGTGGCACTTTAAAGACTAATAGATTTCTTCAGGCATGAGCTTTTGTGGGTTGCAACCCACTTTGTTAGGTGCCACAGGACTCCCATTGTTTTTGCTGTATTACAGACCAGCATGGCTACCCCTTTGCCACAGTATTGAGTAGTCAGGAGAGAGATTAGCCAAAAAAAAAAAGGGGGGGGGGGATAAGATTCTTAAAATAGGCCAGCCCACCTTCTTCCATCTTTAAGTCCAGTTAATCCTACTTAAATGTATTTAATTGCATATACACCCATTTTCTGAAATGTAGTTCACACCACTTCCTCAGAATTTCATCCTCCATATTTCACCTTGGTCCCCTAGCTAGACTTGCATCAGTATTGCCATTCCCCAGTAGCTATGTGTGATCCTGCTGCAGGCTTCCCAACAGCAGAGTACAAGTGGTTGTCAATTTACTCCTATCTTAATTTCTGCTGCTCAGCTTAACTCTTCAGGAGTTATCTGTTTTGCAAAGCAGTTTTCTCATCTGGCAAATTGAGGTCTGGAAAATCATTGTGGCACTAGGTGTGTTTGCTGATCTGCAGATCAGATGCACCCACCCTCAGATGTCAGGCTTGATTGTTGTGTGTGAGCATAAAATATAAAAATGTGATTGTTCTGGACTAGATGACCAAAATGTATTATTTCAAAGTATGCCAAAGCAACCACTGAGGTTGATTGATTGTTAAATTCTAGACCGGTTAGCAGAAATGATTTATTTAAATCAGAGTATTAATCACTGACACTCAGTGAAAATTTTCAACAGAAGGTGTAGCGAAGACAAGACTAGAATAGTGAGGAAGGAGATTGTCAACGTTCCTAATCTATTGGGTCTGGTACCTATTCGTTGATATATTTTTAATATTAAAATAAATAACACTTATAAACTGAGGAAGTTTTTGTGGTAGAAGCTGTAAGAAAAATAGATGGAAGCTTCAAAAGTGTGTTTAAAATAAAGTCCTCACTTCGGTGCCTGTTTATATATGAATACCTTTGCTGAAAAGAAATGGCCAAAAATACAAATAAGAAGATGAAACATCTTTTGAAAGGAGTGCATTTTTTCAGAATCAACTATTAGCCATGAAATGTTAAGTAGTCAGAGTAGGTAGATGTTTCTTGAAATGCTGCATATAGTATGTAGTACATGCTTTCATTGTGCTCCCTAGCATTATGGAATAATATGCCTTTTACAGAAATATAATGATCAGTTCTTTTAAATCATGTTCAGTCAGCTTATATAACAACATCTATATTTTGTAATTCATTTCAGATTTCGGAGACCTATGCCTTCCTGCCGAGAGAAGCAGTGACACGATTTCTAATGAGCTGCTCAGAGTGCCAGAAAAGAATGCATTTAAACCCAGACGGAGCGGATCATAAAGGTAGTTTTCTGTCAAATGGTGGGATGTAAAGTAATTTTATTCCTGATACCCATTTATATTTTCCTAGTTTAAGTGAAGGTTCATAAAAACTTGGTAGACTGGAACAGTTCAACAAATCAGATCATCTCATTTACCTAAGTTAGGAAGTAGTGAATCTGCATTCACTTAAGGGTGGAGTGAAATGCCGTGTACATCAATAGACAGATGATTTTACTTGGAGCAATCATTTATTTTTCTGTGGAAATATTTACACATGCATTTAAAAGCAGGGGACAGATGGGGTGCATGCACTGTAGTCATTTAGGATAGAATACCTCATAATTTTTCCTGGGTTTGTGCTTGATTCATATTCCACCCCCACCCCCCACCCCCGAAACTTCTATCTGTAGTGCCAAAGAGCAATTGAAATTCCAAAGTTGGAGTCAAATGACTGAAACTGACTGACACTTGGACTGTAGATTAGACAAAGGTTGCCTCATGTATAATAAATAATATTTATATTACAGATAATGGAAAACCTCCAACTTTGGTGACCAGCATGATTGATTACAATATGCCAATTACTATGGCTTACATGAAGCACATGAAACTACAGTTATTAAATTCACAACAAGATGAGGTAAAAATTCAAATATTCAAAGTTTGTTCATATTACTGTTATGGGCCAGATTATTTCTTTGTATAAATTCGCAGAAGTCAATCAGTTAAGCCAAGGATGAATTTGACCCTAAGTTTGCAATACAGTTTGAACTATAGCAAAATGACACATACCAGTATTTCAGAACATACTGGTGGTATCCTCCAACCTGATGGCTTTGATGAAGCACTTTGTGCTGCTGTTCTAGGGATATTAGTTTAAGTGTTAGACATTTCCTTTCAAGTGATTGGACCAGTGGTGGCTATGAAGTCTATGGAGGTAGTATGTCCAGTCCTAGACTAGTCCTGTGCTCAGCTGTGACTTCCACTATCACTTTCAGAAGGAACATTATTATCAAGACCTGAAGTGAATGCCATCCAGTTTTTAAGCCAAGATGAGACACATTATAGGAGTGCAAATGGAAGCAATAACCAAACTGGTTGGGGTCATTAGGATGAAGGATCTCACTAGTGAAGTTTATGGGGAATTAATCCATCCTTCCTAGAACCTCTGACCCTAAGTCAGCAAAGCACTCAAGTACATGCTTAAAGTTAAGCATGTGCATAAGTGCTTTATTGAACTGGGATTTCCATCAGAATGAATAAAAAGGGAGCCAGGCTAAGAACTGGGCTTTGCCAAAGGAAATTGGGACTAAACTCTTTTTTTTGATGATTGATTTGCTTTTCTGTGATTCATGTGGTGCTTTTTCAGATTTTGGAAAGTGCTTCATGAATTGGATGGGAGCTGGCAAATTATGTGCAATAAACTCACTGTGATAGAAATGTGCTCATTTACCATGTGAGCTGCCAAATAGTTAGGAGCCCGGCTCTATGCCAGCCAGAAAGTCTTGCATGCTGTGTCCTTCTGCCTGGCTACAAGAAATAATCTGAATGTGATTCTTTTTTAAAAGAAAAACCTTTAAAAACAACCATAACAGCTGGATCATGGCTAAGATCCTGACTGACTCTTAAATTCTGTACATCCAGCCTGATTTTCTTTCATAATTAGATATGATGAAGAAATTCATGTACTGTTCAAATCCCCACAGGAACAGGAGATTGCCAGTACTTCTCTAAAAATATCAGGGATCCCTTCTTTTTGGGGAGGTTTTCTGCAATTTCCTATGAGAACTCCACAAAATATTTCCCCACAGCCAGGCTCCCTTGAGTGAGCTACCTCTGGTTGCGAAGGACCACCAACAGCAGCAGATTGGAGGCTTTATTGTTGCATGTTGTGTAAAGCTACATTATTTTCACTCTTCGCCTTCCTCCCATCAAGAATCACTCTTACTGTACAGGGCACAGCTCTAGTGCTGAAGTAGGGCCATCTACTTCAGTAATTTTCTCCTCTGTCACAGTCCAGGCATTTCATTGTTGTCCTTTCTGATTAAAAGTCTAGAAAAAATGACCTATGAAGGAAGATTTAAAAATGGGTTTGGTTATTCTGGAGAAGAAAAGAGTGAGAGGGAACATGATCAGTTTTCAAAGTTGTTACAAAGGCAGAGGGAGAAAAATTGTTTTCTTTTCTTTCTGAGGATAGGACAAGAAGCAATGGGCTTAAATTGCAGCAAGAATGGTTTATGTTTGACATTCGGAAAGCCTTCCTGACTGTCAGGGTAGTTAAGCATTGAAATAAATTGCCCAGGGAGGTTGTTGATTCTCCATCATTGGAGATTTTTAAGTACAGATTAGACAAACACCTGTCAGAGAGAGTCTGATAATACTTATTCCAGCCATAAGTGCAAGGGACTGACCAGATGACCTCTTGAGGTCCCTTCTAGTCCTACACATCTGTGATTCTGGTACATTAAGTGCCTAGATATTGTATTAAAAAATGAACAAATGGCAGTGAAAATGTAGTAGTATGAAGTAGGAGTATTTCCAATACATCTCCAAAGTACTGCATGCAATATAGTGCACCTTAAAAATCCATCCTTTGATTTACTCTAAGGTTCTGTTTCCATGACTTCACTAATCACCTTTGTATCACTGAGGGAAGGGAGAATCTGAGGAGAGAACTAATTTATATACTACAGGTAATCAGCATAGCAGTCTAGTCCCTCACAAACAGTAAACTGTAACACCAAACACACAGAGCTAAACTGTTATTTTAAGATGCAGTCTTTCATAAGGGTGGTGCAGAACTATCCTGGCCCAATGGGAACTCCCAGCAGCACTAGGAAATTTACCTATGCCCATTCATAGCAGTTCATTAATATATTTACATTTAATTCTAGCATTAGCTGCACTTTTCTAGATCACTCATGGTTACCAACATTAAAAATTAGAACAGTCCATTGCCTGATAGTTAAAGTTCATTCTTTATGAAAGAGCAAATGAATGTGCTTCATATTTTAAATAAAGCAAACAAAACTCTTCTCCGATGGATACAACTTCATCAGCCTTATTGCTTGTTTGCATTTCTCTAGAACTCTCTTTTTGTTAAAAGACAAGTCTTTGGAAAATGTTGTTAAACTTTTATAAATGACTGCAAAAAAATGTCATGATAGCTTTCGATGTTTGTCCAGTTCAAGTTCCATGTCCTGTAAACACTTATGAACTTACTTAACTTTAAGTGCATGTGTAGAGCCAGTTATTTCAGTGGGTCTATTAATGTGATATGATTTAAGTAGGAGGAATGATGTTAGGTGAACTGGGACTACATCCTGTTCCCTCTACTGGAATCTGAAATTCAAGCTATGTCTTCTTTGCTTACACATCATCAATTATATAGAATTTGTAATCAGAATTAATAGTTAAGAATTATATTGAACATGTGTGAGCCAAAATAAAATTCAGCTTGCTCTCCCACAGTTATATTAGTCAGTTTTTGCCTTTGATTTTAGTGTGAGGAAGACTAGGCCTTGGGTGAGTAAGAAGATTCCACTTTTGCAGTCACTTTTCTTACTGTAATTACAGCTTGAATGTGAAGTCCTGCCCCTTTGAAGTCAAAGGCTATGTCCACACAATGCTTTTAAATCGAAACAACCATTGTTTTAATTTAATACTTGTCATGTCCAAATGACATTTTGTTATTTTGAAATGATGAGCCCCATCATTTTGAAATAATGAACCTTATTTCAAAATACTAAAACCTAGGCTGAAATCAAAATAACCATTATTTCAAAATGGTCATTCTGAAATAAAGCTGTTTGGCTGTATTATTTCAAAATAACCATTATTTCAATTTAACTCTTTTTTGCACTTCTCCTTCCCAGGGCACCTTCCTTTTTCTATATATTGGCTGGCAACATGGCCTTGCCAAGGTGCTATGTTGCCATACCTCCTGTGCTGACCCCTCCTGATTCAAAATAGCAAGTCCTGTGTCTGGACTTGCTATTTGAATTTGAGGTTTTTGCTTATTTCAATTTAAGTTAATTTGAAATAATGATTTTATTTTGAATTAACTTATTTCAAAATAAGCATCTACGTGTGGACATAGCCAAAGAGATTTGCTGTTGACTTCAGTGGGCCCAGAATTTCACCATAAAAATCTCATATTGTTAAGGGTACCATTCATTCAGGTAATGTGAGCAATTCAAGCACCAAAAATGGAGAACTCCCATGTTCCATGGAGATTTTATAGCAGAAAGCTAGCTTGAGTTCTCAGACTAACACTTTGTACAAAATATTCTCTGGACTTCACTTACTAGTACCCTATAGAGTATTATCATAATTAATTAACCTGAACTATGCTTGTCAAATGATCATGGGTCATTATGTGGAACATTATCATTGATCATCTTATTATGTTGGTTTCCTTACTTGCTAATTCACAAGACTGCTCCAGTCACTAGTATGAATTAGCAAGATCATTTTTGAAAGTTATCTTGCCACTTTATAATGAACCTGAAACATGACATTTTAAATTTGCAGGATGAAAGTTCCATAGAAAGTGATGAGTTTGATATGAGTGACTCCACCAGGATGTCAGCTGTGAACTCGGACCTCAGTTCTAATCTTGAAGAAAGAATGCAAAGTCCTCAGAATCTTCAGAGCCAACAGGATGGTAAGCTCTTTTACAACAGCAAAAGTAGTAAAGTTGTGCATCTTGTATGGCTTATCTTCATTCATCAACCTCTCACATTCCTTCCTTGAAAATCTATTTTAGTAAGCAACAGGAGACTTAGGTTCACTTTGACTTAATGCATGGATGATGGCTGTGGTTTTTTGGAGACTGATTGTTGGTTACAGGAGAGGAACTACACCATTGCATTCTGGATTATTAAATACAAAGTGTGTCTGCATGGTATAAGGGGAAGTAAAATTGCTGCAAATCATCACCTCCATATGAATACCTAGACATTGGGTCCAGGAGTGGAGAGTCAAGAGGTGCTGTGGTAGCTGCCAGTTCTTCCCTTACCTGGAGTCTTGGTTCTTAGCACCAGTGTACCACCTTCCAGAAATAATGTGGGAAGCAGAGGGAATGTGACTGCCTGTGTCCCAGATCTTTCCCTTGGCTGATCCTGGGCTGCTCCAGCAGTGTAGTGAACTGTGTCCTGGGGAGACTAGCTAATCCACAGTTAGGGAAGATACTCCCTTGATATCCAATCACAGGTTATACCTTATTTCTATGGTTACTGCTTTTGTGCTTCCCCTGCAAGACCACAAAAATATCCACTATGAAAATACAGTTAATTCTCTAATATATAGAAAATCTAAACACAGATTTAAAAATTAGTGTAAATCAGACCAAGAGTATACATTGCAATAATATTTCTTTAGCTTTGTAGATATATTTATCTATATGATGTAAACTGAACAAAAGGGTTCAGACTTCAGAACTACTGCTAAAAGAAGTGATGTCACACATAGCCTGTGGTCTGGATCTAGCCCACTTCGTGCATTTATTTGGCCCAAGAGAAATAATCACATGATCCAGAAACTAAGCTTTTGATGAAAAAAAAAAAAAAGAAGTTTCTAGCCCTTGTGATTGTGAAGACAGTGTTCCACATGAGAAGAGTATGAGTATGGCAACATCTTTCTGGATCTGCAAACAGCTTTGAACAATGGCTCAGAGTATTAACTCCCCTGTTCCTCATTTATCTCATTGGCATGTTATCTCAGGCCCAGTGAATACACAAGTGTCAATATTAACTTTTTGATCATTGATAATTTTTGTTCACAGGATGAGGCTAGGTTTGGGAATGAAGCACAATGGGTTCACAACTTCCAGAGGGATAGCCATGTAAAGTCTATTTCAGCAAAACAAATAGAGTTTTGTGCCATTTGTGAAGACAAACACATTTATTAAAACGTAAGCTTTCATGGATTACGACCCACTGAAAAAGTGGGTTGTAACCCACAATGGGTTGAGAATTGGGAGTTGCCACAATGAAGGAAATGCATAAGGAAGAATGGAGGAGAGACAAAGAAAGGAGGATGATGAAGGAAGAGAAATAAAGAAGAGTAGTGATGGTGTAAAGGTGAATATTTAGTCACTCAAATTTAGTTACTGCATAAAGCCAGATTTTTTTTCTTGGATCTCTGCACAAAACTCATTGACTACAGTGCAAATGGATCATAAATTTATACTGTGGCTGACTGATTATGATTAAAATTAGTTGGGGCAATGTGGGAATAGAAGAGTGTTTTGTGCTACCATAGTCTCCTCTTTGGAAAGATTTTTCTGAAATTGGGCACTCTTTGCAAACCTGTAATCATAGGCTTAATCAAGTCTGGGTCTACTGTGTGTGTAAATCTGTGTAATCTGTTCTATTGGTATGCTTATATATCCCCATCCTTGTGGAATTTGAGCATCGTGGGAGACACAGGTCCTGATTCATCCTATGTTACTCCATTTATATGCCGGTGTAATTCAGCTGATATCATGGCATTACATCAGTGTACAATGGAGTGATGCAGTGGTGAAGCAGGTAAGAGCAATAAATGTGAAGCACAGGGTGAAAGACAAAGGCTCTGTAAGTCCTACTAGTCTAGTGCAGCAGTTCTCAACTACTGTCGCCACACAGTGGTAAATGTGTCATGGAGAGCCAGGAAAATGACTGGATTTAGACAGGAGGAGGGGGGTGGTGAGTTGGTGTGTCCTGTAGGATTGCAATATGCCACCAAGTGTGTTGCAACCCACAAAAAGTTGAGAACCACTGGCTTAGTATATTAGACTATGGTTCCATGACTGTAAATATAATTCCACCTGTAAAATAAATATAGCCTATAAATATAGTACATCTATTATAGAACATGTAAAGAAAGTTCCACCTATTCATTAACAGAGCTTTCAGTGTGAGGCCCAATGTTGTCAGCTGCAGAAAGCATGATGGAAGAATAGTGATTTAAGGATACTCATTGTCTCATAGTGCATTCTCTGTACCTTCCCAGATCAAGTTGTTAGAACTTAACTACAGCAGGGATGAATATCAATTGGATATAGAAGATAAAAGTCCCAAGCACATTTAGATACTTCATGGTAGTTAAGCACAGAGCAAGTAAGGGGTATAGGCAAATCAGCTACATCTGGTGGCCTCTGAAAATCACACAGGAATTTGTGCCAGTTAATAACACATTGGTGCTGAGGGAGGCTAGTGCAAAGGGTCACAATACGTACATACAAACTCTTCCATGAGGTCAGCTGCAACTTTCACAAAACAGTTACACTGTAATTGCCTTCCAGTGTTGTGCCTTGCCTAGGGGCTGAGGATAAAATCCATTCCTCCACTTGTGTGCTGTTCTCTGCACAAAGTTCTTTTACTCAGGCTTTGTGGAGAGGAGTGGGAGAGATGAAGTTTAGCCGGAAGTACCTGATCCACAATGATCTCATTAAGGGCAGTTCTCACTGCAAAATTGGCTTCATACAATTTTAAACAATAGGGACTTGATTTACACCAGCTGGTAAGAGGGATGAAAATAGCACCACAAACACCTGCACCTGCAACCTTTGGGGAGGAGCTGAGAAAGCTGTGGCCCCATGCAGTGAGGGTTTTATAAGAAAAAGCAGCTCTAGGTTGTAATCAAATAACTTTTCAGCTGCCTTGGCTATATCTTTTCTAAAACTAGTCCTTATTAGCTGGTTTTTCCAGTGTAGCAGGGGAGTGTATAAGGCTATCAGAGCAGTGACTGATCCTAGCAGCCACATGGATAACAGGATTGTAAACTCTCTAACCCATCTCTTCTTCTGTGAGTCTTGTGCTATGTTTCTGTTCTCTGTTAAACTTCTGAACTGCTTGTCCTTAGCTAATTCTTTCTAAGAGACTGGCTTACCTGCAAGTAGCTGTACTTTGTC
The DNA here is from genome assembly GCA_007922195.1 of Podocnemis expansa. NCBI lineage: Eukaryota > Metazoa > Chordata > Testudines > Podocnemididae > Podocnemis > Podocnemis expansa. The sequence continues at coordinate 8,008,909 of ML682005.1, forward strand.
TGACTCCTGATGTGGTTCAGGGGATTTTATTTTCATATTTGACCCATTAGCCCTTGCCTCAGTTCACAAATTGAAGGCAGGGTTTTTAGATATCTTCCATTTTCTAAAACAGGCATTTGTGTGCTTTTAATTGGAGTTACTAGATCCACTGTGACAAAACTTTGAGTAGGTTTTGTGGCTGAAAATGCTTCTTAAATTCTTCTGTAAGAGGGTAACAAGGCTACATGAGGCGATAGGGTTCTTTTGTTGACCCATTTGTAGTAGCAGGAGTTAGAAACCTGTGCAAAACTGCTGAGTAAATTCTGCAGATTCAGTGTAGCAACTTATTTCTTCTAGACTAACATAAGTGGATAGGAGTGTGGCTTAAAGAAAAGTAGGGGCTCATAGGAATAGGTTCTTAGAAACAGCCAGGTTTGATGTGTACTTCATGCTTGGGCTTATGTTTTTTGTTACTGTTGTTTAAGTTACCAATAAAGGAAGTCATCAGGTGCTGGATAAATTGAACCATTTTGTTGGAATTGGGTGGAAATTGTGGTCATTGGCAGTATTCCTTATTATAATGAGTATCAGTGAGTTAACACTTGTTTTGGTTTCTCTGATTTGCTTGCTTTGTCTGCACCTTTATTTACTCTTTTTTCAATAGCCATAGTTATGTTCTTAAAGATATTTTTACTCCCCCCCATACTCTTCATTAATATTACATGGAACTTGTTGGACTGTTTACAGTTAAAATTAAAAATGTCATGACTATCTTTAAACCTTAGTCAAACTCTGTTAGATTCTTAATATCTTTATGTAATACTTGATTTTCTATTTCTACTTTTATATTAGACTATTTGTAGTGTAAGAGAATTAGATTGTTTCTTCAAAGAACTTGTTGTCTAGTAGTGTTCACTTTGTTCTTTGTCTAGCAGCAAGTTGCTAAGTTTTACACATTGGATATATTTACTAACTCTGGCTATTTGCATCCCACCACTCCCCTGTGGTTCCTTCCAGTTTGGTAGTGAGAGAGGAAAAGATGCAATAGTATTACTCCCCCCATTTTGTTTCAAATATTGTGACACTTACTCAACAAATTCCTGTGAAACAAATAGTGTTGGCTAATTCAGTTGTCAAAGTGTGTATCATTACAAGTGTTATCTAACAGACACAGTCTGTTGTATGTATAGTTTCTTTTGTTTTATACTCTGAAATTAACCAAACTTCTAATTCATCTTCCCATGCAATAACGGGTGAGCTGTAGCAATTGCTTGAGCTCACTTCTTTGCACTGATGAAGACTGGAGGGCCTTTAATGTTTAAAAATCAGCTATAAAATTCCTTCTTTTCTCTCCCATCAGAGTAACATTAAGCAAAATATAATTGGTGTAAATGCCAGGCAGAACATGAGCCTAGAATAAATAGGTGAATGTGCATGCTACAGACCTTTTCTCATCAGAGTTGTATACATTTTGGGCATGGCTTTGATGTTACTGTGCACTGGGAGCAATGATGAAGCAAAAGCTTGGTACTAGACTTGTAATGAGCTTTTTGCTGTAAGTGAGCTAGATATACAACTCCCTGTGAGTTCCACATACAGTGCAGGTGAAGGATTATTTTGTGGTTATATGAACTAACACAGCTTAATTTCTAGTTCAGACACAGGTTGTACAGAGCAGTATATGATGAGCAGGGCTGAACACCTCTGGTGAGGAAGAAAAGGTTCTTAATGCCACTGTACTTCAGTGGAGTGCTCAGAATCTTAAAGGATTGGACCCAAATATCAGTTATTCTTGATGTGAGTTTGAGATTTCTAGGTTCTCTCCCCCCACCCCAACCAGTGAAGTACTGAAATGGCATTTTTAATATGAAAGAGATACTGGGAATTTAGTAAGTCATAAAGTTATAGCACACTAAAAAAAACATAGCTTAAAAGTAGCATGTCCCTTTTATTTTTTGTCAGTGGTTGTACTACATTTGCTGTGCAAAAAGCTTCTATTCATCTACCTTCCAAAATCCTATTTTAGACTTGTTCAGACTTATTACTACTTAATTAGTTCTATTTTGAAATCTCCATATTAGTGAATACAGCTTTAGGCATGTGAATGTTCTTCATGCCTAACCTATCTAATATTTTAAAACAATGCATTTTTAATCTTAAATGTTTTGAGCAAATTAGTCTCAGCTTCTGCTTGATGTAGGGAGTCTTGACTGAATAAGGACTGACTCTACAGATGTGGAAAGAACAGTTACACAAAATATACCATTCTCAAATTTCATGAAGATGATTTCAATCTGCAAACTGTAGTGTAGGTTAGGTAGGTTGATTCCTGTAGGTTGGCTCCTATGATGTGCTGAATCTCTTAATGGTCTCTTAAATCAGTTGGATTATAGGTGCTTCAGAGTAGATTCTCATTTTGCATGCCAACACTTTCTAGTTGTCTAGTTTAAAATACTTATTCATTTGATGGCAGTGGCAACACCCCCCCCAATAAATGACATAAGAATATTGAGTTTTTAATGATCTTGGTTCAGTTCCTATTAAACATCTGGTACATCACAAAGTCATCTTCAAAATTGGCATTAATTGGCTTCTTTTGGAAGTCTGAGGGAGCAAGGTCTGAACAGTCATGGAAATTCAAAGGACCTGCCTGAAAGATTCACTCAAAAATGAAGGGTGAGGCTAATAGGCAGGGCATCATGAGGAAGCACCGCTTCTGCTGTGTATCCCTTCTGGGCAGGGTTACCAGATGTCAGGTGAAAGGAAGACACATTCCTCTGTCCGGCAGGCATTTTAAAAATGTGGTGATTTTTTTTTTGTCTGACTTTTTACTTACAGGGGTTAAAATATGCTGGAATGCCCTGGAACTCCTTATTTTTAGGGGGAAGCATTCCAGGGCTCCCTAAAAACAGAAGAATATTACATTAATACACTTTCTCCATGTGTCCTCCAATGTCCTCTCTTTCATACTTTTGTACTTTCCATGCTTTGGTATCTGGTAACCCTACTTCTGGGTCAAAACAGAGGTCTCTTAAATCAATTGGCTGCTTTTTGAGACCGCTAAATTCACTTCTGAATGAGGAGGAATAGAATATCTACTTTATATATGGTTCTGAAGACACTGTGGGCTAAACTGACAAGAAACTGATATATTTCAACATCACAAAAGTTTATTCATTCAAAAAGCAAGGTTGTATATCGCTTCATCTAAAAAAATTAATACGTTGTTCACCTAAGCAGAGTTTAACCGAACTTGAGAACAAAGCACTGTAATACTATTACTTTACTTCAGTTATGCTCTAGGATGAATTTGACCCATTGGGTAGGATTAAGTGTACAATACTTTAGCTTGCACAATTATTTGCAAAAATACAGTAAATAATCATTAAAATCAATACAGTTGTAGAAATCAAGTTCCACTAACATTTTGATGGCTTCTTTGAAGCTGATATGTTACTAAGGTGTGTGAGATGCTGTCAATGGCATTGCAGTGACTCTTTGGCACTGATAGTGGCAGTGATGTACTGTACTGTGTGTGTAATAGCTCTAAACATTAATGCAGCTGTATTTAACGTCACTGGATTCTTGGGAGGGTTGAATGGAATTTTCACTGTCAAATTCCTTAATTGTCACCTTTCACTGGCATGGCAACAGGTTTTTTGTTGTCGTCAGAATGACTCCATTGCTAGGCAAGTATCTGATGTACTTTTTTTGGAGCAGTAGTGGGACATCTGCTTTTAATAATACATCCAGCCTGTTATAAAATAACAGCATCTTTCCATCAAGGACACTACTTCTCTCTCCCACATTGTCATTAAGTACTACCCATAACCCAGAGTTCTGAACACTGCCATTTGAACAAAAAACAGCCTCTTCACATACCTGAAGGTTTGCAGGCATTTTATGAATGAATACTGCTAAAGAATGTATTTGCTTTTTTGTTTTAGTTGCTAGCTATATATGTGTTCTAATCCATTTTCTTTTTACAAGGTGCCTTCATTTACACTGTAATTTGCTTTAGAGATTAAAATGTTACTAAACATGAATGATGCATTTAGCAGAGTGTACTGCATTTTGACCAGTTCATTGAGACCAGAGAACAATTGTATTTTCCACACTACCCACCCAGCTGCACAACTGTCACTTTTTATTACTTTTGCCTTGAACAACTGAGGATGGCTTGTAATAACAGTAATTGCCTCAAAATTGTTTGTATTTGACTTGTTAGCAGCCAACTACTAACTGTTGGTTACAATCAGGTTCTTAGCTGCTATTGCATAATTACATGAGAATACTTTCAGCCAATAATGGTTCAGACATAAAAATTCTTTACACAAAAACACTTAAGTACTTGTTGACACTCCATTCTACTTACATGCTTCACTTTTCGCATGAAGCACGCAATCCCAAGAAAGATGTTTATTCCTACATAGAGGGCCAACACCTTGCCTCTCTATCTATTTAAGCCCTGTTTTGAGGATTTAAGTGGCACACTGTTTGTGCGGTCCCTCTGTTAATGGATGAATTAAGCCAGTGGAAATAACTAATAACAGTCCAAAGGAAGGAATGTTTCCTTTTGTCCCTATTCAGTTACTCATGAGCCAACTTCCTGTTGATTTCAGTAGAGCAAGTCCTAAAGCATTTACTCCACTACTTTTGCTTAAAAAAAAGAAAAAAAAAAGTTGTACTACTTCAAGCGCTGCTCGAATACATTGTTAGGTGTCCACATGCTGCAGCACACGATTGGTCAGAAGCTTTTAGTCTTAGTCTGTCAGAGCTGGGTTGGCAGCCAATGCTCCCTCTGGCCACTCTCGTGGCTATATGTATGGCCCTGCTCCTCCCCAGTTCCTTCTTCTGCCCTCAGTGATGGTATTGAAACAGCCATTTCTTGCGAACACAAGAGCCTGTCTGTTTGGGTTTGTATGAGCCACTTGTTCAGATTGGAGGACCTGTTTTTGGACATTGTTCCACCAGGAACCAGCACTGCTTTGGAACATGTAAGTTCAGAGCTGGAAGATCACTCCCAACAGCCACCTAAGATGCCAGGTTTCAAGCTCTGGGCCCTTTGTGGCAAGGCCTTTCCCCAGGATGACGCCCACAAGAAGTGTCTCTATTGTCTGGGTGAGTTGCACCAGGCTACCGATTGTTCTGTCAGTCCTTTAAGCTGAGGATGCTGAAAGACAGAGAGCAAAGGCACCATATGTTGGCCCTGGAGCAAGCATAGCAGCTGACCCCGGCGCATAGGGGTTGCTTTTGGCATCAGCACCACATGCAAGATCAGCATGCAAGTGCCTTTGGTGCCACTCCCCTTGAGAGCAGAAGATGGTGTGGTTGGCACTGATATTGGTGCCAAAGTGCACCCACAGATTCAGTTCACTCCTTCTGGGCCCTTCTCAGCACTGGGGGCAGGAGATGGTGCAAATTACCCCCACTCCAGAGGCTTTTGAGGCAGCTAAGGCTCTCTTACTCTTGCCTACACCTATCCCTCCAAAACAGAGAGAAAAGCCTGCTTTCCTCTCAGAAGTGGACTACATTTGAATGGCACTGCTCTCTGGCACCTAGTACAGTGCAGAGCTCTCTGATGCCACAAAAAGAAGCAAAGGGGCTTGTCAGCAATGTTTGGGGCCCTTCACCAAAGCACCTTAGGTTGTACTCAGCTTCCCCCTGGCACCACAGCACCACTACCTCCCCAGCACCGCCTACTCCTCCCACCACTGGGGCAAGCTCTCAGCTGGAGTGCAAAGGAAGCTCTCCCTCCCTGAGTCTGGAGGAAATCACTCCCTCCAGGAGAAGCAGACAAGCACGGGAAGAGTTGCTGGCACCAAGTGCCTATCATTACTGACTTCATGAAAGGTCCCCTCACAATGGGTTCCCCTCAGTACCGGAGAGCCCCGGACTACTTGTATAAACCTGGATGGGGCTCTAAACCCCAGACCAGAGTCTTACAGGGAGGACACTATGGCACACTTTGATCTCCTATGCTGTGTTACTGCCCATGCAGGCATTGAAGTCGAGCCCATCAGGCGTGACCAGGACCCCTTATTCGACCTCAGGTTAACATCTTTCCCCAGACACTATAGCAGTGCTGCTGCACCCCAGCATGTATGACATTGCTAGATCATGCTGGCAAAGTCCTGCTTCCATCACTCTGCTGTCAGACATAGCACGCCATAAGTATCAGGTCCTGCCAGAGGAATTCCCCTTCCTGATCCATCACCCAAGTCTGAGTCCCCAGGTGATTGAAACTACCTTTTGGGCATGGGTTACAACCCTCCCTGGATCTGATGCAAAGTTCCAGAGATGTGAGACAGCTGGAGATCTTTAGATAGGAAGGTGTACTTAATGTCTGCCTTCCAGTTCTGCATAGCTAACCACCAGGCTCTGGTGGGCAGATGTACCCTGGCTACATGGAACTCACCGAGAAGGCTTAGGGACCTCCTTCCACAAGAGCATAGAGAGGATTATGAATCCCTCAGAGAGCTTTCCTCCAAGGCATCCTGAGACTAGCTTCTGGCTGCGTGGGATGCCTCTGCTAAGGTGAGTCGGGGGTTAGCCTCGGCTATCGTCATGAGATGAGCAGCATGGCTACATGAGGCAGGCCTACCACAGGGTACCTAACAGGCCATTCTGAACCTCCCTGTCAAGGGACAGTCCTTATTTGCCAAGAACACAGGCCTCCTATTACGCAATGCTATGGACCCCTGATCAGACTTTTATTCTCTGGGCATGCTCCCATCATGAGTGCCTAGTCATTCTAGCCCATGTCACCACACAGAGTGCCAGGAGCACCAAATTAGACCCTCCTGATCTAGCAGGGAGCAAGACCATCCCTGTGGGGATCCAGGCTCTGTCTCCAAGGGAATCCCCCCTTAAGTTTCAGGAACCCTTGAGCACAAGAAGGGTGCCTGCTGCCCTGGCTTCCCTCCACTGCCCCCTTTTCCCTCATCCCACCTCAAACCCTTTAGAACTTAGTGCCGGGGTTTTTTCCCTACATGGGTCCCACCTGCTACTATAGGACAAGAAACATTGATTTCTGCAGCTCCATACAACCTCTCCCCAGACTAGAGGGGTACCACATTTTTTTCCATGCTCTACACATCTGGATTGTGTTTTTTCAGAACATGACCTTGTGCTCACAACAGGACAGTCTTTGGCCTGCAGACTGGGCCTGGGCACTTGTGCAAAATCACCCCTTCATGATTGCTTGGTTCTTTCTCACACTGCTTACTTAACTTTCCCCCAAGGTTTAGTGGAAACTGTGATGTTTTTTCTATGTGCTCCTTATTCCTCATCTCCTTCTCTCTCAATTTCTGATGACTGAAACCTTTAGAAATGCCACCAAATCCACCCCAGCATTCCAGAGGATGGGTTGGTTAGTTATCAGTTAAGAGGAAGAACATGCTCCCAGCAGGGAAGGCCCTCAATTTGGCCCTCTAAGTCCCTAGGACTAACCCCATATGGGCATGATGAACAACCAGAGGGCCTCTATTTAATGCCTGATGGCTCTGTTCAGATTCCAAGGGTCTTTCATGTATCCTTCCTGCCACTCTTAGGGAACTTAGCAGTGAAGCAACCAAATAGCTCCTTATTTTTTGCTATGGAGTCTGTGTATCCTGCTATGGGCATAATGTTTTTCATACCCCTCCCCCCCATTTGTCTCAATCCATGATCTCTGTTGGCGAGAAACAGGGACCGAGTGACCCTGATGCTGTTTGGTCCATGTTCCTTATGTTGGTTTTTGCCCATGGACCTTACCTCCCTTATCCTCGACTAGAACCTCCTAAAGCTCTGGGATATGCATATGCAGGGATACCCCAGCAGCACTCCAAGACCCATACTTCCCACATAGTGTTATCCTCTGGACTGTCAGCTTTACTGTCTCTGTCCTCTGGTAGGAGTTAACCCTTCTTTATCACAAAGGTGAAAACCTATGGGGTGTCCCCCCCCCATCTCTCCTGTCCAGCTAAGTCACTTGTCCCTCCCTTACCGTGGGTATATAATGGGTGTCTGGTGGAGAGGTGTCCCCTTCCTGTTAAAACCAGAAGAGCATTCCTGCTGTTGGGATGGCCTTGGGCAGGAACACCCTAATCTTATGCGCTACCTCATCACCTTTTGGATAGGTGTGTGATGTCACTGGACATCGGGAGTCCCCTGATGTTCATGAGCTACGTGTCTTGACCATATTATTCTGACATGGACATCATCCACTTCCCTGAGCACTCCCTTTCACCAGCAGGGAAAGATGTTTTCAGCGCACCCTCTCCCCCTCTTTCAACCCGTCTCCCTTACATCTACCAGAGACGGCATCTAATTCCCTTGACTTTGGCTAGAAGGTACATGGAGGGTCATGCTTTGGCAGGGGTAGGTGGAAGGGGAACTTCTCCTCCATTCTGCATCCTGAGGTAGGGAACAATGAATACTGTGAGGTTAAACCACTTATGCACAGGAAGACTCCTAGAGACGTTCCAGGCCCTGGCCTCAGAAAAAGTAGATTTTCTGTATTTTCAAAACCCCTTCCTGTTTCGGCTCTGGGGCATTCTGCGTAACTCCTAGGGATGGTCGAAGTTGTTGACCCTCCTTACGTATCTGAGGTCCAAGGGTTTTCTCCCCTGGTCCCCCAACACACCTCTAGGCTCTCCTTGCTAGGGCATATAAGGGAATCCTGACTTAGCTGGAGGCCAGCCCCAAGGGGTGGACTGTTTCCCCTCTCCCACCCCAGGCTACCCTATTCCTCCTGGGTTTTTTCTCCACTGTTCTGGGTCATGACCCTAAGGTCCAGGAACCTAGTTGTATTCTCCCAATCGAAGGACAAGGGACTGAGATGGGGAAACACCTTTGTCAATTTCAAAAGGGATAGCCATGTTAGTCTAGTTCAGTAAAAAAAACAACAAGGAGTTGTGTGGCACTAACACCCTTGTCCCTCTTCTACAGCTCTCCCACAAGGTGGTGTTCTAGCAAACCCTTCTTTGCCACTTCAGTTCATCTCTCCAGGAGGAGGGAACCAATCCTCCCAAGGGATTCAGAAAGGGTTGAAATGGGAAACTCCTTTTGTCTGTCTTCTCTCATCTCTCGAATTTCTTCCTTGCCAACCCCCTCTGTCACTCCAGGTTTACTCTCACCTGGAGGGAGGGACTTGCACTGAGTGCTGACTGAGGGATCTAAACAGATTAACCCTAGAAGTCATTTAACCACCCTCCGCTCTTTTCTTCTCCTCTCTTCTGCACCCCAGAACAGTGTGGGCACATCTACCTGAGTTGCAGAGGGGACATAAAGGGGGCACACTTGTCTTGGGGAGACTGGCATTACTTCTAACACCTAGCTCACCAGGTTACCCCATTTTGCCTCTGAGCATTCCCCCTTTCAGTTGGGACTACCCCATTTGACTAATTTCCTCAGTGGTTCTCAACTCAAAGATCTTAGTGCTGCCTTCTACCTAGGGTGGGTTAGGTATGCTTTTGCATACCCCTCACTGCTGGAGGCATGAGACGGTCTATCGCTACTAAGTGAACAGCCCTGCTTCAATTTTTTTCTGCCTGTCTTCAGGGTTTTCTATCACACTTGGAATCGAAGGGCCTGAAGAAGTCCTTGCGGGCCCAATGAGTAAGAACCCACCTTTAAAATCAGATGGCACACTTTCCTCAATTAGTCTTCCTGAGCACAAACCTTTCTCTTCTCTTGTTGGCCTCATTTTGCTCACTAGGGGTGGGCCCCGCCCTTGAAACAATTACCAGGGCCTCATATCTATGCCCAACTTCAAAAGGGAGGGCTCGCTTCCTTTTGACGGCTCCTTGGGAAGCACTCTTAAAAGGATCAAAAAGGGTCAGTTTCTTTTCCTCTGTGGGGGTTATTAAGCTTCCTCACCCCTTAGCCCCTTTATTTCCACATTCTAGGATTTGTTTTCCAAGGTGTAGAATAGGCAACCTGCCACCTCTCTCAGAGAAGACAGGGTGACACACTACTTCTCTTGGGTTCCCCTGTTCAGTGTTTTTCTGGGGACATTGAGAGTTAGAGTATTTATTCCCCAGGTAGGCTAAACAGCCAGCCTCTTTCTCAGCTGTCCCAGGCTTTGAGCTTGCCTTAAAGGGAGTCAGCTGTGCTGAAGGTGGAAGATTCCAACTCCACCCACCATCCACAACATGGCTAGCAGTTACCTAAATCTGAATGTATCCAAGCAGTACTCAAAGAAGAATGGCGGGTTGCTTATCAGTAACCATCCTTCTACGAGGTGGGCTGCTCACATACATTCAGGACCTTCCCACTGTCCCCACATTCGGAGCTGGCAACCAAAAGGGACTGGGGAGGAGCAGGGCCAGAGCCATATATATAGCCATGGGAGTGGCCAGAGGAGGTGTTGGCCACCTACCCTACTCTGACAAGCTAAGGCTGAAAGCTTCTTACCAATTATGAGCTGCGGCATGTAGGCACCTAAATCTGGATGTATGTGAGCAGCCCATCTCAAAGAAGGATGGTTACTGGTAAGTAACCTGCAATTCAGTTCTTCAGATTCTGGGTTTTTTAAGTCTCAACATTATGGAAGTATGTTGGTCTTGGATGTAGTTTTACTTTCCAATAGATTAATGTTCCTCATTTTGTCTTTTGGATATGCACTGGTAGACTTCAGAAGGACTGGTACATACTTATTGATTAGATTTAACATCCTTGTCCAGTACAGATGTACAGTTTAGGTTGCTGTCTCACATAACTAGTGTAAAAATTTAACTGAGCATAGAGTATCATTTTATATAACTGTGAAATGTAGCAGATTACTTTAGTGAAAACACCTAAACTCATTTTTACTTCAGTAAAAGTGATATGAAAATATGTGTATAGGAAACTAAATTTAGCTGTTCTTTACTGTTCTGGCTTTTAATTAAGGAAGCTATTAAAACATTTTATTTTTCTGAACACTAAAGTCTCTAGAGATACCAGGTTGTCTTGTGAAAGACTTGAGTTGGTCTGTTATGGTAGTTTAAAATGTTTTTCATTTGATGGAATGTTCTATGATGCTGAATAGTTCAAAATGTAGTTGTTGTTGGCTAACCCAAAGCAAGTGCTTTGCTTATAAAAAGTGCAGTGATTCTTTTAGCGATAAAGTGTTTTCTAATATTTGTATATTAGAATATAAGTGGCTTTTTTACTGGAGAAGTCATGAGCAATATTTTCAAACAGAACTTGATACTGGAAAAATGGCCATTGTTGTATTCATTATTCTGTGCTAAGGCAGCAAATGCTAACCAATCTTTTAGATTCCTCCTTTCTGGGACAGTTGCTCTATAAATAAAAATTTGCAGAACTAGCAGGTATCTTGTTAGTAAAGGAAAGCAAGTGAAATAATTAGGAAATAAGGTTCCTGTGAAATGCAGAGAATACTAATTGTTGAGTTTTCATAGTATTCTGACCTTTTCTGCTTTAAGGAGAAATTCACTAAAAGCCTGATGAGTTAAGGTGACATCTGTGTGGAAAATGTGTGCCTGCAGCACAGGTAGCAGACTCATGCTAGCTTTGATCTAGTTAGTGTAGGTAACAATAGCAATGGTGGCATGGCAGCATGGATCAGCAATCCAAGTGCATACCAAGGGTCCTCAAAAGACTTGTACCTGAAGTGGCTACCTCACCTCATGATATTCTTAAATGCCTAGTAAATTAAAACTAGTCTATGTATGCCTGCCTGCATTGCAATCACATCTTCATTTGTGATGAAGAGAGACCCTAATAGCCGCCTGATTTTTGACTCATTGTAAATTGATGGGAATTTTACTGGAGATTTCAATGGGGCCTGGTCTGGCCCATAGCTGCCTAATTCTAATATCATAAAAAGAACCATTTCAATTGTTAAAACAAACAAGGAGTCCTGTGGCACTTTAAGACTAACAAATATATTTATTGCATGAGCTTTCGTGGGAGAAAATCCCACTTTGTCTGAAGTGGGATTTTCTCCCATGAAAGTTCATGCAATAAATTTGTTCATCTTTAAGTGCCATAGGACTCCTTGTTTGTTTGCTTTTTTTTTTTTTTTTTTTTTTTTTTAACTGAACTAGACTAACACAGCCACCCCTTTGGATCTTGGCAACATTACAGTTGTGATCCATGCAGATACAATGTTAAGTACTGATACTTTGACCATGAGAGAGAGAGAATATGATCTTTTTGGTGGTGCAACAATTGTGCTTATGCACCAGTGTTTCCAAATCAGTCAGTTGTTCATACAGTAAGGGGAGTACAATGGTGAACCACAAATCAAGAAAGGCAAATTGGCATAGCTTTCTGTGCATAATGCATCCATTATTCATGTTGTAAGGGGACCTATATCACAGATAAGAAATATTCTGGGTGTTTTGCCTGGTTAAGGACAACAGGGGACCTTTTCAAGAGTGTAGAAGTGACAAAGTTCCATTATTTAAAACAAACAAAAAAAAAACCTTGTATGCACAGGTGTGTTTTGAAATTTTTACCCAGCACCACTAGATCTAAAATACTCTGGGTGAAATTCCAGCCCTTTATGTAGCCAATGGCAACAGCCCCACTGATTTCAGTGAAGCCAGGACTTCACTATTAAGAGTTTCAGGGCAGATGATGGGTGATTTTGATTTTGGGGGCTATAATGTTGTTTGTTCAATTATTAAACAGTGGAGTTTGAGATAATGGTTTCAATTCAGTGACTAAACCATATGCCTGCCTATGTTTCTAAACTCCCTTACTCCATATTTTTTTCTGCTAGGCTTCCCCAGTTCTCTACCAGACATTAAGCTATGTGCCTTCCATGAATGTTGCAGATGCTTAGATTCTTGAGAGTTTAATCCCTGCGTCTTCTCTAAACACAGATTTGAAATAGCAAATACTGTTGCAGATTTGCCCTATTTAACTGAAAATGGGGATGTTATGAAGCCCGTTAACAAGGAGAGAGACTAGTTTTCTGCTTTCTGGATCCAGTTGCTAGGTTGCACCCTTTCCTCCTCCGAGCGCCACTCGGATACATTCAGTATCAGGTGTCTACATGACGCAGCTAATACCAGTGCCCCCTGGCCACCCCATGGCTGTATATATGGCTGCAGCCCTCCCACTCCTCAGTTCCTCCTAGTTGCTAGCTGCGAGTAGCGGGGATGGTGGGAGCGATCTGAATGAATCTGAGCAGCCCACCTCGAAGAAGGTAAGTAACCCACCGTTCAAGTGCTGCTCGGATACATTCAGTATCAGTTCAACAGGGAAGGAGACCAAAGCCCACAGGTAAGTAACAATGTGGGTGATCGGGGGAAGGGATGGAACTTGGGGGGGGGTGCTGGGACTGTATCGACAGCAATAAAAGAGAAGGTAGTTGGAACATGGGGGGGGAATCAAATAATTGTCTTAAGTGCTCTACTGAAGCCCCAGTATGTGAGGAGAGTGGGGGAGGAGAACTCCAAGAAAAAATGCAAGGAGGTATATGTAATAGAATTGGAAATCAACATGACAAAGTAGGGCAATCGACCAGGTACCTTAGGTGCCTGTACACTAATGCGAGGAGCCTGGGAAATAAGCAAGAAGAATTGGTAATACTAGCACAGACAAGGAACTATGATATTATAGGAATAACGGAGACGTGGTGGGATAGTCTGCATAACTGGAGCTCTGCCATTGACGAGTATAAACTGTTCAGGAAAGACAGGCAGGGAAGAAGAGGGGGAGGAGTAGCATTACATGTAAAAGAGCTCTATGACTGCTCAGAGCTCCATTATGGAAGTGGAAGTGTGCCAATAGAAAGTCTGTAGGTTACATTGAGAGGGGAAAGCAACAAGGGGGATGTTGTGGTGGGTGTCTGCTATAGACCACCAGACCAGAAGCAGGAGGTGGATGAGGTGTTCTATGGCCAACTGGCAGAAACTTCTAGATCACAGGCCCTGGTGCTGATGGGGGACTTGAATTACCCTGACATTTGCTGGGAGGCCAATACAGCAGTGCATGGGCAATCCAGGAAGTTTTTAGAGAATGTTGGGAACAACTTTCTAGTACAAATGCTAGAGGAACCAACTAGGGACCTTGCACCGCTCGACCTGCTGCTCACAAACAGGGAAGACTTGATCAGGGACGTAGAGGTAAATGGCAAGCTAGGCAGTAGTGACCATGACATGGTTGAGTTCAGGATCCTGATTAAAGGAAGGAAGGAAAGAAGCAAAACAAAAACCCTGGACTTCAAAAAAGCAGATTTTGGCTCCCTCAGGGAACTGATGGGCAGGATCCCTTGGGAAGCTAATCTGAAGGGGAAAGGAGTCCAAGAGAGTTGGTTATATTTTAAAGAAACCCTGCTAAGGGCACAGGAAGTTGCCATTCCAATTAGGAGAAAGAATAAACATGTGAGGCAGCCAGAGTGGCTTAGCCGAGAACTCTGCTCTGAGCTTAAACATAAAAAAGAAGCTTACAGGAAGTGGAAGCTTGGTCAGATGACCAAGGAGGCATATAAAGATATTGCTAGGGACTGCAGGGATAAAATCAGAAAGGCCAAAGGACGAATGGAGTTGCAGCTAGCGAGGGATGTAAAGGATAACAGGAAGGGGTTCTACAAGTATGTTAATAACAAGAGGAGGATCAGGGATGGTGTAGGCCCCTTGCTGAATAGGGCAGGCATCCTTGTGACAGAGGATGAGGAAAAAGCTGAAGTGCTCAATGCGTTTTTTGCTTCAGTTTTCACGGGCAGGGTCAACTCCCAGCCCACTACCATGGGTGTGGCAGATGGGAGAGAAGAAGACAGGCCCTTGGTGACGAAAGTCAGGTTAGGGACTGCTTAAAAAAGCTGGATGTGCACAAGTCCATGGGGCCAGACGAACTGCATCCAAGGGTGCTAAGGGAATTGGCCGATGAGATGGCAGCACCGCTGGCCGTTATCTTTCAAAACTCATGGAGAACGGGGGAGGTGCCAGAGGATTGGAAAAAAGCAAATGTAGTGCCTATTTTCAAGAAAGGGAAAAAGGAGGATCCGGGGAATTATAGACCAGTCAGCCTCACCTCAATCCCTGGAAAAATTATGGAGCAGATTCTCAAAGAATCCATCCTCAAACACTTAGAGGAAAATAAAGTGATCAGGAACAGTCGGCATGGATTTACCAAGGGTAAATCATGCCTGACCAATCTCATGTCCTTCTATGATCAGATGACTGGTTTTCTGGATGCAGGAAGAACCGTTGATGTCATATACCTTGATTTTTAGCAAGGCTTTTGATACAGTTTCCCACAGCATTCTCACTGGCAAATTAAGGAAGTATGGGTTGGATAGGTGGACTATAAGGTGGATAGAAAACTGGCTAGATCAACGGTTTCAGTGTGTAGGAATCAATGGTCCCATGTCTAGCTGGCAGCCACTCACGAGTGGGGTGCCCCAGGGGTCAGTCCTGGGGCCGGTTCTGTTCAACATTTTCATCAATGATCTGGATAATGGAATAGACTGCATTCTCAGTAAGTTTGCGGATGACACCAAGCTGGGGGGAACAGTAGACACATTGGAGGGCAAGGACAGGATTCAGGGAGACCTAGATAAATTGGAACAGTGGGCCAATAGAAATCTTATGAGATTCAATAAGGACAAGTGTAAAATCCTACATGTGGGACGAAAAAACCCCATGCACCGCTACAGGCTGGGAAACATTCAGCTAAGTAGCAGCAGTGTAGAAAAGGACCTGGGGCTCATGGTGGATGGGAAGCTAGATATGAGTCAGCAGTGTGCGCTTGCTGCCAAAAAGGCCAATGGCATACTGGGCTGCATCAAAAGAAGTATTACCAGCAGATCAAGGGATGTGATCATTCCCCTCTATTCTTTGCTGGTGAGGCCACATCTAGAATACTGTGTTCGGTTTTGGGCTCCCCACTACAAAAAGGACAGGGACATGCTAGAGAGAGTTCAGAGGAGGGCAACCAAAATGATTAAAGGGCTGGAGCACAAGCTCTATGAGGAAAGACTGAAAGCATTAGGCTTATTTAGTCTGCAGAAGAGAAGATTGAGGGGGGATTTGATAGCAACCTTCAACTACTTGAAGGGATGCTCTAAGGAAGACGGAGCTCGACAGTTCTTGGTAATAACAGAGGACAGAACAAGGAGCAATGGTCTCAAGTTGCAGTTAGGGAGGTCGAGGCTGGATATTAGAAGAAACTTTTTTACTAGGAGAGTGGTGAAGCCTTGGAATGAGCTGCCAAGGGAGGTGGTGGAGTCTCCATCTTTGGAGGTGTTTAAGGCCCGGCTGGACAAAACCATGACTGGGATGGTTTAGTGGGAGTGGTCCTGCGTCTGGCAGGGGGTTGGACTAGATGACCTCTGAGGTCCCTTCCACCCTATGATTCTAGGTGAATGCTAGCTGTACTGTGGAGGGTGGGTGGAGTTAGAGCCTTATCCGCCATCAGCGCAGCTACCCACAAATGGCACAGCACCCCAAAATTGGGTGAAGAAGTTGTGGGCTACCAGGCAAATGCCTACAGACACACCAGTAAGTGCAAGATCTTTGAGAGAAGACATGCATGAGAGTACCAAGGGGTCATTTGAGACTCTGTCAGGCGATCAGAACTCCAAGAGGGCGATCATGGTTCATCACCAGGGAACCACTATATCACAATAGCAAAGACCATCCTTGTCACCAGCAAGACCATCTAAATAAGAGGGTTGTCCTTCCCTAGGAGAATCGACTTTTGAGAAGGGCAGTCGTGATGCAGAGCAACAGGCTCCTACAGCCACAGGTGATGAGCAAGGGTGGGATAACTGCTGCCCTTGCCACCCTGACCTCAAAGGGAGGTAAATTGGGTTAAGTTACTAACCAAGACCAGGGCAGGGAACACATTGCCCCTTGATCACAGGGATAGGCAAAAGGTCTTTCCCCATTGACATACTGGCAACAGATGCCAAGGGCAGGGTTGATAAGGGCACCCTAAACTAAGGTGTCCCGCCGCCATATGGAAGGTAATAGAGGAATAAAATAATGAGGAAGGAGTGAGGTAGGTGGGGACCCCTGCCCCTCCATCCATTGAAGCATAGGAATGGAAGGCATGGGAGGGAGGGACCCAGAATAAGGCCTAGGCTGGGCAGGCCCATCTCTAGGGCCCAAAGTGTCAGAGACACTCCATCAAGGAGGTTGCCAGGAGGAAAGAAGTGGGGATCCCCAGAGGGCCCTTCTTTAGAGGTGACCTTTCCACGGGTTATAGTAGGAAAAGGGGAACCTTCAGGTACACCCATCCTGGCATCAGGAGAGATGCCAAATGGCAGAGGTCATGAATGTTAAGTGACTAGGAAGTGAAAACAGAGAAACTGGGGGAAGAGTGATTGAATTCACATGTTAGATCGTCCCTGACCAAAGGGATGGGGGAATGACCTGAGACAGGAATGGTGAGAAACCATTGTGGGGTTCTGGGAGGGGCTTGCACAACCTCAAGGCTAGGTGTGCATTTCTCTCCTTTGCCCCCATACTCTACTCTCCTGATACATGGACTCACAAAGGGAGCAGCGCACTGAATAGCAGGAAGGGATATCTGACCATTTCTATAGATGGGTCAGGTCCTTCCCAAGGGTTATGCCCCCCAAGCTCCAGAATTGGAGTGTTGGGGGGTGAGAGGCACGTGGCTTGCATGATATTCTCACTTCTCCTCTCACCTGATATTCTCACTCTCATTTCTATGGAGAGGCAGTCAACCTTCATGTCACATCTGGTTGACTCATCTGTAGTGGCAGGAGTAGGTGTTGGGTCCCAGCTGCAACAGGCCAGCTACGAGGAATCTTGCATAGATCCTAATGAGGAGAGAAGACCATGATTTAGCCAAGATGCAAGGTGTATGTGGTCTATAATATCTACTCTGAGAGGGGAGGGATGTTATTGGTGCACCTCCCCGTGTATTGGAAAGCGTAAGGCTTGGACAGGTTCCGGGTGGAAGAAGGGAAGAGAGACCCTGGGGAGAGGGTAGGAGGGCATAAGGCAACCCCTGCTTAGGGAAAAACCAAAGGGAGGCCACTGTGAGGGGACGTTACAAAAGCACCACCCATAAGGTGTCAGGCTTTCCAGCCTGCTAAGGGTTTTGTAGATTCCCGCAGGAGCTAGAGTCCTGCAGGGGAACTAGCTATGAGCTAAGGACCACATGTCTTCCCGTGGGCTTGCTCAGGTGTATTAACACCAAAGGGGATTAAGCGTTCTATCTCCTACTATCTCCCCTCGTTGTGATTCTAGGGAGGAGGGGGATGCCATAGAAAGGTCAAGGCAACTCCTAGATGGCTGTCTGGAGTTTTTGATGGAACGCATCCCTTGTCTGTTTGGAGGGAGGCACCAGAGCAGAGGGGGTTCCAGCAGAGGGCTAAACGTGAGGTTTGCCCATGGGCGAACAGACCAATGAGATGTGGTGAATGTCCTTGGGGAGTAGGGGTGGGAGCTGAAGAGGCAAAACTCCTACAGTGGAGCCCGAGGATGCCTCAAGCGACAGGCCTAATACGAGTCTGAAGACCATGGCCCTGAGAATAAAAAGGGACCACCTGGGGAGGCGAGGAGGGAAAAGGTAGAGGACAAGAGGGTATGAGCTCGTCCTCTTACCTACCACCTAGGAGGTGGGGTACACTATTCCACAGTAATTTCCCCCAAGATCCATTGCAGGCCAACAGGAGTAAGAGATGCTCTTGGGGCCAGCAAAGCGGAAGTGTACCCATCCCAGTGTGCCCAACTAGGGGAGGGTTTGGAGGAGGTGTTGGGGGGGGGGAGGGGCCTCTGGGGAGGAGGGTAAGGGCTGCAGAGAAGGTGTTGTGGTGGGGGGGCATCATGTGCCCCCTCATACCTCTACCACCCCTGGATTTCCACCTAGGCTCCAAGGGCGCATGCAATTAGAACCAAGTGCATATGAGGAGAGTTTTCCGGTTGCCAGGCCCTTGTGTGGCCCAAAAGGTACGGTAAGGGCGCAAGGAGGTGCATCATTACTGGGGAGGAGGAGGCGAGGCTGATTGTGAGGGGGCGTTTAACATAAGTGACTTACAGAGCCACCCTGAAATTCAAGGGATGGGTTTGATGGAGGAAGAGGTGACCATATTGGAGTTGATCACCTTCAGTGGGAGAAAAGGGCCCTTAAAGAGTATCTGTTTTGCTTGTGGGTGGGGGAGACTACCATGAGGGCCCTCACCCCAAGCATTTGTGGGGTTGTGGTGGGCTGGGGGAATGTTGAAGCACCTGGGAAATAAGTATACCTAGGGCACTGAGGGCTGACCTAGGGTCACAGTTGTCACAGATCAGGGAGTCAGTGGCTGGGGCACAGAGAGACTGTCCCTTGAAAGTGAAGGTCTAATGTGGACTGCTGGAAGTCCTGGTAGAGGGCATTCGGCGCACAACCATGGCTGTAGCAATGCCACAGCTGGCCATGTCCAAGGCATCCCACGCCACTGCAAAGGCTTTGCATGAGGCCAAGGCACCTTCCTTGACAAAAGCATCCTAATCCTCCTTGTGTTCTTATGGGAGGAAACTGCTAAAACCCTTCATAGCATTACACAGATCTACAGAATATCTGTTAAACAAGGCCTAACAGTTAGTAATTCTCAGCTGAAAGGCTGAAGTTGAATAGGCCTTTCACCCGAGAGGTCAAACTCCCTGGGAGCCTGGGGGTAAACCACGGTGGCTCAGGCCAGTGTGTCCCAGTGATGTCAAGGACATGAGCATGAAGAGGGATCATAATGGCAACTGGAGAGGATGCAAACTCCAAGTCAAATAAGGGATCTTGGTTCCCCTCGAGGGGTGTGATCCTCACTCCCAGGTAGGCAATGACCTGGTGAAGGGGCTGAAGTGTGGTAGGGTCTTCTCTGTAAGACCCTGGCCCTGGGTCAATGACTCTAGCCAGGGGAAGAGCCAACCCTCATACTGGGGTGTCCTCTCCTTAAGCCGTGGTACTGAGTTGGAACTCCCCTTCCAAGGCCTCAGTAGGGAGGTAACCAGCTTCAAGTGCAGTACCAAGAAGGATCCAGATTATGCTCGGACCCTTCAGCAGGAGGCTGGGCCCAAGGCATGCATTCTTGGATCTTCTTGCAGTGCTGAGGCAAAGTGTTGGCACCGTAGGGGTTGGAGCCCTCAGTTCCACAGTGACGCGGGGCCAAGGAGTGAGCAGCTCCTACCAGTGCTGGGTAAAGTGAAAGGAAGGCGGACTTATCACTTGCTTCAATGGCCTGGTGGCGATTTCAGGAGCTGAAGAGCCTCCACCACCTTAAAGACCTCCAGTGTGGGCAGCACCATGAGAGGCTCCGCCCCCCCCCCCCCCCCGAGGGGAGAACCAGAGCAGCACCGGCACTTCAGTGCCAAAGTTTGATGCCAAGCATGCTTGCCTGCGCTCTTCTGGGAAGCGGCGCTGAGAGGGCCTTGGTGCCAACTGGCCTGAGGCACTGCCACCAGCACATGGTGCTCAGATGTTCAGGCCCTTTCCTTTGGAGAGGAGGTATCAGGGATAAGGTCACATGGCACTGAGATGGTGCCGAGCCAAATGCTGATCACGGCTGTTTATTCACAGATGGAGAGTGGCATCTAGAGGGCTCTGGTACCAATCTAGCACACGGTGCTGAGTTGGGGGCTGATCGCAGCTTTTTATGCATAGCTGGAGAGCAGCGCTGAGAGAGCTGCAGTGCCAACCGAGCACACAGTGCCAAGTTAAAGGCTGGTTGTGGCTTTATTCGTAGCTGGAGAGCGGTGTCCAACCAGTATGCGGTGCTGCATCAGAGGCCGATCGTGGCTTTTATTCATAGCCAGAGAGTGGCAATGAGAGTGCGCCGGTGCTGACCAAGCATATGGTGCTGAGTTAGAGGCCAATTGCAGCTTTTATTCATAGCCAGAGGGCGGCAGAGAGAGGGCTCTGGTGCCGGTGAATCCTTGGGTGTGACAGACATACCTGGCGTCAGCTGCAGGGCCTGTTCTTGGGCAATATTATGCAGCCTTTGCTCCCTGTCTTCCTGAGTCTGTTGTTTAAAGATCTGCAAATGGAGCATAATCCACCTGGTGAAGCTCATCCAGGCCTTTGAGATACCTTCTGTGGGAATTGTCCCTCGGGTTCGGGTTTCTTTTGGAAGGACTCGGTAGGAGCACTGGTGATGTCCACAAACAGATCTTCCAGTGAAAATGCTCATAAATCAGAGCAGATAGACAGGCCCTTGCAAAAGCAAGAACAGGCTGTTCCATAATTGTCGCTGAGGGCAGAAAAGACAGAACTGGGGAGAGGTAGGGCTGTGACCATGGAGTGGCCAGGGGGCATTGACTGCCAGCCCTGTTCTGACAGGCTAAGGCTAAAGAAAGTTTCCAGCCAATCATGCACTGCGGCACATAGACACCTGATACTGAATGAATCTGAGCAGTCCATCTCAAAGGAGGACAGTTGCTGTTAAACCACCCACTGTTCCATCACTGTTAGCATGTGCCAAATAGTCTCATTTGTATAGAGAAATGGTAGCAGCGAGCATTTATGTTGAAAAGAGTTGTGTTGTTGGTATGAGTCTGCAATTACAGATATAAGCTTTGTCATATATTTCTTTGTAACTGAGGAAGCAGGGTTCAGTCTTGAACCCAAATCTCCTACTTGGTATCTGAGAACATTGATTTTTCTGAAGGCTAGTGAAGGCATTTCCTTGGCTGATGAAGGCAGATTTGCAGCCATCAGATGCACCTTCTTGCTTGTTTAGTTGATCAGGAAACTGATTGCTGAAGACCACACTGACAACTGTAGTAGTGCTGATTTGAGGAGAGGGCAGTAGACATACCATGGGCCCAGAATTTGCTAGTGAGTGCCCTGAGTAATGTCTGGGAGCTGGGCTCAGCAGGGTCACTTTAAATCTCCTACCCTGCTGCACACCAAGGCACATGGCTTAGGACAAGGCACGCCAGGAAATGTAAAGACCCAGTTCATGTCTGTTCCCCCTACTCCAGCAAAGTAAGTGCTCAGTTTGGGGGCCTTGGGGGCTGGACTGGGGGATGGGGCAAGAGGGGTCTCCCAGGAACAGCTCTGGGAGTGGCATGTGGTTGGACAGGTGTCCCCCTCCTCCTGGGAGTGGCAGCGAGCTGGGCGAGGGGGCTTGTGCCCTGATGCATATTTTCCAGAGCAGCGCTTTTCCCTGGGACCTCTCAATCACAGTGTATGAGTCTGCTGTGTTAGCTAAGAGTCATGCTAGGTGAGCTGGGTGCCCTGGAGCAGTGGTTCCCAACCTTTTTGAATGACAGTTCCCAGTTAACACTAGGTAAAACACAGGCATCTCCATCCCACCTTCACACTGCTCATAAACACTTCTAACCCCTATAAACACATAACACTAAATTACTCTTATCTAAGAAAGAAACTGTGCTTTCCCTGGTGCAGCCACCACCACACACATCATGTGGACCCACCTTTCCATGCATCATGAACTGAGAGTAGTGGAGGCAGGCTCGGATGGGTTGGCTGGCTGCCTGAGCCCCCCACCAACATGGTGCTCCTTCTCTCTAGCTGTGCACCTGGCCATGCAGGAGTGGGGCTGCTCCTCCAGTCCTGCTGGCATGCAGCTTGTGGCTAAGCCCAGCATGAAGCTCAATGTGCTAAATGACCTCAATATTATTGAAGCTTCATGGACCTCCTGGAATCTTTGGTGCCCCCCCAAAGGACTCCTGCCCCGCCCCCCCCAGGTGGGAACTACTGCACTAAGGGTGGAATGGAGCACCACACTAAGCAGGTAATGGGTTACATAGGATCAAGTTTTAGTGGCCAAATCATCATCCATCTTTAAGTTATACAAAGGGGAAGAAGACAGTGTTTGTTTGGGGTTTCAGATTTGGAGCATAAAATCTTCAGGCCTGCAAAGTAAATTCTTTTGAATTAAGTTATGTTCTTTAAACAGCCTCCTCCTGTAGGCATGAGGGGTTCTTAGCCTGAAGCTTTGTCTCTTTGTCCCTCACGAACACTGAAATTATCCTGCATCTGTTAAATCTAATTGAAAAAGGATGAATGGTCTCCAGTCCTGACCTCCCCCTCACCAGGGATTAAAGTAAGCAGGAACACCCTGGAACTGCCCACAAATTTGAGGGGCCAAAGTTCTGGGGCCCTGAGAAATAGAAAAAAGCAGGCAGAACGCATGTTCTGCCCTGCCTTGGCCTGCAAGCTGCAGCCAGGTTGAGGGAGTTTTCAAATCTCTCACCCTGAGCATGCTCAGATGTGTGCTCAGGATGGGGCATGGCCTGGCCAGGGACCATGAAAGGTCATTGAGTCTAGTTCTCTGCATTCATGTCAGGACCAAGTAGCATGTAGGGAGATGCAGGGGTCAGCATGTGAGGCCAGAATGGGGGTAGGGACGGAGAGGGGGCAGCATGTAAGGCTGGGATGGGGGGGGGGGGGCAGTGTGAAAGACCAAGAATGGGGTAAGGGGGAAGAGTGCGAGGCCAGGATTGTGGCCAGTGTTTTTGTGGAGTGATAACCAATGCATATGGTACTGAGAAGTGGTTGCAAATGCCTACCTGATCTGGGGCCTGGACAATATGTGAAGGGGTCCCCACAGATTAGGAGGGTTCCAGGGCCTGTCATATTATACTTTAACCACTGCCCATCACCATTTCTCCCAAGCTAAGGACTGTTCCCTTGTAAGTGCTTTAATCCAGGGTATGTTTTACTGTCTTTATTTTCTAAACAAAAATATGCTGGGCCTCCTGACATTTGTTTCACCTTGACTATTCAGCAGGACATATCACCTCAGTGCTCCATTTTCTGCATCAGCTCTTGCACTATTTGAAGAGTGAAATCTTGGTCCATTGAGGTATGTGAGGTCAGGATTTCATTACAGGTGTTCGCTTTGTTTTATGTTAGAGTGAGAGGGTAGGAAGTATCTTGGACCGATTTCTGTTGGTGAGAGAGAAGTTTTTGTGCTTATAGAGAACTCTTCTTCAGGGCTGGGAAATGTTTAGAGGGCACGTCTACACAGCAGAGACCTTCATTTGGCCTGTGCCCCTCAAGTTGGTTTTGTGGGGCTCAGAGTGGGGGCCATTTGATTACTGTGTAGACTTTCAGGCTTGGACTAGAGCCTGACCTCTGGGACCCTCCCACCCGCTGGGGTCAATGAGCTTGGCTACTAGCCTAAGCCTGGGTTTTCTTTGTGTAGACCAGTGGTTCCCAACCAGTGTGCCACGAGAATCTGCGGGGTTCCCCGCAGCCACTTCTGCAGGTGACATCCCCATCAGGGGCATCGCTGGCACTAGGCACCCGGGGAATGTGCCCTGAATCCCAGCGCTGGTGCCCCGGGTCTGGCGGCCCCCACCTCCTGTCTCTGGCCCGATCGGCTGGAGATCCAGGGCCCAGCCGCCTGTAGGGCCATCCCCAGCCAGGATCCAGGCTTGGCCGCCCACAGCAGTGGCGGCCACTCCAGCCCCATCCCCAGCCAGGGATGCAGGCCCAGCTGCCCACGGCAGCTTCTGGCCCCGTCCCCGGCCAGGGGGCGGGGCCTGGGGCCATGCCCCGGCTCCCTCCGTGATCCCCATGCAGCCCCAGCCGGGGTTCCCCTGAGCCGGTGTCCGAGCCACAGGCAGCAGCCCCATGCAGCCCAGGCCAGAGGATTCCCCTGAGCTGGCATCCAAACTGGGCGGCAGCCACATAAGGCTCCGGCCGGAGGGTTTGCTGAAGCCAGAGCCATGGGTAGCAACCCCAGCGAGCAGCCCCATGCGGCCCTGGCCGGGGCATTCCCTTGAGTTGCAGGCGGCACCCCTATGTGGCCCAAGCCGGGGGTGGGGGGAGTTCACCTGAGCCCAAGTCAAAGCCAGGGTGGCGGCCCCATGTGGCCCTGGCCAGGAGGGTTTGTTGAAGCCAGAGCCACGGGTGGCGGCTCTGCCTGGGGGAGCTGGAGCCTGAGCTGGTGAGGCCCGCAAGGCCAGTGGGGTAGTGTTGGGACCCAACAGGGCCAGCAGGAGCCTGCAGGGGGCTGTGAGGGTGCAACAAGGCCAAGGGGGGTGTGAAGAGCTGGTGCCTATGGAGGTCCCTGGCAAGGTTGTCAGTGACCCCAGTAGGGGTCAATGAAGCCAGCCAAGGCCCTAATACAGTCCAGGGAAAGGGGCCCTGCAAGGGACTTGCTGAGGTCTGTACTGGGGTCTGTGAGGGCCAAATGAGTTTATGGTGCTGGAAAGCTAGTACTGGCCTGGGTGGAGGGGCCTAGTGCCCTGAAAAGTCCCTGTGGGGGACCCAGCAGTGAGTGGCAGAGCCATGGGAAGTGCTCATTGCTATTCCATGTTTCTGTGCCACTGTGATGCCCTTTCACACCCCAGGCTCCCCCACCACCCTTCAAGCCCCAGGGGTCTACCTTGCCACCCCACATACCCACTCCTGCCCTGGCTTCCTCTCTTGCCACTTTTACCTGATCTCCTTCCCCCCATGGCCATCCTTGCCCTCTCTTGCTACCCCTGCCCTGCTACCCGTACCACCCTACATAGCAGCATTTCCCCAAACAGGGTGTCCTGGCTCATGAATATTCATATTAATTTGAATATCCATGAATTCATAATGTAGGTGTGCTGCTACATAATTGAAGGCATCAAGGTGTGCCACAGCAGGGAAAAGGTTGGGAACCACTGGTGTAGACCTAGCCACGGTCACAGCTAAGTAGGAGGAGGAATGGATAGTTCAGCATAAATAGTAAACACATTTCAAGGTGAAGTGGCCTGTTAACACCTTTCCAGTCACAGGAGGGGAGAAAAAAAGCTTGGGTGGGGGTGTTTAGTGAGGATCTAGACTGTTGTATTAAGCCATAAATCCAGTGTGCCTATTCAGTCCATAACTTTGCTAGTCACTAGAAATCATGAACTTAAGCTCTCGTGCTTGTCTTTTAGTGGCACTGTGTGCAGGTTTCCTTTTGAGGAAAAGGTCGGTGATCATTTTGTGCTATAGTTTTTGTCCCTTACTAAAAATCACACTGAAAAGTGACTGACCAGATTTATCCTTATTGCAACAATTTTATTAAACCACTAAATCCCTCCCCCCTCCCAGTTTTTTTTCTCCCTCTGACTGGAGTGCTCATAAGGGGTTGGTTGCTTCACCTTGAATAGTCCTTGACATATGGGTTAACTGCTTATGTTAAGCATTGTGGTTTCCCTTTTGTGTTTAGTTGTGACACCCCACATATATTTCCAGGAACTAAAGATGAGTGTGGTGCAAGCTGGAAGGCTTGTCTTGCTGATTAACAGAAGTTGCTGATATACAATACTGCACACGACAGTATAAGTTGTTATACGACCTGTATAACTGCAGTATATGAACATCAGGTATTCAAAGCCACCGGTGGGAGTGCCTTACCCAAGAGCACTTGCTCTGTGGTTGTGACATCAGCTGACATTTACACTTTCCTGAAATAATAGAGCTTTCAACCAATAATGGAAATCCTGTAAACCTGAGAAACAAACTTTTCACTGGACCTGGGACTCATATCTGCAAATGATAATAACAAGGGTCCTCGCACTTTCAGAACTAACTGCAAAACTTGTTGCTTTCCCTGGATTGTTCTCTATTTCTTCACATGCTGAGCTGTACTAGGTTGGGAAGGAAGACAGTGGTTGTTACCATTTTGAAATATGGCAGAAATTATAATTGTGGGTACTATAAATAAATTTACAGATAGTATAAAACTCTGTAATAACCACTCAGGTGACTGTCCCCCAGCGACCATCCTCTGCCTCAGGCTGCCACAGTGGGAACTTTCATCCTGCAGAGAGCAAGACCCTTCACTGATAACTGCAGGCTCATAGCTCTGGTCTGTCCGTTTAACAAAAACTGGTATACAATTAGCTTTTGCTGTAAGTTAGGTGCCCACGTATTCATACTCTCCAAAATCCACACTGTTTTAGATAAAACAGTCATTTATTGATTAAAGCATGACTGAGTGTTTAGCAAATCAATACACAATCAAACCGTCAGAGTTTATTTCTACCAGATAAAAAATAACACTCATTCTAAGCTGCAGTTCACTCTTGCGGTCCATTTCTAGCTTACTCACATACTTGTCTGCTGATGGTTTTGCAGCCTAGTCCTTCTGGCCATGTACCTAGGTCCCAATTCTTCTGGAGTAGTTTCAAGATGGAGCTTTTCTGGCAAAAAGTTGCAAAAGTGTGACTTTTTTTCCTCTCTTCAAACCCACTTGTCCCCTTCCCCTCTCCATAATGAGGTGCTGCTTTTGCTTATCTTTTATCCTCTTTAGCTAGGGAGCTTAAGTTGCATCATCTTCATTATACACATCTGCACTGCCTATGTGATGAAACACAGCTCTTTGTCTTCCCCTACCTGTAATATGGAGACATGTTTCACATTTGTATCCGTGTATGATGCTGCAGGAAATGTGCTACAGTAACAATAATGTAAAGCTTGTTGTGAGCACACAAAGACCTTGCATGGCATATTTTGCATTAAACCATGCAGTTGCATTGCAAAGCTGAGCAGAAAGGTTGCACAGATCACATTACAGGGGTGTGGTGGGGTGCAACCCATCACATTAATATTGAATGCTTAGCAATGGAAGTGGACATACAGGTGCCTTGGATTTCAGGCAAACTTTGTGTCTCTTTTCAAGATACTTAAGTTAAAACAAGGGCTGAGCTACATGGCTATCTTTGCTAGAATGGAGCAAAGATGATGATATCTTTGTGCATGTTCCATATTCAAACATATAAAAGGTAACATGCAAATTGAAGAAAAAAAACTAGTGAATAAAGTAACTAAAAATGTTCCAAAATATCAAGAAATAAGACAGGATTACTGAAAAGATGTATAGAATTAACATGTCACATGAATTCATGCAGTGGTAGGCAATGTTTCTTAATAAAAAATGTAGACAGTCCCAGAATGCCCTGGTATATAATGGTCCTGAGACCCATCAGACTTAGGACTGTTCCAAATCCCCATTTAAAAATACAAACAAACAAAAACCCCTGCTATTTTATATACAAGTTGTAAGGCCTAAAAAAGAGGACGTGATCTAAGTCTTTAGGTTGGTGCTATGGGGAAATATCAGACTATTTCAATAAAATAAATTTCCTGCCCACAGAAGGGCAATGTATAGAAGCCATTTCATGAGTCTCCTGCTCCATCTCACAGAAGTGGCTATGAGGAAGTCTGGATATAAATATTAGTGGTACCTGTAATAAAACCACACATTTGTATCTGAGGGAGACAGTAATAAAAAACCTTCAGCAGTTTGAGCTTCACCAGTTTCAGAGCCTAGGGCCATGGCCTGGAGCTCATGTGACAGAGCTAAAATAGCTGTGTAGCTATTTGGGCTTAGGCTGGAACGTAAGTTCTGAGACCCTCTCGTGTAGCTGGGTTTCAGAGTCTGGGCTCCAGCCTGAGCACAAATGATTGCACTGCTATTTTAATTTTCTAAGACTCGCTGCCACAGCTCTTTTATTCCAGAAACACACTGTGAAAGACTATAGTAGTCTTACTATGTCTTAAACAAGGAGGTAGCAACCTTTCCTCCTCTTTCCACATGGGACAGATGGAGACAAGGTGGAGTCATCCCCAACACAATTTTTAAAAAATATGCTAAGATTATTGATAGGGGTTTACATTGTGGCTGGTTCCTTATATTGTGTTTCTTAGCACTGAGTGGAAATATACTGGATCTGACAGAAACACACTTCTTCCACATCAATAATTATTCTGTCAGGGCTTGCCACCCTTTAGTACCTTTTTCTGGTACATAAGGCATTTGTGATTGTTATTCTATGACCCGCTGTGCTGGGCTCTATTTCCATTTTCTGTGCATGCTCAGCTGAAAAGGAGTTTGCACAGCTCAAGGTCTCAGGCTCATGAAAAAGCAGTTTGGAGCAGTTAAAGCTCCACTGAAATTTACAGCATATACAATTAGATTGAGGGCAATTACTATTACCTGGTACAACTGATATTTGAATCTGCTAAACTGGCCCACTCTCCATAAAACCCGGGAACTTTTCCACGTTCTCAGTTATATCAGTCCCCCACATCATTCTCAACTAGTCCTACTTAGTATAGAAAGAGTATCCAGAATTGTGTAAGGAACCAAGAATACAGAGTTCATCATGAATAAGAAAATGATAGTACCACAAATCATTTTGCCAGCCTCATTTTTTGTTTTGTCATTTATATGGTCAGTAACAACGTCATATTTGAGCAAGTATTTAAAAATAGAAAATTCTCGCATAGTCCCTTCCCAGCCTAGGAGAGAAACAAAATGATTATAATTTTTACAGTGAGAGGACACCTTATTAAGGGAAATTATGTCAAAATGTGTTTGATCTTTGAGTGAGTTCTGTAATCTAGATCTTGATCCTTCCATGCTCACAAGTATCCTCATGCTGGTCAGTATTTCATTGTTCAGTAGGATGCAGGTGTTGGGGGCCAGGGAGGGGAGGGTTACAAAGGGAGAGACATTCTCTTGAGTAGCTAGAGTCAATCTCATGGAGAGCTTTCGATGCAGGACAGAATTAATGTGGAAAGCACTTGGATGATGTGGTCATGGCAACCTGTATTGCTAGGCAAATGAGTGGCTGCATTTTGTATTAGTTAGAGCTTTTTCAGGGAATGTGGCATCATTGTTGAGCATAACAATTGAGTACAACAATTGAACTAATCAAGTCTGGAGGTAACAAAAACATGGATCACCAGGGCTAGGTCTGTGCCACATAGGAAGAGAGAAGATCCTCTGGCTGCTTTCAGGTGAAAGAGTGAGTGGTTTCTTTTTGCTACCATGGCTATTGGAATTGTCAGTAATGCTGTATCACAAAAGGTCCCCAAATTGTTGATTCAACAAATAATCTGCGGCCAGAAGTTCTTAATAGTGGGAAATGGTATGGGGGAGGCAAGTTACTCAAATCATTTCTCTTCTTATCTGCATCACCTTGGTCTTGCCCACTTTCAGCATTAGGTGGCATAGCTGCTTTGCCTCCTAATGTTCCTTTTGTCTCACCATTGAGAATGCTTGGCTTTTTACATTTAATGTAAAGGAGATTTAAAGCTGGCTTTCATAAGCCCTGCAAATAGTGTAGTGGTGAGCACTTCCGCTTAATATGCGGCGGGTCCTGGGTTCAAGCCTCAGGGGGTTGGACTTGATGATCTTATGAGGTCCCTTCCAACCCTATGAGTCTGTTCTATTCAAACAGCTTCATATAGCTACTGTGTGGAGAGGATTGATGATGTGGGAGGTTCTCTGAAGGTGAGGGCTTTGCAAGTGGAGAAACAATTGCATGTAATAATACTCTGTCTAAGGTGAAAGATGCAAACCATTCCAGGTGTTTCTGTTCACTACTACCTGGGTGGGGGTGGGGAGCAGGGAAGGACAGGGATATTTGACAGTTAACACAGTCAAATACCACAGAGTGGTGCAGTTGGATGAGAATGGTAGTATGTCCCTTATCTCTGGAAAACAAGATGAACTCTACTGGACTAGACAGTGACTAGAGCAACCATGAGGAGAAATTAAAAATACTGGGTCTGTTCAGTTTGGAAAAGAGATGACTGAAGGGGGATATGATAGAGATCTATGAAATCATGATTGGTGTGGAGAAAGTGACTAGAGAAAGTGGTGTTTGCTCCTTTGTGTAACATGTGAAGCCAGGTTCAACTGAAATAACCTGCAGACTTAAAACAGATGTAAAGAATTACTTCACACAGCACTCAGTCAACTTGTGGAGCTTGCTGCCAGAGGATATTGTGATGTCGCCAGGGTTAGCAACTAAACAGAAGTACGAATGGGTTAAAAAAGAGTTAGATAAGTTCCTGGAGGCTAGGTCAACCAATGGCTACTAGAAAAGATGGTCAAACCTCTGACTGCTAGAAGCTGGGACCAGACAACACTGGATGGATCACTTGATAATTGCTTGGTTCTGTTCTTTCTCCTGTGAAGCATCTGGCAATAGCAGATGTTGGGCTAGATGGACCAGTTTTCTGATCCAACATGGGCATTCATATGTTCTAACAAGTGGTGTCTTTGTGCTGTGTTCTGGCCTAGAGCCTGATTAAGAGGGTTCCAGCATGCTAGGAACTGCCAGGTGGCTTGAGAATCTGACTAAAAACCAGTTTCCAAACAGTTGCCTTAGAAACAGGAGGCTAGATGCTAGCAAGGAGCTTTTCAAAGGTACAAATGGCAAATGGGACACTTACCTGCCACTGGTTGCCTATGAAGATCTTCCTAGTGGGAACAGTCTCTTAATTTTGGACAAAGTCTCTTAAATTCACTCTAGGAAAAAAGATGTTTTAAGAGGTCTTTTTTTTTTTTTTTGCTTACCAGTGTACAATAGGATAGTATCAGACCGGTTTAACCTAGACAGGAAGAGCCCAGCTTTTAGTGCAGCTATGCTGATTTACACACCTGTTGAAGATCTGGGCCTGTTTATTTAAAAATAAATCATCATCATCCTCCCCTCCACACACTTCAAACTTGATTTAGATAATAAGAAATCATGGACCCACTTCATAAGGATGAAAGGTGATTCTTGTTCCTAATCCATATGTGGGCACACTTAAAAGTGTGTTACAAGATCACTATATAAACAGCTCCTTGTATGGTCCATTTGAATCTGTCTCATAACTGATCCAATGTATGATTGTGATAAACTGTCTTGATTTCACTACAGCAAAATCTATTCAGACTTAGCAATGGGTCATAGATAAATGATGTGCTGTATGATGTATAAATTCTTTAACACCTGTTCTACCACCTTACTCCTGTGGAAGGCCTACTCTTTTCAAGGCAGTGTGTTTGCCTATGCATTTAAACCAAAGGCCTGATTTGGTAGTTTTGATCTTTAAGTAGTAATGCTAAAGGAAGCTTTTTCAATTGGAGCAGCTAGGGGACTAATCCAATCTTTGTCAAATGAACCTATCCATACAATAAGAGTGATAGCAATTTTCAGTAAGTCAGAGCATCAAGAACCCATAACATTCCCTGCCAATGGCAAATCTGAGAAAGGTTACTTTCATATCTTCCTAGTTAAATTAGAAGGCCAATGGGATTGGCAAAATGAGACAGAGGAGTCCTTGACAGAAGAAAAAATTTCTGGGCCTCAACAGTTATTCAGAGCCCTAAATTCCAGAATTTTCCAGAAAGATGAGAGTCAGAACAGAGGTTGTAGGCTGTAAAATAAAGAAATCATAATCTGAGAGATTACTTTAAAAACTAAATTATTTATTTGGAGACATTGAAGTTTACTGAGCTCTGAATAGCATAGCCAGGGACTATCCTGAGGGGATAAGAAACAAAAAGGAGAGGGTACGTTATTGTTCTGTTGGTCCTCTCTTGCTACTGAAAGAGGTGATAGATGTTTATCGGCTATCAGAAGCAGGGGTGGGGAACTGTAATGTCAGTGGATAAAATTCCACCTCAAGCTAAATCTGTTGAACACTTAAATATGACCAGTTTGTGCAAAGGAAATGCTGTTTCTTGACCCTGAAACACTGGATTTGATTTGGAGTAGTTCTTTCTGGCAGCCAACACTAATTCAACACCTACTGCACATTAGACGTGTTTCTTCCTCTTTACAAAGCTAGTCTACTGCTTCTTATATTAAAAGGAACTGGCTTTTGAGATTTGCTATAATTCTTGGTAATATTTTAATATTCACATTTATCAGAGAAGTTGTCTTCACTATTATGAATGAGAGTGCTGGCATATAAGAATTTTTTTTGAAAAGATTCTCTGGATGTACCCAGTAAGATAAAAGTCAGTTTGCATGCTTATAATACTGTGTCCCAAAGCCATTGGAAATAGGGGACCTACTGACTGATATGATCAGAGAAAGAAGAAACTGGATATAAAAACATATAGGGAACTTTTTACTGGCTTTGTCATACCACTTGCTGTGTGCCATTAGCACACAAAGAAATGCAGCATCTAAAGCATTGCTGATGTGTCCTTTGGGCAGTGGCTTGCTTGGTTTTCCTGATTTTAGCTAGTGATTTTTTGAGCCTTATTCGGAGCCAGTTTTGTTTTTCAGTCACGGAGCCTATGCTGAACCTTTTAAAAGTCTTTGCTCATAACTAGTGGGCTTGATGTTTTAGAAATGCTTGCACTTCAAGAGCCTACATTTTATCCCAGAAATCTAATGAAATTTTCTCTATTTATGTACAAACTCATTCGCTTTTCATTTGTAAATGTATTATTACCGATAATGGTAAATTCATAACAGTAAATTCTTTATCCATGTGAAATGTACCTCTTTGGAATGCTGCTAATTCCTAGGAGCAAACAGATGGGCTTTATATAAAAAATAGTCATATTCATTCACTGATTAAAAAGTTTCCACCTTGGTATTATATACGCTGTAAAGAACTATCAGCTGCACTCTTCAGCTGACAATCTTTTGCCATCACTGGAGTGTAATGTTTAGGGGAGGAGTCAAGTTGGTTGGAGAGAAAGTAGCTCAAATAGTTGCTAAAAGTGGTGAGCCAATTCAGAGTGAGACTACTCAGACTTTCAGAAAACATCTGGTTTGTATTGGAAGAACTAGGAGCCTTAACTCAAATATTAACACAGTCACTCCAATGCTTGCATTACAGTATCCCATTAGTAGTCATTCCCATACTTTTAACATAATAATTATTCCTATAAAGCTGTGATCTTCTTTGAGTTACAAACAACAAGTATTGCAGCACCTTCTCATGCATAAGCCACTTGTAATCTGATTTGTTGATTGTAAGTTCGAACAGAGCAAATCAAGAGTAATTTGTGGTGTGTGCTTTGTCATCTAAGTCAACTGATGCAGTTTCTACTTTCCAAACATCTTGCACATTTGAAACAGGATAATAAATGAATGAAGGGTAATAAATAATGCAGTTTCAGTAGAAGAGTTCAGATGCTAAAATTAATGGAATATTGGGTCCACATACTCTTATAAACGCCAAATCCACTGGCTGTTCGCGTATCCACAAAAATGAAAATATAACCTCACAAAGAAGTGCACCAAGTTTCCTGTCTTTATGCACAGAAATATTCATAAATAATTTCTAGCATCAGTCACCTGGCTGCAGTCATGAATAAGAAGACTTGCAGCACCAGTATGGCACTGCTGTCATGAAACAGGAAATTTCTGCAGAGTTGATGTTACTTCTAATGTTATATAGTCTGCTCAGCCAAACTTATTGTTGGGAAGGCCCTTGAGCAAGGATGTGATTGACTCATGAACAGCCATTGTTCTGGCTCGCTAGATAAGCATAAAGTGTAGGCAGCTAAGAGATCAACTACTGTAATATATGATGGAGGCAGGAGTTGTCAACTGAAACTGTTAAAAAGCTGTTGTCTTGCACTTCTCAGGCCATGGTAATCCCCTATAAGTCTGATTAACTTAAAAAAGAATAGTTTCCATGGATGTTCTTTCTCAAAGGAAAGGTTCTTACAATGGCTGGTGAAGACGTATACTTTTCAGCTTCGTTCTTCCATTTCCATATTAAATTTCTCAAAACTTCTGCAATGTTGCCTGAGTAAGAACTACATAGCCTTGAACTCGTATATTCTTGTTTTAAAAAATCCTATCACTGCATGAGTGTTCCCTCTTCCAGCAGAGGGTTCATATTTATTTTTGTGTGTACACATATATATGAGACTATGTTCAGGCCACACTTGTGTTTAGTTTAGGTTATAGGTTCCTAGAGTCAGGGCCTGCATTATCTTCTCTGTTTTTACAGGGTGAAATTGATAACTGTGTGGAGGTCTAACAAAAAGTCTGTGTACTAGTTAAGCCCTATTTCACCCATAGAGTATGCACAATTAGCTCTCAGATATAATTGGCTTTTTCCAAAATTAGATGTGATAAATTATTTTTCCAGTATGTGGAGGGTACACCAAATGTTCAAAGGCATTAGCTGAGCACATTTTACTTTAGCTACAGTGCTTTTGAAGTGGTCGTTTACAGCAGATGTGATACTGTGTGGTATAGATAAAATTGTAATTCTTAACTAATGGAGGAGAATTTGAATCTGTGAATTTATTCATATTCACCTAGTGAATGGGTCAGGCAGCACAGAATAAGATAAGCCAAGCATTATAAAGGAAAGATGGGAGGAATGTGACCAATGAGCTTGTTAGTTTTCACTGTGTTATATAGCTGGTCCTGCAAGATGCTGAGTGCATCTTTTGGGGGCACAGAGCACCCAGGATTCCAATTAGTTTGCATTCGAGGTAAGGATACTGAGCACCTTGCAAATCAGATACTTGGTGTTGATGTTAACACTCAAGCACCACATACGTCATTTAACCATGCATGAGACCTCAGCTTTGTGCTGTGTTGTATGCTATCCTCTTCCTGGGTATGGTCTTCTGTCTTTTGTGGTTGCAAAAAAAAAAAAAAAATCCCTCCTCCTTTTAGGAAGCTGATGCGTCTGTGTGTGTGCAGGCGTGCACCTAGGCATGTGTACCCATGCATGAGGGGAAAGTGGGTAAAATAATCAAAAGGCCACACACGTCCAATATCTATTAACCAATCACTTGCATTATTATGACTAATGCCACAAAAGCAAAATAGCCATCCCACCATAGTCTACACAATACACTCTAAATTACAACCATTGTGACCCTGAGAAAGAGCCATTTGACCAATACATTGGGTGTCTGCTATTTTCTTAACTATCTGTGTATGTTCATGAAGTGTGCTGCCTTTATATAGTATTCGAAGTGGCCTTTATGTGTATTAGACCTCTTCTGAGTTCTTAAATGTGGTCTGTGCAGATTTTGAAAAGTAATGATGTAAAACGGGCATCCAGGATGGCTAGTTATAAAAACAGGAAAAGCATTTGTTGTGTAAAATGTCTTTACATTCACACCTGTCCTGAGCTCTATGTGCATTACATACATTAAATATAACCTCTACCACATATTCTCTGTGACTATTATGGGAAGACTTTGTAAAATATGTACTCTTTTCAAACCAAATGACAGTGCATGTGGCGGAGTAGGTAAACAGTGATGCTTAGAGAGAGCCACAAGAAAAACAGTGACATAGTGTAAACCTACCTATAGGCTCAATTTCCAGACTCTGGTTGCCTAGCTCAGTGGTTCCCAACCAGTGTGCCGCAAGCATCCCTGAGAGCTGGAGTTAAAGCTCCCTCCCTGCTCAGCCCAGCCATGTGGGCTCTACAGGCCTGGGAAAAGGGAGGGGTTAAAGTAAGGGGGAAGGCACTGGAACACAGTTCTGGGGCTCCCTATTTTTAGGCAGGCAGCCTTCCGGCCCCCCTAAAAATAGAGGAAGTCACTGGAATGTGGAATTCCAGGGGTGCCCCTAAAAATAGCAGGAGCAGCCTGAATACAGTGTTCCAGGGGCTCCACCTTAAACCCCACTCCGCCTAACCCAACCAGCAGAGAGGGTTGGGAGGCTGGGAGTGTGTGAATCCCAGGGCGGAGCAGCTTGTGTCAGGCAGCCTGCAAACAGCCCAGGTAAGGGCTTTGTGGGGGGAGGGCTGATGGGGGTTGTGAGTGGCAGGTGTGTGTATGTAGCAGAGAGTGTGTAGCTGGGGTTGAGGGGTGACACTGGGGGGGGGTGTAGCTGGGGGCTGGAGGCCTAGTTCTGGCCCCTGCAATGATGGGGGAGTCCATCACAGGCAGCAGGGGGCTGGGGGATGGGAGGATGGGACCCACTGGGGTGGGAGGGAGCAGCAGTGGGGTGAGGATTTGTCCTGGGTGGCAGGGAGCCATGCTACCCTGCCCTACCCTCCTACTCCCCAGGTCCCCCCCCCCCGCCCCCACCAAAAGCCACTCTTGTTCTCCCTTCCCTTCTCCTCTCCTGCCACCCTTGTGCTGTTCTCCACATGGTTCCCCTTGTCCTCTTTTGCCACCCCTGCCCTGTTCTGCTCCCCACACTCACTCCTGCCACTGCAGACAACTCCTGACCTCCTGTGTTTTGCTACCCCTACTGCCCCACATAGCAGCATTTCTGAAACACTGTGCCATGGTTCGTGAATATTCATAAGTAATTTAAGTTAATTTGAATATTCATGAGTTTTTTAATAGTGGTGTGCCTCGAAAAATTTGAAGGTATCAAGGTGTGCCACGGCAGAGAAAAGGCTGGGAACCACTGGCCTAGCTATCAATGGTGAACTGAGGGGAAGGTGTGGGTGGACCAGGTCCCCAGGGACTGGGGGCACTCCAGTCTGTCCTTTCATAAGGCACACTAGGAGGGAAGCAGGGTGGGGGGGTAAGGCTGCCCTTGGTCAGAACCAGTGCCAGGTTAGAGCAGTTTTGGTGCATACTGGGCTAGGCTGGGCTGGCCCTTCACTGGCAGCAGGCAATGCAGGACATGCTGAGAGGCACCCCTGTTATGATCCAGCTCCTCAACCCCCTGAGGAGAGGGGGGGAACAACAGGAGGACCTGGGCCTTTCAGGGGGCAGGGGATGCAGGAGATACTGAATGGGGCTCCTCAGCACCCCCTGGCCTGGTCCACAACAGTGGTGAAGGGCTGACCCCAACCGCCCCCTCCAAGCAGGGTATGTGGGTGGCTGGGTGGGTGGCTGCCCTGTCCCAGCTGGGGCTGGGCGGTGGGGCTGTTGCAGCCTCATCTGTCCCCATTCTCTCCCCCCCCCCCCCAACACACACACAGAGGGATAGACTCCCCCATTCCTGGGATGGTGGGACTGGAACCCCTTCTGCCCTGTGTATGGGGGGGCATCATGCCTGAGGGGGCACAAAAGTGGGCTTGGCCCCTGGGCATTGGACACACTCAGTACACCACTGCTTGTTATAGGCAACCAATCCATATGTATGAAATTATGTGAAAATAGTCTGATTTTTCAGAGGTACTTAACACTGGTAGTTACCACTTATGTGAATGACCATTGCAGGTTATTAGCACTTGTATCAGGCTACTTAGAATATGCCTATGCTGCAGTCTTTGGGCATGATTGCAGCTGCCATAGAAATACTTAACCTAACTTTAATCTAACTTGTCAGGTACTGATAGCAGCGAAGCTATGGCAGCACAGGCTCCCTGTGTAAATACCCTGACAGTTTGCTTGTGCAGGAGCCTGGACTGCTATGTTTTCACTGCTCTAGTATCTGAGCTACCTAGATCAAAACTAGTTCTTATACATTTGTGAAAGCTTCTCTCCCATTCTGTTGATTTGAAATGTAGCTTTAACATTAACCACTCAAATATAGGTGTTTGTCCTTAAGTACACAGGTTTGAAATTTTTAGTCAAACTGGAAAAAATGACAAGTGGCCATAAAATGGAAATGTTTAGAGTGTTAGAAAACCATTGACAAAGTCCCTTAACTAAGGCTCTTAAGCAAAGTAAGCAGTGTTGAGATAATATAGAAGGTCCTTCTTGGATCAGAAATGGGTTAAGAGCTAGGAAAAAGAGAGAGAATAAATTCAGTTTTCAGAATGGAGAGTGGTAAATAATGGTGTCCCCCAAGGGTCTGTACTGGGACCAGTACTGTTCAGCATATTTACAAATGACCTGGGAAACAAAAGGTAAGCAATGAGATGGCAAAATTTGCAGATGATACAAAACTACTCGAGTAAAGTCCAAAGCAGACTGTGAAGAGTTACAAAGAGATCTCTCACAACTGGATGATAGGGCGACAAAATGGCAGATGAACTTCGATGGTGATAAATGCAAAGTAATACATAGGAAAACATAGTTCCAACCGTACATATAAAATGAAGGATGTCTAAATTAGTAGTTGCCACTTAAGAAACAATCCTTGGGGTTGTGGTGAATAGTTCAATGAAAACATCCATTCAGTGTTCAGCAGCAATCAAAAAAGCTAACAGAATGCTGGGAATCATTAGGAATGAAATAGATACTGAGACAGAAAATATCATGTTGCCTTTTAATGATCCATGGTACACTAACATCTTGAATGCTGCATGCAGCTCTAGTCACCCTATCTTAAAAAAAGATATATCGGAACTGGAAGAGGTACAGAAAAAGGCAAAAAATGATTAGAAGTATGGAACCCCTATGCTTTCAGGTGAGGCAGGCTTAAGAGGATTGGGACTTTTCAGCATGGAGAAGAGACAACTAAGGAGGGAGCTGTAGCACAGAGGTCCATAAATCATGACTGATGTGAAGAAAGTAAATAAGGATGTGTAATTTACTCCTCATAACACAAAAACTGAAGTGATGGGAGGCACCGAATGAAATTAATAGGCCCTCAAGTTTAAAATGAACTATTTCTTCCCATGTTGCATGATCAACCTGTGATCATTTTTGCCAGAGGATATTGTGAAGGCCAAGACTATAACAGGGTTCAAAAAAGAACTAGATAAGTTAATGGAGGATAGTTGGTCTGTCAGTGGCTATTAGCTGTGATGGGCATGGATGTAAAACCACGCTCTGTGTCCCTAGCTCCCGCCTGTCAGAAGCTGTGAATGGGTGATGGGATGGATTGCTTGATGATTACTTGTTCTGTTCATTCCCTCTGAAGCACCTGGCATTGACCATTGTCAGAAGACAGGATAAGACAGCTGAATCATTGCTCTGACCCAATTTGGTGGTTCTTATGTCACAAAATATGCATTATTCACTTTCAGCGGGTTGAGGGCTATTTTGTATAAACAAATATTGTAATTGCTTCTGGACCTGTCAAAATTTAGTATGAAAGTGTGTGTGTGTGTGCGTGCGCGCGTGCTATATTGTAAATGCACACTGATATATCTTATAAAAAGCAGCTATAGAGTATATTACAAGGCATATTAAGAGTTGCTTTGTTGAAAAAAATCTATTTGTCCATTTAGTTCAGCATACTCTGTTTTGTGGGGCTGAGTGATTGATGCGTTAGGGGTAGGTGTACTATTCACAGTGAAGCTGAAAAATGAGGCTATGCTAGACTTTGGAAAGTGTTCCTGGCTGAGATTTAGGGCTCTTTAATATTGGTTTTGTAACAGGAATGCTGGCACAGTCTTACCTGCAGTGGCACTGGTGACACTGATGTAATAATGTTATTAGAAATGACAGATAATTTTCTTCATAAACTCTCTCTTCTGCACATAAAGATTTGAATGGCATGGCCTATGCTGACAGACTGTGTTTTGACTGCTTGTCTATGGGATCCACATTCATTATATTTCAGACTTCACTAGATTTAAAGTGAGATGTGATGTTATTTTTCTCCCTTTCTGTCAGTAAACATACTTCTCTGCTGTACATTCTTGGAGTTTGGTGGTGTTTCACTATTAGAATTTATTTTACTTCTCAGGACTCAACCTTAATTTTGAGCATATACTAATGTGTAATTTGATTAATTTAAATCACTGGATATTGAGTATCCTCTTTGTAGCAATTAAATTTTCATTTGAGTGTAGACTCCTTTTGTCAAGAACTGCTTTCTTCCTTATTGTATGCCAGTGTGAAAAATATTCATCC
This sequence comes from Podocnemis expansa, assembly GCA_007922195.1. NCBI lineage: Eukaryota > Metazoa > Chordata > Testudines > Podocnemididae > Podocnemis > Podocnemis expansa. The sequence goes on from ML682005.1 coordinate 8,049,155, forward strand.
CAATAAAGCTGTAAAATATTTTAAATAGATGCTTATATTACAGAACATTCAAACAAGAAATATTAAGATGCAGCATAATCTCAGGGTTCAGAGGTGAACCTTACCCCTAATCATATGGCAGTTTTCTTCATGAACAGTATTCTTCATTTCTGAGGAAAAAAGATAAAAAATGTAATCAATTACTGTAATAGCCACTAGAGGTCTACTGATATCAAAATTCTGCCAGCATCAATTATTTCTGCAAGTATCAAAAATAAACTTTTTCCAGAACGAAGTGCCTTTCATTAAACATTAATTGTTTGTTTTGTGGTATGTGTCTTTTTAGCTCTTTTTTTTAAAAAACTTCTTAAAGTTTTTAATTAAATATTGATTAATGAAGTACAGAAGAATTGCAATGCAAAATCATAGTTTAATGGAAAAGTGACAAAACAGATTCAAGTACATCCAACTAAGAGCTATATCATGATGTCATTCAAAGACTATCTTTCCTTTTAGCAGTTAACCATGTAGCAAATTCTTTCTTTAAATATAATAAAATTAAAGTATTTTAATCTTTTCTATGTTTGAGGCTTACTTTTAATTTTCCAAGTATTTTCAGAAACAGAATTTTGACGTTTTTTATGTTGATTTTTTCCCCTCAAAAATTGTTTGCTTATTGGTGTGACCTTTTTACTTTTAATTTTTTAAACCTGCTAATCTTTTTAATTTTAAAAATGCTGTTAAATTTCCAAGGAAAATTTATGACTGAGATGATTGTATTTGTTGTAGGTATAGGTGGTTCTTCCTCATGGCAGTAGCCATGCATTCATTTGTGGAAAATTTTGCATGTGAAATCAGTCACTTTCCTTTGTGGCTTACCCAGCAATCTAAATAATAGTATTGCTACTGACCTTAAAACAATAATTTTATTGCAGGAGTTACACATTTGAATAGGGACTTTTGAGTGTTCCTCAGAGCGCCTGCAGGTTTGCACATGCATTTTAGCAAGTCCCATATAAGGACTGGCAATCAAAGATGAATGTGAATTGGTCCATTCTTGTTTAGTAAAATATTATGTATGTTTTTTTTCCATTGCCCCAGACCTATTACAAAATGGTAGCACAGAACCATATTCTTCAATTGATAAGTGTTTAATTGAATGACAATTGTCCTTGTCATGGGGTATACTTCCTCTAGCGTCCCCGATGGAGAAATACAAAGGGGGCACAGGTAGAGGGTAGGATACCAGCATGATCCTTTTAATCTACTGTACCAGGCAGTACTGTCTAACGGTTAGGTCTGTGCAAACTCTTGGGTTCAAGGAAGTGTGGCCTAGTGGCCAGAGTCAGTATAAGGCCCTCTGGTTCAGGGTCAATGTGGCCTCGCGGCCAGACTCAGTGGGAACACAGATCTCCGTGTAGGCGTGCAGCTCCTGGGTATGGGGGCTCAGGCCCTCCTGATTTATTGAGCCCCAGCCCAGGGCCTTCTTGGTGCCGGGGGTTATGGCACCAAGTCACCAGGGATCCAGGCCAAAACACACTGACTCAGCACTCACAGCACCCTCCCCCACTAGGCCCCTGGGCTACTTCCTACCTGGCTTGTTGTGATGGTCTCTTTGCAGATCTGCAACCACCATGGGGTCCTCAGCATCTGCCTCCAAGTGGTTTGCCTGGTCGTCTTCTCCCTCAGTAAGGCTTCCAGAGTCACTCTGTTTTGCCAGTTGTGGCTGAAGTGGTTCCTGTTCAGGAGCCTCCAGCATGTGTACTTCCTCTGCACTGGTCAGCCCTGAATGAGCTGTGCTGCCCTCTTTTATACTGACTCAATATCTGGAGCATACCCTGCAGAGTCTAGGGGGTGGGGTTTCCACTGCCCATAGTGTGTGCTGGGCTTTTCGAGTGTGGGGTGGGACTACCCTGTCACAGTCCTTTACAAGATATTTGCAATTTTGTATCCTGGAGACTGGATTAATTCTTCTTTTTTTTTTTTTCCTTTTCGTCTTTAAATAAACAAACAAACAAACCTATTTTCTTCTCCACTAGTCCAAAAATCATGTTTTTTAAAGCAACAGCAAGAGGAGAATAGATTTGAATATTGTTTTTCAAAATCTAGTAAATCTTGGAACTGCTTCATTGGAGATCCAAATAAGCCCTGATTTAGTGCATCTTGAGGAATTTTGCTGAACAAGAAAAGGCTCAAGTAAGGCTTTGCAGAATCAGGGCCTTACGGTAGGAGTGCTAGGTGTGCTGTTGTACGAGTTCATGCTATCCATCTATTAGAACAGCAATAATGGTGACTTCATAGTCTCCCTGACTAGAGGTTGAGTACCATAAGGGCAGTGACAGCTTCAGTTCGGTGTGTTTAGGTGATAGTGAATGGATGGCAGTTTGGAAAATATATATCTTTTAAAATCTATAACTCAGTCCTTTTTCTGTGCATTTATGACGAAAATTCTGGAAGTCATCTCTGTCAGTCTCAATACTGTAAAACATCCCCTGTATGCCCACTGCAATATTAGTTGGAGTGATTTCCTGTCACGGGCACAGTGTGGTGCATCAGAGAGGTAGTAGCATCATTAGCATGGTACTGGAAGAGGTTCAGGTAAATCTTTTTCATTAAGTAATTTAGTGAAATCTTGTGTGTAAATGTCCAGAGTACACATTAATTATGCCCAATGCATATCTGATTGTCCTTTATGGAAAGATCGTTTTTTCCTTGTAGACAGAAATCATCACATGGAGATGGCACCATCTTTTTCTCCTCTCAAAACCACCCACCTAATCAGTATTTTAATGACCTCTTTCCCACCTTAGTCTTTTGTGCAAAAAGGCAAATGTCTTGATCCATTCAGGCTGGTGTTGTGAGGTGTAATTATATCTCCCTGTAGGCAAGTAGGTGGTTATAGTCACTGCTTGCATTTCCTCAGGGTTTCTGCTGGGGAAAGTTGCAGTTGGTGCTGCACAGGAGTCTTGCCCAGTGAAGCTGCTTGGTCATGTATTGAATTAGTGCATCCTCTAGCCACTCTGCCTGTGTCAATTCTGTTCAGGTTGTGATGATGCACTTATCGCTCTGATATAGAGGCACCTCCTTGGACAGCACCCTGCCAACTTTTTGGTCTGTGATTCTTGGAAAAAATGAGTTGCTTATTTTTCAGCACCACAATCCCACTCTCATGCCCTCCCCTCCCGCACAGACCTTCTGCCATGTGGGACCTCTGCCAGCATCTATACTGGTAAAGCTGGTGTATACTCCTCAGATGATCTGTGCTTGGGTACTGGGTAAGAAGCAAAATAATGGAACTGGCTGACTTTCTGAGCATTTTTTTTTTTTTATTGAGCATGAGTAAAGTCTAAAAGTGATTGGTGGAATAAGTGTGCAAGATAGATTATCATATGATCTGTTATGTTTTTTATATTCAAGTAAAACCAGATGTAAGCGGTGTGAGGCTAATGGAATATCTCTTCGAGAGACTCGAGGCAGCAACACTAAAGGAAACATTACATTTTAAACTCTAAAATAGTGTTTAGAAGGAACTGCACAGGAGCAGGCATGGAGCAAGCTTAAATTTTTTCCCCAAATGTTGCACTCCTTACTCTTTCCTCTCAACTTGCCATTTCTCTCTTCAGTGATTCATTCCTTACATCCATCCATCCATCTCCATAGTATCTGAGCACCTCACATATCTATAACAAGACATCCTACCAATGCTCCTGTAGATAGGAAGCCATGGTGCAGGCTCCCAAGTAAAAGCTTGACAGGATTTTTGTCAGTAGATTCTCTTTTTTTTTTTTTTTTCCCCTCTTCAGTTTTGTTTTGGAGGAATGAGAGAGTCGCTTCTGGAGTAGGGAAGCCCAGCTTATTATTTTCTTTTTCTTCCAGGCAGGGTGTGGGAAAGTTGAGTAACAGAATGTGTTGCTCACTGTCTTACCCATTTCTTGGGGAAGGGTGAGAAGTCAAGAGACTGTATCTACTCCCACACTCTTCAGGAACCTCAGCTGGAAAGGCACCAAGAATCAAGGAGAGGAAAGGTGATCATTGTAGTAGCAAAGGTTAACATTTGGAAACTTGTATTTGGAATGACTAGAGCCAACTTTTTCTTTTTTTAAAGGTTAAATTCTCCAGAAATTGATGGGGCCATAAATGGGGTCTATTTTGGGAAAAGCTGTGAGCTGAAGTGCTTAAGCCCTGATGGCTCCAGGCAAAGTCAGATCAATACTGCCCTTCAGTCCCTCAAATCTCTGACTGATTAGAGAAAATCAAAGTCATCCTTGCAGTGCAGGGAGGAACTTGTTTGGGAATTTGGGTTCCTATTTTGGGGTAGTTCCTATGCATGTGAAATCTGCTTATATTTCTTGTCACTTTATGTATAAGACCAGAAATGCTGGCTAACTATTTAAGTATTATATTTATGATAAAAGGATTAATAAATCTTATGGATTTAGTGAACTGAATACTGATAAAATGCTGGATGAAAGGCAACTTTGGCGTTAATTTTATTAACTGAATCAATGTACTGTACAGTTGACTGAAGGCTAGGGTATCTATAAATAGCATACCCTCAAACACTTTTTTGACTTTTACGCTAGCTCCTGGGTTGTATGTGTCAGCTGGGCGAAATGGGGCTTTCAAAGAGATTCCCTCTGGTACTGAGTATGGGTATTTGTATCTGTGCACAGAGAATTATGTGATATGTACTGTTATCTCAATATTGGGTATATTAACATCCCTGAATTTAATAAGTATACTTACATGACAGCCTAACGAGGCACTCAGTGGTACTGTCTGCTATTCTAGACTGTGTGCACTGCATTGCATTATTTGTGTTATCCTGAAAGATGCTGAAGTAAGATCATCTGACTGCTGGCCTGGTGGAAAGCACAGGAAGATGAGAGATGCTGAATCTCTTATAAGATTGTCCCAGAGATAAATATCTTGCATAAATAAATGCATTGTTATGAGGATCCTTTAGGTCAATAGTCATTATATTATTAGCCATATATTTTCATACTATAGCATTTCAGTTAACATCCATCCCCATGGCTGAAATCACCTGACATGTTTTGCTGATAGTTCTTAGATGTTCATGCTTAGAGACAAGGTGGAGGATATTTTCAGTGAAAAAACTCTGAAATTTGCTCCCACTGGCATTCTGCCAAAACCAGAACTTACAGATCTTCAGGGCATGATGCAAAATATGTTTTGTTCAAGTGTCTGCTTGACAATGGACTATTATTGAATTGTTGGTATGGTAAGATGAGTGCCCTGCTTGTTGTGGGTTTAGCTGAATGCTTGAGATGTTTAAATTTTCATGCATTCAGAAGCCATAGCACTGGGTGCATATAAGAAAAAAATCAACCAATCAAAATAAGAACAAGCATGGGAAACTGATACATTAAAATCAACATCTTGGTTTGGATGAATAAAAGAATCTAACTCTGCTGTTAACACGATGTCTCCCTGCTCTTTTATGCATACAAGTGTTTGGCCTATGGTCAGACTAAACTGAAATGTTAGCGAAAATGAGTAGCTGCTTATTAAATTCATACGCGAGTTATTTATGAAGTTCAAACATTTTCATTATCTTCATTCTGTAATTTTCCTAACTTCACTTAGAATGGATAAACATGTGCACCATTTCTAGTGTCCCTCTGTACTTACTATAGGAAAAACTGTACCTAGGATACTGAGGTTAGGTAACAGCTAAATAAATCCCTGCTATCTAAGCACTACCACAATGTTGCAAGGTATGTTCATTCTGTTTGGCATGTACTGCACAATACAAACCAGTAAAGGCTCTCATCCAAATAGAAATGTTTATCAGATTCAACCACCTTGATACAGTAGCTAAGTGGCAGACTATTGATTCAAATAAAAAGGAGTAATGGAGTTGTATGCTATTCTATATCTTCAGCATGCTGGTAGAACTTGCATATATTACATACTAATTATCATGATGCACCATCATAATGGCTAACTGCTACCCAAATTTTTGTCTTATTTCCCCCAGTGGTCTCATATACACAGTGAACAGCAGGCAGGACAGAATTTTTCACTTTGAAGTATCTGATAGATTTGTATAGAAGTGCTCGACACATCCATCCTTAAATATTATGCTTACTATTGACAATTATTCCTTATTTCCTTGATCTTTTTAAAATTAATTTTAATGGGCACAACCAACCAGATGAGTTGTTCCTGAAAAAAAGGATTCCAAATTTACACCTGGGAAATAAACTTTTTTTTTCAGTGGGGGGGTGGAAGGTGAATCAGTACAAAAGGAGTGGCTATTGTGCAAGCTCTTTCCTCAAGAGAGAAAGATGGCTTTGTGGTGAAGGCTCAGGACTTGGGTTAAGGAGATCTGGATCCAGTTCCTGGCTCTGTTACAGACATCCTTTGTGTGACGTGGCATAAGTCAATCAATCTTTTCTTAATTTCAATTTTCAATCTGTAGTGTGGGAATAGTAACATTTCCTTTACTGCCCTCTATTATCTATTAGACTGTGGGTATGTTCACACTACAAATAGAAAGTGTGATTGTAGCACCTGTTGTGTTAGTGGTGTCCTATTCCCTTAAATGTTTAAGTACTCTCCTCCACCCTGTACAAAGCCTCCATTCCCATTATTTTGTTTTGCAGCTAGAACAATAAAGCAAGCACAGCAGACAGCTGGGTCTAGAAATACAACAGTGGTGGTATGTTTTCTGTCCCATATGTGTCCATTGCTTCCATACCTGAGTGAGCTATCAGGTACCTGTATCAAAGCTAGCTTGAATCACAATAGAAGTGACTTGCTTCCCAGCTTTGAAGGTTCCTGTCTTTCAAGTCATTGAGACAGACTTACATGTAGCATTGGTGAGGGGCCAGTGGTCATGGTATATGTAGATTCCAAACATAAAGAAGGGAAAGACAGAAGTCCTTGAGGTCAGGTTTAGAGTGCTGGGTAGGAGCTTGATGTTCAGGATCTACATGGTGGCATTCTCTGAAATGGACCAGTTAGACAGGCAGAACTGCAGGGTTTCCATGTGTGGATGAGATGATGGTGAGAGAAGAGTGGTTTAGATTTATTAGGAACTGGGAAACTGTTTTGGAAAGGGAGAGTCTATACAGAAAGGATGGGTTCCACCCAAACCAAAATGAAGCCAAACTAATGGCATGAAAAATAAACAAGGTTGTAGAACAGTTTTTAACTCAGGGCAGTGGGACAGCCAACAGGTGTAGAGGAGCATGTGGTTTGGACAGAGACATCCCTTAGGGGAGGATCTGTTAATGGAGATTCCCTGTATCCTCATGATGAGGAAAGGATAGAAGGGGATAAAATATGGGTAGGATCTAATGAGAGACTCAAGTGAGAGAGTACCATTCAGTTATACAACATAGAAGCAGACAGCTAAAAAGTGACTTTAAATGCTTGTCTACAAATGCTAGATGTCTAAATATAAAGATGGAGGATATTGATACAACAGGTATCACAGAAATTTGGTGGAAAAATCTTTAAATCAACCAAACTGTACTATCAAATATCTATGGATAGTAATTCCATGCTTGAATAATAAGAATATAGGAGCAGAGATGCACTACCAACCACCTGACCTGGGATGGTGATGATAACTCTGAAATATTCAGAGAGAATAGAGAGACTGTAAAAATAAATTTTAAATCTCTTATCAATCAAGGATTTCAGCTATCCCCTTATTGACTAGATACATGTTGCCTCAGGACAAGATGCGGAGATAAAATTTCTGGACACCTTAAATAACTGCTTCTTGGAGCAGCTAGTTCTTGTAACCACAAGAGGAGAGGCAATTCTTCATTTAGTCCTAAGAAGAGCACAGGATCTGATCCCAGAGCTGAATATCGCTGAACTGCTTGATTATAGAAACTGTAACATAATAAAATTTAATATCTGGAAGGAAGGGGTAGGAAACACCATAGCAATCCTCCCCAGTTGCATTTAATTTCAGAAAGGGGAATTGCACAAAAATGAGGCAAAAGGAAAATTAAAAGGTACAGTGCCAAAAGTGAAATCCCTGCAAGCTGCATGGAAACTTCTTAAAGACACCATAGTAGAGACTCACTCTAAATGTATATAGCAAATTAAAAAGAAATTAAGAGAATAAAGACATGCAACAGTGGTTAAACAACAAAGTTGAAGAAGCAGTTAGAGGAACAGATTGGTAAATTAAAGAGTAATAAGTCACTAGGACCAGATGGTATTCACCTGAGTTCTGAAGGAACTCATGTGAAATTGCAGAGTTACCAACTGTGGTATGTACCTATCTTTTAAATCAGTTTCTGTACCAGATGACTGGAGCATAACTAATGTGATGCAAAATTTTTAAAAAGGCTTCAGAGATGATCCCAGCAATTACAGGCTGGGAAACCCTAACTTCAGTTTCAGGCAAATAGATTGAAACTATAGTAAAGAACAGAATTAATAGGCACACAGATGAACACAGTTTGGGGAAGAGTCAGCATATTTTTTCTTTTTAAAGGGAAATCATGCTTCATCAATCTAATAGAATTTTTTATGAGGGAGTTAGCAAGCATGTGGATGGGGGTGATCCAGTGGATATAGTGTACTTAGATTTTCAGAAAGCCTTTGACAAGGTCCATCATCAAGGGCTCTTAGGCAAAGTAAGCTGTCATGGGATAAGAAGGAAGGTCTTTTTCTGGTTCAGTTAAGTGTTAAAAGATGTGAAACAAAGGACAAGAATAAATGCTCAATTTTCTGAATGGAGAGAGGTAAATAGTAGTATCCACTACAGATCTATACTGGGACCAGTACTGTTCAATATATTTATAAATGATCCAGAAAAAGGAATAAACCATGAGGTGGCAAAAATCTGCAGATGATACAAACCTACTCAAGAAAATTAAATCTAAAGCAGACTGTGAAGTGCTACAAAAGAATCTTATAAAACTAAATGAGTGGACAACAAAATGACAGATGACTTTCAGTATTGGTAAATGCTCAGTAATATACATTGGAAAACATAACCCCAACTGTACATATAAAATGATGGGATCTAAATTAGCTGTTTCCACTCAGGAAAGAGATCTTGGAGTCATTTTGGATAGCTCAATGAAAACATTGTGTGAAGTAGCAGACAAAATAGTTGAATGAATGTAGGGAATTATTAAGAAAAGGATAGATAAGATGACAGAAAATATCATATTGCCTCTTTACAAAGCCATGTTATGTCCTCCTCTTGAATACTGTGTGCAGACCTGGTCATCTTATCTCAAAAAAAAAAAAAATAAAAAAAAATCAGAATTGGAAAAGATATAGAAAAAGGAAAAAAAATGATGATGGGTATGGAAAAGCTTTCATAAGAGAAGAGATTAAGAAGACTGAGGCTTTTCATCTTGAAAATGAAATGGGCGAAGGGAGCATATGATAGAAGTCTATAAAACTGTGACGTGTAGAGAAAGTGTTATTTATTCCTTCTTGTAACACAAGAACTAGGGGTCACCAAATGAAATTAATAGGTGGCAGGCTGGAAGTATTCACACACCATACAGTCAATCTGTGGAACTCCTCGCAAGAGGAGATTGTGGAGGCCAAGGCTGTAGCAGGGTTCAAAAAAGAACTAGACACAGTCATGGTCCATCAGTGGCTATTAGCTAGGATAAGCAGGGATTACTGTTTTCCAGAAGCTGGGAATGGGCAATGGGATGGATCACTTGATTTTAACCTGTTCTGTTCATTCCTTCTGAAGCATCTGATATTGGCCACTGTTAAGAGAGGATACTGGACTAGATGAACCATTGGTCTGACCCAATATGCCATTCTTTCCATGATGCTACTTCATAAGAAGCTACTCAAGCACATGAATAGGGTCCTGGACAGGCAGGGCCTAGCCCGTGCCACAGCCTATGCTCCCATGTCTTCATTGCTCTACTTGTTTGAGATAGCTTTAATGTAACTGGATCAAAGTTAGATTGTGTGTATCTTCATGTGCTGCAGTCACACATCCTGACTGCAGTGTGGACATACCCCCCTAAGTGCTTCAGCACAGGGATTTTCAATGAATATGCATATGTACAGTGCCTAGTACAGAGTGTCCCTGAACTAAACTGAGGGATTTAGTGATACTGCAATACATATTCCAAAAGGGCAGCCGTGTTAGTCTAGTAAAGCAAAATTAAAAAAAAAAAAAGTCTTGTGGCACTTTAAGACTAATAGATTTATTTATCGCATGCGCTTTTGTGGGAGAAAATTCCACTTTGTCAGGCACTTTGAAGAGGGAGACCTTACAGAATTGAATGGAAATAAATGCAGGGGAGTGCAAGACATGGGATCAAGTATGACCTTACACTCCCCTGCATTTATTTTCATCTGATTCTGTAAGGTCCCCCTCTTCAAAGTGCCTGATGAAATTGAATTTTCTCCCACAAAAGCTCATGCGATAAATAAATCTGTTAGTCTTTAAGTGCCGTAAGACTCCTTGTTTTTTTGTAATACGTATGTTGCCCCATAGAATGTTTAGTCTCTTCCCTTGCTCTGTCCAAGAGTTCTCTTCTTCCTCTCTCTTTTATTCATCCTCACTTTCTTTTTCTTTCTACTTACTGTCTGGCATGCCAAACCTTGTTCTCTGTCTCTTTCCTGAATAGTCATCAAACAACAAGAAAATTATTTTTAAAGCAATAAGCAGACACTTGGCTTTCAATGACAGAACCTGTTGCAAGAAAAAGTCAGCTTTTTGAGAAAAAACTGCATGCACTGCAATGACGCTCCCCTGACTTCCCCAGATACTCACTGTGGTATTTCAGAATGCCACCTAACATTTTTCTGGTGCTCAAGCTGGACACACCAGTGCTGCTAATTGTGATAACCTTTTCCCTCTGAAAAAAGTCCCTCGCGTATCCCATAGGCAGAGGTGATAGAAATGCAGTTGCCACAGGCAACACTGCAAGATGTGCCCAGTGTCGTCAATGGAGAAGCATTAGGGATGCGAAAAACCCATTTTCCTCACTGTGGAGCTGATGGCCACCTCAGGTATGTCTACATTCCATTTAGATGATCGCAGCTGGCCTGGATCAGCTGGCTTGAGCTAATGGTGGTTTAGTTGTGGTATTCACAGTAGGGCTCAGTATGGGAGGTGGATTCTTCATGCATTGAGTTGCAGTGCAGATGTACCGTAACCCACATTTTACCTAGGAAGTAGTTCTGTATCATGCCCTGGCCTTTCAGGGGTTTTGGCCTGGGGGATTAGACAATGGAAAAGATTTGTGAATGTTTCAGCTTTAAACATGAGATTAATAAGTATATAGAAAAATTATTTCAACATGCTCATTTTGATTTTGGCCTCTAACTCTACTGTATCTAAACTGTGTCTCATATAGCAACACCTATTTTTTAAATTGTAACATTGATGACATCTTCATCTTTTGGACCCTTGGGAAGGATGTGCTTGAAGATTGCCACAGAGATTTCAACAGTTTCCATTCCACAATCAATCTTAGCCTGGAATACTCCACACAGGAGAGCCGCATTCTGGACACTACAGTATAAACTAGGGATGGACACATGAACACTGCTCTATCCCGAAAAACCTACTGAACGCTATAGTTACCTACATGCCTCAAGCTTTCATCTGGGGCACACCACACGAGCCATTATCTTATGGCTTGGTTGTAAATATAACTGCATTTGCTTTGATCCCTTAGACAGAGACAGACAACTTCAGGATCTCTATCAAACATTCTGAAAACTACAGTATGCACCTGGAGTAGTGAAGAAACAGATTTTTAGAGCCAGAGGGATACCCAGAAATCAAATGCTACAGGAGAATCTCAAGAAAGAAAACAACAGAACACCACCGGTCATCACCTACAGCCCCCAAATCAAACCTCTATAGCACATTATCATGGACCTACAGCCTATTATTCTAAAGACAGTCCCTTGTTCTCTCAGGCCTTGGGTGGCAGGACTCTCCTCACTCACAGACAGCCCACCAACCATAAACAGATACTCGCCAGCAACAAACCTAACAAAAGATTAAAGCAGGCACATATCCTTGTAACGAAACACATAGCCAACTTTGCTGGCATATCTGCACAAAAGACACCATTACAGAACTTAATCGTGCCAGCTGCTCCATCAAGGGCTCATTCACCTGTTCATCCACCGATGTGATTTATGCCATCATGTGCCAGCAATGCCCCTCCGCCTTATATGTTGGACAAACAGGAGCGTCTCTGCACAAAAAAATAAATGGACACAAATCTGACAGGAATCACAACATTCAAAAACCAGTAGGTGAATATTTCAATCTTCCTGATCACTCCATTGATGATTTGCTAATAGCTGTGCTCAAACAAATGAATGACACAGCAAAGCTTAAAAGAGAAACTGCAAAATTGGAATTTGTATGCAAATTTGACAGTGTTGTTTCAGGGCTAAATAAGAACTTTGGGTGTTTTTCCTCATTACAACAGGTGATTTGATGTCATCTACCTCTATATGCTGTTCCCCAGTGTTTGAGTCTAAACTACTGCACAGATTTGCTGTAACAGTCTTACCTGATCCTATGACTTATACTCCCCTGCATATATTTTCCTCCCATTCTGTAAGTTCCCCATCCTTAAAGCATCTGATAAAGTGAGATTTTCTACCATGAAAGCTTTGTCAGGCTTTAAACATGCCACAGGACTCCTTGTTTGTTTTGCTGGACTAGAGTTGTATGGCTACCCCTTTGGATTTACAGAGTGTGACCAAGAACAAAATCTGCCTCTGTACCTAGGCACAGGTGGGAGTAAGCACTAGAAGTTGTTTGGCTTTTGGGGTAAGGCACTGGAGTCAGATTTGGGAGTTCCAGGTTCCACTCCGAATTGTGCTACAGACTTCCTACAAGACCTTGGCCAAGTCACTTAAGCAGAGCCTCAATTATCCCTTTGTAAAGTGAAGGTAATTTTCCCACCTTCTTTCTGTCTTGCCTGTTGAGATTTTAAGTTCTTTGGAGGCAGAGACTCTCTCTATTTGTGCAATGGGCCACTAATTTTGTTTGAGACCTCAGGGTACTACCACAACACAAGCAATTAATAATACTCTAGTCACTGATAAGCAAACCCACGAAAATACTCGCTCAATTCAAAACTCTCACTTTCTACAAACTGTTGCCTATTTCCTGTCCTGCCAAACACCCAGTTATGACATGATAATGCCATATGTGTCAGATTTATGGTGAAAGGACTATGGCGGGTTCCACTGATCAGCATGAGTTTTGGACTTAACCAGTAGCTTGAATCTCTGCCCTATGTACGAAGAACAGAGTGTATTCTCCCCAGAATTATAGCACTTGCTCATGGAGTATGGGATATATGTTCTGATCATTTATAAGTTAATTAATTTGAGTAAAAATAATAATTAATGTGGCTTTTAAAGAATTTAAGTTTCATATCTGATTGTTTCTCCAGAATGATCTTAATAGAATGACATTCCAAATTTCTTCCGAAATTTTATCCAAAGGATATTTGAAAACTTTAGAAAAGGTTTGTAGTAATTTTCCCAAATATTATGCACAAGTACACATTTCTTTAGCAGAGATTGATGAAGTTCTGTTACAGAGAATTCTACATACAGGTGCCCTCTTTTAAAATGACTGCAACCTCCCATTATATCCAATAGGATTGAGACCACAGGCAGTATTTAACTAAGAGGGCTGCTGGTTTCACTATCACTGGAAACAGTGGGAAGCAGTGGTCATTTTGAAAGAAGATACTTTAATTAAAGACTTAGTTCTGTTGAGTATAGTGGGAAATGGCAGATGTTTTGAAAGACCATTGATTTCTCTGAAGATCTCTACACCACCTGGCTCTGCTGGCAGATTTAGTTATTAAAATACTATTAATCTAAATATTTTTCTCAAAAGCTGTCTGTTGCCTTAGATATACTCAACTAGAGGATAAGAAGGGACAATTTTGAGGATGGGAGGAGGCAAGTGGGTATTTTACAGGGGAGGAGAGAGCCATGAAGAAGCTGGTCATCTTTTTGTCTCAGTTACCCTTTAGTCTGTCTGTCTAGGCTTGTCACTATTTAATTATATTCTAAATCTAGACAAAGACTAGTTGTGTTTTCTTCAACTACAGCGCACATGAGTAAACGAAACAGAAATCAGTGAATTTTTTTAATAGTTGACTGTAGCTGACCTTGAAAATTACAGATCCTGAAATGAAAACTTTTTAACAGTTTTCTGTGTAACAGTGTAGCTGTCATCAGAAGTGAACCTGGAAAAAATACTCCTGGAAAGCAACTCTATTCTGGAGTTTGGCTAATTTAAAAATTTAATGTGAGAAACATAGTTGTACTAGGAAAAATTCTCTTCAGCTGTCCTAATTAAAATTTGTTTCTTAGCAAAAAAAAGTCAAACACTATTTTTGTATGATAAATAAGATAACTAATCTTTATTTAATTTCTAAGCTTCAGATTTTCCAAATTGGTATTTAAATAGCCTGATTTTGAGAGACGGTTAGTGCGCATGCGTTCCATTGTTGTAAAGGGAAGTGGAAAGCTCTGAGCATCTTGGAAAATCAAAGTTCCTTTATTTAGATGCTTAACATGACCCAGGATGTCTAAATTTGTGCACTTGAGCTGTAAACTTTCAGACTGTGCTTAGAGACAAAAGCAGAATTTTTTTTCCTACTTTCTGTTGCTGTTATTTTCAACGAATCCTTTCTGAATAAGCATGTCTATCAAATAAGCATACAGTATAATTTTTATTGTCAGTCTTGCTCATCATAGAATGCATTGAGACAGAGTAGCCTAATGTAATGACCTCTTATAAACAGTGATGAAATTCAGTTTTTTGGAGATATGTAAATAACACGCATTAACATGAGCAGTTTCATTGTTGCTGTGCCTCTCAACCCAATCCATGCAGACAAACCAATCCTCCATATCTGGGAAATATAATATCCTATTATATCTTAATTTTTGACCTAGACTTGCACTGATGATTTTCATGGAGAAATGATTTTGTTTAATATTGAAAAGCTTGTGCCTTATTCTGATAGTTTGTTTATTCTGCAAGTAACTGTATACGCCTCTGCATTTACCAGTACGAGTCCAAAATACAAACCACTTACGTGGGAAGACAAACTGATATTAATACTGTGTAAGTACAGACCTTTCTAGTTTTCATGCATAAAAATATTTAGGCTGTTAGAATGAATTTGCATTAACCTGTATCTTTTTTTTTAAAAAATCATATATTCTCATCGGTTAATAAGACCCATCTCTTCTGATTCAGAAACCATGAAGGCCTGATACTTCTGTTTCTTAGTCTGATGTAAACCTAAACTAATCCCACTGAAATTAGATACTAATTCCTTAAATGACTCGGGATGAAACTGCAGGATTAAAAAAAGTTAAATTACCCATTTCCATAGGTAAAACAAGGTAGTGCTTTGTGACATACTTGTGGTTGTTGCATTGCAGGGAACAACCAGAGATCTCCATTTACTTGTTTAAATTTATTCTCTGTATCAACTCAGCATCCTCAGTTCTTGTGTTTTGAATATTTCAACTGAGGATTTGATCCTAGAAGGTGCTGAACACACTCAGCTATTATTGCCTTCCCATTGAATTTTTTTTTGTAACTGCCAAAAGTATCTGAGGAAACTCAGCACTTCATGTGAGGCACTCAGTACAAGACAGAAAGAGATCCTGAATTAACAAGGGGTATGAATAAATTGAGAGAGATGTTAAAAATCTGGAGCAAGAGTGTGATTTTTGCAAAAAGTGTTAGGCAATGTGGCCTTGATTCAACGAGGTTTGTGTATGCTTGAGATTTTTGTTGAGGTCTATGCAGGATCAATGAATAGTCAAAACAAAAAGATCTATACCTGCAACACACAAGTGCCTTTCATGTAAAGATATTGAAAAACTGTACACATACAGAAAGATGATATGATGTTAATCTGATCTGAAGGTTTCACAGTTAAAAATTAAAAAAAAAAAAAAAGTCAGAGCATAGAAGACTGAAAATCTTTGTGCCCAAATTTACTTATGCTGGATACAGCTAGTGTATTTTGGCTTTGGTTTTATTTTGTTCCTCATACTGAGCAAAATCTTTAGGTATTTATGGCCAGATTATAGTCTAGGCTGTTTAGTTACCAACAAATGGAAGGGGAAACCTCACCTCCAAGTCTACCTGGATCTTAGGTCTGTGCTAATGGGAAATGCTGATACTGTGTGTGTGGTGCCCCACAAAATAGATGTGTAGAAAATGGACAAAATTTGGATTCTAGCCTTGGATGCCAGTTAGCCCTGCCAACCTGAGACAAGAGATGAGTGGTAGTAAATAGTAGGATTCTGGTAAGGAGTAAAGGCAGATGAGAAAGATTTGTGTTTTTCTGCACTGCTGTTTGGGTGGACTGTGGTACAACTATATACTTGCGCTTTACTCAGTGCAGATTGCATTCAGCCTTTAGTTTTAGCTCACTATGTGCTCAGGCTAACTCCCATTGAATTCAGTAGAAAGAGCTGCCCTTCCATGAGGCCTTTGAATTCTAGTGTGCAGTGGGGATGGTTCTGGTCTTGTGAGTATCTCCGTAGTTCTGTGAGCTTTGGAAACTGAAACTTCTGATTCTACTGTGATGAGTAGACAGTTGGGGGCAAGCCTCCTGATAGAATGATCAGGCAGACCTATTGAGAACTGAGTAGAGAAGTTTTCAGCTCTGCAGGAATAACATTGCTGTGACAGACTTGTACCCATGCTATTAACGAGTGTTTCGCTAGGGTGCTGAAGAAAACAAAAGACTACAGTGTATTTAATGACTAAAAGTAAGGCTATATCTTCCAAAAGATGTAAAATGTGGCATTTCCAGTGGTAGTGCCCTCTAATACCATGCTATATTACCAAGTGGAGATCCTATTCACAATCTATAACGGGGTGAACCAAACTTACTGATCTGCTGAGACCCTCTCCTCCCACTGGGCAGAATCCTCCCTAGCCCCACTATTCTGCCACAGGGCAGAAGCTCTGAGCTCCCCCCCAGTCTGATAGGTAGAGAATGGGGGAGCATATGGGACTGCACAAGCCAACCTTTAGCTGTGAAAGAGTCTCATGTGGCTCATAAGCTACCATTTGGCCACCCTGATGTGATGATGTCCTATAAGAAAGATATGACACAAGAAATCTGTAACATCATCCAATATCTGCTTAAATATCCTTTCCCCCAAAATAATCTGCATGCCTACAAATATAAGAGTTTTCTGGTGAAATGCAAGTGTAAAATATTACACTTGATATGAAAATTATTTAACCAAGAGATTCTTCACTGCTCAAGATTTCTGGTTGGTTGGTTGGTTTTTAAAAGCTAAAATCATATATTTGTTTACCTGATTTAGCCTTTTGTCCAACTTTATGGAATGCAAGTAGGCAAATGAAAAAAAAACCCTCCTCACTAATTAGATGATAATGAATGCAGGTGCCATAACTGTTTAGTGGATTGTGCTAAAATATCTTCATAGCAAGCTCTAGGAATAGTCAGGGCCAATAGGGTTTTTTATTTGAGTTTTTTAGTATTGTGTACATGTGTACTGCACAGGCATGCCAAGATTCAAATTAAGGCAAATCTAAATCAGTTGTATAATTGTACAGAGGCAATGTCAAGGTGACAGAGGGCCAACAAATGCAGTATTATGTGGCCTTGGAAAAATATACTGCTTGTAATTTCTTGTTTGTGAGTTTTAGTCTAAATTCATTCAAAGAGTCTTGCAGTGCAATGTAGTTTGATACATAATAATTCATCTACAACTTGGTGTACAGGAATGGTGAATATACAGGTTGGCTGGCAGCCTAGTAAGAGACTAACCAGCCCCTGGATTGTTGCACCTCTAAATGACAAGAACTTCTCTGAGGTATGGATTTCCCTGCCCCCCCCCTTCAATTTCCACTAAGTATAAGGTGTCTTAGGATGATGTGAACTAGTTTCTTCTACTGGTTCCTGAGTACTTAGTTACAGATAGTCAGTGCAGAGTTTGAGGAGATGTGGCAGATCATGGCTGCTGCAACATATATGTTGTAATGTACATGACACGTAGTAGAGGGGAATAAACTTGATAATGGAAACCTAAAGGAGAACTGAAATCAGTTCTGGATAAATAGATAGGTGACAATTCCATTCATTGTGGTATAATATCCTAAATTACTGAATCTTGGAGGTGCAACTTTGTTGACATATGACCTTGGTTGAGATAACAGAAGACAACGTGATCAAGGTCAGGTCACCTGGGGCTATCCAATAATAAAATGCTATGGATTTTTTTTATGAAGGGAATTATATTAAAATAAAAACTTTGCATAATTTTAAAATTGAATGTTTAAAAATGTGTAAATAAAAATGTATATATTCTGAAATCTTCTCTGTGTTTTCATGGAGGAGATGGTGTGTAAAATGTAGTCAGTTTGCAACAGTAAATATCTGATACTTACAATATGGATTTGTCAATTTCCTCTTTCCTTAGTGAGCAGAGCTTCCTAAGTTTATGTGGTGGTTCTCTGATTTATATCAGAAATGTGGCTGCTGGAATTTGCTTTTGTCAGCATCCCCTCCCCCATTTGCGGAAACCTTAGAGCCCCCCCTCCACACACACACACACAATCTCTCTGTCTCTGGCTCTCTCTCATGCACATACACTCCCGAGCCTCTCTCTCTCTCCGAGAGAGAGTGTAACCTTAGAAGAAACAATGTGTGGATAAGAAACAGTCCGAGGATAATAAATAAGAAAACAAAAAGTTGAAAGACTGGGCATGGGTTGGGACTTTTTTCTTTTTTAAAGCAAGATGTTAGTGCAGGCAAAATGTAGGCTAACATTTATGAACATGTAGTGGCTCAAAAGCAGCTACATTGCATTTAAAATCAGCAATTTAAGATAACCAGGAATGGCAGCTTCATTAAATAATGCCGTGATCTTCCAACCATGTTCTTAACTAATCTCCCTGTAGCAAAATACATAGATAATCAGCATCCCAGCCTGTCAGTAAACTTGTTGGGGAATTAAATCCTAGAGGAGGAAGCCCGTAGCCCTGGAGGAAGGCTGAGTGCATGTTTCACTGTCGTCTTTTCGGCTCATCTCAGTAGTCCCACTGCTAGAATGTGCTCAGTTGTCATAGCAACACCATCTTCTGCTTCATACAGGAAAGATTAGCTCTTACTGTGCAGTGGAGAGAATTTAGGGGAAGTCAAGCTAATCCCTGGGTGCACTGTGAGAGAAAGGTTGGACCTCGCCTGAGGGATGCTGTATCTGCAATGATAGAATTGGCCTGCCACAGACTCTGGTATTTAAGTTGAAGAGCAGAATTCACAGTAAGTGTCAGCATCTCCAGAATGGAATATTGAATGAGGTTTTCTAAGTCTTGTTGAAGAGTGTCCCATGCCAACAGTGGAATGACAGCAGGAGGCTGTGTCAGGAATACCAATCTGTTTGCCAGTTGAGGTGGTTATTTCAAATACTGATGCAAAGCTTTAAGTTCTTTAGAAAACTAAAGGGTAAATTTTTAAAATCTCACCTTGAGATTCACACCTAAAAATCTTGAAGCATGTCTCTTTTGGTCCATAAGGCTGGAAAAGTGATGAAGAACATGTCTTACCAATTTTGGCAAGCATGCAGTTGTGTGTGCAATATACTGCACTCTTAAAAATTCCTGTGTGCTGAAAAGTAAGTGGAAAACTGTAAGGAAACCTATCTGTGTTGCTACAATCCTCAACTGCAAAAAATGCTGAACTATGCATTTTAAGTATAAAAATGTAGAAATAATGTTTTCAACGGGGATTTTAAATTCTCTGTGCAAATTTAAACATAGCACAGAGAAAATAAAAGTTTGTTAAATGGATAATCTCATTGTAATGCAACCTCTTTGAGGAAGAGTTAAAACTAATTTTTTATTTAGTTTATTTATGTGATACTGTTATGCCTTTGGACATGGTATGCCATGGGAGATGTGACTTTCTGTATTTTGCTGCCTAGAAAATATATTTTAGTTATTCCATAATCTAAATTTTTTTGGTGTTCTAGCTTTTATTTCATATGGTCCTGACTTCTATTTTTAGCGTATGCTTAAGTTTTTAGGTTATGAAAGTTACAATAATTTCTGAAATGTCTGGTGTTTACATTTATTTTTGTTGTCTATTTTCTCTGAAAGTTGATTTTTGTGGAAAGAATTGAGACATTGATGAGCGAATACACAAAATGAATGTGCCAAAACTTCAGCATATGAATTGTTCAAATTGTTTTTATGTAATAAAATATCATGTTGACTTTTGACTTGAAAAGTTCTTGTTGTTTGAAATACATAAAATCTTTTTAAAATTCAAAATGAATACATATACTATTTTTCCATCATTTCTCTTCTTGTCTTATCAATGGGGACTTCATAGTAATTAAAAATAGTAATACAGCTTAGTTTTAAGAAATTATCTTAATATTTATTTAAATTACTTTGACGTGGAAGGACTGTTTTCTGTTCCCTAAAAAGAAAAGATATTTACATATGCAAATAATTTTTTTTCTCAGAAATAGTTCACTTAAACAGCCCGTTTTTCAGGTTTTATCACATAAAAATGTAGACTTCGGTGTGTTTCCATGTGGAGGAGGTCAAGGGGCTTCAGAAATTATATACCTTCTGCTGTTGGTGCTCTGAATATGCCAATAATTGAACCCTGATTTGGTGAATGAAACAGCTTTTTGTCTCTACAAACCCTTTCAGTTGGCTATTTTACAGAACTGTAGTAACATTGCTACTCCAGGAGGACATTTGTCATCTTTTTGGATAAGTGCAGCAATAATACATAACTACAAAGAAAGGAATTTAGGAATAAAAAAAGAAGGGTCCTAAAATATTAGGCCACTATCCAGAATGGCCTTTGAGTCAGAGTCAGACGTGGTGATGTGGGAACCCACACAAATGCCAGGCAGAGTAGGGCTATTGAAGAAGAGGATTACAGGAAATCTAATGCACAAATTTTATTTAGAAGTCACAAATTGTTGCTAATTCAATTCAGTTTAAAAATGTATGTGTTTATTTTTCAAAAATCCTACAAAATTAAGAAATACAGGAAGTATCTATCAGAGAGCTTACTGCATGCTTTCCATCCTCTCTACTTGACTGTGTATTGATAGATTAAGAAGCACAAAGGAGATGAGGCAAGATCTTTCATTGAACCAGCTTCAGTTTGTGGAAGGTACAAGCTTTTAAGCTACCCAGAGCTTGTCTTTGGATCTGAAGCTCTGCAAAGAACTCAAGAAGAGTTCTGTGTTGCTTGAAAGCTTGCATCTTCCACCAACAGAAGTTGGTCTAGTAAAAGATATTATTTTACCTATCTTGTCTTTCTCAAATCCTAGGACCAGTGTGGATACAACAACATTGTAAACAATGTACTGAAATGTTAGCCACTTAACTTAGCTGTGTGTAGAGCTATAAAAATTGTAGATAATTAATAGTCTGAATGTAGCAGTTTTGTGTACCTCTTGGTTTATACAAGGTAAGCAGTGTGTTGAAATTTCTTTCATTCTTAGATCATGTGATTTACTTTTTCAGTCTTTAACTTCTCTCTTGGACATGGCTGAGTGAATTTTTGCTGGATTGATATTTCAGAGAGCTTTTAAAGACTACTTGTTTCACTTTTTCATGAAAGATGAACTTAATATTGCCTCAAGGTCTTCTGGTTTTCTCTGTATCCATTTTACAAAGTTGGCTGTAATATTTTTCAGAATTGATATCCTGGGTACTGAATTTCTCTGATTTTCCTGCAGTTGCACAAGGGTAGCTGGGCTTCTGATTTATATACCTACATACATTTTAATAACTGCATGAATGGAGCTATTGGCATGCATAAGGTACTAGTTAAAAATAAATATGAGTGGCCAAATAAGGCCGAAAGTGAGTCTACAAAATTGATACATATGTAGCACATGTGTGCAATGACTTTTCACACAGATTTCTTCTCCCCAAGCTCATCCCAGGGTTAACATAACTAGATGATCTGGATTTTGCTTAGGTAGGGCAGTGGTTTTCAAACCATGGGTTGGGAACCAGTACGGGGTTGCAGACCCTACAGTCACAGCATCCCCTGATGGCTCCCGCTGAAAGACTGGAGTGCATTGCTCAAATGTATAATTATTTTTTTCGACTGGGTCCTAAGGAGAAAAAGTTTGAAAGCCACTGGCTTAGGGAAATATATTTGTATAATGTTTCATAATGTTTTAAAAGTTTTGAATTGCGAAAGTTGTTCTCCAGCTTGGCCTGAGAAGATGGAAAAGAAGACAGGTAGGTTGTATTGTGAATGGAATTTCCCATCAGTGGTCCCCCCCCCCCCCTGGGAAAATGCTTTTCCCACAAAAATTAACTTTTCTCATAACAAACTTTTAACTGTTCCTGAAATTTTCAAATTTCTGTCAGGTGTATCAAAGTGGAATGTTTCATTTTTTTTGGTCAGGCCGAACCAAACCAAAAAGTTTCAGGTCAGTTAGACTTCAATCTCTACTTGCTTCAGCTGTTGCTCTGCCTCATGGGAGCTGCAAAGTCAAGAGATTATAGAAGTAATTAATAGGAATTATTAGTAGTGTTCCTCTGCACTGATTTTTTTTCTTCTACTTTGTTTAAAAACCTCACACAGCACAGCCTGCACTTTCATCCTGTTCCTACTCTAATTGAAATCAATGGATGTTTTGCTATAGTGTCTTGTATGGACTTCTGGCAGGGAAACATACATAAGATGTTTTGCACTTTACAGGGCTGACAAGAGCAGGGAAGAAAGGGGTAATTGTACCAGAGCTCCAAGCTCAGCCACTACCTCCAGAATGTCTCTATAAATAAAGTGAAATGAGAGGGGGAGGAACATGATGATCTGAGATGCAAAATTTCTCAACAGGCTAGTGCATTTGCTAGTTGGCACTTTGCAGCTCATGTGACTTGGACTATCTTAGCATCCATAAAAGACAAAATCATAAATCTTGCTGTGTCCTGTCAGGAAGCTCATTATTGTGATAGCAGAAGTCACAGAATCTCACAGTTCATCGCTTTTACTACCCTTGTGCCACATTGCAGCTGGTTCTCTTAGTCAGACATTTATCATTTGCATGTTATTAATAAGCAATTACTCCAGCAATATTAGTGGGGATCTTGTTTCACAGTTGTGAATCACTGTATCTCTTAATGTTTGTATATTTCTTGAAATCTTCTAAAATGTGTTCAAGCAATATATATTCAAAGGAACCTGAGATGGACAAAGCTGAGGAAAGAGTTCACAAGCATAAAGGGCCCACAGTCTAAGAATTTATGTATTTTATAGCCAAAGCAGAGTTTTGATTGACTAGTTTTTGAGACATAAATGCAAAACCTCTTTAATAATGTCTGTTCTTGTCCTTTAAACATGTGAATGTATAATTTTAAAGAACATTTTTTCCAAAATTTTAAGTTCAGTTTTCCATAATTTCAAAATGATAGTGATATTCTGAAAATTCTGATTATCATTTACTATTTGAAATCTGCTGATCTATTGTTTTTCCCCCCATTCTGTCCAAAAAATTCCCATAAAATTCCGTCTCTAACTTTGTGTGCAATATATTGTGTCTAGCAGCCCAAATGTGGCTCCCATTGATTGCAGTGGGATTATGAAAGTTTTTGAAGGGACATCCTGACCCCATGTTTTCTTCTGACTGGCTTTGTAGCAGTTAATTAAAATACACTATTCTCAGAACAGAGTTGCTGACCTCATGTTTTTGTATAATGAATTTCCATATGAAGAGCATAGTTATGGTTATTCTTAAACAAAACAGTTTAATTTTCAACACTGTAAAAGATGCACAAGGAGGGAAAATTTAGAGGGCTTTGCTGAGCGCATAATTTGGATCTCCACTTCAAAAGGCACTGAAGATCCTAAGCACTGTCTCTCATCTAGCAGGTCTATCAGAAGAGGCTTGGATTGTGCTTCTGGCTTGCAACTATATAAATTGTCAGACTTTTGTGTTGTGGTGCGTTAGGGTGCTGAAGCATTTCAACCTTCTGAGACCATTTTGGGGGCCATAAAAGACTATTGGCTGTAATGAAGAAAGAGTGCTGCTGCTTTGCTTGCAATTTACATTTCTACTCATCCATCACAGTCAAAGATGTGTCCTTGTAAGGAACGAGCCCATTTGGAGTGTCGTAGTTCCTTCTCCTGCTTCCGAAAACAGTCCACCTTGGACTTGACATGTATCAGGAGAAGAAATGTAGTTTCATCATTTTGAGTCAGTAATCACTATTTACATGCACAGGGCTTTAATTACTTAATACTGCATTCTTTTTCCCATGCAGCACACTAGCATCTGGTCACAGTTAGCTGATCTGTTCTCAAGTGCATATCTAGTAGTTGTTTATCTAGTCATTTCAGGTTAATGTATATTGTGTCATCTGCATGGGATATGGATGAAAGGGAGCAGTCACATTTTATGTAAATTATTGTTTTATTACTAGAGGGTTGCACATATATTGATATGTAGGTTGACCTGCATGTTATCCAATTGTCATCTAAGCTTCTTCATTTCTTCACTTTGTTGTATTATCGGTTTCATATTTTTTCCCATTTTGTATCCATTAGTAATCGAAGCTGGGGTCCAGTATAACTCTCACAAATGTGATGCTTGAAATTACTGTCTCTGTGCAACTGGCTACAAGTTTGTACTAAGAGATCTCGACAACAACTTTTGATAATTTGAGGTGCTGCAATTTACAAATAATCACAGCTTGAGCCAAAATCAAAGGAAGTTGACTTGTAAAGGAAGTTGCATTTACAATACCTAGTAATGGATGGTATGAGTAATATATTTTGTAAAGAAATTTCTGTGTAGTTATCAAATGCTACACAAACCACTGTAGGAATATCTTCTTGTGGCTAAAGCCCTGAGTAGATTAAAAAAAAATGTGGACCTGAAGCTGATCCACATCAGTAAGAGTCAATTTACATCTGACCCGCCATCCACAATCTATATCTGCTACAGTGTTTGCACCTGCATGGCAGCTGCAGTTGTTGGGTCCCCCAGACAGCTGTTTTGGAGGCCAGCATCACTGAGCCACTATATGGAAGCCAGCTCTTCCAAGCAGCTGCTGAAAAACTGATTGGTGGGTCCTCATGGAACAGCAGATTGAAAGCTGACAGAGGATGCTCTGCCAAACAGCTGATTGACATCCTGTGTGGGAGGTAGGGGAACCAAACAGCTGATGAATAGCCAGTCCCCACCATTGGATCTTAAAGGCAGGAAGGCAGCCTCAAATGCTATGATCTGCAGATAGCTACTTCCCAGCTTTTGAGATTTGCATCTGGTCAACCATTCACAAAAAGTGGTTAGCGGTTATCTGCATCTGCATCCATGGATGTGCATATCTGATGATTTGCAGTCCTCTACTCATGGCTTGCATGCCAGCTCATACACACAGTAATTGTACCGAGAGCACCATTGCCTAGTCCTTTTTTCTATCCACAAATATATATATTTTTTATAACTCTGCTAACATTATCAAGATCCTGCTTAGTTTCCAGTCCTTGTGTGGCATCAATAGTCTTCTACAGCACCAGCTGTATTATTGTGTTTTTCAGGAATTCCAGAAAGCAGAACCTCCAGAAATTACAATATTTCAAGATTAAAACCAGAAACTAATCCATTTGGAGGAATAGTCTATTTGAATTTTAAAAACTCTGACTTCTACAGAAAAAACAGACTTCCCCCATTGCATTAGTTTTGGCTGGTTTTCTATTATGCTTTTACCCAAGTTCAAAATATCCAAGATTGTTCGAGTACATTTTGGGACATGTCTTGCTATTGATGAGATAAGGAAAGAAGCATTTTTCGAATTTTCTAAGTAGTAGCTGGATCCTTTATCCTGCAAACTGTCTCTGAGGGTATCCTCATGGGTTAAACTAGGCCAGAACGGTCCAGAATGCTGTTCTGGGGCCTGCTATTTTAGGGGATCAGTGTTCCAGGCCCCCTAAAAATAGCAAATAGTGCCAGAACACTATGTTCCAGGGCCCACCATTGAAAAATAGCAGGCCCTGGCACGCAGCATTCTGGCATCATTTTCTATTTTCAGTGGTCCAAGTGCTGGGCCCCTAAAAATAGTGGGTCCTGGAACGGCTTTCTGCCACATTCCGGGCGGCGGGGAGCAGGGTAGGCTCCCTTGCGCCTGTGCAGGCTGCAGTTTCCTGGCCCAGCACACTACCGGTGAGTACCGGGGCAGCCTGGCTCATGCTGGGGGAAGTAGTATTGGGGACAGGTATGGGGAGCTGGGGGTGGATTTTTGGGGGGTGGGTATTAGGGGCTGCGGTGGATTTGGGGGTTGGGGAATGGATATTGGGGGCAGTAGCTGGGATGAAGGAGGGGGGCCTAGATGTGTGTGGGGGGCCACCTGATTAGGAGGGTTCTGGGGCCCACCAAATTATACTTTAACCCATGGGTATCCCTATAGAATGGACAGTCAGGAAACAGTGGCTACTTGGAGATTTTAAACAGTTAACAAACATTTCTCCAGACACAGGTGACATTGCTTGTCTGCATTTCACATCAGTCTTTTTCAGTAATCAGCGGCCTACCAGACCTGTTTAATCAAAGATATTACAATTATAATTTTCCAAATTATTCATAACTTTTGAGTTGATTTACTGTCTAGTTCTTAAATTTTGATCAATCCGAGTGCAGAGCAGAATGAATAGTGGCCCCAGAAACATTTACAACTGCAGTGCCAGTAGATGCAATCAGTAAATGTTTTTCAGATTCAAATTCATTGTTCAAAGTGCAAATAACAGAGATGAGCTGGGTGCTTTTACTTCTCCCAGCTCTTCTTGGGTTATGATTATTTTTTGTCTCATTGGTTGTATTATATTTTCTGATGGCAGTTATTTACAACTCTTGTAAATTCAAAATCTGCTTCTGTTTTTCAGAAAAGATCACACTTAGCAGTTCATGTTGTTGAGTATTATCATTTGCTGTAGATGTGAAAGATCAAAGGTCACTTGAATTGTTGCAGCTATTGTAAATGGTGCTTCAGTCATAACTGAGATCTGTGGAGTATTGTAAGGGTTCTCTGCCGCTACCCCTCTGCTTTGACCTCCCTTTGAGTCACAGATGACTCCAAGTCACTCTGGTTTAGCTGTCCAATGTAATTTATTTCCAATGTGTAGTCCCACCATCTTCCTACGACATACAGCTTGGCTAGCTACCTTAGGAGCTTCTGCAGTAAGGCAATAAAAGCCTCTATTTCTTTTCCATTCCCCAACTGCTTTCTTGCTCTATTTACTTTGTCTGGATTTGGAGCTTTCATGACGGGGGACTGGCTAAGGGGTTGCTGCCTAGCACTCTGTCACAAGCACACGTTTTAGTTTTCACGTGTTTAACTATTCCATTTGGTCCAACATCAGGAGCAACCATCCATTTATGAAGAAAAGGATATTCCTCAATATCAGCTTCATAATCATCCTTAACTGCCAGAATTTCTAACAACTGGAGTTTTTGTTAAACATTTTTCTTGAGAATACCTTTCCACATAGGGAGTCTGTCATTTTCACCGTTTCACCCCAGTACCTTTGAAATGACTTGAAATAGTTATAATTTGTTTATACTTGGTTTAAACCACAAATAGACTCATATCTTCAGGTGTTACTTCATCTAACCCAATTTTGTCCTTTTTTAAAAATATTTTGAGAACAATTTTCTGGCATTTTATTGGCTTATTTTCCAAATACACTGGATTCTGTAACTAAATTTCTAGTAAATAAGTAATAACAATATGATCATCTTCTCTGTTTTCTGTGTGCATTGCAAGTCACTGTTCTGAGTGAATGTCAATAGATTTGGATGGCCTGCTGTAATGATATAATGGCTGTCCCATCAAAATGCAAAATGTTTCTTGGGCTAAGTAGTCTCATTCATAGGAAGCTTGTAAGGGAAAACATGTACTTCAGTTTTTACACTATTACTTAACATTTCCAAGCAATTACTTTAGAGCTCTTAACCTGGGTTCCCCTTTTATTCATTTTGCTTTGTAATTAAATACAGCATCAATGGATAGGGTGCCGTGTGTATCAGGGTTGGTCCCCAATGTTCATATACAAATCTATTGTGCTAGTTCATCAAAGAATCCTTTCTTGAAGTTTTACATTGCCACTTGCCTTCAGTCTTAACCAACACCAAGGTATCTTGGGGAATTTAAAGCAGAACTCTTCATTACTGGTGTGTGTGTGTGTGTGTGTTCGTTCCTGCCTTGCAGTTGGGAATGCCATTGGCAAAAATTATAAACTTTATGTAATCTTAATGACTGTATTTCTGAATAGTATCACCTAGCATGCATGTTGACAATTGTTGTCAACTTGAGGATTCATTGTCATCACTGTGTTGCTGAAATACTCTACTACCATTGATCACTGTTCCTAGTTAGTGCTATGAAGCATAGAAACATAGGGTGCTTCACTGAGCTACAGAATGCCAAAAACATGTGCACTTCTACAGTCTTGAAAGTTAATGTGATACCAGATTTCTTAACATTGTAATGCAGCCAATTACTTTAATTGTAAAGAAATCAGTTCTCTTGGGAGAATTATGAAATAAGTAATGGATTTCTTTAAGGAGTTTTTGCAATCCTTTGGTCTGATGCATTGCACTACAAAGTAATCTGTTTCTGTATCTACCAGTAAATATAGTTCAGTCCAATGCAAGTCAGCTGCATATAACATGAAGAACAGTGTCAAATGTCATGAAGAAACTGCACCATGTGTAAGAGCTCACTGCAAAGTGTGCTGCCAGTAGGTGTTTGTACCCCTTAGAGAACAATTGTAAAACATTTGTTTTTTCCACTTGTGGACTTCACTGTCTGTGTGTTCTTTAGTTCATGTATTTTGTAGCAAGGCTCCCCGTCAGACTCAAAGGTCAGAAGGGGCCAATATTTTCATCTAGCCTGACCTCCTCCTGCACAATTAAGGCCACAGATAATCACCCACCCGCTCCTGCAAAAAATACCTCTAACCTGTGACTGAGTTATCATCATCCTCAAATCATGATTTGAAGACTTTAATGTACAGAGAATCCACTAGCAAGTGAGCTGTACCCCACGCTACAGAGGAAGGCTGGGTTAGGGCCCCCTTCTCTGGAGAAAGATGCTTGCAGTAAATCTGCCCTACCATGAGCAAATCTTTTTGCTTCTCTTCTGAACACTTCTGGCTTAGAATATTTGGAATGGGTCTTGATTTGGGACCAAGGGGTGGGGAAGTAAACCTATACCTTAGATCCAGAGGGAATGGCTTTCCTTGGCCCCTTGGTGAGACTATAGTCATGCTGGTGTGGCTTGGGAAAGGGATGGCAGTCCTTCCCCTGGGCTGATGCTGTTTTGGGTCTTCCCCCTGTGGGAGCAGCACAGTCTCATAGGTTAGAGAGATCTGCCTACCTGCCTGTGGTCACAAACCTCCTCCAATTGCTTGTCCTGTCCCATAGGCCTGGCTCTGACTTTAATTAGGCTCAGGTGTGTCTAATTGGCCTGAAGTAATCTCTCACTTACAGGTAAAAAGGTTTTAGCATTCCAAGACTTGTGTACTGGCCTTCTAGCATATGTTTCTAGCCATCCAGCCTGACTTTTTCCACAATGTTTGTCATTTAATTTATTCCTTTTTACTCATGCTGTTCCCTGCTGAAGTTATTCAGTGTCTTGGGGTGGGGTGGGGGGAAGGGGGGATTGAAAATCTGGATGCCTTGTTTTAGTGTTAAGCATTTTTTATGTAACTTTTATTGTAAAAGAATATAATGAGGGGTGGGTAAAATCAAGCAGCAACCAAATGATTTACAAAGATAGAGTCACAGTTATTAGAATGTTTACTGATACAAAGGTAGTACACAAGTCTGATAATTTGCCTACCCAGGGGCTGACTAGTTAAGTAAAACAGCAAATTAGGCTAAACAGCAGGTGATGCAGCATAGGAAACAAAACATCAAACACTTCCACACGTACAAACGTTCTCCCATCATACTTATTCAAGCTAACTAAGGGTAGCCAGCCCAAAGTCACTTGAGGTGTGGAGCCTTGGAGGGATGTGGAAGCTGCTGTGGATGCTGATCCCAGTTGCAGTCAAGTTGGCAGTGTCCTCCTCAGCATTTGGGACCAGATCCCTTTTACTGATATGTTGAAGGGGGGGTGCATCTTGAGGAATATCCCCTCTTTGTCCTTTTTAGGAGTTAACATCCTTTTACTTCTGGTCCCTGTTTGCACTGACTCACTTCTTTTCAGCCCCCCACTCTTGTCCTTTCCTGTTGATATCCCTTTTGTACTCGCATGCACCTGATGATTTGTTACCTTAGCAACTTTTGCCAGCATATCTTGGGTAATATCTTATTAGAAAAGGTATAATATTGAGTCATAGTTGATAATTACAGAAGGGATTTTCTGCCTTGACCACTCAGGGGATACAACATCTTTTGAAAGCAGTTAATCCCAGGACCATTTGTTTATGCAGGCAAGACTAAAAAGAACTTAGCTGATCACACTTTATAAGCACACATTAGAGGGTTAGAGCAATGGAGGTGGAATTTTCTTTGCCTGCCCAGATAAGTCTTACAGCCTTAGCATGAGTCATGTGCCTTTGGCAAGGCCTACTCTGATCTTCTCTGTTCAGGACTATACTCTCTTAATTCTGAATGAGCATCAATACTTTGGTAGGAAATAGCAGGAGAAATGCTGTAACAAAATATCCAGTGATCTTAAACTCACTGATGGGTTCTGTAGAAGCTTCTCGCCATGATACTTGCTCATTATTTATTTGTTCTATTTACCAGTGCAATTTCCAATCTAAGCACTCCTCTGTGCTTTTATTTCTGGTCCATACAATTAGGTAGGTGATTAAATGCATTACTGTCTTCTGGGAGCTCCAATAAACTATTCTTTCTGGGTGGTTCTATATGTCTGTCAAAAATACATGCGTAGAGAATAAGAATTTTTCCTTTTTGCCAATAAATATGGAAGTCAGTGATCTAAGCTGGCTTTTGCCAGACTGACTATGATTGCACCCTTTCCTGCAGATCCTCTGTATTTTGACACCAAGATCAGGAACCCCTACTCCTCTCTGAATGCAAGTGCTTTTAATTCCAACCTGATCCTCAATAACTTTTATACCAATATTACTGGGTGTACTCCGGCAATCAGCAGTTCTTGAACCAAAGTTCAGAAACCTGTTGTCTGGGATCCATTTTACTTTAAGTAGGAAAAAATAAAACTTACTTTTCCATTAATTATCAATACCACTACTTTTGATCTCTTGCAACAGTTGAATTATTTGTTCCATGTTAGTTTTTTGGCCTCTCTCTGATCGGCATCAGTCCATTATCATCATCTTTGTGATTGCGTCTGTCTGTCTGCTTGCAGTTGTAATCCATGCACTGATGAGATGTCCATGATGCAATCATTTGACTAATATGCTTTCTGTGATTACAGTCTGTTTTTCATGTCATAGCTTTTGTAGATGTGTACTGCTTTCTGTTTGTTTTGGCATGAGATAGTTACTGTACAGGAAAATTCAAAAACATAACAGATGCAATGATCATAACTTATCTTGTTACAGCCACACAAATAACTAAATGGAAATTCTCTGAACAAAGAGTCTTACTTTGCCTGGCCATGGAGTAAATCCTTTCAGTGTTTACCTCCATGGAATACAGAGAGACAGTAATATACATACTACCACAGATATTCACAAACATTTAAAAGGACAATTAAAATAAAAAGCTAACTTCAGAAGGAGTGTGTAATTTGGACCTTTTTAATAATTTATTTTTATGGAAATGTGCATTAACTTCAGAAAAGTGCCTCCATTCCAGGCTTAGAACACTTTTAACAATACAGTCTATCCATAGTGAACTCCTACAAAATTGACCCACACAGACAGACTCTGTCCTGGTAGCAACATGAATTATATAGTAGTGTAATAATAAATTCCCCCACAAATCAAACACTGGCATTCCAAATTTGGATTCTTACAAACCAGCTCTCTCATCAGTATAATGGATAGAAGTAGAAGTGAGAAAACTTAAACTATTGGGGCTGACACACTGAGAAATAGGGTGCCAGGAACTGTATTTTAAAGAAGCTTCTTCTCTATGTCAATGTACACTTCCTCCAACCCCTCCGGGTGTAACTTACTGGTCCAAGATTTGTACTTGATTTTCATTATAAAAAACAGTACCTCTCTATGTTAGGATTTGATCCTGCAAATCTCTACAAACATCAGCTATTCTCCTTATCAGAGGAGTCTTAGTGGAACCATATTTTATTAAAATTAAAACACTTGGTTAATTGGGCCAATTTAACTGTAAGTTCATTTTTGAAGAAGACGGGGAAACTGTTCTGATGATGATAAAGCAGAGCCACCCCAAGGTTTTTTGCTGCCCTTCACCAACAGGGATTTTGGCACCCCTTCCCCTCCCACCATGGGCGTGGAGCAGCGCTGCCACCAGGATCCAGCCGCAGGTGGGGAGTGGCGCTGCTGCCGCCAGGGTATGGCCACAGGCATCACTGCCAGGGTCCAGCTGTGGGCGGGGTTCCAACCCCAGCCAGGGAGTAGCAGTGTGGGTGAGGTCCAGCTGTGTGCAGGGAGTGGAGCAGCCCTAGCCTAGCCCTTGGTGCCTCGTAATTGTTGGTGTGCTAGGCGACCACTTAGGTCACCTCTATGGAGGGACCAGCCCTGGGTTAAAACATTGAGTTTAAATATTCTTGGAACAAAATTACTCAATTTTTAATTTTGAAATGACTTTTAGTTTTGAATATAATATAATATAATAAAACAAAAAATGAAATGTTCTGATTGACTTAAAACAAATTCCGCTCCCCCAGATTTTCCTTCACATAGGATTTCATCATTTTCAGTTTTTGTTATGATTTGGAACAAGGCCAAATCTTAAAATCCTTTACAGAACAGAACCATTTGGGGCATAGCTCTGACTAGTCCTGTCAGAAGACACAGTGTACTCGCATGCATTTAACTGTAGATTTTCCAGGACTGACCTCTCTGTATTCAGTGTGCTTTCAAAAATGAGTGACAGTGTTATAATGAAAAATTATACCATGAACTATTTAAAAAGATATTGTCAAGATGGAGATGCTGGAAATGTGGGCCTGATCCAGCGAAGACTTACATCCATGCTGTGCTTTATGCACATAAAATAACAATGTTTAGGTCATTGGGACCACTCATGAGCAATAAGTTAAATGTATGAAAGCATTTGCCAGGATCAGAACCTAAAGAAAGACTTAAAATATAGACATGCTGTTCTATCGACCTCTGGCAAAACTACCTATTCCTCCAAATTAAGGCACTAAAAGAGAGCTAATTTTTCTGGCCAACGTGCTACCAGCAAAACAACAGTTTGGGATTTCTTTGTGATCTTTGTGTCTGGTTCCTCTTAATGAGCAGGTAGAGTGCTCTAATGTTAGAGAATCCTGCTTTCTGTTAAGATAAATTGAGTCAGTTTCTTTCCTGTTTACAGGTATGGAGAAGACTGGTAGAACCAGGGTATTGTAAAGTTTGGAACTTCAAGCAAGAGATTGTGATAAAAGTTGCTTAGGATATGTTGGGCCCAAAGCAGTTACTTTTTGTTGTCATTTGCCTTGCTTGATTGTAAGACTTGCCTTGAGAAGAATTTTGAGATAAGTTTATATGTGGGCACCTACAAACCATAAAGAAACTGGGAAGTCTAATTTTAAGCCTTGACACTAACTTTCTAAGTACCTTATTAGACATACTGCTGTTCAAGGTTTCTTCTCTGCAAAGTATTTCTTCTATTGACTCAAGAGCAATGTATTTGATCTTTTCTCTCACTTTTTGCTTCCTCACAGGTCTTTTTATGTCTTGGCCCAGAAATGGAATATGACAGTATAAATGTATGCCAGCTCATACAACGGGGAAAAGTAGGGATGGGAAAAGGAGTGTCAAACCTTGAATCTACTCAAATGTTCTAGGAATCAAACATGAACCTCTTGTTTCCATTCTGTTTTGAGGTGGCAACTTGCCAGTTCCTTGCTGCTGGTGAGAGTGGTGGATGTTATTCTCCAGAGTCGAGCTTTACTAGCAGCTCATATGTTTCTACAGTCCTGGGGAAGGAACAGGATAAAAAGGTCGATGGAGCTGTGGCATGCTGAGTACTCTTGAAAATCTTGTCACTTCGTTAAGTCCCTAGCCAGGGGTTAAAGTAAGTGTTCCAGGGCCCACAAATTTTAGGGGCCAGAGTTCCAGGGCCCTGAAAAATAGAAAAATCAGATTGAACACATGTTCCACCCTGCCCTGGCCTAGGAGCTGCAGCCAGGCTGGGGGAGTTTTCATATCTCCCACCCCAAGCACGCTCAGATACATGCTCAGGGCAGAAGAGGCCTGGCCAGGGACCATGAGAGGTTGCTGAGTCCAGTCCTCTGCATTCATGTCTGGACCAAAAGTACTATCTAGGTGAGGTGCAGGGGCAACATGTGAGGCCAGGATGGGGGTAGAGGGGCAGAGGGGGCAGCATGTGATGCTGGGTTGGGGTAGAGAGGAGGGTGCAGTGTGTGAGGCCAGGATGAGGGCCAGGGGGTCAGTGGAGGCAGAGTGTGGGGCTGGGATTGAGGTCAGGGAGGTGCAGAGGGGTGGAGGGGGCAGCTTGTGAGGCCAGGATCAGGGCCAGTGTTTTTGTGGAGTGATAACTGTTGTGTGTGGTACTGAGAAGTGGTTGCAAATGCATACCTGAACTGTGGCCTGCACATGCGTGAAGGGGGCCCAGAGATTAGGTGGGTTCCAGAGCCCATCAAATTAAACTTTAACCACTGTCTCTAACTATGTGGGATACCTAATTCTGAACTCTTGCTTTTTTACAGGCTGTTACTGGCTCTTTGTGCATGTTTCAGTACTATTGATTATTTTAATTGAGCTTCTTCAGTAAAAAGCGTATGTCTCCTGCACTCTGT
This sequence comes from Podocnemis expansa, assembly GCA_007922195.1. Lineage (NCBI taxonomy): Eukaryota > Metazoa > Chordata > Testudines > Podocnemididae > Podocnemis > Podocnemis expansa. The sequence goes on from ML682005.1 coordinate 8,084,073, forward strand.
CCCTCTGGTTTGAATCCTGCCTTTCATGTTACCTTTTGTATTTCTGGAACAGGTGTCATACTTTCTCCCTGTCCCTTTATGAAGTGCTTCCATCTCAGCTTTTCCCCTTTCCAAATGTCTTCCTCCTTTTGTTCATATCTCTTTTACACTGACAACCTTGACCAACGTATCTATGTGTATGAAACCCGACTTCACATCTAACTGGATTGCCCTTTTCTCCCATTATTCTGTATCATTCAATTTACATGTGCAGTCACGGTAATTGTGCATGCAGAGGAGATGGACAATTATGTAAAGACTTTATAAATTTGTCCTTTTTCCAGCACAACTGCTTGTACTATGACTCATGTGGCTGCCTTGGGTGAGTAGAGGACATGTATGTATGCTCAGAAAATTACCCATAGCATTCAGGTTTCATCTTATTTGCCTAAACCATACCTCACTGGCTACACTATTTACATGCATGGTAGGGGACTATACAGGTGTATACTCTACATGGCACTGAAAGAAACATGTAGTGTAGATGTACACTTAAAGTTGTATCCTAAACTTGTGCATAGTGCATATTTTCTGATCAACATGAAACATACCTGACTACATGATTTTTGACAACTTTGTATTAAAAGGTGACTGTCAGTTGGTAAGTGTGCAATTTGACCTAGTCTTTTTATTATATCTCTTAGTAGAGTCCACATAAGTCCACATCGCCATACTCAGCATCCTGCACTGTTTTGTCTGTAGCCCTACTCCTTTTCCAAAGCATCACATTCAATTGCTTGAAATACAGTAGTCTCTTTAATAATCAGGCTTATTAGGGCTGACTAGTACCCCTTAGATTTATGGAATCTAGAAGGCAATAGTATTTCTGACAAGAATTTAACTAGCAATTAAAGTTTAAAATATCTATTCACATAACATGTGGCTTTCATTAAAAAATGTTTAAACAGAAAATGCAAAACTGGCAATAGAAGTTAAGAGTACAAAATATATTTGCAATATACAGGAAATGGATGGTAAAGAACACAAAATAATAGGGCTGGATTGTGCCACATTTACTCACTTAAAACACTGTATCCTCAGCAAGCATTCCCCACTGAAATCAGTAAGATAATTCATGTTATATGGTATCACTCAACAAGAGTAGGGGATGGTAAGGCTTTAAAGCACCCTTTCTTGTATGGGATTTTCTCCAGTCTGAAAGAGTAGGTTTTATGGCAGACAAGCCTGCATTTGCACAGATAGCAGCTTCACTGTCTCAGATTTCACTCTTCCTGCTCTGCTCATGCCCAGCATCCTTCTTTCAAAAAGAATGGTTCCTTACATTAAAGCAAATATGTTTTTATAGAGGTTCTGTCTGCAGTGATCCTGTTCATGATGCTATTGTAATAACTGGCCTTATGAATTTACTTTGACCTTAATTGTTAAAAAGATGTGCAAGTTCATAAGATGCAACAATAATAAATATTGATGGGAAAAGGTAACAAGCCATTATTCTACATGAAAGGCTTACTAAAATGTTTTAAAGTCTGGATTACAATGCTTTGTAAAAACAGATGTGGAGCTGTAAATTAATAAACCAAAATTGGTGTAGAATATTAGGCCTAGTTGTTAGACAAAATGATGACATATTGAGCTATTTCACCCATCACTCCCTTCGTGGGTCTTTAATGAAAAAAAATACTTTGGGGGGTAGAATAAGGAAGAACAGATGTACGGTACTGGAGCAAACTTCAGTGTTAGCAGCTGCCATCCCCATGTATCTCCTCCAAGTGGACTCCCTCTGGGGATCTCATGATGTGATCAGGAGAGCCAAATGCTCAGTGATCAGATCCAAGAAGTACTGAAGCCAAGGAGGGTGGTTCATCCTGGTGAGAGTATGCCCTGAGGGGAGACAGCACTAGAATACTTCCTAACTTCATTCAGAACAATTCCAGAGCATCAGGACTATTATTCCGTAGTGGACCTTGAGACCCAGCAACTAAAAGAATTGAAGAATCACATACATGGCCTCATTGACTTAGTGAGAAGATTTTCCTCAAGATAAACTCAATGACATAAGAATGAACATGAGGCACTTGTCTCGTTAGATAAGCAGCCATCATAGGAGGACATTTAGTGAATAGACAGGGGCAAAAGAGCAACTGAAAGGCAGCACTTTGAACCTGGTAATACTATCCTACTATCATGAACTATATAGATGCTTTCTATGAGATGAATGGACACTTGGGAATTAAGTGTCCTGTAAACTGAGAGTTGTAAACTAATTTAGGGATGAAATTATAGAAGTGTGAGTAACCATGCAAAACCTAATGTCACTGATAAATTAGTTGTTTCTTGGGGTCCTGAGTAGGATGCAAGTTTCCCTTTTTATTTGGAACTAAGAAATGAGAACAGAATTCTATGCCCCAAAAGGTGGGAGTCACTCCATCTTCTGTCTATCACCACTTTATCGTATCTAGTTCAAGTAGAATCCACTTTTTGAAGACTTGTAACAATGGTCCCTGATGAATCATAGAAGGGGGATAGGATAGAGGCAGGGATTGAAATCAGTTGATGCAGCCTTCTAAGATGACCTCTGAGACCAATCAATCAGTTGTAATTTCAGTCCATGAATCCTTGGAGAAAGAAACATGGGGGTTCCTATTGTTGGAGGTGGGAGCAATAAAGATCTTTAAAGATTAGCCAGTACTTTTGACTACAAAGTCAGACTTGCTTCTCTTGGTCTGGTCCAGGATGGGATAGCACAAGTGGAAGTAGAACCTTTCCTCTTTGTATCCTTTAGGAAGAGAGAAGCCAATCTCTGATGACAGAAGTAGGAGAAGGATTACTTCTGCCTTGAGGTGACCTGCAATCTGAATTTTTTTCCCCCTATATGCTGGGATATGAATCCTGAGTGAATAGAAGGTTGCTCTTAAGTTCTGTAATATATAATTCTTCATCATTTCTGGAATTAACTTTGTCATATCTTTCAGAAGATAGGTCTTCTCTCATTGATTTGAACCCAAGCTAGTTCAAACCAGATGTGGTCAACCAAGATGATCTTCTCATTATAACCCACAAATTCATTGACCTTGAAAGCTGTATCTGTTTCATGAAGTAACACTTTTAGTGCAGTATCTGAGACTTAGTTTCTCTTTTAGAGTCTAATAATTGTGAAAATCATCTCAGTAGAGATACTCTGTTGGTTGGCAGAGCCTATTAATTGGTAATTCCGACCTGTAAAGAAGCTGAAGGAATATATTTTTCTCCCAAAGAGATCCAATCTTTTCTGTTCCTTGTCTTTTGGTATTTATTTTGGTGGAGCAGGTAATCAGGACTTTCATCTGCTGCCAATACAACTAAAAAGGTTGAAGATGGATAAATACAAAAAATAGTTAAAATGCCTAGAAGGATGTTTATCATTTTCAGCCTGTTAACTTAGACATTGCAGGAATGGAAGCTGGAGTCTGTCTAGTGCAGTGCCTTGAAGTCTAGAATATCTTATATAACACTCATTAACAGATCTTTCTTTTACCACTTATTGTGGAATCCCAGGGTGTTGACCATCCTCTTTAGGAGATCTTGGAAAACTTTGAAGTGGTCATCACAGATCAATTTGATGGAAAAACAGCTTTCTCTGATGATGAAGAAAAAGCCATGTGTGTCACTGGATTGTCTTGTTCAAAATAACGTGTTCTCACTCAGCTTTTCATCATCTTCTGTGCAAGCAACTTCAAATTTTGACAGCTGAGCTGTTTTTGTGTGAGATTTCATTTATAAAAAAGATTTAGTAGTAGAAGAACCCATGGCGTAAATGGGAATGAGATGTCCAAGCTGGCTAGAATGGCCAGAATTACATTCCATATTAAGGCAAGTAATGCCATAGAGGGTTTAAGAGCTATCAAACTCATCTCGTGATGAGACAGAGAAGGGGATGTCACTCGTTTTTTCTGGAACCTCCTTCTGAGTTGACTCAAGTGATGATGTAGAAGCTCCTGGGGAAGGATTTCTGTTAGACACACATGATGATCATGACGATGATGATGAAAAGTAAAACTCCTCTGTAGGAGGTGTTTGTCACCATGGAATAGTAGAAGGTTAGGATTACTCAAAAGTATTCAATGAGAAGAATTTTGTACCAGGGAAGAGTGGTGTGATGATACAAGTTATGATGATATCCTAGATGCTAGCATTGTACTAGATTTAGAAACTGTAGAAAATGGTGAAATCTCCAGTAAAGTATAATATCCCTTTGTTCTCCAGTAAAGGAAACTCTGTATCAGGAGAGATCCTCCAGTGAGGTTAAATGTAGTGGGACTGATGGAAGCAAAGGGTGTAAACTAGGAGCTTATAATTGGTACAAAATCCTCACTGAAATTGAAGTGGCATGGGGTGTTAGGTGCAATAAGCATGTTGGTATCCACAGCTTTAAGAGTTAATAGTTTGATGATAATGCCATGAAGGAAGACCAGTACTGATCTCCAGACTTCCTCACATGGACATCAGACATTGCTGATTGATCCAAGGGAATCTGCACCATGATTTTAGAGACCTTTTTCTGTACATTTTTTGGTCTCAAAGAACCTGGGGTAACCTCTCTAGCAGTTGGGGCACCTGCCAACTGATTTTTCAATGAGTGAATAGTATACTCAGAAGCAGGAGGAGTCAGAGCAATGCTCTCTTCCTCTTAAAAACAATTTGTAAACATATCTCTGGAATTCTTCAGGAAAACATTCTGGGAAAAAGACTTAAACTGTGCATTTCTTGGAGAAATGTCCTTCCCTTTAAACAAAACAAAGTCATTTGATGTGGCTATGCTGCTGAATGATGGCTCCATCACTTGACAGGCAGGTTACTTGAGGAATACAAGTCAGCTATTCAGGTGGTGGTTTGGTGCTGGACCACCCAGAATTTAAACTAATTACGCTGTGTGTGTGTGTGTGTGTGTGTGTGTGTGTGTGTGTGTGTGTGTGCGCGCTTTTTTTTGTTTTTGTTGGTGGGCTGACTACAACTAACAAAGTTAAAAACTAAGTAATAAAGATGCAAGAAGTAACTCAGAGGGATACTGAAGTTGTTTCATCTCCTTGTCAGAAGGAATTCAGTGACTTCCAGGGCCATTCCACCTCTTATGTTCTGGGGGTGGATTAGCAAAGACTTACAGAGCGCATGCATTGCCTCAATGGATGCGACTGGCTAAAGATTCCAGTCTCTCACACATGGCTGCACATGTGCACTAAGACTGAGCTCCATGTGGAGAGATACTCAAAGAAGTTGTAACCAATCACAGCTCAGAACAAAAATCCAACTGCCATCCTGATGTCATCAGGTTCCACACACTGCTCGCAACATATTCTAAGTGGCTGTGTGCTCGCTCGCTCTCTGTTGCTACAACAACCTACACTCTCTCTGTCGCTACAGGCCCTGGATGATCAATTTTTTTTTCCTGCTTGCTCCCCCAAGAAATACTTCAATGGTGTGGCTTTTTTTCTAAAAATAAGCCACTGTAAGCTCTCCAGTAGGAAGATGCACAGGTTACACTGACAGAGTGTTTGAAACCTAATTGTCCATTCATGCAAGATGTATTATACGCACACATGTGACTATTAGGACCCAGCATATATTCCTGATCCAGCCAGCAATTCTCCAGGTACAAACCAGTGACTGTCGCTGCATGATGGAGGAAAAAATATTTGGTAAGGAAACATTTTCAGCTTCAACCATTTATTGCAGTTATGATAGACATTAGAAAAATAGACTAACATGACAAAAATGTCTTGTCTGTAATTTATATGGAAGCAACAGTGTGTTGGATGATTCATAGGTAGAAATGGAAGATAAATCCTCAGATCTGGACAATCTACAACTGACTATAATCTGTATCTATTACTGGATGCTTCAGTAATGCACAAGGTCCTGGGAGGATACAAGAAGTTGTCCCTCTTTCACCCTTATGCAAAGACCAGGTGTAACCCATAGTCACTAAGCACGCTGAATGCAGGGACTGTAGCCCTATGGCACAAGACTTAGCAAAGTAGACAGAAAGGGGAAAGGAAGTTGCTATGCTTTCCTCTACAGCAGAGCTGACCAGATACACAGGGTGGTATGGAGAAACAATGCTTCATCTCTTGTGTCAAACTCACTGACCTTCCCTTGAAGTCAATGGGACTATTTGGATGAGTAAATTCTTTTCACAGTATTAGGGTCTAGAGAATCAGGCCCTTGATCTCAATCAAGAACAGCTGTTGTTGTAATGGCCGTGTATTATTTGCAAAAATAGCTCAACTGCCCAGGAATGAAATGTGCTAAACTGTAATTTAGTTACCTTGGTAACATCTGTAAGAAGCTATTAGTGCTAACGCGCTTTTTTTTCCACTTGATTCTTTTATGGTAATATATATTTATATTGACATGGCAAAAGAGTGTTTACAGCCATACCTCTGAACATAGTCCTCCTAGACACAGATTTTTATTCCTAATGAGAAAGGTAAAAAGTGTATAGCTGTATTATTTGCTGTAGGTATTAGATTTTATGCTAGAAACAAGAGTTTACTATAGAGTAATAGTTATTTTTAAGTGCTGCCAAAATTGTTTATAATACTTGTATCATTTTAACATCAGAATGTTTTGAGTACAGTTGTTTACATCTAATATATTCTGTCCTCTGTTACCAGTTATCCTAACATACATGTGTTGACCACGGAGCTTCTTAATCTTATTTTGTTTGGACTTTCCATAGATAGTTACAATTCTGTATGTCTGTCTTATTTTTGAGCATAAGTCCATGTGAGAAGAATTGTAAAAATTTTTCTTTACTTAAAATAATGGGCATCTTTGGAATAGGTACCATCCTACAAGATATCCTATTACTGTTTCAACACTGTGATAAAACAGCTTGTCTGCTCTATGTTTTCAAATAGAGTTTTTAGTGTTTTATTTTATAATGCACAGTAGGGATGCGTCTAGTGCAAAGGCTATCATATGTTTCTTTTATAGGTTTGGAGCTTTATGGCTATGTCTACACAGTAACTTTTATTTTGAAAGAACCCCTTTCGAAATAAAATCCTTATTTCAAAATAAGTTAATTTGAATTAAGGGAAAGCCTGCAATCCAAATGGCTGTTATTTCGAAATGGTTATTTTGAAATAAAGCCGTTTGGACCTGTTTCGAAACAACAGGTCTAATCGGTGTTATTTCGAAATATCCATTTCGAAATAATGGCCATTTCGAAAACATCGGGGTTTAACTTTTTCAAAACAATGATTCTTATTTTGAAAGGATGGGATCTGTCCTTTCGAAATAAGAAAATGTCGTGTAGACTAAATTTCTTTTATTTCAAAATGAGTGTTATTTCGAAAGAAAAGTGCCATGTAGACATACCCTATTAGTAATCGGCTCCTCTTTACCTTACTTATTCCTTGTACTTGGCCCAGGTATTCATTTACAGGTGGTTAAAGTATACATATGTTGAACTGAATTGTTGACTAGATTACGGTAGTTTTCAAACTTTTTTTTTCTCAGAACCCAGTTGAAAAAAAAATCATGTATGCCCATGACCCAACAATTACATCTTTGAGCAATGCATTCCAGTCTTTTGGTGGTGGCAGGAGGGTGCGCTGTGACCCAGTACCTGAGGGTCTATTACCCAGTATTGGGTCCCAACCTGAAGTTTGGAAACCACTGGACTAGAAGATGTGGTGTCTCCTTTTAACCATTTTGTACTTGTGGCTTTCATATTTCCTGTGTTTATTTATAAAACAAACACCTGGTAAAGGATTTTTAAATTTCTTGTTGTAGCTGTTGCTTGTAAAGTGTTCTGTTACATGGGTAGATGTTTCCTTAAACTAACGTGTTCCAAAAATGCTATCACTATTGTATGTTTTCATTAAATTACACTTTTTTTCAGGTATTATAAAACAAATTTTTTATATGTAACATATGGGTCAAATCCTTCTTGCTGTGTACACAAGCAAGACGTGAGTATAGCAAGCTAGATATGGTCATATTATGGGCTCACAACTATGATTATTAAGTTTGTTAGTCTTTAAGTACCACAGGACTCCTTATGATTATAAAAGATCCTTTAATATTATTTGCAGTGTGTTTAAATTACTAAATTGCACCTGATTATTATTCTTTAGCCAGTATTTTTCTCTCTCTTCTGTGGTTAGTGTGAATTGGATAGCTGTTGTGTTCACAATAAAGATAGTCAAAATTGGGGTTTGTACTAATAAATAAATAAGCAATAAATCCATTTTACTTGTCTATTCAGTCTTTCTCTTTCTCTTTCTCTCTCCTCCCCTGTTGATGTTTAGGAAGGTATGAGAATAATTATATGAAACACACTCAGGTCAATTCCAGTTCAAATCTCCAGTGTCTCTCTGTGCATGCTGCTGCCTCTACATCACTTTCAGCATTAGTGGTGCTGTTATTGATAGTGTTGTGGAGCCTAGGAAGAGTGTGCACCATTAGCAAAACAGAATAAGTGACTATACAAAAATACAGTTGAATTTAACCACTGAGCAAATTAAGGCCACTTTTTCCTGCATTGCATATCACATTGCTGTACAAGAAAACCTGTTGATTTTCATTGGGACTGTTCATAGAGTAAAACATTGATCACTGAGGGCACAGGTAATGGAATTGGACCCTTGAAAGGTTAGGGAGAAAAATATTTTTATTTTCAGTTATAGCAATCTTAAGAGTTACTTTTCAGATGAAAATCTGACTTTCTTTTATTACTCAGGAATGTTTGTTATTTCAATAATGATTTTTATATCAAGTTTGAGAATAACTGAGACACAGCCTGTGTCCCAGGACTCAAATTTTCCAGCATAATGCCCAATGCCAGAAATGAATGCACCAGAGCAACTGTGAAGCAAAAGAACTAAGATCCAAAGGGGCAGCCGTGTTACTCTAGTTCAGAAAAAACGAACAAACAAGGGTCATGTGGCACTTAGAATAACAAATATATTTATTGCATGAGCTTTCATGGGTGAAAATCCCACTTCATCAGATGCTTTGAAGATGTGTCAAACCGAGAGCACATGCAATAAATATATTTGTTAGTCTTTAAGTGCCATAGGACCCCTTGTTTGTTTGTTTTTTCAAGGAACTAAGGAAATTTTATGTTTCACTACTTATGATGGAATTCTTAATGTCCACTTATGCTGCTTTTTAAACATCCAGTCTGTAGTGCAGTTTTTCACCCACTTCAAAACAGAGAGCCAGATTTTCCTCCCACACCACCCACAACTACATTGACTTAAAAATGTGATGCTTCAGTGGTGGATTTAGTTATGTGAGCCTAAGGGGATGATAGCTGGTTGAGGGCTCAGTTTGCTCCTAAAAAGTTGGTGTGACACTAGTTTTTATGTGCAAAGTTACATTAGAGTGTCTATTCAGATCTTTCCCCTTTACTTTGACTATCATTTCTTGATTCATTTTTCAAGTTTAATTTTACCTGAAAACTATTGTCTGTTGCAAAAAATTATTAGGTGCTAATCATCATTTAAACAGCTTTAATTTTGCCATGGAAAACAGGGTGAAGCTATAGATTCTGTTTGGTCTGATACAGTGATAACATGGCATGTTACTGAAAATATATATTTTTTAATAGATGATTCAGCTGCAGAGAGTTTTAATGGCAATGAGACCGTGGGACACAGTTCCAATGCTTCAGGTGGAATACACTGCAGGGAGATGGCAGAAACCAACAGTAATGGCAAAACAAATCTGGAGCAGGATGAGCAGCCTCTGAACCTGAGTGACAGTCCCCTCTCTGCTCAGCTGACTTCAGAATACAGACTAGATGATCACAACAGTAATGGAAAGAACAAATACAAGAACCTCCTAATTTCTGATCTCAAGATGGAAAGAGAGGCAAGAGAAAATGGAAGCAAGGTAAGATGCTTCCACATTCTCCAGATATAAAATGTATAGCTTAGAAAAGGAAAAGACTTACAAGACAGACCCAAAGTTTATTGCCAGTTGACCATTTAATGGAATTTTTGCACTGTGTCACATTAGATACTCTATACAAACCTGCATGCACTCCTGTATGTATAAAGTATATACACATGCCTTATTTATACACTGATAAAGATTCCCTTTCCAGCACAGATGTCATAAAATGTTTTTATAAACCATCTGAGCTATTCATTTGAAGTATTTTTAGAAGGCCATGCTATTGCGTGTGCTATGTGTCCATAGAATGAATCAGTTTAAATGCACAGTGTATATGCCCCTATGGATTATTACATGGAAGTCCTCAACATTTGAAAAGAACTGGATTTTATCCCTTCTTGCTTGTTTATGCATTATGCAGTCACTCAACTTGAATTAAAACTGACAAGTTTGCTCTGGGAATCTGGAATTCCTTGAATTCTTTTCTTTGTAGTCTCTATTTGTGGGCAGGGGAACATAAGGTTGGGTGCATTGTGGGGCTAAGGTTAGGTGGTTATCCTGATTGGAAGGCATTTGTCATGAATGTGCATGCTAAGGAAGATGAAGAGATGGTCAGTTAAATAGAACTGTTTCACTGATTTGTTTTGAGTACAAGTTCTGCTCTTCTATCTGACATCCTCAGTTGGATGACCACCTTTACAGTAGCAATAACTGAATTTTAGTACTGGATCCAAATACTATTAATGCTGCTCACTAGCTTTCAATAAAATGCCTGGCAGCATAGGTATACTTTGAACTCCCCTGTATTTTCTGTCAGGGCTTTGTAATGTTGTGGTGTGGAAAAATCTTTTTCTAAGTGTGTTCATAGTTGGGCCATAGTTTGTGCTGCCCAGAGGACAATTCCATTTCATTGTAACTTTGAGGTTTTGAAATTTGTTGTTCTGCACTGGAATAATAAGCTTTTGAATGCTTCATGAAAACCAAATTGTGATGGAAGAATTGGAACTGATGCTTTTTGGTTCTGAAATAATGCAGGGAGCAAGGGAGATACTCAGAGTGATCTATTATACTTTGTAGCTGCTGATTAGTGTGTTGGCCTGTGATGTGGATGGTCTAGGGTCAAGTTCCTGGTCTACCTCATTCAGAAAGATCTGGGTTGAAAAAAATTCTGTTACGAATCAGGAAGAGGAAGAGGTATTTGAATCTGGGTTTCCTACCTCCTAGGGCAGCATCCTAAGCATACGCAGAGCCTAAGTGTCTCTGATCACTTTTACAAACCAGTGCATCCTGGACATAAAAAAAAAAAAAAAGGGCAAAAAACCCCTTCCTGATGAAAACTTAGTAGAAATTGATGTCTCTGCAAAATGTTTCAACTTCATAGAATTTTATTTTATTAAAAATCTTCTGACTAACTCTGTTTTAGTATTATATTTACTCAAGTGCTGCATTCACTCAAGGCTTCTATCAATGCCTGGTGGATCTTGAATTGGCTAAATGTAAGCAACGTCTCCACTTGCTCCAGGGCATGTTGTTCCAATGATCCCTAGACAAGGCATTCACCTGAATATTGATAGACACATAGGTTCTTTTGCCTGAGGTACACAGCTGCAGCAGCCCAATACTTTTGCAAATACACAAATAAGCTTGGCGAAGGAGGAAGAGAGGTAGGAAAGTCTTTAAAGTGGAACTCATTTACAGCTATGACAACTAAGTGGTCTTTCTTTTTGTCCCTAAATGCAATCAAAGCTATAACATTATAATATCAACAAAGTTACTAAAAAGGGTTAACATTATATGTTTGTGTCAGTGAATTGCCACTAACATCCAAACCAGCCTGACACTCTACTGCAGTTCTACACCTAAAACATGTTAGTTTTTAATACATGTAGATTCATTCAGTTGCCCATCGCTGTGTACTCTTTGGCTGTGTTCACACATAGGCATTATTTCGATACAAGTTGTGTCGAAACAACTTGTATCGAAATAATGCCTTATTTCGAAATAACTTAATTCGAATTAACAGTTTGTTAATTCGAATTAAGGAAAAAAGTTCAAAGCGAAATAGCAGTTTCAAGCAACAGTTATTTTGAAACAAGTCACTGTTGTTTCGAAACATGTTTGGACGGCATTGTTTCAAAACAATCATTTCGAAACAACATTGTTTTGTCCCCACATGGGGTTTAAGTTGTTTCGAAACAATGCCGTTGTTTTGAAAAAACGGGTGCCGTTGTTTCGAAACAACCGTGCGTCGTGTGAACAGGATATTTCTTGTTTCGAAACAGCAGCCTTTCATGCCACTCACTATCATCCTGCCCCATTTCCTTCAACATACATTTCCCTCCTTGTTTTGTCCTGGAATGGAAAAAGTTAGATTTTTACTGTTAATTCGTATATATTGTTTATTCCCTCTTTAGTGCAGATTTCAAGAGGAGTATGGTTCAGGATAGACTCTCATTCATCTGTAGTTCTCTATCTTCAAGCATCTGATGAAACGAGATTTTTCTCCCATGAAAACTCATTTGATAAATAAATTTGGCAGTGTTTAAAAGTGCCACTAGACTCCTTCTTAGTTTTTACATCGTTTGGTACATTGATGGTGGAGTAGAAGAGTATCTTATGAATGAATTCTAATCTTAATTAATTTGAAAAATTTAACATATTTAAAAAAAAACTTTAGAAGCCCTAACAAATTTAAGGTCCTATAATTCAATTTTACTGCTTTAAAACTTGGGATCCATTATTAACACTCTATCACACATGCAAATATACAAGTAAGTAATAACATTTTACCTTTAAATGGAAGCTCTTATGCTCAGGAATGGCAAAATGTTTTGCATTGATCAAAAAGGTCCTGAACATTCAACTCCCAATAAGAACTGAGGATGCTCAACACCTCCCAGGATTAAGTTTCAAAAGAAGATTCCACACATTGTTAAGAAGTTTAAAGTTGGTTAAACATATAAAGTCAGACTGTCAGCTGGACAATGGCTAAATCGATTTAGAGAGGTTGCCATGAAGAAGCTTGCTGCATTTCCTTGATTCTGTAGCCAGTTCTTCCTGGCCCTGCTGCTGTTACAGGAACATAAGAATGGCCGTGCTGGGACAAACCAATGGTCCATCTAGCCCAGTATCCTGTCTTCCACCAGTGGCCAGAGCTAGATGTTTCAGAAGGAATGAACAGAACAGGGCAATTATTGAGGGATCTATCCATTGTGATCCCGTCCAAGCTTCTGGCAGTCAAAAGTAAAGGGACACAGAGCATGGGAATGAATCCCTGAGCATTTTGGCTAATAGCCACTGGTGTATCCTCCGTTAATCCATCTAATTTTTTTTTAAACCCAGTTATAGTAGTAGTATGTAGTATGTGAAGGAATAAATAGCACTTCCTTATTCACTTTCTCTCATGATTTTATTGACCTGTATCATGTTCCCCATTAGTAGTCTATTTTCTAAGCTGATCAGTCCCAATCTTTTACTCTCTTCTAATATGGAAGCCTTTGTATGTACTTAATTGTTTTTGTTTCCCTTCTTTGTACTTTTTCTGATTCTAATATATCTTTTCTAAGATAGGATGACCAGACTTGTATGTAGTATTCAAAGCATGGGTATTCCTTGGTTTTATAAAGTGGAATTATAATATTTTCTGTTTGATTATCTACTCCTTTCTTAATGGTATCTATCATTCTGTTAGCTTTTTGATTTCCATTGCACATTGAAAGGATGTTTTCAGAGTACTGTTCATAATAACTCAAAGATCTCATTCATGAATGGCAACAGATAGTTTAGACTCCATCATATTATATGTTAGCTGGAATTATGTTTTTTTCAGTATTCATTACCTCACGCTTATCAAGACTTAATTTCATCTGCCATTTTGTAGTCCAGTCACTCAGTTTTGTGAAATCCCTTTGTAACTCGTCACAGTCAGCTATGGTCTTAACTATCTTGAATAGTTTTGTATTGTGTACATATTTGCCCACATCACTGTTAACCCCTTTTCCAGTTCACTCAACGTGTTGAACATGAGTGATCCCTGCACTGAAGACTGGTGTGTTAACCTCCAAATTAGACACAAGACACCCCAACAATGATCTGCCAATATCAATAACCTGACAGCCAATGGGTCTGTTTTTGTCAGTGAAAGGTGGAGGCCTGCTGTAGAATTTCCAAATTTTTACCAGGGGTTTCTCTCAGACCTAGGGATATTCCCCAGAACAGACTAAATCTCTCAGAAGGACATAAATGCAGCCTTGTGCTGGAAGGATTGATGCTGAGGCAGTACTTCTTCAAAATCAAAAATAACCTTTATTGAATATAGCAATCTTTAATAAAATAGATAGCAAAATCACATATTAAACAAATTAATCATGTATTAAAGTAACACAAATCTCCTTCAGCACAAATATACCAATATTATGAGACCATACAATAGGAATAACAGCTGTAAGTAGTTAACATTCTACTTGAGGTGATCAGTCCCATATAGGTTGCTGACAGCTGGTACATATTTACATGTTAAACTATACACATAACATTAAACACTCATACATAAATATCCATCTTTAATACCTCAGATGTACAAATTCATTTGGCCTATTTGTTCCCTACATTGTAGCTGTCATGCTTACTTTTCAGTAGTCTTTCCCCTTGTCAGTCACTGTCCTGCTCCTCTGTCACAGATCATGACTGCAGTTAAATGCTGCTATAGGTTGTTTGCTTTCCTTGATTGTCTCTGCTTCTTCTAAATGCTTGCAGGCATACTTCCATTCTCTTCAGTACCTTCTACTTCCAAACTGTCAGTGCTCTCCCTTATAAACAAATTTTGACCTTTTTCTGATTGGTGGCTTTTTTTATCAGATCCGTTGGCATATCCATTTACCAATCAGCTTCAAGCCTTTCTGACAGGTCCATTTTTTATGGACCAGTCACAGCTGCTAAACTCACTTGTCAATCAATCTGGACCTGTTGGAGACCGTGTACTATGTACCTGACAGGTTGACTGACCCCTCCCTTTGGGTTTTGGAATGACTTATTTCATCCCAGCCTGCTGTCTCATTTTTGGTGATAGTTCTAAGGCCTCCATTTTGCTTTTCATATCTAAAATTCTCTGTGGTTGCCGGCTTGATTTTACCAGACAAAGCCAGTTAGACTATCTTTTTAACTATTATTAAAAATGCTTAAATGGTAAATAATTACATATTTACGTACATCTTAAAATGATGATTCACTGTTACCACTCTAAACTTGCCAGTTGAAACAAGTTTGAGCTTTTCTGCTGCTCAGCTAATAGTGGCAGGGTGCTGTCCTTGGTGCTGCATTCCTGACACCGAATAGGCCCTCTGGAAAAATCTCTTATCAGGTGGAGCCTGTCTTTTACCTCTCTCCACTGTGAAAACTGACCATTTATTCCTACCCCATATTTCCTGTATTTTAACCACTTACTAATCCATGGGACAACCTTCCTTTTTATCCCATGGCTTTTAAAAACCTTTGGTGAGGACTATGTCAAAGACTTTCTGAAAGTTTAAGAAACAAGGAGTCCTGTGGCACTTAAAGACTAACACATTTATTTATTGCATGAGCTTTCATGGGAGAAAACCCCTACAAAATGGTTTGAACAACTAACACTGATGCCCCTTGGGATCTTGAAAGTTTAAGTACACTCTTATCACTGTTGCCCATACGTTCCAAAGGGGTAGCTGTGTTAGTCTAGTTCAGCAAAACAAGCAAGGAGTCCTGTGGCGCTTTTAAAGACTAACAAATTTATTTGTCATGGGAGGCAATCCCACTCCATCAGATGCTTTGAAGATGGGGAAACTTACAGAATGAGAGGAAAATAAATTGTCCATAGGTTTGCCAACACTCTCAAAGAATTCTTAAAGAGATTGGTGTGGTATGATTTCTCTTTACAAAACCCATGTCTACTTCCCCCCAATATAGGGTATCCGTCTATTCATCAGATAGTTCTATTATTTGCTACACCACCAACCAATTCCATGGGGTATTGAAGACGGGCTTACTGGTCTATAACTGCCTTTTTCTAGAATTGGCATTACATTAGCTAGCCTCCTGTTTCCTGGCACAGAAGCTGATTTATGTGGTAAATTGCATACAATAGATAGTAATTCTGTAATATCATATACACGTCCCTTCAGAATTCTTGTGTGATTTCCATGCAGTCCTGGTGACTTATTACTGTTTAACTTATCAGTTTTCTCCAAAACAGCCTCTACTGACACTTTAGTCAGATATATAGTTCCTCAGATTTGTCACCTAAAAAGAATGGGTCAGGTATGGGAATCTACCTCATATCCTCTGCAATACAAACCAATGCAAATAATTCACTTAACTTCTCTGCAATATCCTTTTCCTCCTTGGAGGAGTGCTCTAGTCTCTGTGGTTGGCTATCCTGCCACAGGGACTGACTGTAAGTCTACTGAAAGAAAAAAAGCCAGAGTGAAGTAATGCCCTGGCCATCCTTCTAGTGCTAAAATTTGCACCATGTGTGGAGATGGAATAGAAATCATCTGGGGATTTCCCCAAGCTCATTCAATCCCCATATAGGAAGCATGGCACAAAAGAAGTAGATTTCAGCCAAGACTCTCACGGGACCCTTCCCAACTTATAAAACTATCAGCTTTAATCAGATCTGAGAAATGGCAATATTTGCTACTGTGATCATGTATGACAAAATCAGATTCCCCTTCAACTCCCTCATTGTTTCCTAGCTATGTATGAGAAAAATCAGATGTAATGCTTACAAAGCACCAAATTTATATCCATTTCTTTTGCATTTTAATAGTTTTCCCTTAATACATTTTCAGAGTCATTTGGGAGATGAGAGTCGAGAAAAGTTGTACTAAAAGACAATGGGAAAATGCTTGGCTTCAAACTTAGAAAATAGTGATGGGGACACTAGATGAAGTTACAAAGCTAGCTGTTGTAGGAAATGGTAAATTACACCTCTCTACATTAGTTAATGACACCTCCCCCTCCTAAGGCCAGGAGAATTTACTTTGCAGGAGAGACAACTTGGTTTAATCAAGTTTCTAGAGCAGCGCAACTGGCAAATATTACTTAGGGAATCAGCTGACTGTGGCACACTCTTAGCTGCTTGACTTTATCATCTTCTCAGCCCCTTTATCCATTTTTTGGCTGCAAACTCTTTTGTTGGTTAATTTGCATCCACTGAGATTTGCGCTGAAGTTTAACAATGAGTTAAATTGGCATATACTGGAATTGAATCTGCTCCAATATGTTTAAAATTTCTTTGGAATGACAAGTAGAAGAATGCCAAAAGGGGTTTCTTATGGGAAGTTATCAACAGCTGTTGCATTCCATAACTATTAAGCTTTTTAATATCTCTAGATACCAACTTTTCCTGCAAGTGAGCAGTTTTTACCCATGCCCTATTTTGAATATTTAGGTGTTTCAAACTTATTCCATTTTTAAAAATGATTTGTTTATGATATTCCATCAACTTCAAAATCACATTTCTGCGTGATGATTTTGTACCTGCTACAGCAATGAGTAATAGCTTACTGAAAAAGGCTAAAGAAGAATATTTTTCTGTGTTTTCTTTTCATTTTGTATATTTTGTGTGTCTGACAACCCTTGAGTCAAGACTTCCAAAAGCAGCTAGTGACTTGGGAGGCATTGATTTTTTGGGATCCCTGTAACTGAGGAACCTTAAAGGACCTTGACTTGCAGAGATTGTGTCCAGCACTGTCTGAAAATCAGACACTTTCAAAGTGTCTCAAGTTGGGTACTGTAAATGATTAGTTGCTGTTGGAAATCTTGACTTTTTATTTTTACCCTTCATGTTACCCTGGCTAATGAGACCTTTATGAAGAATGAGAGGGGAGTAGATAAACCTTTGTAAACAAAATTAAAAATAATTTTTGAACAAACTGTGAGGACATTCTAATAAAAGGATGCTTTTTAAAAGAGTCTGTTTAAAAACAACCATGTTGACTGTGCCTTTCAAAGGGTTTCAGATATTGGCACAAGCCATATACCCCAGTTTTGTGCACACAGCCCCTGAGTGCATTTATAATTCGGGAAATTACAGATCTATAGTAACCCTCTGTTCTTATGAAACATTTTGCTTTTGGAAATGCAAGGGTTTGCCAATTTAATGGGTGCATGTGCCTTTTGTGGGTGCCATGAATTGTAATTAGCTGTGAAAATTTGGCCAAAATTGTTTCACCATTCAAAGAAAAAGGATGTGAGAGAAGCTGGGATGTTTCATAATGTTTCAGAATTTCTCCATGACCTTTTTAAAAGGTGTTAGTATTAAGGCCTGATCCTGAAAAGAGAATAACAGATGTGGACTCCTTGCTCCCCAGTTCCACACAACCTTACTGAGGTCAATTGGGGCTGTATATGGGCATAGGAATCCGCTTATGTGGTTACCTTGACAGGACCAGCATCTTGGACCCCAGTCCTGCAAAGATTTGCACAAATTCCTTATTTGATATGCACTACATAGCCAGCTGAATTAAAACAGTTAAATGTGTGCGTAAGATAGTTATGCAGTTAAAGCCATGTGTAAATCCTTGCCCGAATCGAGGTATTATTCTGGAGCGTTTAGATTTCTAATTCATGATGACGAATGTTGTGCCCTTGTCTTCTGTTAGATTGTAAGCTCCCTTTTTGGAAGACACTTTGGTTTCTACAAATCTCTATCTCTGTCATATCATTTATTGAGATGTATGTAGTAAACCATTTCTCTCTTTCTATTAGTATGATTGTTTTTCTCATTTGCATTATGATAATGAGATAGACAATACATGGAAAAATAAGTCTGATTTAGAATATCAGAAATCACAGTTATATAGTTTTGTCATTTTTTGCTAACCGAGTTAAAGATGTTTGATTACCACAATTAGATCATTTGGCCACTATTGTGAAATACATCATAATTAGGTTATATGTTTAGAAGGTTGAACTTTATGGACAAGTACATAAAATATTTTTACCCTTACAGAAAACTGCACTGCTTCACATTTTTAGAGGCCAGAACAATAGACAAGAAACATTTTAATTTCTTTCTGATGTGCACATCATTGTTTCTGCTTGCACTACAAAATATGGAGCTTTATCATAATGTCTCTAAAAGGAAGAACTAGTCCCCAATTATAGTCTTTAAAACTGCTGTTTTGTAGAAGTAATATCTTGGCAGTTGTCTTTCTGGTGTCCATTGAAATGGTGATTCATAACATTATGAAATTGAGAAGTGTGTAGTGAATAAATGGGTGTTGCTTCATGCTCATGGCTTTATGCCCACTCAAGTCAGTGGAAGAGCTCCCATTGACTCTTATGGGTGCTGGACACATAAGGCTCATGCTCAGCTTGATCTGTATCACAATGGTAACTAGTTCTACAGTCATGGACCCTCTACCAGCAATCTCGGGTTCAGACTTGAATTCTGTTGGTATTAGCATCTCCACCAAGGATAGCTATCCTGGTGGGTATGGGAGGAGCAGCAGTTAAGTTACATGTATCTTACTCTATGTAGGATTCAAAGAACTAGGGTTGGGATCTTGAGCTGCATATGTGGTTATATGGAGAGCTAGATTAGTAGGCAGATATGTTGCCTGAAGTATTCACACTGCTCTTCATTAAAGAGGTGAGTTTCTGTGAGCTGCTCCAGGTAAAACTTCAAGGTGGCCTTTGTGGTTAGTCTCACATGATTAGTTAAAGTATGTTGCAACTCCTGGACTCCTGAAGCTATGGCTGTGTCCAAAAGGAATGGGCCCACTGATTCAGACAGTGTACAGTGAAAAAATGAATATTTTAGCTAGAGTTGAAATACAATGGTTCACTAGTCCAATAGGACTCCCACCCAGAACACACCTCAGTCACAGGCTTTCTCAGTAGCAGGACAGGTTATAGTGTCAGTCTGTTTTTTTAAAGTTAGGAAAACATCCTTTCTCAATATCAAAAGTCAGATTTAATGTCTGGTAGAAACCTCATCACAACTGTTCTTACATCTCTGAGGTACATGGAGTCACTGTTGAACTTGTTACTTTCATCTATATTTTTTGTTTTTATGCTTGCTTGGTTAAATGTTGGGAAGGTAGGGCTTAGGGCCTTTTCCAGAGCAAATGGTCTCTTGAGGAGATGACAGTATTCCTTATATATTGGCTGCAGTTGTTTATAGAATTGCCTTATAAACAGTTACTTGAAAAGGCAACTGTTTCAAGAAAAGTGAGACACATGGGTGTGATAATCTGGTATATTCGTGTTGAGAAAATAGACTGTGTAAGAGTGGTAGATCTGAGTGTGAATCAGTGTGAATATATTTCTCTTATATTTTTCTTTTTCTGTTTCTTTTACTTCATCATCATCATCTATTGTTGGATTACAGTAGTACGCAGATGCCAACTAAGCCTGGGTCACCATTGTGTATGAAAGGGTTGTATCAAGGGCTTCTTATACTTTCAGAACATCTTTAGATCTTGTATTTGGTTGGCTGTTTTTTTTTTTTTTTTTTGCAAAGAAGGTCCTTTTCTGTCTTTTCTTTATTTGTGCATCAACCTGACCAGATAAAGCTGTGCCAAGGTATGAATTATCAATTTGCTTGCAGGAGCCCAAGCTTTTCAGACATGAGTTTTGGCTTGGGCCCCTCTTGTGGAAAACATGTTACTCTACATATCTCTCTTGCAGTTGGAGCTCAGTATCTAGGTATGACATGAAAGGAAGATGGGGGATTTTTTACCTTCAAGTGTTACTTTGACCTCAGCTCTGCTGGCTGCTAGGAAATGCCTGACAGAATTATGGTCGTGTCTGTTGAATGTTGTTTTTATCAATACAATTGAAAATGTCTCAAGAGCCTGTCAAATGAGGGGTTGACATCCCTGTTTTATCAATTTATCTGCTGGGTTTAAACTGCTAGGGAGGTAACAGAAGTATGGTAAAAGGTAATATTCAGTGTGAAGTTGTACTTTTCAACACGCAAAAGGGTTATGGAAAGGCATGGTACTGCCCCAGTATGACATACAACTTCTGATGCCATAGATATGAAAGGGTCGTGCTGGGACTGCACCAGCCTTGATATTCTGAATGGTGCAGCCTGCTCCAGCCAGCACAGAGGGAAAGTATGATGAATTCCTCCAGATGCCCAATAATTACAGATTAATTCCACATGTGTTTTCTTTGCTTAAATTAATAGATGTATTTTGTACTGAGATTCTAAGATACTAATGTTAAAATAAGTGATGTAAGGGTGGAGTTCATTCCTTGGAGCAGCATGCCTACATTGCATACAGCTTTGGGTGAAAGCACCCCGCCGTGAAGGGGAGGACTGCCACAATCTTTGGCATGTGGGTGGTGGTGAATATAAAGGCTTATGCATCTTTTTGGATGGTGTATCCTGGTATCCCTGGTGAGGCTGGCAATCTGGGGTAAGGGTAGTGGGTGTGGGTTTGCTTCCCTACATCTTTGGAGGTAAACTGAATTTCTGGATGCCTCTCTCTGCATTCCCTGGCTCTTGAGCAAGGTGAAACGGAAGGGGAGAAAAGGCTCCTTGTACCTTCCTCCCCTTCTCCAGCTCACCCACACAAGACCCAGGAAAAATCTAGCCCTCCATCTCTTTCCCTTTCAGTTCTTGTTTCATTTGTAGTAGCTTTTCTGAGCCCCTTCTATGGCAAAAAGTTAGCCATTTATGTATTGTGTACCATGTGGAAAGTGGGAAGGCTTTTTCTGATAGTCTGTGATTGGCAGACTTTGTTTCAGGGGCTGCCTAGAACTAAATTCCTGGGTAAAAATGGTTACTAAAAATAAGCAATTTGACATGTAGGTACTAAGCAGCTAGTACAGAGTTTATCAGAAACATGTAAATCCTCTAGCAAAAACAGTTATGTGCATCAGACCCCTTTGTGATGACATCTTTTGAATATCGAATTCCTGCAAAGAGGGACACTTAGTACCTGAAACTCAAATTCAGTGAAAACTCTTGAAAATAGACTAATGTATCTGCATAGAATCTAACCCACTTAGATAAATACACAGTAATTCTATTAAGTCCATGAAGTTACTTCAGATTTATACTTGTGTAATAATCTATACCAGAATTTGATCCAATTTGTCCGTAAGGTCTTGTCCTCCTAATGTACTGCTTACCTGGTGGAGAGTGTCATCTTAGAATGATTCTTCTCAAATTATATTTCTCTGATTTAAAAAAAAACACATTTTGGCTAGACAACATTTACTAGTGCTGTTGATTCCAAATTGCTTGTGCATTGTTCACAGACTGAAGTGATAGGAATAGGATTAAATTTAATAGTGGAAAGTGCAAGGTCATGCATTTAGGGATGTATCAGTTGGAAGTGACAAAGAATGAGAAGAACCTGAGCATACTGGTTGAGCACAGAATGACTATGAGCAGCCAATGTGATGTGGCCATGAAAAAAGCTAATATGGTCCTAGGATGCATCAGATGAGGTATTTCTGGTAGCGATAGGTGGTGTTAGTACCATTATATAAGGTGCTGTCAGACCTCATCTAGAATACTATGTGTCATTTTGGTTCTCATGTTTAAGAAAGAAGAATTCAAACTGGAACAGGTGCAGAGGAGGACTATTAGGGTGATCTGTGGAATGGAAAACCTGCCTTATGAGAGGAGACTCAAAGAACTTGACTCCTTTAGCTTAATCAAAAGGAAGTTGAGGGAAGATATGATTGTTCTCTATAAATATGTGAGAGGGATAAATACCAGGGAGGGGGAGGAATTATTTAAGCTCAGCACCAAAGCGGACACAACAACAAATGATTATAAACTGGTTGTCAGGAAGTTTATAATTGAAATTAGGTGCAGGTTTCTAACTGTCTGAGGAATGACATTCTGGAATAGCCTTCCAAGGGGAGCTGTGGGGACAAAAAACCTATCTGTCTTCAAAACTGAACTTGATAAATTTATGGAGGGGATAATGTGATAGGAAAGCCTAGTTTAGCAGTTGACTGATCTTTGACTACTGGTGGTGGATATACTAATAGCTTGAGATGGGACATTTAATGGGGTGGGTTCTGAGTTATTACAGAGAATTCTTTTTTTGGCTCTCTGGCTAGTGAGTCTTGTCCACATGCTTAGGGTTTAATTGATTGCCGTATTTTGGGCCAGAAGGGATTTTTTTCCCCAGGGCAAGCTGGCAAAGGCTGTGGTGATTTTTTTTTCTCCTCCCTCCATAGTGTAGGATACAGATTGCTTGCTGGTGGATTCTCTGTATCTTAAAAGTCTTCAAATCATTAAATGAGCACTTCAGTAACTCAACCCCAGCCTACAGTTATGGGAGCAAATTCACCACTGTCAGTTCAGTCTTTCCAATTTGATTGAGCAGTCAACGAAGACCCACTCAATTGATCCAGAAGTCACTGCAGTAAGTCTACACCCCTCAAGAAGAGTAGCGCTGAATCAAAGGAATGGCATTTCCATTTGACTCTGCACCATAGAGACACCACAGTAAGTAGGTATTAGGGACCCAAAAGGAAATACAGTTATTTTACATCAGTGGCCAAAATCCCCAGCTGCTGTAGGTATGGTCTCAGTCTTAGGCCAGGAGTCTAGTACAGGAGCGTGTGGATGAGATTCTGCAGTGTGCAGTGTGAAGAAGGTCAGATTAGGTGAGTTTATTGTTCTCTTCTGACCTTAGAGGATGATCCAGCAATTTGTTCTGTGAACTCATTCACATTTACTTTGAGTCACTACTCCTTTTATAATGAAGCAGAAGCAACGGTAACTGCAGGGGATGCCTGGGCTCTAACTACATCTGGATTTAGCAGCTGGGCATCAGCTTGGACAAGGGTGAAAGATATTGAAGGCAGCAGCAGAAGCAACAGAGGTAAGGAAATTCTGAAACTCCAAACTGGTTCTATCTGTGTAGTCCATTGTTTCATTAACCTGTGACTGCTAGGGAACCAAGTCTGCAGCCTCCAGGCAGTACCTAGTCATTCCAAAGGGGGTTCCTGAGGAGAGACTTCCAGATTGGGTCTTGAATTTGTATTAGAGTCCTCATCCCCTAATTCTTTTACATTTCTGTGTTCCATACTCCTCCTTAGGCCATTGATTTCTACAGGGCATGTTCCAAAGTTCAAACAGATCACATGGGTCAGAGCAGTTATCTCCCCATTTCTGCAGCAGCATTTGTGCTCTTCTTTGAGATAGAAGGCTACTGAGAGAGTGAGTTCATGTTTTGGAAGATTGAATATTATTTGATGGTAAATTGAGAAAGATTTAATAATAATTACTATTCCTGGTAACTGAATTTAGTCAACATTTTTTTGCAGCTAATGAACTGTTATCTTCTACTTTTCAGATGTCAGAGTTTGAAAAACTAACATTCAAACTATTCTCTGATGAATAGTTTGGTAACTGGCTATTTCCTGCACCCTACAGTCCTGCAAAAATGTGCTTTTATTTAAGGAGCCATTGATCTTAGAAAGGTGCCCTTTTTTTTTTTTTTGTGCTGAAAGTTAGCCATATTTGAGGGAAAGAAACTATTGCTTCTGCTTGTCACTTTTAGTGATTAAATGCATGTAAGTTTTTGTTTCAAAATAATATTTTAGGTATTCATGGATAAATAATATATTACTGACTAGTGTGTCTCTTTTTAAACACTGCTTGGATTTTCTTCAGCAAAAGCAGTCAAATAATTTGCTGTGGATTTGACACAGCTTCAAACCCACTGTGCTTGCTGGGAACAAATTGCTCCTTTGTGCCTACCCTTCACAAGACTGCATAATATTCATTTAGAACGTTCAAGAAAGCCTGACTAGGTGGGTAGCACAATACGTGTAAGGAATCAAGGGCTCTGGCTTCTACAGCGCCATCAACACTATTCATACATATCACTGGAGTGGAACATCCAGGAAAGCCAACGTGTATGAGAAAACATAGATTGGAAATTTCTCTGGGGCTCACTGGGTAGTGATGAATGGTTTGATGTCTAGTTGGCAGACAGTAACAAGTAGAGGGGTTGGTCCTGACACTATTTTTTTTTCAACATCTTCATTAATGATCTGGAGGATGGGGTAGATTGCACCCCCAGCAAGTTCACGGGTGACACTAAGCTGGGGTGAGTGGCAGATATACTGGAAGATAGGGATAAGTTACAGAGCGACATAGACAAACTGAAGGATTGGGATAAAAGAAATCTGATCTGGGAGTTATACTGGACAAGAAATTGCATATGATTCAATAGCATCCTTGCTGACAAAAAGTAAATGGTATATTGAGTTACATTAATAGAAGCATTCCTAGGAGATTGACAGAAGTGATTGTTCCCCTCTGTTTGGTACTGTTGAAGCCACATCTGGAATATTGCATCAAATTTTGGGCCCTTCCACTACAGAAAGAAAGCGGACAGATTGGAGAGAGTCCAGTTAAAGGGCCATGAAAAAGAGTAGGGAGCTGAGGCAAAAGATTTATGAGGAGAGGCTGAGGGAACTGGGCTTGTCTAGTCTGCAAAAGAGAAGAGTAAGGGGAGATTTGATAGCAACTGTGAGCTACCTGAAGAAAGGGTTCCAAAGAGATGGAGGTAGGCTGTTCTCAGTGATGGCAGGTGACAGAACAAGGAGCAATGATCTCAAGTTGCAGCAGAGGGAGTCTAGGTTGGATATTAGGAATAACTTTTTCACTGAGAGGATGGAGAAGCACTGGAATGAGATATCAACAGAGGTGGTGAATCCATTCTCAGAGATTTTTTTAAGGCGTGCCTTAACAAAACTCTGGCTTGGATGATTTAGTTGGGGTTGGTTCTTCTTTCATCAAGGGACTGGAATAGATGACAACCTGAGATCCGTTCCAGCCCTAATGTTCTAAGAATCTATGGTCTAGGTCCACAGGTGGTAGGTGTTGGACCTAGCATAGAAGCTGTTGAAAGCACCTGCTTCTTTGTATCCATCACTCATCTTGCACCATGACGCTAACTACCCTACATGCCCATCACAATTTGTGGCTAATTGACTCTTCCTATCGTAGCTTTACACTTCTCTCTGGTTCTGGTGGGTGTGTAGACTTATATGTGCTCCTGCTTTTGTGTTCATTGCTTCCCATTATCTGACTGAAATGGGTCTGTCCAGCATCCAACTGGATGAATGCCATCAGAAGCAGTGCCTATGCCCTCATGCACATGAGCTTTATGGTGGCAAGCTGATAGTACTTCCAGAACCATCTGATTCCCTATCAATGTCTGTGCAAGTCATCCAGAGATCTACTGTGACAAACACCAATGCCTGTGGAGTGTGGCACTTCAGTAGGTAAGACTGTGATTCTATTATGTATATTTTCATTAAAAACAATATGATGTACTGTTTTTCATCCCTGTTTTTGTTTTACAAGTGGGTAAGTGTTGGGTACTGATGATGAACTGATGTTTCCTCCTCCTTGTGTTTCCTTCTAGGTGCCATCCTTGAAAGTGAATGTGATGTAACTTTATTAGGAGAACACTTTGATTGAGCTACCCAACTCCTTTTTACCTTGTGTATCTTCCATCTCCTCTTTCACTGGAGCTCCCAGGATTGCTTTGCACCTTAGAGGAAAATGGGAGGGCTAGTAACTGTTTAAGGAGGATGGGGATATAAATGAGTTTTGCTGGGGAGTTGGCAGCCCTGTGCTGTGTGTTCTCAGAGACATCTTTGTACAATGTACATCCTCAGTGCTCAGGACAGAATGGGAGGCTGCTTCAGCTAGCCCTGTTGGATAGTCCTCAGTGATGGGTGTGTTTTCCTTGGCCCCCTGCATGTGTGTGTGCATGCGCATGTAAAGGTTTCTCTCTAACCCAATTATCATCCATGGCGCTATCTGGATTATGGGGATCTTTTAGAATATGATTTAATATTAATATTGCAAATTTAAAAGTTTGTATGGGAAATACCATTTCAGGTATTGACAGAAAGGTTATAACTTGCAAAAATTGAGATGCAAATTTATTTATATATATCAGTATTATATTAAGTTCTAAATTCATATGATACATTGGAATTTTATTTTGTGCTGTGTTTCTGGGTGACACCCCAGACAGGACGACAGCAGCAATAAACCTGCTCAGATGCCCACTGTAGGAACTCAAAGGTACAAGGAGCCCAGAAAAAGAAGTCAGAGCTATATTTTTGAGTCACCAGGACTTGCCCAGGTAACCCTGGACTCCATCATGTTTCTGTGAATTTCCATAAGCAGCATGGCAAAGGGACATAAAAGGCACCACATCCATAGTATCTTCAGCTTTCATTCCTGCTTCCTACCTCTAGACCAACTCATCTGCATCTGAAGCTGTGAAACAAATGACTAAGACTCATCCAGGAACTGGATGTACACCAGAGGAACTCCACAATCCTGCATCAACCACAATTCTACAGAAAATATGATATAAATGGACTTTCAAACCATTTGTATGCATGTTTTCTTTAAATGTATAACACCTTTCACCTTGTTTGTTTCTATCCTTTTTGTAATAAACCTTTAGCTTTAGTTACTAAAGGATTGGCTATCATTGTGGTATTTCGGATAAGATCCAAACTCATATTGATCTGATAATATGGCTGACCCATTGGTGTCAGGAGACCTTTTTGGTAAAGGGCATAGAGTTATAAATAACTTATATCTTACTGGACTTAGTGGCTGATTGGGGTCAGAGACTGAAATGTAGTGGAGAGAGCTGGGTGTTTTTTTGTTTTAGCTCCTGTGTAACCAGTGTGGGGAATGAGAAGCATGTTTTGTGAGTGGTTGGTGACTCTTAACTACAGTGTTAGCACCAGTTTGGGAGAATTTGTTCTCTTTCTGCAGCCTGCCCTGACCTTTGCATTTTCAAGTGGCTGTACTAGGCACTGAGGGGTCACATCATGTCCACAGATCTCTAGGTTGAGGGTGCTTCAAGCTCTGCCTAGCTAGTTATTTTGGGGTTGGATTAGCTCTAGAGCTCCTGAAGCTGATCTCATAATGAAGTGGGGGTGCATCATCATGAATTGCAATGCTTCATCAGCTGCTAGTCCAAATACCTCTACAGCTCCAGAGTTGTGCTGTGTGATAGTCATTGTCACTCCAGCTAGCTTGGGTGGAACAAGGAAGTACTAACCTGTAGTAACTGTTGCAGTGAAGTAAAGCCTTTTGTTTGTACAGTTTTTTTTTTTTTTAAAAACTTGTTTTACAGATGGAACTCCATAGGATTTCACTTTCCTCAAAGCCTATATTAAACAATCAAACCCTTAGTCTACACTTACCAGGAAATTTAGTGGCAATCAACAGGAATTACACAAGCTGTGTAGAGTAGTTTGTATAACTCCAATTCACTTACAACTCCTCTTCTACGCAGCATCATCACGGCACTGCACTGAGAAGAAATATGCAGTGGTGTAGTGAGGGTGTCTGGTGCCCTGGGGTCAAGTCCACTTTTGGGTTTCTCTGGGCACCCCATGCTACCCCACATCTTGCAGTCCCTCAGCATAGAGCAGGAGGGATTCTCAGCCCCACCTCTGGGTGCCTCGGGAAGGAGCAACCTGTAGCTGCCAGGCTGCTGGGGCCTCTCTGAGGAGCTGTAGGGGACTCAGGGCCAGGGCTGAATTAGAAGGGCCTCAGCCTGGATTGCCCACTTTTGGGGTGCTATCCAGTGCACCCGCCCTCCTCTGTGTGTAGGCCAGAATGGCGTTGGGGCATCCATTAGAGATCAACATCTGGCCTTTAGCTTTAGGTCTGCCTCTGAATTTGGCCCTTAATCTATAGAAGTGTGTGAGTTATAGAGGTTGTACTACTGATCCTCTTGAAAGGACTAATAAGAGTAATCAATGAGTACATAGCCAAACATGGTGGAGAGACCTTTTGAAGACACTGCAGACATGTTCACATTTCTTTGCCATTCCAGTATTGGTTTAACTTTATTATGGTTTAACTTGATCACAGGGTTCTTCATATTTTATAATTGTTTGAAGCTATTCATTGCTGTGATTAGATGGGATACTGTTCTGTTTAAGTAAAATCTTTTCAAAATGAAGTACGATAGTCCAAAAATTCTGAGAGAAATCATGTGCCATATGAACATGCCCTAGAGTGCTTTGAAATGAAGGCCTCAAGTTTCTGATGTCCTTCTAAAAATAATTTCTTGCTATGAGATCTTAAGAGCAATGTTTATACTTTTATCCCCTGTGTTACTCCATAACTCAGTGGCATCTTCTAACAAAAGAAGATATCACAATGATAGAAAATGTGTAGAAATACAAAATTGGTACGGATCATAAAAAATAAATGTTAGGGAAGCCATGTGACCCTGTGGCCCCACATTTCAGGTCACTGCTTTAGCTGTGAGAATGTCACAAATTTAGTACAGCACAGCCATCTCAGGGCAAAGAAAAATATAAGAAAATGAGGAAGGTGTAGTTCAGTAAATCATAAGCTCCATATAGATATATAGATATAGATATAGATATATGTCAGATAAAGCGAGTGGGACTTCTCTTGCTCCCATTGAAGTCCATCAGGAAAAATTGCCATGGATTTCATTAAAATCAGGATTGGGTCAAGTAATAGGTTTAAGGTGAAGTATCAGAAACTATTCTCTAAAACAGGGGTCTCAAACACATGGCCTGGGGGCTGCATGCAGCCCCTAAAGCTATTTCCTGCGACCTGCAATGACACAATCATTACCAATATTTGCAATACAATTGTATGGAAAGGTTTCAGTGCTGCGACCCTCAGGCTACCAAAATAATCCTTATGCGGCCCTTTACTAGTCCTCATGTGGCCCTTGTGGTGATTTGAGTTTGAGACCCCTGCCCTAAAATATAGGAATACGTAAGGGATGGTCTTATATTTAATAATTCACACGTTTAGGAAAGTCAAGGGGAATCAGTGGTTGGGGGGCAAGTGATCCTTCAAATAGGATTTCAAGGCTTGCAATGGATATGAAGACTCAATGTTTCAATTAATGCCAGGAAAGTGTGATTTTGAGTTTACTACCATCAATATTAAGATGAGGGACCAAATTCAGCCCCTAAAATCTAGCAGAAGTGGGCCTCGCATTAATTTAGTAAAAAGGAGAATTTCCAAGAGACTAGTTTGAGATTTGACCTAGCACTCTCACCAAGGCTAATGTTTGCTTAGCTTCTAGCAGGAGTTTATGAAAGACACTTGAGATAGCCAAGGAAGGAGTCAAATTCCTGAAGTGTGTGTATCACACCACTGAGTCACTTCAGCTATGTCTACACTGGCAAGTTAGTTCAGACTAAAAAGGCTTAGTCCCGACTAACTTAGCCCATGGCCACACTAGGCTTTCCTAATTTCTAAGTTTGAACTAAGGAACATTATTTTCAAACTTGTTAATACTGGTGCTTAGTGCGGACTTAAGACCTTAGTTCGAACTTTAGTTCAAACCAGGTGCAATGTGGCCATGGACTAATGCTTAGTTTGAATTTAAGTTTGAACTAAGCCAGTTAGTTTGAACTAACAACGTTTTCTAGTTCGAACTAAGCATTAGTTTGAAATAGAACGCACGGTTAGCTTGAACTTATAAGCATGAGGTTAGTTCGAACTAACCTTGAAGTTCTCAGTTTGGACTAACAAGTCTGATCTTCCTGTGGCTAGCGGAGACATAGCCTTAAGGTTCTTCACTTAAAAAAAAAAGTGGTCTTAACTCTAGTTAGGTTACTTTACTTAACATCCTAGTTAAGAAAAGCAGTTTGTCATTTTCACGTCAATTAACAGGTGGAGTTAGACTGTGAGGGCTAAGAATGCATTTTTCATGTACTGAAGACAAGGTCGAGAGTGTCTTTCTACAGTTCTGGCTTGCTAGAATTTGTAGATTGTGGTCTCTGAAAAGTGGTAGTGAGCATGACACAAAAATTTGGCTCCATGGTTCCTCTGCCAGCTGTGGGTTTCAGGAATGGGCCAATTCAGAGCCTAAGTCCTGAATTTGCATATGGTAATCAGTTACTTATGCTTTGTTTCAGAATGAAAGATTATTGAAGATTTTTAGCATTATTCAGTTCCAGTTGATACTGTCTGATTTAGCTACATGAATTCAGGGAGCAGAATTCAAGGCAGAAAACTCCCCTGAAGTTTTGTGCATCTACAAATTGCATCTTGGAATATTTATCCTTACAATAGTAAAGATCGCTATCCATTTAGCCAGTGAAATAGTAGTATTCCTTCTTAGAAAGGTTTTTGTTTTTTGTTGTTTTTTTTTTGCCTTCAGTGACTAGTTTTAGATAAACAAGCTTGTTTTTCTGAACTAGATTAACATGGCTACCCTTTTGGAACTTAGTTTTAGATAGTATGTGAGACTATTTTGAAATTTATTCTTCCTAGTTATTCCTTGAGGCAGAAAGCCAATTATTTATTCATTTAAGATATTAACACATTCTTTAAGATACAGAAATAAGAACCTGGTGCTTAAATTTGAAGAGAAGAGAAACCTGCTTCCAATTTATATATGTGATCTGGTTAAATGAGCCCTGAAGGAGTAGAAGTTCTGGGATGCCATAAGGTACAAAGAAAGGAGTTGTCCCAAGTTCTAGGAGTAGGGTGGGCTTGAATTACAGTTTCCTCAGGAAGGTAGAGTTTAAATATCTGGACAGTTTTTGGAGATCAGCTTGTGGCAAGGCATGGTGGGAAAATATGGTTCAAAGTTTACTATAAAAATAGCTCGCTTTTCACCAAGCGTGGAGTACCAGAGGGACAGTTTGTAGGAAAATCTCTCTGGAGCAGTAATGGAGGGAGAGTGTGGAGTTCTCTCAAGCTCTCAGTTATAGATGTTTTCCATTTGTATCTCTATTTCATAAATATTGCTCTGTGTCTGGTTAAGCTTAGCGCACACACACAGTTTATCTGCAATTAAAAACTACTTGACAATTCATTTATCACACAGAATGTCCTAAGATTGGGTCCTAGGTAGGTGATATGTTGATGGAAATGCAGTCCTTTGCAGACATATTGCTTTATATCAGTTAATGTATCATACATTTGCTAAATAAAAGTGGCTGATAGGCAAGTAGAATCTTTTTTAAAAGAATATATACTATCAGACCATTTTAATGAAAGAGTCATATCATGTCATCAACAGATTTTCTGTAACCATTGTTTCGCAGCTTGATCAAAAGCCAGAAAAGCTAAAATGAAATTATATTAAATAAATATAGAAAGATCACCTCTCAGTCCCGCTGTATATTGTGCTCTGCATAAAATTTCATGATGAAAATTCAGACCTCAACACATTTCAAGACAATAAGGAGCACATTTTTAAAGAAATATAGAGATGATTAATAAATACATGATTCTTCTTTGTATGAGTACCTGCCACACAATGCTTTGAAATTCACCCCATGTAGAGCTAGTATTTGCAAAGGCGTGTGCTAGAGCTTTTCATTGCATGACTTTGTTAAAAAAAAAAACAACAAACCACACTTCAGATCTTCTCTAGAGATTATATATGAGATTTGGCACATATGCTAGCATGATGGGGTATATAAACTCCACACTGAGCAGTAGAAGGCTAATGAATGTGTGCTCAGGTGGCCTCAGCCCCCCTCTCGGAGATGCTGCCATCATGTATTCTTCCAGGTTTGTTTGAGCAGTCTGTCAGGATGCACTCAATCAGTCTACAGCTTGAAGCTGTAACTCCAGCCCCATAACTTGAGTAGCACTATGTCAACCAGATAGCATTTCTGGTTGCCTTGGTGTAGTGTATACAGGGAGGCAAGTGGGAGTTAGTAAGGCAATGGGAGATACACAAGGCATTTTATGTACCTTGCATATCTCCCGTCAACTGCTGCCAAAAAGTGTGGCAAGTGTAGACTGGGGCTTAGTGTGAATGCTATTGGTACACTATATCAAGGAGTCAGAGAAGTGTATGGTACCAAGACTTCTTTGCAGGAGCTGGCAACCCCCGGTACACATGCCAAACCTGGTACACAGGCCAATACAGCGGCATGCAGGGCTCCTGGCCCTGCAGTACAGTGGCTGTTCCCTCCCTTGCCGGTCCCACCCCTGGCACCTTTCTGGCTCTACCCCTGGCATCTGTTGAGGGTTTGAGGCTGGGGCTGGCACAGGGGCCAGCAAACGCTGCCAATCCCTGCTTTAATGTATCTTACTGCACATTTTGAGGGAGCCCTTGTAACATTGTATCAATTCATACACAGAAGTTTCTTAGCTTGTGGATCAACAACACAGTAAGCCAAGTCTGTCACTTCCTGTAAATGAAAGTGGTGTAGTGTGCATTAAGATGCCTCGTCTGGTCACGAAATGGGTGCGTCGTTCTCAAAAAGAAATATTTAGGCCATTCTTCCTCCTCCTTTATGCCTATTTCTGTGTTTTTAAAAATTCATGCATTGAAATGAAAGATGAAGGGGCCTTCATACAATGGCCAGATAATGTGCGATTGCAATATAGAACAGGAACTAGCCAGGCCTGGACACAAACAGCCTCAGAAGTCTGCTCGCGTACAGAGGGGAGGGGGCACCAGAAAGTGCACCTGTAGGAGGTAGCAGTGTAAGCCCCATGCTGCCCTGCTCATGGCAGGACAGCACAGGACCCACTGAACTGCAGGGCCAGGAGTGATCGCCCCTCTTACCTGCACCACCCCAAGGAAGGCCCTGCCTGAAATGCCATCCTTCCTATAGTTCTTTCTCTACAATTAGGTGAGATCAGGTAGCTGGTCTGGAGTTGGCTTTATGGCAAAAAGGAGTTCCCTCTCCATTAAAGAGTTTCTTCTCTGGCCAGGAACAGCCAGATTCCATCTCTTTGCAGTGATTGAGTAGCACAAAAAAGCCAGTATTTAATACAGAATCTTGTCCATGGGCATCACAACTCAAGCCTATCTCTAACAACAGTAAAGAAAATAGCTTTGTCTTTAGCAGTAGTGCAATATAAACTTATCCTGTAGTGGTTTCCACATAATATAAATACTAGACAATCTTGAAAATGTCTGTGCTTGTCAATAATTGTGCAATTTCCTCTAATGGAGCTAAAAAGTACACTGACAAAAAAAATTCTCAAACTGTAAAGCTTAGCTAACTAAGAGAAAGCACAAAGGCAGACAAAATGTCAAATTTGAGGTGATTTCTACAACTATGCCAGGCAAGAAATTCACACAACTTCCCTTCTGAAGCAGCAGACCCATGTGCTCTGCTGGCAGGCAATGAAGAGGAAGTGGAAGGCTCCAACAGCACTAAGGTTAAGAGGTTGTGTCTACTATCATGATGTCTCTTGACAGTGCTACCCAAAAGATCTGAGTCATTTTTATATTCAGAGACCTATCACTTCATGTTTGTTAAAAATTCAGAGGCTGATCCTGCTATCCTGATGCATGCAAAATGATGAGATTCTGTGAGTTTCTTTTAGCATCAGGGCCACGTCATGAGAAGCACAATGGGTATTATGCAAGGTGGATTTCATGTTGTTAGTAGAGATGTAGGGGGACAAATATCTGGTAAATGTATGACTTCTGTGACTGTTCTCACATTGGAGAGAGCATGGTTGGTTGCTGGCAGGGCTGTAGTACTCTTTCCTGGGAAGAGTCAATTGCCAGCATATCTTTCGAGGGCTAGCACCTATTTGTAAAATGACAGTTCAGTTCTGAACAGATAATTATGGGTAATATACACATCATTAACTAGTTGGCTTTCTTTTTGAATGAGTCTGGAATTTCAATAAATTACCATTGCTGTCTTCTTTCCACCAGCCTATAGTCTCAATGTAAATGATCTGTCAGGTTCTGATAGGTTCAGAAGAGCAGGAGTGATGGTACTGTCTCCTCTCACTTGTTCTGTCATACGGCTCTAATGACTGAGCAAAATTTACTGGAAGAGGCAAATCTTAAATTTGTCTCAAAGGAAGGAGATAAGTTATTTGGAGTTCTTTCTTCTGCTGCTTCCACCAGATTTTTTTTTAATCTCTTCCCTATGTTGCTGTACTTTTTTACTCCCACAGTACAGAAGTAGGAAGGAGAAAGGGAGAGAACTTTTCTAATGGTGTTTTGTAGGCATGAATTGGGGAAGGGAGCAGGACAGTGGGAACAAATGATAACTTAGGATGAAGCACACCTAGAAAGATCTCCTCAGAACCCTAGATAAGTTGTTCTTGTCACTCTTTTTACCAAAATTTGAAAGCACCCTCTATTTCATATCTAGATGCACAGCACCATTTCAGGAACACCAGTACTCCTCCATTTTAGGGGAAGAAAATATAACAGCTTAGTTCCCCCTTAGTTCCAGTACTATGCTTTCTGGCACTGATGCTAAATGGGATTTTCAGGGACTTTCGCCGGCCTTCCTATGAAATGTATTCTCCACATAAGAGAAGTGACCAGATCCTGGACCTGCCATAACCAGCTGGTAGCTGTTGCACAGAATACATTCATCCACCTGTGTGGTTTGAGGCAGGCTTTTAAACAGGAAGCAACTACGTTCTCTAAATTGAGATTGGAGTCCTTGTGCCAGACAAGTCAGCTTGTGAAGGACAGGCCTTAGACGAAGGATTGGATCTTACTGTTTTTTGTTACTTTCTGTTCCTAGACAAAAAGGTGCTTCACTCTTGCACAGTGGTGATTCTTGAAGCCCAGGAGCACCGCATATGCTCAGTGCTGCAGTACAGTAACCATGCATCTGTCTCTGAAGTGTCTCATGTTGAGGTGTGTCATGTTGTGATTATCTGTAGCCCTACTGTTTGAAGGCACTTCAAATGCAGTCTTCATGGGATACTCAAAGACAGCCAGAGCCACCAAGGTAGGAACAAAATGAGCAACTAAAGCCAAAACAACTCACCTTCAGAGTACTGACAGAGTCCAAGTTATTTTACCTGGTAACAAGGCTGTTCAGTAGCATCATTACACTACAGACATGAAAAGCATACATGTTCTAGAGCAGTTGTGATGGGCAAGGGACTTGGAACAGAAAAGAAGTGGGGGAGAGAAGCAGATGCAAAAGAATAGGAGTGAGGTCATCCTGTTTCACTAGACTTGTCATCCCTGACCCAGGGACTAGCTCATGGCTGGCTACCTCAATGGATGGGCCTCACAAATAAATACATGATTTCCCAAAGCAGATTCATGGTCCAGGACTATGGGAGTACAAATGCTATTAAGCCTAATGTTCTACATTTGGAATTTAAGGAGAAAATTAATTGACTGAGCAGCCTGACACCCAATAAATGAGCAGGATGGGAGTGGAGAGGAAACAAAGGATAGGCAAGGGAAACAATGTGAGTGGTGAGAAGAGAAAAAGTAAAGGTAAAAATGGAGGGAGCAAGGACAAAAGGTGTGCATGAAGCCAAAATAAAGAGAAGAGGCGCACATGTTCTATATAAAACACAAAACTAAATTAAACATCTGGAAGAAAGACTACAAATGAGAGTAAGAACAGAGAGGAAACAAAGAACAAAGGGAAATGGCATCTTTCTCCTTTATTTTAAG
The DNA here is from genome assembly GCA_007922195.1 of Podocnemis expansa. Classification (NCBI taxonomy): domain Eukaryota; kingdom Metazoa; phylum Chordata; order Testudines; family Podocnemididae; genus Podocnemis; species Podocnemis expansa. The sequence goes on from ML682005.1 coordinate 8,120,345, forward strand.
TTTTCCACATATGTTTTTCACAAGCCCCCTTTGATTTATAATAGTGAATTGAAGAGTCACTTGTAATCCATAGCATTGGGGCAGTATTGTTCCCAGTACCATGTGGGACAAGCAGTTCATTCAAAACTGGAATGGAGCAGAGCTTCCCTGCCCAACAGAAAAAATGCCAATATATTCCCATCTTGCCAAACAGTAATGTTGCTCTCTATTCATGGTCACTCTTCATTGCCCTGTATGAAGTTATTTATCATTACTGGGCAAACTAAGAGGTAAGATCAAGATAACTAAGGTATCCTTTTAAAAGTTACTTTACTCCTGTACCCCAGTTTCCACCCTGTGTGCAACATCTGTTGCTTCAAACTAAACAGAGACTGTACTGACAGCAATGTTAGAAGCTCCTTTCTAGCAGCAAACAAAGATAAGGGGTTCACGCTGTTTAAAGAGAGAGCAGCAACTTTAGATATCGTTAACTATGAGAGACAGCCTGGATTATGATGATCCAGCAGAGGTTATCAAGTATGTTTTATTGTCTTTTGGTCATCCAGGTAGAGCTGTTCAGAAAATGTTTTTTTCCCTATGGAAACTTTTTGACCTTTGTTGAAAAATAAAACTTTCATCTGAGAAATGAAAATTTTTGCATTCAGACAGAAACGGGAAAGTTTGTTTTCTGATGAAAGGTCAAAGTTTTGCTAAAGAAAGCAGATACTCTTTAGCAAAACAAAGAAAAATGCCAAAACCAATTTTGACAGAAAAATGTTGATCAGCTGTACACCTAGGCCTTTATCAGTCCAAAGCTAGACTTTCCAGTACAGTCTGCTTAAGACTCTCCTTGAAGCCAACCCAATGGTGCTGAGTGAAGCAGCCTCCTTTCTGACAAAATTTCCAAAGGGATAGCCGTGTCAGTCTAGTCCAGTAAAAAAAAAACAACAAGCAGTTGAGTGGCACTTTAAGACTAACAGATTTATTTTTTGCATGAGCTTTCGTGGGAGAAGATCCCACTTCCTCAGATGCTTCGAAGATGGGTGAACTTACAGAAGGGAATGAAACTAAATGCAGGGGGGTGTAAAACATAGGATCAGGTCATAAAGTAACAGCAAATCAGAGCAGTTTACACACTCAAACTATGGGAAGCCTGAAGTCAAATTACCCTTTGTAATGGGAAAAGAACCCATAGTCTCGATTGAGTCCTGCTTTCACAGAATTTAGCTTATGGGTTCTTTTCCCATTACAAAGGGTAATTTGACTTCAGGCTTCCCATAGTTTGAGCCTGTAAACTGCTCTGATTTGCTGTTACTTTATGACCTGATCCTATGTTTTACACCCCCCTGCATTTAGTTTCATTCCCTTCTGTAAGTTCACCCATCTTCGAAGCATCTGAGGAAGTGGGATCTTCTCCCACGAAAGCTCATGCAAAAAATAAATCTGTTAGTCTTAAAGTGCCACACAACTGCTTGTTGTTTTTTTCTGAGAAAAGCCAGCCATTGTGAGCCTACATGTTCACTAACATCTTCTGACTTGATTCTGGGTAAAATAAAAAATATTGGTGATAAATCCATAAATGGGGATCTGTTATCAGAAAGATTGCCTCTAAGTTTAGATATTCTTGTGGTAGGTAAGATTATTTAGCATTTTTTGTCAGTTCCTGGGATAAAGATATCTGAGACAAGTGATAGAACTTTCTCAATTAAGTAAAACCTGCCTCAAAAATTCCAATTCTCTTAGGCATCTGCCAGAGCCTACCAAAGTCTCCTGAACTTTAGAGCACAATGCAAGAAGTTAATTCAGTTTAACTTTTGGGGTTTTTTTATTGTTTGGATTTGGCTTTTTTAATGACCATATTTTTACTTAAAATGTCTGTATGTAGCAACACTGGTTTTTGCATTGCGATCTGTTACAGGTAGTTTATACGTGCATCTGCATCAATGACAGGGGTACTATAGCTCATCAATAAAACAAATTAAAAAACTGTAAGGTGTATACAAGCTCCCTGCATTAATTTGCTCTGCTATGGTATTCACTCAAACCTGGACTTGCTTTTGTTGTTCATCAGTCAGAGTCCTACTCTTTTAGAATGACTGGGGTGGTATAAGATTGGTAAGTATGATGAGCAGGCCTTCCTTGATGTGATAAGACAGGTAAGTGGGTTTGGGTAAATTTAAAATTAAAAATAGGCCAGTTAGGTTATTGTGTCTAAGCACAGATTGCAACTTCTACCTGAACAGGGAGTTTGTTACCTCTGTCTCTTCATACTATATCCGGGCTATATCCAGGTTACTTCTGTCAGGTAAAGGGATATGCCTCAGTACTGTGGGTCAATATCAGTGGGAATAGATGAGGCGTGCAATATCTTTTACCCAGGAGGAGAAGCGTACCAGAAGAAAAGCTTACTTTGGTGGGTTTTAAAATTACTTTTTTTTATTTGTTAAGTATCAAGATTTCTATCTATCCAGATGAAACTTGCTGGAGGGAAGTGCCCAGGTAACTAACAGACAAGGTGGGGTGAGATGATATTTCACTGGACCAATAAAAGACATTACCTCACCTACCTTGTCTTTAGTATTCTGGGACTGACAAGCAGTAACAGTACTGGGTAACTGAGAGTTTACTGTAGTTGCTGTTAATAAATGTGCTTCTTAGACTAGGAACAGCCAGACTTTCTAGGTATCTGGTTGTCTGTGATAATTAACTTACTTAGGGATAGTGAATGGATGATCTTTGGTACAGAACAAGTCATTATTTTCTGAGTGACTTTTGCAAACATTGGGGATGCAGGAAGGGCATGTCTGAGACAGTTCAAAAATATATCCTTTTATCTACTAATCACTATTGTTGACAACTGAGCAGGTCACTTCGTAGAGAATTTCTCATCTTTTCTTGTTCATGGAGGATATGAAAGTTCCTTTCATATCACAATGCAGTAAAACTTACTACCATTTTTAGGCTCAGGGATGAATGCCCCTCCACCCCCTGGCAGCTTTGCAGTCTATGCATTTTTTTTTCTGCCTTCCTCTGTAGCATGAGGGCATGGCACACTGGTGGAGTCTCTGTACCTGAAAGGCTTTAAACCATGATTTGAGGGCCTGAATAACTCAGTCATAGGTTAGAAGTTTATTACAGGAGTGGGTGGGTGAGGTTCTGTGGCCTCCATTGTGCAGGAGGTCAGACTAGATGTTCATATTGGTCCTGTCTGACCTTAGAGTCTGACTCTGTAAGTGGCTGCCAGCACTTGACCCACCTGGAGGGCACCTCCTCCTGGTGTTACTGGGAAATACTCAAGTGGTCCCTCTCCAAATGGTTTGTGCTTTGCCTCTTGCCACCCTGGACTCCACTCCTTGAGTTCCCTTTGTGGGTCTCAGCCCTCTGGCCAAGCCCATTAGTCCGCCCCTTCTAGGGTACCGGCCACTAAACCGTCAATGGCCACAGCTTGCCCTGGTACCAGCCATTCAAACAGTTAGTGGCCAGCAAGCCTGTACTGCTCCTGGCACCCATGCTATTCCTGGCATGCTGGGGGAGTGGGAAGGGGCCTGGGCCCACCCACTTCTCCAGATCCCGGCCCAGGGTTTCTGTGTCCCTCCATTGAGGCCTCCGCCTCCCTCCAGTCACTCTTCAGTCTATGTTGACATCCTGGGCCACTTCCCCACAGCCCCAGTCACCCACAATCTCTTACGGCCAGAGACAGTCTGTTGACATCCTGGGCTGCAGCCACAGTCACCCACAGTCTCCTGCTTCTGAAGTCCAGCCACTGTCCTTCACTGGATCCTCGCCCCAGGACCACTGCTCCAGCTGCTACTGCTGCCTGGATCCAGCCTGCTGCTCTGGAGTCCCAGCTGCCATCCCTTGAGGCCTCCTTGCCTCTGGGACCTCTGTTCCAAGCCTTCACCAGTTCTGGCTTCAGCTTCCCAGATACTGATCAGCTCACTGTGGCCTACTGTGAGTTCTCCCAAGTACTGGCTTCCTAAACCAGCAAGCCAGAGGGAGAACCTCCTCCCCTGGGCTTCCCAGGCCAACTGACTGAGCTAGCTTTGTTTGCTCCATCATGTACTGGGCTCCTGCCTCTGATTGGTCAAGCCACCCAGTCACCCCATTGGCTGCTGCACACATATCCCTTTTAGCCCAGTGTGCCAGAGCAGACCAACTGCACTGCTACAGAGTCTAAAATACAATACAAGATGGTTTTATTTAGTGTTTTTCATGTATATAGTATCACAAAACACTCTCCATATTAGATAATGCATATGGAATTAAATCTCCATAATACAATACTATGTTTGTGACTGACAACTCTTCCACAAAAAAAGTAACATTCCTCCTGATGTTGTAAATAGCAGGAGTTAAGAAAGGAGAATTATTTGTATCATCATTGCTAGTGTATGGCAGGACCAGAGACCAGTGGTCTAGCAGAGGGATTAGGATGGGCCACTAGTGAGGCATGCAGTCCTGAGGTAATCTGACGGAATTGTATGATGGTTTTAAAAACAAGGATGACAATTTTTTAATTGGATCCTCAAATGAATGGAGAGCCATTGGAGCTGTTTGAAGATAAGATGTCAAGTTTCTTTTTGTAGTGGCATGATGGACTGCAAGGTTCAGCATTGCTGTATTCTGAAGAATTTGGAAAAGCCATGTAGACAGGTATTACAATAGTCAAGATTGGAAGAGGTGAAGTCATGGATGATGTCAACTTAAAGAAGTCAGGAGCTGACAGGCGGGCAATATCATGGAAATGAAAATATGGTGTTTTTTTATGTATGCCCAGTCCAGGGCACAGGCAGTCCTCCCTACTGATCAGAGCAGGAGTCTAGAGCCAGGCCAGGTGAGATCCAAGGAGATCAGAGGCTGAGATATCTCAGAGGACAGGCCTGGAATCAGGAGCAGGTAGTGGAAGGAAAGTAGCCCCGAACAGGGAAAACCCAGCTGCATGGACAACTTCCTGTTCCTGTGCTTAGTTTAAACAGAAGTAGGAAACCAGTCAAGATTCTCAGAGTTCCAGCAAGTCAATCCTATGCTGTAGAGTCAACTCAAGTGAGTGAAATGAGCTGGATTCTATGCTGGTTTAAGAGTCATCAATGGCACTGTTAACAAGTTGCTAAATATTACTCTTAATAAAACTGTGCAAGTGCAACCCACTTACTGGTTGTGTTTACAGGCCCAACAGTTAAAACCAGAGTTATTTGAAACACAATAAGATACAAATATGGTATCCACAATGCCACTCTCATAATTCTCAGAGTATGGTATTTAGCTCCATTTAAAGATCAGAAGTTAAATTTTTTCCTGAAATTGATTGGTTGGGGGGCAGGGGCTGGAATAGAGAACAGGCTAAGTAAGCTGCTTTTTAAAACAAAATAGTCTTGCCATTAAAGAGATTACTCAATCTGTTTAGGCAATTCTGAAAGCAAATCTGTGTCCCAGCGCATGACTTTTTAACCTTATTATTGCCAACCACAAATATACACACACTTGTTGCATCTTGTCTGAAATCAGCCTGCGGTCTTGTAAATAATTATGCACACATTTAATTTTATGCATGCGAGTAGCCCATAATGAGTTTAGTGGAGTGACTCAAACGTGAAGTTAAATGCATGTGAGCATTTGCAGAACCTAAGACAGGAAATTCTGTACGACAAGAACTGGCTCTTGTTAAGCATTTGTACAGTGCCTCACACAGTGGAGCCATAAACATAGAGTTGTCTGGGCACTACAACAAGGCCATCACTCATATAAAAAGGAGAAGCTCTGAAATACCAACTCTGTCTGGACCCAATCTCTAACTGCTTGTTACTTTGGAACTCATTAAAATGATGGTATAATCCTCTAATGGGCCAATTTCTGTGCCCAGCTCACAGTCTAAATAACAGCTCCATTCTATGGATCTCTTCAGGACCAAGAGAAAGGAATCCTCTCCCTAGGTTGTTCAGGAGTCACTGCTGACCTCACAGCTGAAGTTGTCCATGAGGTTCCTGTGCCGTTTTCCTGTCTGATGTAGTAATGCTTGGTGGGCTGAATAGTGAAAGTGAAGCTTCCCCACCCCAGTGTTATCCCAAATCCTTATATCCTTTGGCGTGGAGGGCACTGGGAATCTCTGTTTTCAGGAGTTGCCAACTCCTTATGCATGCAGGGGTGTAGAAGGTTGGCTCTGCAAAAGGAAGTGGCACTGATATGTGCTGCAGATGGTAGTTTCGGGGAAAGAGACTGTGGAAAGAGAAGACCTTTTTCCAACCATGAGGTGATCTGCTTTAATTCATAAAATCAGCCTTTAAAGAAGATTACTGACTGAACATCTCAGTTCATGTTCAGTACAGCATTATCTTTTGGCTCATAGCCATGTGAGTTAAATGCTATTCCTTCAACATGCTAACATCTTGTGTGGCTCAGCCACAGTAAGACCATTTCTCTCAGAACCTGATTCTGCAGTGAGTATTGCCAGCCTGCAGGCAGGGGTCCACTGATCATGTAGGTCAACATCTGGCCTCTTGCCTGCCTATTCTGTAAACAAAGGATTACAATGCTCCAGCAAAGGAGCAGATCCTCCTCCATTCCACTGGCTCCCTGAGGCCTTTCTCTTGTGAGGCCTCTCTGTCTTGGCCACCCTGACTCCTGGAGGTGTTGACAAACTTTCTGTTTCTCCTCCCCTGGCACTGCACACAGAGTGAGCAGTGCACTGTGGGGAGGAGCAATGAAACCCAGAGGTGAGAGCATGCAGGCCACTTGGAGATAGCCATGCAGGTTCCAGAAATGGGATGTTATGTGGCTAAGAGAGGATTTTATTGTGCAGCTCTGAATCCCAGAATGGAATAAATAAAAGAAGGTATTTGGGAGCTGAAGGCTTAATCAGTGTGTGAGAGAAATGGGGGAATCTAGGGAAGGAGGGGGACAGTAGTAGTAGTAAAATTAATATGAAGGAAGGGAATGGACAGGAGGAGAAAAGAGTGAAATGAAAATAAAAGGGAGAGTAAAGAGAATAAAGGAAGGGAAGGGAAAGAGAAAAGGTGAAAATGATGCACTAAGAGAGCATATTTACATTCTCATGTCTGACTTTTCCCCTTCTACCCCACAACACAGCTAGACAGTGCCACTCATACTTTCACAGTTCCTTTGCTTCAGCCTGTGAGGGTCCAAGGGTCCTCTCTGGATTTCTATCTATGGATTCTCAACAATTGTCAAAACAGAAGCATATACACAGAGTACTAAATAAATAAAACCTTATAACTTTAGGCAACCGTGCTTGCTAATTATGTCCCATTTTGTTTTGGGCTTTGTGCTCCTGTATTTTGTGCAACACATAGGTACCACTATGTCAGGAATTGTATAAAAATCTTCAAATGTAAAAAGATTGAAATTCATTGTATATGGCAAACAAACAAGTTGTCTTGTGGCACTTAAACTAACATTTATTTTTTGCACAAGCTTTCGTGGGAGAAAATCCCACTTCATCAAATGCTTTCTCCCATGAAAGCTCATGCAAAAAATAAACGTGTTAGTCTTTAGTGCCACAGGACTCCTTGTTTGTTTTACTGATCTGGACTAACACAGCTACCCCTTTGGATCATGTATGGCTTGATTCTAAACCTTCTAAAATTAATTGACTTCAACATGCTTTGGATGAATTATATGAATGTGCACCTAGAGTAATAGGTAACTTCAGTGGAGCTAATTTAGGTCTACACTGGTGTAGCTGATAGAAGAATTTGGCCCTGTATTTTGGTGTTCTGATGGAGTTTTATGCTGTGTTTTTTGCTCATTGTAGCTTACAATGTGAAGTATGTGCAAAGAACAACCAACCAATAGAAATCTGATACTTTTAGGGAAAATCTAGAGTATTTGAGTCTCTTGGTAGCTGCCATGTTTTTAATAATATGAGTGGATAATTTTTTATTGAAAAATTGTCATCACTAATTCTGTTCAGGAGGAAATTGTGAATACTGATCTGGGTAAAGAAAGGCTTCCAGGAGACAATCTATGTGTTACCATTATTAATGCTTCTCTGAGAACTATAAGAGCTTTGCTATTTAAATTCTGCTTGAATTTAGGAAAGTGGTACACTGAGGCATTAGGAGAGTGGCGTTCAGCTGTCCGTTGGGGCATGGAAACATGCGAAGCCAACTGGATTGATGCAGCTGAGCAATGCAGATGAGCCAGGAAAGATAATGCCAGCAAACTTCCATCAGCTGCCACCATTCCCTGTCCGCATTGTCAGAGAACTTTCCAGGCACGGATTGGTCTGATCAGTCATTTGCGCACCCACGGACCCCCACCCCAACCCCTGGATGACTAGATGGTCTTCATCGTTACCGACAGACGAATGAATGAAATGATGAATGATTTTTATACTTATGAATGACTGCGCTCGATAGTTATTCCCACCACTGAATGACCATTGCCTCTTCTCCTTTTATATAGCCTTGCCTTGAAATTTGTCATTTTCATTCCATGGAGTTTTGTGTAAGTCTGTAGCAATTTAACGTAATGTGAAAGGCACTTTGCTAATGTAACCAGGAAGAAACTTGAGTGCAAAACAAGTCTTGGTGAAAAAAATCCCATCTAGAATTTAATTATCGCAGCAGTCATTTATAGATTGATTTACTTGAGTTTTCCACAGATATTGCTTTAATGTACGTCAGTAGACAATAGGATGGGGAAAAGTTCTCTGTTACAATGACTGTGAGGGTCTGTGGTGGGGCTGGAGAAGGTAATTCATGTACACAAAAGGAAAAAATTCTTTAAACATCCTCTGTGCTAGTTTAAAAACCAATTTATTTGCAGAGGAGGAGGAGTAAATCTGTTACCTGGTGCATTTCTTTTTAATTTTTTTTCTTTATTCTCAGTCCCCTGCACATAGCTACTCCAGCTACGACTCTGGTAAGAATGAGAGCATAGGCAGAGGTGCTGAAGATCTGTCTCTGAACCGAGGAGATGAGGATGAGGATGACCACGACGAACATGAAGATGCTGAGAAGGTGAATGAATCTGATGGTGTAGAAGCTGAGCGACTGAAGGCTTTTAATGTAAGTCCCACAGCATTAATTGCATTGCTTAACTTTACTAGTTTACTTTGGTGCTGATATTTATGGGTAAGTTCATCAATATTAGAGGCACATTAATTTGCAAAAAGATTCTTTTTTTAAAGTACATTAAACTCTCATCAACAAACACCAGATTTACTGTGCTTTATTTAGAATTTTAAGGCAAGTGCCACATTTATCAGTGAGGAAAACTAAGTTGTGTTTTGTGTGTATGTGCATGTTCACCCAGTGGATTGGGGGTGGGGGGAACTACAGCTAGTTTATCGGAACAGTGGTCAGCTCTGTTTGGTTGCTTTCCCATTGTATGTAATTATGCATGATAACCACAAGCAATTTTCAGACTAGGAGAATAGTAAATATGCAGTGCAGTGAACTCAGGGAGCAATCATAAAGTTTAAGTGCTGCTTATTTTCACAATCCATTGTGGTTTATCTCACAATTTCTATACACTACAGACTATTCTTTTCTTGGTTTTTTGTCAGTCCTAAAAAAAAAAAAAAAAAGTCCTTTTAAAGAGTTGTTTGCTTAACATTTCTGGCTTCCCATTACATAGCTCTTCAGTGCACAGAAAAAGTATCTTCCTATCAGTAATCAAGTCTAGGAAGAGAAAGAGAGAAGCCCTCCAAACCCTTTTCCTCTGTCTCCCTCTTGCCAACAGATGTTTGTCAGGCTGTTTGTAGATGAAAACTTGGACCGAATGGTCCCAATCTCTAAGCAGCCCAAAGAAAAGATCCAGGCTATCATTGACTCATGCAGGCGACAATTCCCTGAGTATCAAGAGCGTGCCAGAAAACGCATAAGAACTTACCTCAAGTCCTGCAGGCGGATGAAAAGAAGTGGTTTTGAGATGGTGAGTTCTGATTTAAAACCCAGCCCTAGTTTCCATCAAAACCCCATATGTAAATCCATGGCACTATTTTGTTTTCATCTTAGTGTCTTTTTATTTGGTAATGTCAGGTCAGAGGTTTTTCCCCCTTTTCCTTTTCATCTTTCCTGAATTTATTCCCTTTGTTCACTGATTTAAAAACCACCATGGGAGGATATAGTTCACAGGTCTGTATGAGTCCATAGAAAATGAGAACACAAGCAAAATGTGAGGAGAGCAACCAATGGGAATAGTGTCTCACTTATCTATTTTTTTCTTTTCTGACACCCTTAGAGAGGCTATCAAGTTACTGAATTCTTGTATTAATGTGGAATTTCTTTGGCATTCTTCTGCAAACTGGTCTTCTGGGAGATCCATGAAATCAGAAAATAGGATCCATTGGAGCACTACAGTACAGGCCACAAAAATACAGAGACAGGAAAGATGACATAATTTTTAAAAATCTTCTGTAAAATGCAGGTTCTCATGACATGCACTGACAATGACTTCAAGTTTTAGAGGATTTCTTTTTACTTAGAAATCAGTGAAAGTAGACCCTTTGCTAACTTTTTGAGTTGCCACTCAGGTGTACAGATGGCATTCAATGTTACTAAAACATCCTTGATGGATTTTACAGTTCTGTCATTTATTTCCAATGGTTTATACCTCACTATATATTCACAGACTATATTAGGGTATAACTGGCAGTATTTGTAGACAGTACACATCCTTGACCTCTTGTTTTGCACAAAAATGGTAAGGAAAGCTCTCCTCACAGCTTATCAATTTGTCAGCTTCAGAATCATGAGAGAACTTTAATATTTCCACAACTCAGAAGAGACACAAGGAAGTGAAATCATAACATGTTGCATTTGATTTATTTCTCTTTTTCTCCTTTAGATAAGATAGTCACTTCTTCATTACCAATGTCATTTATCAGTTTAGTGTATCATTTTTTAAAAATGTCATTTGAAAATGCATCCATATATTTTAAGACTGGGTACAGCTTTAATTTTTTCTCTTTCTTTTCATAGTAGCCTGAATATAGTAATTGTGAAGTTCATATGATGGTTTTGAAATGCCAGTTGACAAGTTTAAAAACAAAATACCACATTTGATTGTGTGGGTGCAAGACCATTATAGTATGAGACATAAAATGAAGAGGCAGAACTTTCACTCCTTTGTGAGCTTTTAAGAATTCTAATTTACCATGCAGAGTTATCATTTGAGACACTGGGTTAATGTGGTTTTCAATCAATGGAAGCTTAGAGGGAAAGAGACAAACAGAATGAACGTCTGTTCAAATACAAGTACTGAAGACGGACAGTGTGTCAGGTTGTATAGCCATCCAGAATAGGAGGTGACCAAAAAAAAGAATTAAATATTTTCTTGTAAGTAGCATTTTTACACATTTTATTTTCTTTGGTGGAAGATAATTTAGAAATGAGAGATTGAGGTATCACTGTATTGAATGTTATTACTTGGTTGCAATAGCACCAAAGTACACACTGTATACAACTAGCTAAAACTAGTAAATGACTCTACTGTTGTGATATATGGCCAGATGGTGAATCCTTTATTCATGTTGGTGAGCCTTAACTCACGTGAGTAAGGGTTCTGTTTAAGTCACTGGAGAAGCTAGTGTGAATCACTGTGCTCACCAGTGTGAGCAAGGGATTTACAATCTGGCCAAAAACAATTAGGTTGGTCTGGTTGGTCAGATCTTGTGGTGGTTTCAGTTGCTTCTGAAAAGATGGGTTAATTGCACAGCCGTAGGGTTGGCAGGGAATTACTGCTTCTTCCAGCAGCGACAGCCCTGGTGGCTAGGAAGGAAATATGTCAGCACTGTCCCTTCCTTCACTCTCTCAAACTGAAGCATAAACCAGAAGCTGTTAGAAAGTGGAAAGTCTCCCACTGATTTCTATAGAAAGTAGATCTGGTCATTGGAGCACCAGTGCCATGTGGCCTTCAGGGTTTGTTTTCAAATCATTATGAAAGGTAGCAGCTGTCTAAAAGATGTTATTAAAAACATTCTAATTTTTAAATTGTCTGTAACTCATATCAGAAAGCAATTTTTAAAATACTACTTTGGACAGAGACACTGGACTATCTGATTATTTTAAATTCACTTATCATTTCACCAGAAAAAAAGAATCACTTTGTCTGGGTAACATTTGTGCAGGACTGTCATGAAAAAGATGTGTAGGTGCTGATTTGAATCAGGTGTTATGCTGAAATACAGCAAAACAGGACAATGATCTCCTCTGGAGGTATAGCACCACTCTTGTTGTATTAAATAGGATGTCAGATAATGATCTCCACAGGAAATGCCTTTTTACCCTATATGTATTTTGTACAACATCTTTCATTTTGTTCAGCACAAAAGCTCAGGAGCTGCAAGGGAAAACAGAATAATTTGATGGTGCATCTGGCGTACTTGTGGCACACAGTGATACTTGTGGAATAGCACAACTATCTATTGCTTGGTGCTACCATGTTTAAGAGAAAATGCAAATACTAAGTTTAATTAGTGGAAGACTCTGTGTGGTAAAGAAGATAAAGCATGCTTGCGGCTTTCTTCTGTCACGTATTTGCCATCTCTAACCCAAACACCACCTCTTTCTGCATAACAGGCCAGTTGTAGCTCTGAGGCACTCAGAAAGGTTCACTCTCATGAGTGTTCATGTTGTGGGCTAATGTTCTTCACAGTATAAATATCATGTTTTTAAAGAATTGCTTACAGTTACCCTATATATGCTTATGGCATCTGGCCGTTGCATGGACCCCAAATTGTTCTTTCTGTTAAAAATATTCAGCTGAAAAATTGCTTTTCATGTCTGGAATCTTTTCACTGTTTGATTGTTTAGCTCTTAAACATGCATCACCTTTTTTGTTCTGACATAAACATACTGTTAAAAGGATATTGTCAAAATATTTTCTGTCAATTGTAAAATAATGTTTCTTCTCTCATTCTTTCTGATTTATGTTAATCCATTGGAAAAATAAAACTAGATAATGTGTTTTCTTAATCTTACTGTTGAACAAAGAAGGAGGTGTTTAGTGGGAATGGAAATAGAGAGATCTGGGTTGTAGTCTGTAAAATGGGGCTAATAATATATCACTACTTCATGGGGCTGATGTAGGGCTTAGTTCTATACATATATATAAAGTTGCTTGAGGGCCTCAGATGGAAAATGCTTTTTAAATGGAATGGCCTCCCTGAACTGATCCATTTAGCTATTATGCTCTTCCCCTTCAAATCTTTTTTCCATATTCACCTCTGCCAATATGTGGGAAATTGGATGCTGAGAAAGGCTAGACTGAAGATCAAAGTTGCTATCTAACATCTGTTTACATTTACTATATTGTCTATATTTATATTCCAGAAAAGAAACAAATGTGTAGATGATCCAAAAACAAACTTATGCTCTACTAGCCTAAGTAGCCATGTAGTTTTATTACTGTTAGCCTTCTCCTTCTTCCCTGTTTCACCTATTCTTACACTCATTGCTGCATCAAGGCTTAACTTGCAGCCTAGTTCTGTGATGTGATATGGACCTTCCCACCTACACCCATTACAGTACAAGATCAAGGCTCCACACTGTTAGCTGTTTTAGATAGGTGTTGTGAAGCACGGACAGGAAACAACAAGTCTAAGCCCAATGAGGCTGTGATCATGACTGAGGCCAAATACATAATACCAAAGGGTGCATCATTTGTATTTATTTCTTACAAACTGGCAAGTACAGGCCAACTGTAAATGGCTTTCCCTGTCTAAGCATTAGGACCTTGACAGCAACTCTACCATACAGCACCCCTCATCGCAGTACAACAAAAAATGGATAGTTTCCTTTTTTTTTTTTTTTTTAATGCTTCCATCTTCTTCATTACTTCCATTTTAGTTGTGCTTGTCTGCTGTGTGGGCATAGGTCTATACAGGATTGGGAAGGGAATTGAAAAGTGAAAAATGAGGATTTGGAACTGTGGAAATTACATGGGGTCCAGGATTTTCAAAAGTAGCTAGTACTTTGGAGTATCTTGATTTTTTTTTTTTGGGTGCCCATCTTCAGACACTATAAAAGTGTGTGATTTTTCATAAGATTTTTCTGAAAGTCAGGCCCTTTAATGTGTCTCAAGTTGGCACGTAAAATGATCAGTCATTTCAGAGTTTGGGTTTTGGAGGGAAAAGGAGGAGCTTTCACCAATTTATTGAACTCAGTGAAGTTGAACTCTTGCTGTTGCTGGGATTCACAACCTGCCAGGGCTTTCATGGCTGCAGAGATCATAGGTATTTTCAACCAGATTAAGACCTGACATATGTAGCTAATCCTCATAAATGAAATGGGAAACATTTAGAAAATTACAGCAAATACAGCTTCATACAAATCTATGAATGGCTTTAGACTTTCTGACCCATCCCATACTCCCATCCTTTATCTAATGCTATATCATTTGCCTTTTCAAAAGCAGTTTTTTAAAGGACTTCATCTTTTTTAAAGGCAAAAGACAAAATTCTTGTCTTGGTGAATGAGAAGATTGAGATAATAAAAGGGCAACACTGACTGTTCAAAACAAGCCTGTTAAATACAGCTGGTTGAAAAATGGAAAAGAGTTTTCTGGGGGAAAAAAAAATGTCATTTTGATTTTTTTCCAAGATTTGAGATGAAAGTTTTGGGAATATTGAAAAAAAAAATTTTAAATCTTGAATTTGCAAATTCTCTATCTCTCTTTTCCTTTTTTCCCCATGGTGAAATAAAACCATGGATGATGATATGATCAAAATTCTAAAACAAACAAACAAAAAAAAACCCTTATTTTCCTTTTTCTACTTTTAACCTTTCAAAACTTCTCCAACTTTTGAAAAGCTACTGAGTAACATAATTAGTTTTATTTTTCCTCCTTTGCTTCCTTTTTGTTCTGGATGTACTGCGTATCTGAGCAACGCCTAAGGATCTGTAGCACATATTGCTGCAGGTTGGTACCAAACTGGGTTCTGAGTTGCAAAGGATATTTTTCTATTACATATTGAACGTATAATGTGCAAACAGGAATATGGGATGGTGGTGTATTAAGAATCATAATTAAATTGCAATATATGATATTACAATTAAACATGCTTCTGACAACTGTGAAAAATAACCTCCACAAAGCATGCAAAAAAAGTCTCCTCAGTTTTTCTTTTGCCAGTTGTGTTTAGCTGTGTCTTCTATTTCACTAATAGATGTTGGAATTTGATATTTATCATAGCTTCTACATAAACTGAAAGAATAAGCAAAATATGTCAAAACTCAAGGAAAAATACATTGTTGTAAGCATGAAAATGACCATCAAATTCTTCATATTTTATAAAGTAGTGGGTGTACTGAATAAAAATTGCATCAGTACATCCAATAGAGTGCAGTACTGTACTTCAGTCTGTAGACAGCTCAAACAAGCGTATTGTGTTAGATTTGAATTGCATGCTTCCTAGTGCATTAGAGTGCTTCGGAAAAAAAACCCAACAGATTTCTCAAGATTTCTTTGCAGTCCTAATTCATTAACAAGATGTCGGTGAGTATAAGTTATACAATACTCCAGCATTTGAGATTTTTCTATTTAATTGACATCACTGTGTTGTGTAGGCTGAAAAAAGGGAGAAATGTGTCCAAATGTAAAAATAGCCCAGTTGTGTAGTAGGCAAATATAATTGTTAAAAATCTGTAATTCAAAGATGATTGTTGTTACTCTGTCTTGTAAATCACTTCAGAATTATCATAGGAAAAGGGTTGTATAAGTGCCAAGTCTTAATATAAATATGTAGAGGATTTTGTATATTACAGTTAAAAAAGTTGTAACGTAACATTTGTATTAGTGTTAAACCAGTCTTAAGATATGTGTTACAAGAGCTGAAGCACAATTAGTACACTATGGGTCACATTTGCAAAGGTATTTAGGTGTCTGAAGAGGCAGACAGGCATCCAGTGGGAAATCAGTGGGAGTTAGGTATTTAGGCCCATTTGAAAATCCGACTAGTTACATTTCTGTGTGTTTAGGCACTACATACCTTTGAAAATATGAGCCCATATGCTTTTTGTATTAAGGTAACATTTAAAGTTCATTCCCATTCATACATTTTTACTGGTGTTTGTGAGCAAAGGAGAAAGTATTGTGCATGTGCCTCCGTTCACAAGAAATGTCACCTTGTGTTTAGACATTCTAGTTTTCAACCTTAATTGGCCTAAAATATTGGGGAGTATTTCCGTACAGATATCCTGATGGAAAGCTCAGATTTTCAGCAGCAAGTTTTTGGGGTAGGGAGTGTGCGTGTGTGTGTGTGCGTATCATCCACTCCTTACTGTTAGCTCTATGCTTTTTATGAATTGGCTCAGACCTGCTTGAAACATACATCTTACAGCTCTTCAACCAAATTTCTGTATGAAAAGTTAGGCCTGTATTTGTGCTCTGAGTCAATATTAGCCCTCATGAAATGTGCCAGAACAGCAATCCTATAGACTGCAGCTCTTTGTGTTGAGCAGGGGTCTCAAACTCAAATCACCACGAGGGCCTCATCAGGACAAGTATGTTAGCCCAAGGGCTGCACCACTGCACTACTGAAACCTTTTCATACAACAATATTGCAAATATTGATAATGTTGTTGTAGGCCACAGGAAATGACTTTAGGGGCCACAGGTGGGCTGCAAATTTGAGACCCCTGGTGTAGAGCATGTGCACTAGTTTTATGCACTTCTCCACACTGAATATCTGAACCTTTTCTGTTTAACCAGGTATTGTCAGACTTCATCAATAAATATGCCTAACCATAAAACATGATAGCCAATTCATATTTCATATAGAAATATGGGGTTTGTATTTATATGGTGAAAAGGATATTTATGTTTTCCATGAAGGTATTATGTGTATCACTTTAAACTAAGAATGTGTCTATATCATATTTGAGTGACCTGCACAATACATTTCTGTTATATGCCTGATATGAAATATGATGATGTCTGTTATATTAAGCAAGCAGATAGCATACGCAGGTAAGTCTCTTTTTTTTTTTTTATTCAAGATCAAGCTATACATGTTTTAATTTATTAAAAGAATCAGCCACCATGCAGTATTTCTCCACTGGTAAAGTACACCTGGTTAATTAAATGTGCTATTGGTTATTGATTTACCATCTTTGAATGTCTGATCCAAATCCTATTATAGTCAAGACAGATATTCCACTGACTTCAAATTGTTTTAAATCAGGCTCATAGGTTTTTGACCTTTCATGTTACAGAGCAATTCCATCAGCTAATTTAATTTTATACAATGAAATCTGCAAATATAGCTTCCAGTAGTTTGTAAGCTTTCTGCAAAGAGGAGGGTAGGGAAGGATGCATGACTAGGAATGGATAGAGACTGAGCATGTTCATGCTAGCGCCAACCTCTACTTCTGAATGGAACAAAAGAGCCAACCATTTAAACCAAATATAAAGGCATGCTGAATAGAATGGTGTTGTGTTCACATCATGAATCATCATTTCTTTAAATATAGGTAATTGCCTACACAGAAGCAGTACTGAAGCCACTTCCAACTATCCCAGGGTGTGGCCTGAAAATGGCACAACATACCTGCAATTTAATTTGTGAAGAGTAGAGTGCATTTTCCTGATATCCTTACAAAAGAAATAAGTTGCAAGTGTTGAACTAACAATACTTTTCTAGGTATCATCCCTACTTTCTTGCGTTCAGCAAGATGCATTTGGGGACTTTCCTGCAGTTGAAGAGCCTGTAGAAAAAAGATTAAATTATTTCTGATGACTTTCTCTGCTTAATATTCCTTAGAGGTACAAGTATCAGGTGTGTATTCCCTGAAATCCTAGGTTCAGATCCTTCAGGGGTGGACTTGCTAGTCATCTCTCTGAGCACTGTTCCCTCTAAGCTGTGCATGTGTGTGAGTGCACATGGGTCATGAAACCCATGCACACAACAATATAAAGTGTGCGCAAAACAATTCAACAGTATTAATATTAGTGCACACAAAGAAATTTTTGCATACACAAAGATTTTTTTTGCACACACAGCCTAGGAAAAATTAGAGGTAACATTGTTTCTGAGATGAGTAAATAGAATTCCAATAAGCTTCCTATATGTGAGCCATCTGAACAAGACCTTAAAAACCAAGGTACCATATATGTAGATGGCAAAGACTCAGACTTAAGGCTTTTTGCACAAGGATAGGGAGGTTGTCCTTGGCTAAAAATTTCTTTATCCACCTCTGTTGTGTTACATGCTGAGCACAAGTTGGCTGTCACATTCAGTGGTGTATAAAAGAAAGGAACTATATACATGCAAATACTGCTTTAATTTTACTTACATGGGTACCTATTTATATTTTCCAAGTGAACAAATTCCAGTGCAACTGGCAAGAAAGGGGCAGGGGTGTATGATAGTTTTCATAGGTCTGTCTAACCAGTACTCTTAACAACATCCTTTTCTCACATTTTAGCCATCAATGTTCTCTCTCCATATTAAATTTACTAGCACAGTATTAAGATGATACAGCTATTGTCACTTGTCTCTCTTCCATGTTCTATAGTTTATGTTTTCTTTATTTTGAAACAATTTGTCTTGGGAATCAAAATAGTCTTTCAAATCCATTGTATTGGTGTAGAAAAGATCAGAAGACCTGATTCTCCTTTATTTTGTGTTTGTGTAACTTGTTTTATGCTTGTGCAACTCCAGTGATAGAACAACGTGATCTTCAAACATCTGAGGAAGTGGGATTTTCTCCCATGGAAGCTTATGTGATAAATAAAGCTGTTAGTCTTTAAAAGTGCCACCAGATTCCATGTTTGTTTTTACTGAACTAGACTAACAAGGCTACCCCTTTGAATCCAGCGGTAGGGTTATTCCTGATTTCAGGGCTGGCCCTAGACCAAATGGTCCCTCAGATGAGGAGCATCTTTGGCACCCCTTCCCCTGCATTTGTTGAACTTCTGCATACCTTATTTTTTATTGCATTTGTAACCTATTTCATGACTTTGATGAACAGTTTGCATGCATGATTGATCCCTGTCATATACAATGACAAATTGTGCAAACTAGGAGTTGTAAACCTGTATTTTGTCGGTAATAACAAAAACAGCACCTGAACCTGGGACCCTACAAACTCAGCACCCCAGGCAGTCACCACCCTCACCTGCCCCTAAATCCAGGTCTGCCTGATTTACGGCAGTGCTAAAGTATAAAGAAAACTAAGCTCTGATAATGAATGAAACAGCAATGCTAGGTACTTTCTGACAGAACAAAAGGCTCAATTCTGCTATTGAATCAATATCAAAAGATATTACTAAAATGATCAAAATCTGCAGAATCTGAACCTAAATTAGCCTCCTGAACAGTTATTTTATATTATTTTTGTTTTTGACATGATTCAAGCCTGCACTGAATTTTCCTGATCAGTTTCCTCCAGTTTATCCTTTACAGGAGTGTATCATGTTAGCTATAATGACTGGATGAAAGACAAGAGATTAACACAGCATCTTGCAAGAACTAGATGTTTCTTTTCTGCTCCATGACAGTGCACCCTGTTTTTGGATTAAGTGGTCTCCTCTGACTCTCCAGATGCTAAATGTCAGGTTCTCTATTTTAGGTGATAGATGTTATTGCCAACTTCTAGATCCGTGAAGAGCATTTGACCACTTTATTTTAATGGTGACCAAAACCTTGCTTTATAAATATTTCAGTGAATTTATGTTCCCTTTATGGGAATGTAGTCTGGAAGGATTTGGTTCATTTCAATATCTGGTTGGACATGTAATGTTCTGGCCCATTTATCTGCCCATGGGACTTCACATGGTAGTATTTTTGGGCTTGCTCTAAAGATTTGACTTGGAGGAATTTGCTAGATACTTGCTCCCTGCTTCTGGTATCCTGAAAATCAGCTCTGCCATTCTGTGACTGTTTTCTCATCATCTGGCAAACTCCTTGATCAGTGTACATTGAGGAGTTCCTAAAAATGATGGTATTAATAGTGAGATACAGGCACCTAATCACTGGGGGAGACATGAAAGTAGCATAGTCAAGTGAAGCAGTAATATGATCTATCCTCTGAATAATCTAACAACACTGGGAGACTAAATTGGTCCAAGCTTTACATCAATTTAAAACATCCCTTTCTAATATGGCTTGCTGCCTTGCTTCAGATCTTTGAAGAATGCACATGTTATGACATTAAAATTGTTTGATAGTTCATGACACCAGAATTTAATACCTCAAGCTAAGTATTGGTAACATGTTGCTCATACTTTTGGTATATTGCTCAAAATATAAAATCACATGTGCCCATTCAAATAAACTGTTCTGCATTTGGAAAATGCATGAAAACACTTTAACATTTATGTTTCTGATTCTCAGGGACATGCCATGACATGTACATAATTATTCTCTTCACTGAAATTTGATGAAATTTTTTAGATAATTTTTGCAGGCCATTTACTCAGCAGAAAATAGAGTTAGGCTAACTTATGAATGCTGAGGATCTTACCACCCCACCCCCCCAAAATGTGTGGGTTTCCATAACCATGTGTCTGGCATCATCTTTGTTTGACTTATTTTCTTTATTTCTGATCTATCTTTGTATGTATCTTAATAAAGAACACAGGTTGAGATATTCATTATGAGCTTTGTTTTTCAGTGAAATGATTTTTGTATATAATTACAGTGAAAGGAATGCAAATAGTCTGATTGTCCTTATTTAATTGTTACAGAAAGTCATATTGCATTCAAAGCCAATAATAGAGCTAATAAAATTGTAGGATTCACTAGATTTACATGGCTTATATGTTACTTAGACCTAATACATGTCAAAGATGTAAAACTAGTAATATGAGGTTTTTCAAAAATTAGCTGGAACCTTGAAAGCTACCTAAATTTATAGAGGCCCGACATATGTTACTGTGTCAAAATACACATAGGTTTTTTAAAAGATCATTTTAATAACATCAATCATATTGCAGCAAGAAATGTAAATGTTCATGACATTACATATGGGTGCTGAAATGTTCTGACAATCTGTTATGTTTGAATGATGTTTCAGCTCTGTCATTTTTTTGTGTGCTGTTTTTTAACGAGTTTAAAAACACTGCTCATCTCTCTCGTATGCTGTAAAGGATAAAAGGCTTTTCAGTTCTCTTAGCAAGAATCAGACAACCAGGGTGCTGCTGGAACACAGAATATGCCACTGTCTGTTCAAAATGCAGCCTAATGAGCCAGACTAAATACAATGGACAATAGAGCTGTGGGGGGGTGGGGAAGTGCTTTTGATGGATCTGTGGATCAACTGCCGTTTTAACCTCTAACTAGTATTCATTTTTCATCTTTACAATTTCCATTTCCCCTTTTTGTTGGTATAAATTACATTTCAATGAATGGACCCTCCTGCTTATGTGACCGTTTTTTGTGATCCGATAAGGAAACAGCAGGTCTGGTTATTATCCTAGTAATAATTTTATTTCTTTTTTTTTTTTTCTTTCTTAGTCACGACCTATCCCCTCACACCTTACTTCAGCAGTAGCAGAGAGTATCCTGGCATCAGCCTGTGAGAGTGAAAGCAGAAATGCTGCAAAAAGAATGCGGTTGGATAGACAGCAGGTACTGTGTTATGTGGGGTTTACCACATCCATACTTACAGTTAATGGAGTGAGGGTATCACACAAAGGAGTAGTGCTTCTCTTATATATTTAGTGTTAGCAAAAAATAATTAAAAGCTTATGGATTTTAAATAAATATATGAAAATGCCTTGTGACTATATTGTGTAAGTGTGTAGAAATGTGTTGAGTATATTTAGTGTGAATGGATGGATAAAGAGGTTATTGTACATTTGTGTGTAATAGTTATGTACTCTTTATACAGCCTGCATATTTTACATATAATGATAGATCCACACATAATGTACAGTCTATGTTAAATTTGTATAAAATATACTTTATTTATAGCTATATAGTCTTCCTGTGTGTGTGAAATAGAATGTAAGGTGAAAATAACTACTTGTTCTCAGTAGAAAGGTTACCTGGCTATTTCCCAAACTACTGTACTGTCAGTTCTCTTGTAAATCAGTCTTTTAAAAATTCTTATCAATATTTTATTTTATTTTATTATGTTATTCAGTACTGTAAGCTGTATGTTACAGTTTTTATTATAGTATTTGCACTTTATTTGCTGGGAATGTCATGCTCCCTTTCCAACTGCTTAAAATCAAAGTGGCAGCCAGTCTTAAGTTTTGCATATTTAACTGCTCCAATATCATGATGAAAGTCTGACATCTTTATTTTTAAAGATTTTTCTTGTTTTATTTGATTATATTATAAAGGTAAAAGCTTAAAGACTCCACAATTGTATGGAAACTTGACCAACTCATGGCTGATAAACTTTTTCTTTGCATGCAGTTTTCCAAAGGGATGGATATTTTACCTTTACCTATTTTCTGTAGCCTTTCTTCACGGTCTTTCTTGGAACAGTGGATGCTTAGGATTTTCCTTAGAATGCTAAGAGCTGAAAGTCTGGAAGTGTACGTAGTTTGTCTTTTTGCTGATGTATTTTGTCTTTTGTGACATTTTAATTAATGTTCTGGATATACCTTAAGTTCTATTCATTACAGGTTTGTTTAAAAAAATAATCTAATATCAATGGGTGATTCTTTAGTGGCTATGTTCAGACAGATTTTGAAGATTTTATATTCTATCATTCGCTGTCTGAGAAGCAACAGTGCTCCAGAATGAGTGTGCTTAGCCCACAGAGAAAAGGGAACGTATTGTATTAACAGCAGTTATTTTGGTTGCTGTTTTGACTGGTCCTCCAGGATCACAAAGATGGGGATCAAACCTGATCCTGAGAACAAAGAGATTGACAGTGCAGAAAAACAGAACCCCTAGGATTCCCTCCATAATGTGAAACCCTTTTAAAACTGTAGGCAATAATCTAACTATCAGGAAGGCATTTTCTGTGTTTAAATAATCCTTTTCACCTGCAGGCTTTGGTAGCACAAAGAATAACTTCTTTTAACTTTTATTTGTAAAATGGATAATCTGGAGCAGTGAAAAATTCTCAATTAATCATTTTAGTTAAAAAGGTCATGTTACCATCATAAAGCTGACTACACAGAAGATATGTTGGATTCTTGATCCCTTGCAGCTTTCCCATTCTTTTTGGCAGTAAAGCCTTGGGGTACTGTGGAGAAAATTGTAAGTAATTACAGCGAAGTCACAACTATAATTTTGCATTCTAAAGTTTCACTGTGTGTTTTTTGAAGTCCATGGCAGATTCACTTGAGTCTTATGCCTGTTCACACAAGAATAGGACCCATAGATCCCAGCAATGGAACCTGAGGGGAGGGGAAGTGAGGTTGTAGTGGTGAAAAACAGCTATCATATGTTAAATCAGGGGTATCCTAGCACAGGGCAGTATAGAAATTGCATAGTCCTGGCTGGAAGGCAGGAAGTCAAGAGTGACGTATGAGCATGCTCATTCAATGACTTTCTTAGGGTGTCAAGCCTGAGGAGCCTTGAACTAAAACTGCCCCATCTGTATGAAACTCTATGAAGATCAGTAGTGATACCATCACTTGTCTTGCAAATGAGTTCGTCTGGTATAGGAAGCAAGATATAAGGCATGTCACTGGTACCAGCATTTTAGAATATGGCCTATTAATAGGGTGAGTTTGTGTGTTTGGGGAGGGATGGGGAGACCCAACTGTAAACCAGTAGGAGTTAGGTACTAACTCCTTCAGGCTCCTAAGAAAACCCTAGCTTTAGTTACAAGTCCAGCTGTGCAGAAATCTTGAATGCAATCATGCTGAAAACTACCTGTGGTGCCGACATGGGTATATTGCCTCTGAGTGCAAATGTTGTGCAGTTGTTGATGCACCCTTTGAAGTTTTGCAGCATCCATTTCCCATTAGCAAATGCAGAAGGTGGTGGGTACCCTTCCCTGCCTCTCCCCAAATAATTCAGGGAGCCTACCACTGTTGATGCTAGAATTGTACAGTCCTTGAATTCCCTGAGTGCAAGGACTGGGGTTGTGCCTGGCCCTTATATTGACCGTGTGTGGTAACGACTTCTTGCATGCTCTTCTCTCTCATGAAGCTGTCCGCTTAGGCACATGTCCCTTAACAGGGCATTCTGAGTATGTTGTAAACTAGGGGTGGCCAAACTTACTGTCCCCCCTGAAACCTTGCTAGACGGAGTCCTCTAGACTCACTATTCTGTTACAGGGCAGAAGTGCCAAGCTCCCTGCCCCACTCTGGTGGAAAGAGAACGGGGGTGATACATAGAGGGCTCCCCAAGTCATACTTTAACTGTAAAAGAGTCATATGTGGCTCATGAGCCACAGTTAGGCCACCCCTGTTATGTGCAGTTCTAAAATAGAAGTTTGAAGTTTTGAATTATTTTGCATTACAAAAGTAGTATTCTAAAAATGAGTTGTCAAACTGCGTTAATGAAAATTCAGTCCAGCAACTGTGCAAGTCAACAAAACAATCTAGAGCTCAACTGGTTTTTAGTTGTTTAATCATTGTTAAAGACAAACAGAATTGTTGACTGTACAAAGTAGGTGATAAGTTCCAGAGGAATAGTTGTGTTAGCTTGTTTATAGCAAAAACAGTGAAGGTCCTGTGGCACCTTAAAGACTAACAAATTTCTTCAGGCATCAGCTTTCATGGACTACAACCGACTTCATCAGATGCATGAAGTGGAAACTACTGTTAGGAAGTGTATATACATTTATAAGGGTGAGAAGCGTAGAAATGAGAAGAGAGAAGGCAACAAATGCTAAGAGGGGGCAAAAAATGAAAAAGAAAGGCATGTGCGGTTGAGTTCCATGTTATATTATCCACACGTAATATTTTATCCATGGGGGGCGGGGCGGAAATCCCCAGTAGTGTCTAAAAGGCACCATAAAGGTGCAAGCTTTCTTTGTGTACATCTTATTGTGACAGTGACAAATACTGCATTTATGAGCAACTTTCTTGCAGTGTTCCTGACTACACAATGATAAATGTGGCCGTGATCCAGAAGAGCACTCAAGCCTGTGCTTAACAAGAAACATGGGAGAAGTCATTGGGGCTACTTACTTGCTTTTCTTAATCAGGGCTTTAATTCTTGTAATAACGGAGGACAGAACGAGGAGCAATGGTCTCAAGTTACAGTTAGGAAGGTCGAGGCTAGATATTAGAAAAAACTTTTTTACTAGGTGAGTGGTGAAGCATTGGAATGAGCTGCCTAAGGAGGTGGTGGAGTCTCCATCTTTGAAGGTGTTTAAGGCCTGGCTGGACAAAACCATGATTGGGATGGTTTAGTAGGAGTGGTCCTGCCTCTGGCAGGGGGTTGGACTAGATGACCTATGAGGTCCCTTCCAATCCTATGATTCTATGATTCTTCCTCCCCCCCCCCCCCCATGCAAAAATCCAGTTTTTAGAATAAGGTAGGAAAAAGTAGACTTAGTGAAGGAATCTGTTTTCAAAATATGTGATTTATTAAAATCAGGATAGTAATAGGAAACTAACTTTAACCTTAAATATGGGGAGACTAGCATCCATAATGTTTGTATTACTTGCAGGGAACAAAAAGCTTCATTGAAACATCTTTACTGTGTCATGGCAGCTTCAGCTGTAGTGCTTAAATGTTTGACTGTATTAGATGTTACCCAGCTGCTCTTTTTAGCTTGAATGTATCTAAATTATCTTGAGGTCAAGCTCAAGTGGTTGGTCTGAAATGTGAATAAGTGTGGAAGATTTGCGTACAAGATAAATGTTCAGAGTATTATCATTTCAATTTGTGTTACTCATCCAGAATTCAGTGTTTATATTTTGTAACTACATGGATTGGTCTCACCATATGCTGATATCTGCTGCAGGGAGAAAAGATTATGGATAAGATGCTGGAGTCTAACTGATCTGCCCACAGTCCAGGTCAGGTGGTAGAGTGCAAAATTGGTACAGAGCTCACTTTTATAAGACAGTGGTCCTTCCTCATTTCTGTTTGTAATCAGACCCCTAGCATGGATTCTCAATGGAGATGCTTCCAGGTTATGATCTGAAGGCTTCTCTAATTTATGTGGGGCTTCCAATGGCCAAAACTGCAGCTGAAATTCATTGTGGTCCTTTTTACTTTCTTCTTTTGCAGCAGGGAGGGAATATGTATCATTAGATCCTCTCTGGCACTGAAAAATTAGGCTTACCACTGCGGTGATCTTCTCTGAGTTGGTCTTAAGCGGTCTAAAGGCCATATTTTGCTGATAGTGAAAAGCAATGCTAAGTAGTTACATTGAGCCATAGGTCTAGTCTGTTGTGAAATGGACAGGTTTGAATGACAAAATAAAAACATATTTTCTATACATACAGTGCATATGGTGAATGGGTATGTCACAGTGGCAACTCTTATTGTATTCTTCATATTAGGAACTTAGTTATAAGGAGGTTGATTTAGACTGATGGGGAATGGATATGCATATAATAAACCATGGAACAAATTGCCTCCTCATTAACCATTTAAGCGATCTGCAAAGAAGTTGTGATGACTATAGAAGCATCAACCTTTGTGTACAACACTATATCCCAAAGGGTTTCTGAGGGAAGGTACCTGGTGCGGAAGGCAGCTGTGTAGAAGGTAACTCATGGCCATGGTAGTGCTGCTGTGCAATCTTAAATCTTAGCTGTTTCTGAATTTCTTCATTTTAGCACTTCAAGGGTGGAGTGCATAACAGAGGTGTAGCATTATCTTACAAAAGCACACCTCCATAAATGCAACACAGGGGCAAGTTGGGCATATGGTTCCCAGTGAGAAAAAGAGCACTAAGGATTGGCCATGAGGTCCAAAAGCCAAAGCAGAGAGGGTTACCCAGATTTCTAGTAGCTGCCAGCGGATTAAAGAAATTCATTCACAATGTCCTGACTGTGATATATGTATATCTGTATGTGTGTATGGTTCACTTTGTATGCAAACTGATATACTTGGCAAGATCTTCAGGTAGTGTGAATTGATGTAGTTCCACTGACCTCTGTGGAGGCAAACTGGTTTATACCATTTAAGGATCTGTCCCATTACACACACAATATTATATACATGAGTAATATTCATACATATCTCTGAAGACAATGGACCACATTTTCCCCTAGATTCAGGCTTCTGTGTGCCTCTCAATCAAAGTGACCTTCAAGTCAATGTACCTTGCCATGGGAAGGACCACCTTACCACAG
Source organism: Podocnemis expansa (assembly GCA_007922195.1). Taxonomy (NCBI): domain Eukaryota; kingdom Metazoa; phylum Chordata; order Testudines; family Podocnemididae; genus Podocnemis; species Podocnemis expansa. Next base: position 8,147,459 of record ML682005.1, read on the forward strand.
GGAAGATCCTCTAGGCTTATAGAACCAGCACAAAGTCTTATACACAGTTTCTCACCCTGTGGCCAGCAGAAAGTGTGTGGAGCCAGGATGCCATCAGATATCTGAGACAAGTCCAGCACAAAGTTAGCCAAGGATCAAAGGATGCAAAGGTGTTTTAAATCCACTTTTGTACCCCGTTCCTCCCCAGCTACACTGTGTGCCCCTTGGCCATCTCCAATGATTTAGCCTGCTATATATTCACCACTTTTAATTTTCAATTCAATATTAGAACAGCAAGCATTCATTATTTCATGAGAAATCATTTCATCATTTTAGTTTCATTATGGCTAAAGAGCTATGATTTTTAAACTAACATGCTCTTCAGAGTGCTGGGGTGTGACTATTGTACAAAATATATGAATTAAAAAGTAAGCTTCTATAGATTTCCCCTGTTAAAAAAGTAAATATAAAGTATACAGCTTCCTTTTAATTAGATACCAGTTCTGAGTAATAAAAATCAGCCACCTTCCTAGTCAGCCATAGCTGATGTCATCATATATCCCCTGCACAGAAACATCAGAATACTATATGTCATGCAAAAGCCAGAAGTCCAAATTAGTTTAGTTTTATTGAATTCAACTATTATTTGTTATTGCCTATAAGGCAAATGTGAGATAGTACGAAGCTATCAGAATATGTGTTTGTCTCCATCTATGCATGGAAGACAATTTCTCTTCCAGTGAAGAAACCAGTTATATTTAGCTTTTCTTTAATTCTTTATAGAGTATCATAGATTTGTGATACCTTAGACAATTCGATGTTTAATCTCTTCCGATTTGTCTCTAGCTTCATTATTCTTTCAGCTAGCAAGAAAAGGATCTATTTATCTAAGTGTTGAATCTTCTCCTGATTTAGTCACAACATTAGGATGGAGTTTCACATTACATTTCTGAATACTGTGGAAATCATCAGGTTTTTTAGATCTTTTTTTCAATCTGTTCATCATTTAGCCTTTTCATTGCCTCTTAAGTATATATAGCAAGTTATACAGTGCTTTACTGCAACTGTTACTACTTACACACATTTTACAAAAAGGAACCGCCTTTCCTTCAGACAGAACCCTACGTGTAGCAGGAAGCCACGGCCCCCCTTGGAGATAGCCCAGAAAGAATTGCCTGACTGCAGGGGGGTGGAACCAGGAGCGGCCTGTCAGTCAGGCTGGAAGCAGAAGGGCAGGACAAGAAGTATAAGAAGGGAGGCAGGCAGCTCAGTCCAGCTCAAGCCATGGAAGAGGAAGGACATATCTCTGTTCCCTCCTGAACCTGGGCCACCCTGTGGGAAAGCAGAGCTATGGCCTACAGACCCAGGCCCAGGCCTCTGGCAGGGGCTGCCCATGGCTGGAGACTGGGAAGTAATGCCCGAGCCCTGGGCTGCCACAAGCCCCAAGGAGAAGCCACTAGTAGGGAGGCCCACTGGGGCCCTTGAGTCACCTCCTGCGGGGGGCTCAGAGCCCCAACCCACTCCCTGCGACTTGGAGAAACTACCCCTGGCTGGTAAAGACCCCCTGACCACCCAGATGTGCGACCTGAAGGAGTTGCCATCCGCTGACGAACCTGATGTGCTACCAGACCTGCCACCGCCTGACGAGACGGAGGGGTTCTGCAACCTACCTCTGGGCAATTACCCTGAGGAGCCAGCAGATGAGCCTTCAGCTGAGGCACTGCCAGACATGGGCTCAGGATTGACCCAGGGGTCAACCCTCTGCTAGGCCCCCCACCTCAGGGTCAGCGTGTTACAGCCAGGACCCTGCTGACCCCTACATGGAAGCCTCAGGCCCTGCTGGGGCCCAGGGCTGGGATGCAGTGGAGCTGTGCGACCCTACGCCTTCACTGATTCCTCTTCCTGCACCGCGAGCCCCCTTGCAGATCATGAACACAAGAGGTGGCACTGCCATTTCCCACGAACCCTAGAGACTCAGCCTGTGAGTTTGCCCTACGAAGGGGCTAGAGACTTGGTACCTAGCCCTACAGAGGGTCTGAGACTGTGACTTTGCCCTACCAAGGGGCTAGAGACTTGCCGGTCCTGCCCAACAAAGGGCGGGGACCCAGGTTAGCCACCCCCTCCCCCTCAGGAGGGTGAGCAGCCGTGTTGCACTATGACTTTTCATAATGTGATTTGTAGCTGTGCAGATTACCTGCTAGTAATGTCCTAGGGCTCTAAAAGATGATGATCTGCACCCAGAGGAGGTAAACATTTGAGAATCCCAGGTCTACGCAGTACAGAGTAACATAAATGAAAGGTAAATTTACAAAGATGCGGAGATTTTAAAGAACAACCTCTGCCCTGCTTCCATGCCAATTTCCTGCAAAATAGAAGCAAACCTACAGATTTGAATGCCATAGAAAAGGGTGGGGAGTAAAGAATTCTGCATCATTTATTAATTTTAACAGTCTTGCTTTTAGCTACTAGAGAAGTAGAAGTGGATGACTGTTAGGTTTCTGACAAAGCAATTATGGCCTAGACACATATGCTGGGAGCTGGCCTGACATTTGCCTCTGGACAGTTGTCATAGTAGCAGCCTCAGTAGATCAGCTTGATACGAATGCATGCTGCAGAGTGGATAAAAGTTCTGCACTAATGCAGCATAGCTGAATGTTAATAGAAGTGCATACATACTGCCACTTAGCTGAAGCCACTGCTATTGTGTTTCGTTCCATTTGTCTGATTACTAAATGTTCACTTTTAAAGAAATTCAGGTTTGCAAGGTTATGTTAATGATCCCACCCCCAGCCAATGTGTGGTGCCGTTCTCTTTAGGTGACTCCAAGTTAAGAAGGGGGGTGATGCTGGGGGAAAACTCTTCAGGTATAATTTTGTTAACAAAAGAGATGTCCAGTTGCTATGAACCAGGAGCAGTCTATGTCTCCATTAAGAAAGGAAGAAATTATCTCTGGACAAAGCATATGTGATTACAAAACTATTTTGGAAAAAACAAGTTTGTATGCCAATGAGCAAATGGACAATTCCAAGACCATTCTATCAGTTTTTCAGCAATAACAAGGAATTAAGGCCTCTAATCCTTTGTACTTAAGGACTGAAAGATGGAATCTCAGCACAGCCATTCATGCATGGGTTCTAAATCTTGGCAGTGAGTGGTTATCTCCTGGATCATTGTTCAGACTGTAGGAAAAGAAAATGGAGGATACATAATCTTGTGTGTGTGTTGTACACTGCAGCTCCCGGGAGGAAAGAAGAAGCAAATTACAGAGTTCCTAAGTGCATCTTTTTATTTATATTCATTTCTGTCTCAAGCTGGGCAATAGTAGTTGGAGGAAAAGAAAGCATGCAAAATACCTCCTAACAAAAAGGCTAGACAGGGCTTGTAAGGCAATGACGCTAGTAAAGAGTGGTTTGAGACTACACTGCCCTGATTGGGAGCAGGGAGGTGATCTGTCCTAGGAACTCACAATGCCTCCTAGAGCTCCTTGGCATGCAAGTGTAGCCTTTCCACAAGGGCTGGGTTCAACATCTAGGGATTCCTTTCAACAATACAACACAAAACCCCCATCCAGCAACCTGAGGCAGTTACACAGTTCCCCTCTTGTGATCACAGAGACTGAGAAAAGAGATTTCTATAGCTAGGGGGAAAGTAACCTGGCATGAAGTTGGGAAAGTGCTGCAAGCAGGATTCATATGCATAAATCTGGGGGGGGGGGGAAGTACACCCAAGAATACATGGGGCAATTTCATTTTGCTTCAGGTTCTTAAATCTAGGAACAAAATGTTCCTTTAATGTGCTCCTCCCTTCACAGCACATAACCCATAGATGTTGTCCTTAGGCCAGATCCAGATAGGTGCACAGCTGCAAAGTCTACCTCTAACCCTGGCTGGAGGGAAGGGGGAAGGAAGGCACCTTGCTTGTTTTCTCCCTGCTACCACCCACCACTCTGCTACCCACTCTGCCAGCTGGTTGTTGCTCCAAAGGCAGCCCCACCAGTTGCTCACTGCCACTCCACACTCCAGCCAGTCCATTTCACACCTTTTGTTAGCTCCTGCTGCTGCACTGTGACGTCTGCATGTCGGTCTCTTGAGGTTTCATGCAGCAAACTGTTTGCCAGCTCTTAGTGGGTGAACCTCGGTGCTGAGGCTGGGTGGGAACGCTCTCTTGAAGTACGGGATTTCAGTTCTAGGACTTAAAAAACCAAAAGGTTCCTAATGGAATCTGAATTATCTCTGGCTTTGAACAGTGGAAAAGGGCAGGTTAAGCCACGGCTGGGGCTCCTAGGCAGATCCCTCCTCTGGGCAGGAACACCTGTCCCCTTTCCCCATCAAGGGTTACGAGGCTCTGGCATCCATACCTCTTGCTTCACCAGCTCAGTTTAGATGATAGTGACCCTTCAATGAGAGCAGGCTAAGAGCAGTTCTGCTGCTCTTGTCTCATTCAGCGACTGGAACATTTCATTACCCTGCAAAACACTAACATGATTTGTAACCTAACGCCTACCAAAGCGATCAGATGGGCAAAACTGTCACATCCTGCTGCACATCTAAGCAGGGTGGGCATGCTCAAAACAGTCTGGCCCTGAAGTCTGTTCCCCATTCCTCAGCCAACTTGGCTGGGGACAGGTCATTCAGACCTTTGCTTACACAAGGGGAACATAAGTGTTGGAACAGCCTTTTCCAGGGTGCAGCTTTTTCCTGTACTCCCTCTGCAAGCCAGTTTGGAAGGAATGGGGCTTTGCCTGCTCCTGACCCCCTTTGGAGCATCAAGTCCTCCTGGAACAGCACAGAGAAAAGACACTGCAACTGTGGCTAGTACATGGCAGGATTGGAAGGAAAGGATCCTTGAGCCATCATTCTGTGGTATATCTGCAAAAGGATGTTGCAGAATCAGGCTTGAAATGTTTTGCATTTGAGAAATGAGAGGTTTGTTGAGTCTTTTAGACTATAAAAGAGCAATTAGAAAAATATTTTCTATTCGAGGGAATTAAAATCATTAAAAATGAGAATGCTAACATATGTAAAAGATCAGAATTTTCAACTTTAGTCTATGCATGTCAATAGATGATGTAGAATACTTAGCACCTCTGAAAAATCAGAATACCTGATATCAGTGCAAATAAATACTTCAGTGTCTGAATAAGGATTCAAGTATCTAATTTCAGGCAGACAAGTTGGATAGTTTGTGACCATACATTAAATAAGCATCTCTGAGAATAGTTTGGCATCCTCTCATCCATTCATACAGGTTTTTTTGAGTTAGGCCTTTTTCCTCTCCCTCTACATCACCACCCAATGATAATTTCACCTTTGAGTTGGAGTACAATTTCTTTTCATTCTTCCAAATGATATATTCTGCCTGCTGAGGGACAAAATGTTGTGCAGGCACATTTAATTGGTTAGGGATTATCATCAAGAGATGAAACTATGTGCAGTAATTGTGAAATTTAGCTTCCTAACTACAATACCATGGCTATATGGTCAAGTGGAGGAATATAAGCAGTCAGAATCATAATTTAAATCCTGTTGCCTTTCAAGTTAATGGGAAAACTCCTAGTGATTTCACTTTTGTAGGATTGGGCTCTTTGTTAATAAATCAGTTAGAGTGGAATGTTGGATATTGCAGACAAAAATATTCCTCAGCCAAAATTGTGTTAAGCTGAATACATATATTTGACAAAAATAATGCACCATTCAGGAAGTTGCAAATAATTTCATACTTTTTGAGCACTAAGGGTGAATACTTAATTTTGACTTTTAGTAGATGAGAATGATTATGGATTCGTTTTTTCTCTGGGGTTATTTCTCTTTGTGGTTCTCCAGAAGAGCCACTACACAGCAGAATCTGAGTACATATGGCTAGAATAGAAGCTGGTGGGCTCAGGGTAGGTGCTAAAAGTCCAGAGGAGTAATAAAATATTTGAAGTGTCTTAGTTTCAACACCATAACTTATCTGAAGCCTTTGGAGCAGAAGGATAAGGGCTGGATGGGCAGGTGAAAATGGCCCTGGCAATACTTATAGACAGTCGCAGGTGGTGGTCTCTATCCTTCTTGGGATGCCAGGATAGTGTGAACAGGAAGCCTGTGTAAGAATCATGGGTGGTTCTTTCCCCACCAGCCAGTTAAGAAGGAAGCATGAACACAAGGGTCTCTGCTACCCAGATTCACAGTATCACAAATTAAGTAATCCCTTACACCTCGGTATCACAGTGAGAGATCTCCTAACTGTAGCACAGAGCAGAAAGTATGTTTTTGAGAGTGAAGCCTTGTCTACACACAAGCATGCACCAGTTTATTTAAATTGGTTTAGTTAAACCAGTACAAAATCCTCGGTGTGAACATAGGTTTCAGCAAAACTGAAATAAACGGTCCCTAATCCCCCTGAGTTAAAATGAAATAAACCACCTGTAAACCAAAAGAAGTAGCACTTGGAGGTCAACTAGATCTCTTAAAAATTGCATCTTTAGTGAGACTGGTGCAGCATTCCATGTAGACAAGCCCTGCATCACCAAGTTACTTATGTGCGGCAGCAACAGCAATATTTGTAATCCAGATGTTGGCCAGAATCCCCTAATTAAGACATCTTTCAAAGTAAAAATAATATAAATGTAATATTATGTGGGAGCAAGAACCAAATACACTGCCCTATTGCATCACCAAGTGTTAGAGGCCCAGTGCTGTGTGTGGCCTGCAGCCCAGGCAACAAGTCAGAAGAATTCCTCTCTAAAATAAGGAAGGTTGGAGTACTGATCTTTAATGCAGTGCTTAAAGTCAGTGCTTGTTATGTGTGATGTTTCTTATTAGCCTTCTTATTGGCTTCTGTAGTTAAACAAATCAGAGACTGTACCTTCCTTAGGCTGGTAAAAGGTTGCTTCTTCATTATTTCTCCTTATGTCTAGTTTGAAGACTCACTGACTCTCCATGAGGGAATGATGGGGTCATAGCCCAAGAGCATCTCCTGTTTATTTACTGGCTCTCATTTTAAAATGTAAAACAAGCAAGGACTCCTGTGATGCTTTTAAAGACTAACAAATTTATCTATCTCATGAGCTTCTGTGGAAGAAAATCTCACTTCGTCAAACACTTAAGTTCCCCATCTTCAAAGCGTCTGATGAAATGGGATTTTATCCCACAGAAGCCCATGTGATAAATGAATTTGTTAGTCTTTAAAAGTGCCACAGGACTCCTTGCTTGTTTTGTTAAACTAGACTAACATGGCTATCTCTTTGGAATTTTAAAATGTAGAGGTCTTAATTTATCAATACAAACAAGGAGTCCTGTGTCTCTTTTAAAAACTAACAGGAATCTTGGTTGTTTTGATGAACTAGACTAATGTGGCTAACGCTTTGGTACTTTATCAATGTTGATGATTTGAGGCTTGGTTCACATACTCTGCAGTAGCAGGTCAAGTTGAAATTCATAACAGCAGACATTTACCTTCTCTTAGGGCCTACTTCCCTCTTCTGGTAAATGTGTTGTTTTAAAGAAGGGTCCAGAATGTATGTATTGGCTTGTAAGATTATTTTTCTATACATTATAAAAGTCACCAGAGGCAATATATGAAAGCACACATCAAATGCATGCAAGGAATTTTAGTTTTCACAAATTTACAGTTCAAATTTAACAAGGCAGTCTTGAAATGGAGTGCCTTGCATCTTGTCAGTTTCCAAAGGGATAGCTGTGTTAGTCTAGTCCAGCAAAAAAAAAAAAAAAGGAGTCGTGTGGCACTTTAAGACTAACAGATTTATTTTTCGCATG
>ML682005.1:8160194-8175727 GCA_007922195.1 Podocnemis expansa
CCTCGTGGGGTCCCTTCCAACCCTATGATTCTATGATTCTATATTGGCTTCCAAAGGCCCTTGGAGGATGCAACAAACCACACAATTCTCTTCTATGCAGAACTCTTATTCTTTCCCCCAAAACACTTTGATTCAAGTTTGTTTGTTCTCTCAGACTTTCTTTTACTTATATTCTAAGAAGAGATGGACTGGAAGATGCCATTCTTTATCCAGTGCCTCATTTTTATGATAGGTATCATTTAATGGCTCTGCTATTAGGGTTACTCTGGTGGTCTGCTGGTAACACAATAATAAACCTGCTCTCACATTCCTTTGCTCCAATCTGTTTTGGACTTTGAGCTCTGTGGAGACAGCACAGGGGAAGAAATATTTCACATCCTCTCCAACTGCTTGCCTCTGGCAGGCTGAATGAATAAGTGCATGTGTCTGGAGAAAAATGTCTTTAGCCTTCCTTTGCACTGGGAACATTGGTCACAATATGAAGTTTAAATGATGAAAATCTAGGAAGCTCCCTCTTACCAATATTTATATGATGGGTGTATGTGTGTACATGCACACTATATGAAAGGACCATTCTACCAAACCAAGGACCAAATCTTGGTTTTAGCATGAGATCTGAGCAAGACCTTGTGCATTGTTGTGCTGCCTCTGGATCTCCCCAAGAACATGGTTGTTGCTCAGCCACAAGCTGTCTCTTGTCTCCTCACTACTCTCAGGAGGAAATTTCCTGCACCAGGCCTACACCCAGAGCAGCACACCTCCCTGACACACACGCTAGTGTCGTGGGGGGTTGGGCCAAAGCTTCCCTTTCTGCTTGCCCACTTCTGTGGAGATCACTCTGCTTCCAGCATGGCAGCCCTTCAGCTGCTATCTCAGTTTGAATACATGAGTCTCTTCCCAGTGAATATTTAAGCAATGACCAAAATAGGTACATTACTGAAGTGCTGTGCCCATTTTAATCACTCCACAGAAACCAGTGAGGTCTTAGCCCAAATTCAAAGACCTCTGAGTTGGTGGTTAATTCCAAATATGCAAAGGAGATGGAATCCTACCTGTGGCATGGCAGAAGAGATTCTTAATCAGGAAGCAGCAGTCTTTGGGCACATCATTTAAAATGACATCAGGGAGGCATTGTTCTTTATTCTGCACAATCTGCCCTCCTGGCACAACTGCTGAAACCCATTTGCAATTGCAGCTAAAGACATTGGTTCAGAAACTTTTAGTTAGTTAAGTTAGCCACTTCATCCCTGGGGTCAAAACTTTAAGCCATATACAGATCACAGTCATGTTTCAGCATTTAGTTGTCTTAATTTTCATAACACAAAAAAAAAACCCCAAAATCAATTTGGCCAGGGTGTTCGTCTCAACTCAACACTAAAACATGGTAGCAGGAACTGCAGCATTAAGTGGATTAACTAGCAAAACACCTGCCCCAATTAAACTTGGCTCAAGCTTCTGTCATTAGTGTCTCCTTCTCAATAGTAAACAACGATGCATTTTAAATGGAAAGACTTTTGTATCATTTTGTCAGCTGGTTGAAAATGACAAAGGTGTGGGGAACACCACTATCCTAATCTGCTTTCTAGACTTTCACTAAAGAATGGTAGACTTCTCCCAGGTGCTGTAGATACTGATTAAACATTTGGCAGTTTTTTGTTTGGGGAGCTGGAGCCCACACTCTTCAAACAAGCAAATGTCTCCTTCTCCAGTAACTTATTCCTGGCATTGATCACCCACTTATGGCTTCTGGGTCTGATTTCCAAATCAGACATGTCAAAAGAAGAAAAAAATTGTTCTGCAGTCAGAGTGGATAACTAGTTAATTTTTCATGCTAGCATCAAGATTATCCCTTTGCACTACTACTTAAACAAAAGAATTTTCATCCATACCTGCTGCTCTGATCTTTTTAATTTGTTTACCCATGCCTATTCTGAAAAGATCTTCCATGCTGCAGGGGAAGTAGCAGTGACCAAAGAACTAGACTGACACACTGAGGTATGGAAACATTCATCTTTTTTAATATAGATATATTAATGCAACCATTTCAATCTATAGATGCAGTTCTATTAGAAATGTAGGAGAATGAGATCCATTTTCCCTTCTCTTACACAATGGCAACTTTGATTTTTGATATTTTTTTCAATGGCAATCCTGTGTTTTTCATTTTTTGTCAAATTTTGACATCTATAGATAGAATGTGACTCGTGTCCATGTGATGCTGGCAATTCATTTTAGTATTTATAACTTAATGCAGAAGGAATCTGCTGCTCTTCTAAACTGAAACAGTGGTGCAAAGCATTCTGATCTTTGTTCTCTAGGCTGTGCCATAAAGACTCTTAATGTAAAATTGTATTTGCTGTTTTTATCCTTAAAATATAAGTAATCCAAGGAGTTTCAAATACTGAGCTAGAGAGGAATCAAAGCTAAACAGCTAGGCTTTTTGAGATGCACATTAAATGCTATATACTATATACCTTTGCATTTCTTCAAAGCATCTGATGAAGTGGGATTTTTTCCCACGAAAGCTCATGCAAATAATAAATTTGTTAGTCTGTAAGTGCCACAGGACTCCTTGTTTGTTTGTTTTATCAAATACTGTAGTATGTGCAAAGGCATCTGTATTTCACTGTATAATATAATGACCATGCCAGAAAAGTCAAAGCAAAGTTTGTGTTGTCCTCATAGTGATAGTCAAATTCAAAAGTTCCATTTGGTTCAGGCAGTAACCTGAAGGTTTGCATGAATATTTATCCTCAACAGACTATCCAAACCTCTTTGGTTTGCAGAATGGGACTTCCTATCTCACAGGAATAAGGCTCTCTAATGGGATTTCTATTAGGCCCCACTGATGTTCTGTCTGGATATACTACAGTTACAGCTTTTGTTCTGGTACCTTGGTGTTTTCATCCTGACAGAAGCATCTAAAAGTGAGAAAAATAATAGAGGTAAAGTTATCAACACATTTCCAAACAACAAAAATGTTTGGTTTGAGTTTTAAGGAACAGTTCAAGTTGATTATTTTATCCTTAACTCATCAATTGCTGGAGAAAAACAGTCCTTCTCTTGGCCTGTACTAATACTCAGTTCTCAGCCCTGTCTTGGTCACTGGCAGGGACTACATTGACTGAATTTGTAGCACAACCAATATTTAAGAAACAGAACCTTTGCATCTCTGAACAATGCCCCATATATTCCAAGTAGAATCAGTCCTAATCACCAGACCTGCCTAGAAAAAATTAACTCTCATCGGACTTTAAGTGGAATGAAAATTGAAAGTGTCCTCTTGAGCTAGCCAAATTGGGGGGAATCACTTGACATAGAAGTCTTTCTTTGATGCTAATCAGAGAGTATGAGTTTCTTCTACTAGTATCCGTAAGGGTGCTCCACTCTTGGTATTCATGCTCCCTAGACGTTTTCAATCAGACTCCATTCAGACAACTCTTACGCTGTTGGCATCTTCATTCCCTACACTGAGTCTGTGTAAAGCTGTTCAGGCAAATCACCTCAATTCCTTCTCAACTGTCTTGACCTGAGACAGAACTAATGTGTCTGTTTCTTGCCTCCCATGGTGGTTTTGGAGCATCTTGTTAGTTAGCTAGCTAGCTAGTTAGTTGAATATTTGTTTAAAAAAAACCCTTTTCCTGGTGGGAGTCTCTATAAGCAGGAAAATCCTCCCTATGAGGGACATGTTTGCTTCACTAATGTTCAAATGCTGCCTGTCAAGTGAAGAGACCATCCTAGTCAGTGATGAATATTTGATGTGTGTTTGCTGCTAATCACACATGCTACAGAAGTGAATCTTCTTGCTTCCTAGCAGAAATTTAGAGCTTGTAAGAACCATAAAATCAAACTTCAGCTCCTCATGATGGTGCATGGGATTTCCTTACAAAAATACTTCAGTCACCAGTCAGATCTATGGCAAATGAGAGATCTTCCTCAAGGCTTGGTACCATATGCAGGAAAGGCTCCTTTGGCACAAGGGACTCAGAAAAATGCCATGGCTATAAAACTGAACAGGGTGCTGGAAAGACCCTAGTATCATCTCCAGGGAACAGTACTACGCATACAGGATTGGTACTGTTGTCTTAGACTCCACTTTTGGTGCCCATAAGTATCGTGGTACCCTGTAAGCCTTTAATTTTATTGACTTCAACATCAAAGTGTCCTGAGGTCCCAGTACTGTAGGATAAAGATAAACACTTGGTATCACATTATCTCTCAGTACAGCAACATTCTTGGCAATGAGGGACTTCAGATACCAGAGGGAAATGGTGGTAACCGCTAAACCAATGTTTCTGTTGTTAGCAGATACCAAGCATCTCTCAGTAGCAAGAACCTCTTGGTCTCTGGATCCTTTTATGTCCCCAGTTCTGTGTCCCCCTTATTCTCTGGGAGCTTTTCCATTGGAAGAAGAAGAAGATGACAGTGATAATGTCTTTTTCTTTGCTTCTTCCATTTCAGTGACGGGTCCTCTGGTACATACTTACACTAAGCTCTTCCCTTGAAGGGGCAGGGACTATGCTCTAGCACCTTAATGCTCCTGATGGGAGAACCTGGGATGCTACCATTTTACTGCATATGAGTCTCATTGGCAATACTGGGATTCCTGTGTAGCCTAATTTTGGCTGTTCCTAAGGCTCCATATGTGTCCTTTCCTATCATGACAATAGGAAGATCCTAGCTTCCCTTTGGCAGCACCAGGAGGAAACATTTGGGGAGAAGTTGTCCAGGGAAAACAAACAAGTCATACCTCAGACTATCTCATCCTCTGGTGGATCATACCTTCCCCCCATTACCTGTATGATGATTTTTGCCAATTCCAGGATCTTGTTAAGCAGATGGTTGACTCTCTGAAGATATTCTTCAAGGAGGTCAGGGAACCTCTACACAAGCTGCTGGATATTTTGTTCTCTGTGACTTCATCTAGAGTTGTCTTCCCCATTAGCAAGGGTCTACTGGAACCCACTATAGCCATCTGGCAAGCCCTGGCTTCAGAGACAGCAACTGGTGAGAGGGTGACAGTAAATATTACGTCTCTTCAAAGGACTCTGAATTTTTCTCTCACCCATTTACCAATTCTCTGATGGTTGATATGGTAAACTTATTAAGGTGCACATTCAAGGAAACTGAATTAAGGTTGCATACCTATCTAACAGCAGAATTGTGAAGAGTAATTATTTAAATAATGTGATTCATTTTTATTTTACTTTCATTGAAAAGTCAGGGACGTAAATCAATACTTTGCAAATGAGAAAATAAATGATATGTGGAAAAAAATGTTCTCAATACTTCTCAAGCCTTATTACAGTCAGTTGAGGTTGAAGAAAGTTACTACACATGAAAGCTTGTGTGGTTTTTTAGTCTGAACAATTTTTCTTCTGTTTGAAACAAAATGAGATCATATGCAAATGTTAAGATCTGCAGCTTGTCTCTCTGATCACTAATCTTCATTTAGATACTTGTAACCTCAAAGTGGTGTTTTAAAGGAAGTGTTTATTGAAAAAAAAAAAAACCCAAGCTATTCACATATAAAGATTTAACTTACTCAAAAAGAAAGCATCAAGCGAAATGAGACAAAAATTATATTTACTTTTTTCCCCCTTTCCAGTTGTCTAGAAAAAGATTTATTGTGGCTCAGTGGCCGTTAAAAAGCTAGACATCTAAAAAATTATTTATTAGCCTACTATGCCATTCATTGTATAGAAGTAGCAGATTAAACACATTCTGAAATATTCATTTTCCTTTCATATTAGCACTTATATACTTCAATAGGAAAATTTTATGAACTTTTTATAAGCCAGTATCCTGTTTTGGGTGCGTGGAGAGAAAACAAATATGTAAGGGAATATAAAGAATAATTGCAAACACCCAGACTAAACAGTGTGTATTAATTTATCCCCTAAGGAATATCGGTCCTGTGCTGATCCACTGCACACTGTGAGCATCCCTGGCTCTTATGCAGGAGAGCAGCACCAAAGTAAGAAGGATAAAATCTACAATATGGTGGTGGTCTGTGAGACCAGCCTTGTACAATCACGGTTACAACAAATGAACCGTACTAGCAACCACATGTCTAGTGCATCCCCATGCATGTTTTTTGCTCAGCAGAAATGCATTCCTAGTGATTGACTGATGGATCCTTCTGGCTATTTTAGGGTTTTATAGTGTTGCCTATCACTGCCGTATCTGAACAACTTTCACATAAAATCAATAGCAACAGTGAAGACCCTACAGGACTTTATAGTATTTCTTTTTTTCTTCTTTCTTTTCAGGGTCAAAATCCAGTTTTGAGTTAGGGTTCTTAGTGTAATGTTTTAAGAATTCATTAATTTCCCCTTGTTATTGGGGCAGAAGGGGGTGTCAGTGTAGCAACAAAGAGAAATGTACCATATATAGTGTCTCTCCTCTGGCTTGTGGAACAAGCAGCAGTGTAACAATGTTCTGTGGGTATATCTACAGCACATCAGGGAATGTGCCTCTCAACTTAGGTAGACTCACATTCATTTTGTTTGAGCTAGTGCACTAAAAAGGCAATATTACCCCTCGCCAAATCCCTTTAGTATGTACTGGGGCAGTGAGCCCAACCTGCCACCTGTGCTATTCCTGGGTACACTGTTAATTTTTATGAACTACCTTAAGCAGAGCCAGCATGTGTGTGCCTACACAAATTGGGACTGAGAAGCACACCCCCAGCTATAACGTAGATATACCCTGCCTGTCACATACAAGCTGCAGGGTCTTTGTGCAGCCTATCATCCGCCTCCCCCATCCCATGCAACAGAGCTGCATCCATTCTGCTACACCTCAGCTCTTATGTACTCACAAGTGATTGGTGGAGATGATGTTTTTGTCCATATTACTGTGTATGCTATTTTCTTTTAAACTATTCTTCAGCTGCCTGGAATTGAAAGTGCTGGTTTTGTTTAATATTGATTGAAACAAATCCATTTTTCAAATGATGTACTACTCTTTAATAGTTACTCAGTCACTTATGTGGTTATAAAATATATCTACGTACCTGCTTTACCAAAGGGAAAGAGAAACACTTAGGCTCATAACAAAAATATATTTTTTTTTATAATAATGCCATGGTAATGATCTCAGTGAGCACATGCTTAGGCGGCTGTTTTCCAAACTTATTTCTGGCATAATTTGTGCCAGAAAGGTATTTGTGCGCTTCCCTGATTTAACCTGTGTTAGCTGGACCAGCTCCTGGATAATGTGCTCAGGTTCTAAGTACCTGCTTTACCAAATGGAAAGAGAAATACTTTAAAAAGGGTGTGATCTCATTTATATTCAAAGTGATGAGGATCTTAGTCAAATGCTAGGTGAACAGGCATCTAGCCATAAGTGGATCATACTTGAAGTTTAATGTACCTTTACAGATATTTTAGAAAGAGTTAATTAATGTTTGACGGGTTTCATAAGGATGTTACATAAGTGAGCAGTGTGGTGTAGATAGTTGTATGCAACCTTTTGATTTGTTGGACTCTCTAATAAATAAATGAGTACTCATTTTCTTTAAAACATCTATTAACCTCTTCTAAACTATTTATAAATGTCTTCTTAATGGAAAGTGTGACCCATGTCAGCATTTTAATGGGTCCATCATCATTTCTGGGCACATCATAAAAAACACAACCACAGCTGGCAATAGTTGACATTCTTGTTGGCAGCCTTAGAGAAGAAACCAAAGATGGAACGCATATAAAGATTGGAGTACACTCAAAAATTAAGGGAACAATGCCAGCTTTTATAGCAGCTGAGAATCCGGTCAGTAAATCCAAGTCAGTTCATGCTGTACTTTGGCTTATGCTGTATTTCTTCTGTGGTTAAAATAGTCTCCAGTTTTGTCAATCCATAAATTTTAAATAGATTATCTTTAAATTAAAAGGAACTGGTAGTGTCCTATAACAGTGCATTTCATTCATGCAGACAATAGCTATGGAAGTGGCTTCAATAGAGTAGGAAATTTACCATTTTACAGGCTTACCTCAATTTTCTTATTTCCCTTTACAGTGTGTTCAACAGATCCAAATTCAAAAAGAGAAAACTTCCTCCTGTTTTTAAAAAAACATAAATTGTTTGATTTTTCGGCTTTTAATATCTTTTTTTGGTATTAATTGTTAGTTTTAATCTGCTCTGGTACTTTTAAATTTTATTTTAGCTTTTGCTCAAACAAAAGACCAAAAAACTTGTTTTGTCTTGTGGGAAAACTGTATACAGTTCTATTCCTTTGTTTTTAAAAACGGCTGCGTAAAAGGAAGCTGCAACTATCACCCAAAACTGGTACAGATGTAGGTGAATTAGGGTTACAGTCTTTCAGTATGTGGCAAATGCAAGTGATAATCTGGCCACTCCTCCTTTCAGTTATGTTTCCATTAATATTATCGGGAAACAAAACTAGCCGCTTTGTTCTATTAGTGAGTAGGCATAGGTTCTTGGAAAACATCACCCTTTTGTTTCAAGATACATTACTAGAAATTTACTATTATGATTTTTCATAATACTGAATATTCCACAATGTATAATTTAAACAATTCTGTAATCTGGGTGTTAGACTTCATTCAGTTCAGGCCTGTGCCTCAAAATCTTGAGCAAAGACTACCTGTTATTCTTTTTGTGCCTTTGATTGACTAGGTTGGAACAGCAAAAATCTCAGAGTTTTGGGGCTGTAGTTTCTTCCATTTCCACACTTTAAAAGCACAGATACTTAAAGAAAAGAATAAATCTGTTGTAGAGCATGGTGTAAATACTGAGGTAGACAGAGAGAGTATCTTTTTACCAAAGTCCAATTGCAAGAGTGTAGGAGAAGGAAATTAATAGTTTTTGAAACACTTGGGAGCTCTGTAAAAAAAGGATTAAGAATCAGATCCAACTCCCTTTCAAGTCAATGGAATTCTTTCCATCAGCCTTGCTGTAAACTGTATCAGTGCCTGAATAGTCTGTGAATGGAAATAATATTTACTTTTGGGAAAAATCTTCATATCAAATCAGAAAATAAAGGAGCAGCTTTTGGAATCTTAAGGGAAGGATGATGTTTTAAGCTTTCTTGCCAAGCTAAAACTTTACTATATAGCTTACAGAGTACTTTTTAGAGGAAAAATGCATTCTGTTTTATAACAGACATCATGACTTTTGAAGATAAAAAGTAAATTACATTAAACTCTTGGCAAAAATACATTGCTGTTTTTACCCTTTGTTTAGATTTTTATGTTATCAAAGAGAACATATAGTGGACTTCAGTATAGCCAAGTATGTTATTAATGCAAATCTATACCTCAGTATAAATTAATGCCTATTTTGGTTATTAATTATGGAAATTTAAATAATAGAATTAATTATCTGAACTGCTCAGTATTCTGCTGGAACATATTTAAAATATTTCTCTAAGTAATGGAGGGATTTTTTTCCTCTTGAGTAATATAGGTTGTGCTAACTCTTTAAACTCAAATGCAAAATAAACAAGTGTCCACCGTGGAAAGGTTTGTATTCTCTTGCCACAGTATTTTGTCTTACTGTAAAAGGAAAAGCCATATAAGATTACTCTTGGTTAGAAACAGAAGTAGGCCAGTTAGGTTACTTTTACCAGCCAAATTTGTAATCTCATAAAAAAAAAATCAAGTTAATTTGGCAAGGTTTATTTTTCCATGAGCATATGTTGATTTGCTTTAATTATCTTACCATCCTTTAATTATTTATTAATCTTGTATCAGCCATTCTATTACTTAATACTGATGTCAGGCTGACAGGTCTATAGTTAGCCAACATCACATTTACCTCTTTTTTAAAAATTGGGACAATATTAGCTTACTTCCAGTTTTTTCTGGAACTTCCTCAGTGCCCTAAGACCTGTGGAATATCAACAGCAGCAGTCCAGCAAGCTCCTCCGCCAGCTCTTTGAAAATTCTTGGATGCAAATTATTGGACCTGCAGATCTGAACATGTCAGTAGCTTCTATTTATCATTCTCCAGAGATGTCAGGGGAATGGAAAAAATGTTGTCACTATATGAAGAGAGTACATCATCTGCTTTTCCCCCAAATACAGAACAGAAATCAATCAGGCTACCTAAGGATTAGTGTTACTCAGCAAAAAATAAGAGTGATGGAATGTGACCTAGAATAAGACAAACACCAAAAAGATGCATCATAGTTTAATTAAAAAAAAAAAAAACAAATAGAAAAATGGACTAAATCAATGGTGTCCAGGCTTACCTAGCATGCTAAAAACAGCTGTGTGGGTGTTACAGCATTGGCAAAGGATCAGGCTAACCACTTGAGCTCAAACTAGGGAGTGGTGTGGGCTTGAGCTTGGATGGCTAGCCCAATTCTCCACCAGTGCTGCAACAATCCACAGCTACTTTTAGCTTGTTGGCGTAAGCCCTGCTAAGGTAGGTCTGTCTAGGCCTGACTGCTCACTTCCAGCTGCAGTGTAGATGCACCCTAAGAAGCAGATTGATAGTATGAATGGATCATAAGGTGGACAAGCTGCAACGTGCACTTGCTGAGTGGACCCAGATGGGATTCTGGGATGACAGAGCCGTGCACTGCTCCTGTGAAAGACAATGCACAAGCTGTGGAGTCTTGCAGAGAAGAGGTGCCTTCTTACATAAACTGGCCAATGTGCTTGCTGTCACCCAGAGCGTGCTTTAACCATCACCTAGAAAGAGCAACAGCACTCCATATTGCACTGAATACAACTGCTTTCCTGGCAAGAAATGTGTGCTTATGAGCATACCACATCAGTTTGCATACCTGTGTTTGCAGAAGCTGCCCATAACTCATGGCCTTTTAGTGTATGGTCAGTAGTTGGTCCCATGCATCGTAATGCCACAGCATTCCACAGGCATGGAAAACATCATTTTATTCTTCCTTACCCTACTGTTTCCTAGTATCTTTGATGCTGATCCACCCAGAAAACATGTCAATGCATTTTATCTTGTCTCATCATAATGAGAAAAAAGTGATATTCTGCAGCAAGATGGTTACTTTGAATGCCGGTGTGTACTCATTTTCTTTCAGTTCCTTCCATTTTATTTTGATTAAAATTGAGTATTTCAGGAGTTTGTAAGCTCTTCCAGGCAGGGCCTGAGTCTTCCTATGTGTTTGGGCAGTGTACAGCACATTATGGTTTGCTAGCAAAATGCAAATTAATAAAAAAATAATAGTGGTTGTAGGAAATGTTTGTGCATGGTTATTCTCATGATTTCTTTTCAGTTGTTAAACTGAAAATATGTGTGCTTGTTTCTTGTTAAATACGCTGTTCTGACAGTAACAGTGGGGAAGCTTCAAATAACAGTAAAATAGGCCCTCTGATTCAAGGTGAAATGTAAGAATGATTTGGTACTTTTTAATGAAACATTGTTTTTACAGGATGAAGCTGCTCCAGCTGACAAACAATATAAACAAGAGCCAGCCCAGGTCACTTACTCAACATCAGCTGTTTCCAGCACGCAGGAGGTGTTATACATCAATGGAAATGGGACCTACAGTTACCATAGTTACAGAGGGTTAGGAAGTGGGCTGCTAAATCTCAGCGATGCTTCTAGCAGTGGTGAGTTTCCTTACCGATGGGGCTATCTGTATGTTTGCGGGTGCATTTCTGTCCCACAGTACTGAAAACTAGTCTAAGGGTACTGTGTTTATATGCTTGTATCAGTTAGTGACTGGAGACCCAGTCTTGCTAATTGCTGGGTATACTGCTTATTATTGTGTGCGGTCCCCTGGTGGCTTAAGTGGGGGTATTCACAACAGTGCAAGATCAAGCATTAGGTCCTTACCAAAGCTGAATACAGATATTGGGTCAGATCCTTCACTGCTGTAAACAGACCCAGCTTCTTGAGGATATGATCTATTGTTGTACCGAGTTCTAAGCAGAGCACAAAATGGGACTATTAGCTTGCATTTTTTTTTAATCCAGAGGTTGAAAATACTATATTCCACCTTTCTGAATTAAATGAATTTGGACCAGTTCCTCAGCTGGTGTAAGTCTGCATAGCTCCACAGACTTCTAGCAAACTTTCCTTGCCTGCACTGATTTACTCCAGGGTGAAGATCTGACATGACAAGGGTTAAATAAATATGCTGAGTTCTTCTTTACCTGGAGCTGAAAATAATGTACTTAATCTTTCATCACAATGAGGAGACATGACCCTCTGCAAAAAAAAACAAAAAAACCCAAAAAAACGCAAGGCCTTTTTTTTAGCCAAGGTTTCTGGCTCATTGTGGTAATAAATAACAATAACAAACAAATGAACTGGAATTGTATCAGTTGATTGGAACAGTTAAAAAATTGATTTCATATGAGACTATAAGAAATGAATTGCCCCTGTGGTAACGGATCTGCTCTTATCTGTCATTCAGAAATGATTACATTGAAAGGTCATGGGTCTCTGGTAACCAAAGGAGAGTTTAAAGAATGTCTTACAGGACAGGGATTACTGTTCTTTTGTCATGGGTGATCCTTCTCTGGTTGAGGAAAGTGGTGCCTTGGATGCATAGGGTAAATCACTAGGCCTAGTTTTGCTGGAAAGTAACTGTTCATTCTCATCTTCAATTTCTTCTATGCTAATTAGTGGTTTTGACTGTCTTCAAACTGTTATGAATGTTATCAGGGCTACTGCAGTGAGCCTGAATGCAGTGTCCTTGGGACCAGGAGAGAGACCCAAAAGCAAATATTCCTCCATTTCTGAAGTCAGAGCATGACTTAAATTGAGGTTTTGGAAGGCTTTAAAATGACAATATTTTAGCTTTCAAAATTCTTTTAAATAAAAGCTGGAAAATTACAATTGTAATTGTTTCAATATGTACAGATGATGTGCTTAAGATGATGAAAATGAGAAGATATTTTTATAAGAATAAGAGGCTCCTGGAAACCAGATTTCTTGCAAAAATGCTGGTCACTTGCACAGTGTATTTTTCAACTGTGGGCACAAAAGGGCGGATCCAGCTTCCGCTGAAGTCAGTGGATGTTTCCTTACTGACTTAAATAGAAACAGGAACTGGAACTCTGAACAATTATCCATATCTTACTACTCACCAGAGGCCATCAATGTTGTCCTCTTATACTTTTTATAAATGCCAGATCTTGTTAACTACAAGGTTTTTTAACTGTGCTCTTTTCTTCACACTGTACATAATTCCTGTTATTACCATTGTGATTCTGGCCTTCCTGGAATAGCCTCCTGAATATGCAAAAATCAGGTCAAGTTGCAAAACTGAGAGCCAGACTCTCCAAACATCGACGGGTGATACTTAAACCAGTCTCCTAATCAATAACAAACAATGTTTCTGATTCCCCACACCGGTTATCAAGAAACATTACCAAACATAAACAGCTCCCTTTATTGTACATCAGCTCCACTGGCCCCACAGTTAGCCACAGGGTCTCTTAAAGAAATAAATTCTCCTAACCCCAAAGGGCCAGCCACATTACACAGAACAATATAGGCTGGGATCTTACCCAAAATACCCTGCTGCCATCCAATCCTTTAGTTACTAAAACTAAAGCTTTAATATAAAAAGAAAAGAGAGAAAATATGAGAGATGTTAAAGGGTCAAAGTGAATTGCATACATACAAATTATTTAGAATCTGCACAATGCAAGGTCTTGGAAGAATTTGGAGTTTGCAGGTTAGTCCAATTCCTCTTGTAGGCACCCAGCACCTTGGTGGGCCTCAGTCCTTTGTCCAGTCACAGACGAATAGTTCCAGAGATGAGTGCTGGTTGTAGACTGGAGACTGAAGACAAAATGGAGTTGATGCTATGCCTTTTATCACCTCTGGCCTTGTGTGTATATTTTGCAAATCAAAATGGAGTTGAGTCACATGGGCAAGCCCTAGTGGTTCAACAGGTTTCTGCATGGGCCCACTATGCCTGGGAGCTTCCTTAACAGGCCATTAAAGAGACAATAGTTGCAGGCATCCAGTCTGGGCAATGTCTCAGAATCAAATAATTTGAAACACAAATAGAACAAACATATTCCTAATTTCTAATACAGATATGACACCTACATATAAACCATAGAATCATTCCGAGGAGATTATAACCTTTCTGTTGGTACCAAACATGGCATATTGCATATGGATTACTGTAAATATGAAATATTGTTAATAGGAAAAACAATCATAAATTATTCCCTAAATCCAGACAGCATCACATCCATGTTTCCTTGAATTTGCATAGGTTTGTCAGAAGGGTTCAATTTCATTTCATCATACAATTTAAAAAATTAGATACTACTGTCAATGTCCTAAAATTTGCTCTATTGGCTAGCAGTTGTGATTATAAACTACACTTTCTTTTTAATTTCTTTGTATCTTTTGTTTTTGAGTGCCAGCAGTATTCCCTCTAAGTTGATAATGCAGCTGAGCAAGTTCTGGATGCAGCTAAGCAAGTTCCCTGCTGGCTCCCCGACTCCCACTGGGCCCCTTCCCTACTGCCTGCCAGCTCCCCCAGTGCATCCAACAGCTTGTTCAGCTGTATCATCAGCTTAGAGGAAACATTGACTGTAAATAAGCAAAAAGCAAGAAAATAGAATTAGATTAGAAATATCTTTCTTTTCTACCCTCCAAATTCACTGGAAGCCTGAGAGTATAGTGCTTGCGTTCTTGTCACACTATGTCAGGGATCTCAAACACGCAGCCCACTGGCCACATGCAGCCCCTAAAATTATTTCCTGTGGCCCGCAATGACACCATTGTTACCAGGATTTGCAATATTGCTGTATGAAAAGGTTTCAGTGGTGCAGCCCTTGGGCTAGTGTACTGGTCCTCATGCAGCCATCATGGTGATTTGAGTTTGAGACCCCTGCACTATGTCCGACATTAGCCAAATAAAAACTAGCATGCAGTTTAGTCAGAACCAGACAGTAATCCTCAATTAAACATACTTCTTAATTAAGAATACCTCCTGATCCTATGATTTAACTGTTCCTGAAATTGTAGAGCCTTTTATCAACAGAGAATTTATTGATATCCCTGTCTCTACTGTACAGAGTTATTAATTTTGTTGCCCATATGACCAGTTTAGCAGAGTTTGGAAATTCAGGCTGCCATTTACTGGAGCAAGTAGTTTCCCTTCTTTTTCTGAGAAAGCCCATAATAGAATAGTCAAAAAGGAGGGGTACAATTATACAATGTTGTGAATAGCAAGAGAAAAATAGACTGAAAGAACAGAATTTCTGGATATGTTTTTCTGCTATGTTGCTGCTACTTTATTGCAATGGATTCTGCTTACAACCCTACATAGAGAACATTGTTGCACTTCCTGAAGTTATGAACTAGAATGTTTACACATAACACTAAACAATCTACCATGAAAGAAACAAAGATGCATTCACATGAACTTGAGTGCAACATATTCTGTGTATTCACACTATGGTGTTCATCTATTTCAGGAATG
Source organism: Podocnemis expansa (assembly GCA_007922195.1). Classification (NCBI taxonomy): domain Eukaryota; kingdom Metazoa; phylum Chordata; order Testudines; family Podocnemididae; genus Podocnemis; species Podocnemis expansa. The sequence continues at coordinate 8,175,598 of ML682005.1, forward strand.
AAGAAGTTTAAAAAAGTTGGTTAGGTGGAATAAAACATCCTTTCAAGATCCAAAGGGGCAGCTGTGTTAGTCTAGTTCTGTAAAACAAAGAAGGATCCTGTGGCACGTAAAGACTAACAATTATATTTAT
>ML682005.1:8185727-8209972 GCA_007922195.1 Podocnemis expansa
GTTGGACTAGATGACCTCGTGGGGTCCCTTCCAACTCTATGATTCTAACACGCATCTCGAAGAACTTTGGCTACTGCATGAAAGGTGAGTAACCTCCATTTCCTCCTTGCCTGGCCTCCGGAGCCACTCCCTGGCCACAGTCTGCCTCTGCCCCCAGCATGATGAGGGTGGGAAATTTCAAACTGCGGTAGGCTGATGCAGCTTCCTTCCAGCCAGAAGACTGTGTCTTCCAGCTGGCTAGGGTCCGTGGCTGCCGGCGGTGCTGCACTGCTGGCAGTGATTGCTGCACCATTGAGTGATTCCTGTTGCGTGCAGATGCATGCGTGCAGCTTACAGGGAACATTGGTGCTAAGTGAGATGCCATAATTCGAGACCGTAATGGACCTTGTAGGAGAAACAGTGGTTGGAGCTTTTCTGACACTGCACAATTAATAGACCTGACAAGCCAATCAGTACTAAATTACTGGGGCACTGCAGCCTGATTGTGGTATATTCCTGAGTTACCTGGTAGGAGGGTTCTTCAGTGTCACATGGAGACTTACCATCTGCCCACTGAGTCATCACCGTAAGTGGCTCCACTACTACTGTGTATCTTATACTAGAATCTAGTCATCCTATTTTCCTCTCTGCCCTGAATGACTAGAAGACCATTTCCCCACTTGGGCCTAGATCAGTATGTAATCGGAAAAGTGCATAAGCGTGTGCCCATGCCTCCTGTTGAAAATAATTAAATTTTGTTCTCAGTATGTTACTTATCTCACAAGCTGCAGCACGACTCAGCTGGTGGGAAAAGTTGCTTAATCCAGCTCTTTTTCTGAATTCCTCTTATCAACAAGAATGATCTACCAGTGTTTAGAAACCAGCTCTTGATGCTGACTATCTGGATGACTATTGGCCTAACTCTCTTCTGACCCATTTGGAAATTAAAGAGACAAGGCAGGTAGGGTCATATTTGTTATTGGATCAACTTCTGTTGATGAGGGAGATGAGCATTCAAGCCACAGAGATCTCTCCTTTAAACCTTTAGGAAAAGTAATCAAGTAGGTGTGAAGACAGCACTGGCACTTCCTTGATTTCTTAGATATTCTTAACTGCAGTCAGTCTGATTGTAGGCATTGATGTAGAGTAAAAACCACACGAGCATTATTTGGTGATCTCCCCCTGTCAATGGACGAAGATAGAGTACTTGTGCTGATTCGTTTATATCTGTCACCAACCTTTGATACAACTGACTATGCGATTTTGTTGGCTTTTTAGCGGGTACTAGTTGGGTGGATGGGGCTGCTCTGGAGTGGAGCTATTCCTGTCTTTATGAGGTAGCCCAGTGGGTTGTTTTGGGCAATTGTTCCTTTGCTCCAGCAACTCTGTCTAGCAGGAAGCTGCACTACTTTTGCTTGTTGATTGTTTTCTTTACTACAGAAATCCTCATTTTGAGATAGTGTTTTCTTCCAAATTCAATAATCTCCAGCATACATTCTTGCCTTGTTTACAAATTTTCTGACAGTGTAAAAACCAGCCCACACTTTAGTCTGGGTGTCTATAGACACATACTGTCATCTCTGTCTGCTACAAAATAAAGCATTGAGCAAAAGTCAGATTAAAAACTCGTGGCTTGAATATCTTTCTGGACATTTCCCTGCAGTAATATAATTACTGTGTCCAGTTAGTTCTCTTATCTAATAGTCAAATCAACATGTGTATTTTATATGATGTAACTCATTTAATTTGGTTACCTCTTGCCCTGCACATTTCCTCCCCTTCTCTGAATCCATCATTCAAATCTAGGCATCCCTTGACACAATTACTCATGCTCCACTGGCCATTAGAGACCCTTCTGTACTGTGATGTGCAAAGCTTGCTGCCTAAGCCTGTGCTTCCATGTGTCTAATGACAATCATAATCATCTCCTTACACAAATGTATGGAGTCAGCCATAAAACTGCTCAGCATGAAAGACAAGGAGGGGCAAGGAAAGAGAGGATACTGTTGCAGCAGTTTGAACAAAAGGCACCTCATTTTTGCATAGGGAATTGGGGGATGGAGCAGGAATAGCATTAGGGAGAAAGTGCCAATTTCTTGCTTGGAACGTCAACTCCACAGGGCAAATCAGGTCAACTTATTTTACATGAAGTCTGCAGTAATATGTATGACTTGTCCCCTGCCCTGGAAACAGCCCCTGTAGGAGTCAGGCTGTCAAGAGTAATCAGAGAGTGATGTTGTCATGGGCTGATATAGGGCTTTATAAGTTCACAGTGTTGCCCTTTGGCTTAGTCAATAGGGAGCCAGCTTCCAGCAGCTGGTTAATCAGGTACTGAGTGGCTTGCAGGGCTTTGCACGGGGGTATGTAGATGATATTGCAGTATTCAGCGACCCCTGGGCAGCTCATGAGGCCTGGGCAGATCACTTGGCATCAGTACTAAATTGGATCAGGTGGGCAGGCCTGACCATAAAAGCTTCCAATTGCAAGGTGGAGGCAGCCAAGGTACCATACCTAGAGCACTGTCTGGGGGAGGGGGAGGCCAGATTCTGCCTAACCCTCTAAAAGTGGAGGCTATAGTGAGGTGGCCAGTGCCCCAAATGAAAAAGTAAGTTCAGTCTTTCATAGGCCTAGTGAATTATTACAGGAGAATTGTGTGTGGTTTCAGTGAAATTGTGTCCCCAATTATCAACCTGTGTAAAAAGTACAAGCAAAGTAGGGTTAACTGGTCTGAGACCTGCCAGAGAGCATTTGGCAAGGTGAAGAAGTTCTTGTCAGAAGGGCTGGTCCTGGCTAGTCATCACTTCAACAATATAGTCGAGTTGCAGATGGATTTCTCCAATAGGGGATTAGTTGCCATTCTGATGCAAACCAGGGAGAATGGCAAGAAATATCCTGTAACATTTTTAAGTGAAAAGTTGACCCTCGCAGAGTGGATCTATTCAGTGGTGGAAAAGGAGTGCTATACTATAGTATGAATGGTTAAGCAACTGAGACCCTACCTGTTCTACAGAAAATTTGGAGTCCTGACAGACCATTCCCCACTGGTTTGGCTAAGTAAAACCAAAGGTTCCAGCTCTAATCTCCTGTGTTGAAGCATCATCCTGAAGGAGTTTGGTATGGAAACTAGACATGTTAAAGGGAAGGAGAATGTGGTGGCAAATGCCCTGTCCAGCAGGGATAACTCTGAGGACCTGTCCCCAGGCGAGCAGTAGCCATACAAGGTTTCTTCATGGATGCTCATAACCTGTTCTACATGATTATTGTGATATCATATTTCTTGCAGCCTCATGCATGTGCACAGAGGTGAAACATGTTTTCCATAGCTTGGGGGTGGGGGAGAGACAGACAGAGCTGTCTTTCAGCAACATATAAACAGCCATAGCTGTGAGCAGGCAAGTATCTGTAGGAGGCAGCAAAGAATATGTAAATGGAGGTGACTCGGACCAGATAAAGAGATCAACTCTGCCCAGAAGGGGAGGGGTTGAGGGAGTCTGAAAACACAGAGAGATGCTTGGGAGGGTTTGGGGCTTTCTGCTTGGGAATTTCCATCATGAAACAACTTCAAGCAACATCTGGGCCCTGCCTGGTCTCAGGCAGAGACTGGCTGTACGTACATCTGCCTGCCAAACACCTTGAGCATAAACTTGGACTATGAGGTCAATTTAGGTAGAGATATTAGGTTAGCAGGTGTGTTTTACCTTTTTATTTCCTTATGGTCACTCCTGATTCATTTATATTGTGACTCTGCGATGATTGGCCATATTCTCACTTAGAATTGTAATCTGATCAATTAACTAGTAGTTGTTTTTATCTAAAGCCTTGTGGTCTTTAGAGGGTGCGAATGAAGAAGGCTTGGTACGATACATTTATTTGTTAAATGGATGGACTTGAGTGTGTGGTGGCTGGGAGTGGGTCCCAATCCCTGTAGGAAGGTGGCTCCCATGGTGGTGTCTGGGACTGGGGGTGCTTACTTGGGAACTGTCACTCAAGTAGACAGAGGGCATACATCCACTGCTTGGAACTGATTACATGCAAGAGGCTGGAGTGGACCTACTCAGGAGTGAGTGATCACCTGGCAAAGTGGTGTGAATAGGTGTTCAGGAACAGGAATCGGGGTCACAGTGGCACCCCAGAGTGGATCAGGGGAGCAGCCTGTCATAGGTGTAAAAAGCAAGAAGCCTCATAGCTGGTTGCTCTTAGTTGTTTTATGTCCCTGAAGTTCATATGGATACAAAGGACAGTGCAATTTTAGGCATTTGAACCCTCCAGCATCTAGGGGAGAAACACATTTTTATACCATGCAACTGAATGTAAAAATTTTGCAGAGACTGACTGTGCTCATATAAAGAGGCCTAGAAGTATGCATAGGTGTAATTTTCTCCAGTCTTAAAACCACTTTATGCTGCCAGAGCAGTATAGAGGGGGCTTAGTGTAAGTGACTGTCAGGCCCTTTGAGTTTACTTCCTACATGGTGGTAATCCTGGAAATTGTACATGAGACCACGTATTCATTGCAATAAACAGTACTAGTAAGTACAATTAAGGTTGTCCCACTCTTTCCAGAACAAAACAATGTTTTCAGTTGTTTGTCAAACATAAACTGTTTGAGCAGAAATTTTCCATGTCAAATGGCCACCTCAGGCTGAATTTTTGGGGGAATTTTCAACTAGAACAGTTCATCCATTTCTGAGAAAAAGGTAAGGGAAAAATTCATTTTTTCCCAACTAAAAAAACCCCCACCTCTCAAGCTGTTTTACAGAGAAGCTCTCCATTCTTTGGAGCAGGGACTTGAGAGCTGATGGGGGGGGGGGGGTGGAGTGCATCATCCTGATGTCAGGAACATGTCAATTCCAAGCCCCATGAAAATTCACTCAGATTTGACCATGTTATGAGCCTCTGAAAAATTTCAGCTCCCACATGCTCAAGAGAGACTTGTTAGGGTTTGTCAGCTAAGGTGTCTACTGATTTTTGTCTGCAGTGAGCAAGCTCCCTCCCCTCAGATATCTTACAAGGCAATTGGACTCTGCATGTGCCTTTCCCACAGCATGACTGAGCTTGTTCCCGTGGGACTTGAGTTTGCTGCTGAGCAGGACTTTCCATGTATTTGCTTCTCCTGGGTGGTGGTGTCTGTTGTGTTGCCGGGCTGAGGAATGGAGAGCAGGATGATCGTTTTTCCTCTGTTTTCAGTGTTCTTCCTGTTGGCATCCAGGTGGTGGGGATGGGAAGGTCAAAGTAGCGTGACTTAGATCCATGAAGTGAGGATTGTGAGGTTAGAGGGGAAAAAAAGTAGAAGATGGGGTGGGGTAGGGATAGAAGCTTGGCAAGTACTATTGGTTCTATTTTAGAAAATAGAAGGAGAAGGTTCAGAGAGGTTAAGTGACAAGGCCAGCTCTGTAGCAAAGCTGGAAGTCTCCTGACTTCCTGGGTTATTCACAGTATTCAGTCTTAAGATCGTCTTTCTTTGCTTTTACTGAGAGTGATGGGACCAGTTTCTCTAAAAGCTTTTTCTTTTCTAAACTGTGTGGACCAAGGTGTAAAACTCATTCAGTGTGTGGGGGAGGGCACATTTGAGGGCAGGACACCTGTCACAGGCCATGTGTCCACACAGGCTCCCCAACCCTTTCCTCTGCCGCATTCAGAGGGGCATTGGCTCCCCTTTCCCCTCCTCTATCCTGCAGGCTCTCAGACACCTTTCCTTTTCCCTGTCCTGAGGGCTCCTTTTTGCCACACTGGCTCCCAGACCCTCTCCTGCTGGGCAGTGCCTGGATAACTCTTCCTTTTCCCTTTCCACTTCCCCTACCGCGTGCTGGCAGACAATCAGTCTCAGCCACAGCCACAGGCAGGCTGGGCTCCTTCCTCTCCCCTCTTACCCCTCGCCAACTCACTGTCAGTCATTCAGCATGCTGGCCTTTGGTTGGCTCAGTCCCAGCTAGCCTTTGATTGTCTCATTCCCACGTGGGCCCCAGCCATTTTTTCTTTCTTATTTGTGATTTGTGCAATGTACTGTCAATCAAATTAGCGTGCTGCCTGACTGACAGTGAACGATTGGGGTGCAGGCCAGTGCGGAGGCTCTCCAGGAGCCCAGCCCAGCCTGTCTTTGGAGTTCGCTGCTGCAGACAGCTTCCAGGCACAGCCCAGGGAGCGGCTCCGCTGGCCAAATCAGCATCCTTCATGGGCCAGATGAGGTCCACGGGCTGTGACTTTGACAGCCTTAGTATGGACTGTGCTTACCAATGGTGATGTGGGCTGGCATACTCAAAAATAAACTGACCCCCCACTTTGGGAGTCAGGAAGGAATTTCTGCAAAAGGCTATATCTGAAGTCACATTATTTTGCACCTTTGTCTGCACAGTAGAAGGGAGGGATCAGCTATTAGGATGAGATAGGTATATTTCATAAAGATTCCTGGTGATGTCAGGAGCCAGCATTGGGGATGGAGATGATGATTGAAGTCTACCAAATAAGTGTCTTGTGCTTGTCTTTTGAAAATGCATGATGGTGAATAGTTATAGACATCTTTCTGTGCTAACATTTCTGTCCACAAGGTGCAAAGCTGTGCTTCCATTAGCTGAGTATTTTGTTTCCCATGCAACTATAAAGAAAAAAAAAAGAAAGGAGGGGGAATGGAGAAAACTTAGTGGTGAGACATCTCAGGCTATGAACTGAGACTAATTAATTGGACTGAGTTTTAGCTTCACACACAAGTGACTTCTTTTGGGGGAGAGGAAGAGGAGAAACATAGATGCAAAATAAAATAATAAACCATATTTATAAAAATAATAAGTAATGCTCATTTGGGAAAAAATAGAAAATAACTTTCAAAGTCTAATTTTGTTGGAATGGGATGTGAAACAGTTTGAATTCATTCTAGCCACTCAGTGCCACTCAAAGAAAAATATTTGAATAAAAATTGCACAGTAAAAAGACTTTGCATAGTAGATTTCAAGGTATGGTCAGTATGCTTTGTGTTGTAGCTAAGTGCCATTGCCTTTTGCATCTTGATTGATGAAGAATTTAATTGTCATGGGGCAAAGTAATTTGACATTTAAACACATAAGTCTCTTTTTAATGAGGTATTGCTGTTATAATTATTTTCTATAATAATAGCCAATTTGAGAGTCTGTGATAAATATATGACAGTATTACTTGGTTGTTATCCACCAGCAGCAAGCAATTCTGAAGAGATTATTGCTAAGACAACTCGCATGTGGTGTTGCCATGCATAAGCCATCGGTGTTTTTATTACCACTGATAGAATAAACAGCCATATGATGCATTTGACCCTAGAATTTTAAATAATTGACCCTCCCAGTGAGTAGCATTTGAGGCAGTAACTAGCTCACTTTTAGATCTCGCAGTTTATAGTAGAGTCATTTGTCCAGCAGTGTATTTAATGTTAGATTTACTCAGCAGCTAATCTGATAAATGATCATTTAGTGCATGAAGAGAGGATTCCTAGGGTTTGTATGTTTTGAATGATTTAGTTCAAGAAGAGCCGTTAAGCTTTGCAAAAGAAATGAGATAAATTGGAATGACTCCCTAAATGTTAAGTTAAAATATAAGTCCATCAATCTACTGGGAACTTCAGAAATAATATAAAACAGAAGATCTGTCTGAGCACATTCTTCAATTCATTGCTTAAGAAACGATGCTATAGTGGAAATGATAGGGTGATGTCCTTATTTATAAAAGCGAGTACTAAGCTATAAAAAAAAAACAAAAAAAAACCAAATATTGGTCTTCAAGTGTCCAGAGCGTACTTAATTTTTGTTTTCATAATGGCATGGATTGAAGTTACTGTGCAATATGGTCATCCGTGCATATCAAGAACTTTTAATTGTCATGGACGCTCTGATGAGCCAAGATATACTTCTGTATACTTGAGGAGAATTTACACTGAAAGATTTACTGCAAAAAAATCAGATTATGGTTTCCTTTTTATGTAAGGAGGTGTCGTTCCTGATGCTGAGCAGAGTGCCCAGTAAATAGAAAAAACTAAGGTTATTAAGAAATTAGTTCCCATATAAGGGGAGGAGCAAATAATAGCACTTTCTAATCTGCTCAGTTTCCCCATATTCAATTATTTGTGCTGATGGCTTCAGGAAATAAATGTTCCATAAACGAAGTATATTAATGAGTTATTTTCAATTCTTTTAAAAGACCAACTCAAGTGAGTGCATAAAAATAAACAATAGATTTGTTAATCAAGCGACTGCAACTCCCATCAATCTGTTCCCCACACCCTTTCTTCCGGTCAAGCAAGGAAGGTGAATCAGGAAGTGACCAGGTTCTTTGGGGAAAGCATGGTCTGCGTGGCAACTCTGAAACTTCAGAGAAGTTGGGTGCAGAACTGTGATTCTGTCATTATTTACTCACAGTGCAGTAGCACTGGGCCAGAAAGAGCAAACATGAGAGTGATTCCATTGCCCCAACACTTAGAGCCCTCACTGGGGATGTGAAAGACCCAGGATCCAGATTCCTGCACCAATGCATTATTTATTTATTTGCAATGGAACATGGTTAATAGAGCAAACTGAGGGAGACTCAGATGAGGCTATTGTATAATCCCATGGTCATATAATTACTTGGGACTGCTCAATACTGGAGTACACCAAGAGCTAGATTCACAAAAGAACTCATGTGCCAATTGCCACTTTAAGTGCCTAAATCCAATCTCTCTCTCTTCTTCCACGTTCACAGAATGGTTTATGTTTATATGATTTGTCACCTGTTTGTAGAAATCTGTGTAGGTAATACTTATTAATGGAACTTCAAATTGCTCTCTAAGGTTTTGATATTGCATATGGATGAACAGAAAAATACAGTGAAGTGTGCGGTACATTTATGTCTTTTTTCTCATGAAACAAATATGATTGAAGATACAAATGGGTTACAATGTTCTGAACCTGTACTACTATGTGTGGATAATACCACATAGCCACTGTGCATCATACCCACTTCATTTCTTTTAAAACTTGGGCAGGGGTGAAGTAGATTGTGATTTAGCACAAATGGAAGCATCACTGCTGTTTCCATTGGCTTCTCCTTGATTTACCCCTTTGGAACTTGTCCCACACATGTCCAAGATCATCAAAAGGCCTCAGGAAGATCTGTCATCCCAGGTGACAGAGGTGCTGCACACAGATGATTGGGTACAGATGTGGGCATGGCATGAGCTCCCATATCTTTAGTAATCCACTGGACCAGCACTGAGTTTACTATGTCAAATTGTCAGACTTGGGTAAATTCTGAGATTTAATAATCCTTTACATACCCAGTCTGTGGATTTAATTTAATTTTAATTTATTTTAATAGCTTTTGGGTTGCAGTTGTCAAAGAAGTTTCCTTCCCAATTTCTTTAGGATTTTGGAAAAATATATTCAGTGGAGTTAACTGTCTCTATGGGAGTTAATCAACACATTTATATGTAGTGGGCAAGATCCTCAGCTTCTATAAATGAGCATGGCTCTGTTGATTTGATGGAGCTAAAGCAATTTATACCAACTGACCACTGGCCCTACTTTTAGCTTTCCTTTGACAGAGATGCTTCACTGCATGTGCTGAAATACTATAAGGAAAAGCCCGAAAATGTAAGGAAGACATTACAAAGTTTTGTATTCACAAATGAAATATATTTAATGTTCTAGCCAACTATTTAGAAATCTGGATTTCTGAGAAATAAAACCATTTCTTCTCATTTCAGAAGAAGTTTTGTTCTGCTACTTCAGCTTTGTTCTGCCGTATATTTTCTGTGTGTTTTTGGCTATAACATCAATGAGAGCCCAGGGAAAAATATAAAAATTAAAGTAGGTTCATCCGGAGCATGGCGTCCTCAATATTTCAGTGGCCAATTTTTCTTTCAATATAGGCACTGTAAATGTAAAAATCTTTGATGGGTTCTTACAGTCATTCAAGTTCACTGACATTATGATTTGTGTACTCTCATTCAGTATGCAGTATTGAAATTTTATTTCCTTAGAATTCTCCTTTTAAGCTGTACCTTGGTGTAGTCACTGCCCCACAGTGTATAATGATAGTTAAGTACAGTCACTGGCCTACATCTTTCATTCATCCCAAATAGATTGGAGTAGCTTCATTAAAATAATATTTATACCAGTTTGAAACTGGGGAATGTGAATGGAGGGTGAGGCTTTTGTTATCTTTCCCCTCTTTTTGCTACTGATTCCAGATCTCAATGTGAGAATGTTTCGTAGTCCAGGTTCTGGTGGCTGGTTTCTTTTTGTGTTTCTGACTGTGACTGCAAGAATATGGCATTATCAGCATTGTCTTGTCTTAGCTTTATCTCAGGATTGTTGAAAAGTAAACTTATGGTCACGAAGGCTAATGTGCCCAAAGAAGAACCCCAACTGAGGGATGGGTGGGTGATGATATAATTGACAGAAGGTGGCCGGGACATGCATTTCTAAGTGCACTTTCTTCCTTGCCCACCAGTTCCAGCATTCCCCAAGAGAGGGGTTTGTGAGTGACTTAAACTCCTGAAATGCTCGTAGAGACAGATTTTCTACTACAGTGAGCCTATATCCTTGCTTACATTAGCAGAAGCCAAAGAACGAATGAAACCCATTGAACTACAGTATGTCCTGGTTACAGCAATCTACAACACTTCACCATTTGCTGATATACAGCTGTGAGCAGTTTGGTGTTGCTCTTGAATTTTGTCTACAAACCTCCTGTTGTGAAACTTTTCTGGCAGGGAAACCTCATGTCTCCATTCTTCCCATTTGTCATTTCCAGGTCCAACAGATCTCAGTATGAAGAGGCAGTTAGCAACCAGCTCTGGATCCTCCAGTAGCACAAGTTCTAGACCCCAGCTGAGTCCAACTGAAATAAATGCAGTGCGACAGCTTGTTGCAGGATATCGAGAATCAGCCGCATTTTTGTTGCGTTCAGCAGATGAACTGGAGAACCTTATTTTGCAGCAGAACTGAGGCACGTGACCTTCATGCTGGCCTGGTCTTATCTTGGAGTTTCCACTAATGACAGTTCAATTTCCCAGAGCAGATGCTTCAGTTACTGCACAGTCTTTTTAGGAGAGTTAATTGCCATAATGCCACACTGTTCTTGATCCATAAAGTGATGTGTTAAGGTGCTTCAAGTGAACTTTGACCTCTGATAGCTCTGAGGTACTTTAATGTGTCCAGCCTATTGCTTTTTGTTTTAGTGTGTCAGCATAAATATCAACAAAAAGTGGCTAGAGATTAACTCGTTCTAACAGGTGGAGGAAAGAGAAGATGCAGTCGTGGTAAAAATTAATTCAAGATCCAAGTGCAATATTAGTGGAATGTGCTATTGACTCATTGGACTTGAAGATGCAGTATATGGCAAAATGTTGCCAAAAGTCCTGTTGCCACAGGACACAATTGCAATTGAAAGGATCTTGTATTTTAAAACATGTAATTTTTATAAAAACAAAACAGAAAAAATCTTTTGATTTCATTCAAAATTTTTCATTTTTACTTTGGTAAACTTTTTCACTGGTCCTAAAAATGTTTTGAGGAGATATTGTAAGTCCCCCTCTTCCCCTCCAGTACCCCTGGCCCTGCCCTTTTCCGCAACTTCATAATTCTTTCTACAAAAAGTAACTCTTGATGCTGGATAAACCCTTCCCTTATGTACTGTAAATTATCATCTCTGGAATCCTTTTGAAAGGAAGCATGCATTTCCTTACATTCATGCCATTCTTGCCTCCATCCTGTAATATATTGCAGCTTTGCTAGCAATTAATAGAGGTGAAGGTTTTTAAAAAAAAACAAAAAAACAAAAAAACATATCATTTTTAAAAAATTTTGGTTTCTTACAGCTAGCTCATTTTATTCCACAATCGCTGCTGTTGTCTTGTACAAGTCCCTTTAGTAGCGATTGGATGTAGATGATTGAATGTCAAGCGGTTGCAAGTGACAATCTGAAAATTTGCACTCCTGTGTTTTATTTATTTATTTATTTATTCCTTTGAATGAAATACGTACAGAAGAAAAAGGCCATTGAGATTTCTGGTATGTTTTGTTTAATGTCCCACACCTAGCTAAAAAGAGTACAAAAAGTATAAATGGATTCAGCTGTAACTTTAATTAAACTCTGCTCTCCTCTCCCCAACTTCTCCCACCCCCTATTTCTTATTTTATGAGGTTGAATACACATTAATGGTGTTTTTTGTGCACTAAAGCAAGCTTATTTTTGACTATATAGAGACAAGTACTTTAGTTCATGCTTATTGTACTATTTGTTCTGTTTAGCTTTTGTTGATAACAAGTTCCTTGTGCATTCCTGAATTTGCCTTATTTCATGTACAAAATTTTATGTAATTCAGTTTTTGACAATGAGTTTAAGGCATCAGTGATATTTTATATCTACTTGTTACATATAGTTTTTCAGTAATGACTGTGATTGTGACCCAGTAATGTGCACTTTTTCTTGTAACTGTGGACATTGCTATGCTTTTTTCCCCTCTAGTGTTTCTAGAATTACTGTTGCTTACAGTTACGTAAAGAAAAGAAAAAAATCTTTTGTGATACTGTTGGTGAATATTAATGTGAAAAAGCCTATGAAATATGAGTATTTTGGAGGTACAAAGATACACAAACATCTATCTAAGTTGTGAACTAATGTTCACAAATTTAAATGAAAATTCAAAAACTGAGGGCTGGAATTATTTCCTCTGTTTTGTTTGGGTAAATAAACAGATTTCTGTGTTTAAATACACGATTGTGAAACATTATAACATTTAAACAAATACAGTGTCGAATCAGTTATCAACATTGTCCTTTCTAAACATGGAGAGGGGACTTCCCATCCAGTTGTTGCAGCCACCACACCACATTTCTCAAAAATATTAAGTAAAGCCATTTGGGTGATTTTGTTTTAATGAAGAATTTCTTCAGTAAGAGCAGAAACAGGTGGTGCATAAATCATGAGGTCCAAGTCACTAACATTTCGCAATTTAAACCTGGCTTGAGGCAATGCAATCTCGCTGGTAAAGTTTTTTCTTAAAAATCTATCAAGTGTGAACAGTGTAGCAAGTTCTTGCTAACTGCTGCCTTTCATTTAATAGATATATTTTTTAGAGTAATTAACACTGTGGTTTTTGATGTTTTAAAAAATATTCTGTGGCTCTGCTTTTCTGTGGAGGTGATGTGATGCTCTTCTCCTCTTGTCAGTCAGGCATTGAAGGGTCAATTGGGAGCAAGATGTTTGATGCTAGCCTCCCTGCATTTTCAGGCAATATCTCCAGACTCCTCCATATCTTAGTGCTTTGAAGTGAGAAATAGCAAGTGACTCTTGCTGAGGTAACATCTTTAGTTCTCAGCTGCAAGAGCCACGGAGGAGTGCACGGCTAAAGCAGGCTTCCACCCTCCATGTAGAAGGAGGTGGTAATGGTGCAGGGACTGCACAGGTTCCCTAGTCTTCTCTTGCAGGGTTGATGTGCTTCAAATGTTCAGTTAAGCAGGAACTGAGCATTTTCTCCATCCAGCTGCCTGCCATCTGGATTGAACCAAAACTGTAGGGCTCACTATGCTAAAGCTAGAACTCAGTTGGATGCCTGGGGCAGCTGAGAAGAAAAGGTAAGGGATTTACTTCATAATCCCCCTCTGCAGTTACTTTTTTTTTTTTTGCGGGAGAAGCAGAAAATGTTGGGGGCGGGGGTTGTATGGCTCAGTGAAGCTTTCAAGGCATTCCTGCTCTCTTGCATTTCAAGGATGTAGACCTCTCTCCTCTAGATGTTTACCAAGCAAGCACCTTCCACCCCAGATCTCCTTCTCTGGACTTCCTCCTCAGGAATCTCTAGGGACATTTTTCAGACTCACTACATCCTGGAATCAAACCCTTCAGTAACTCAGAGCTCATCTGTCCTCAGAATTCTCCAAACTTAAACCCACTTCTTTTGAGGGACAACTTGTCCTAAACTCTGAATTGTTCCCCCCAAATTTTCACTCAAGTCATGACAGTGATAGCTTTGGCCTGTAGGTTTAAAGACTTTGTTTTAATTCCTTACTTGGAAACTAACTCACTTGGCTAAGTCCAGCAGGCTTCACTCTAGCTGGTTTCTCATTCTCCTACGGCAGTTTCAGCCCCTGTGTATTGAGGGGAGCCTAGAGGAAAGCTCACGTATTCTTTTTACAATAACTTATGCATCTTGGAACAGCTGTAGACTCACCTACAGGTTTCTCTTTCCTCTTTCACATAAGAATCCTGAAACTAGAAACCACCATCAGAGAGCTCTAACAAAATCCTAATTCACTCTCCACTTCTGCATGTGAATAACAAGAACACAAGTATCTTGCTAGTCTGGTTCCCCTGACCCAGTACCACTCTCAGACCTATCTTGTCCTTGAAAGCCTTGCATGTCCTGAGGAAACCAAGCCTCTAGGTAACCTAGTTGAGTAGATTTCTCCTGACCTGGCTTATTGACCACTGCACATGAGTCATTCAGCCTATTGTTTCTTCCGTTCCCTGGACCTTTTTGAATTCCAGTCTCACTACCCTGTGTGCAGATATTATAGTAGGTACCCAAACCTGATATCATGTGCTCAACATGCCTTCCCAGTCCTCAGGACAATGGAGTTTATCAAAAATATTTGCCCTCTTCCCACAGGTCTGGAAGGTTGTAAAAGCACAGAGCAATGGGTGCCAGATGATCTGAATTATTTCAGCATGCTGAGAAGTCTGGTTTATTGACCTGCAGATCTGAGAGAAGACCAGCCTGCTCCCTGATAGACCTGATCCCTTTCATCAAAACCCTGTCCTTCACCCATCTCTTTGAATATCTTTCTCAAAAGCCAGATACCTGCCACCGGACTCTACCATGCTATTAAACCGTCCACTTAGTTCCAAGTAAATAAATAAATAAATGACTCATTTCAAGTCAGTAAAGAATATGGGCTGTCTGCTCTGCCTAGAGTGGGTCTCACCAGACCTAGGTTAAGAAGGCACACTTCTAAGATATCCTGGAGATTTTTCTGGATAGTTCTGCAGGTCTGAAGCTTTGACTTTTAATGCCTCATGAACTTTGTTTGTGGGTATCTAATAAGCCACAGAAAATCACTCAGCAGTTGAGAAAATGTGTCTATTGTGTTTAGACTCTTTGTCAGGAGTTCAAATGCTGAAACCATAGCTGCCTGCCCACCATGCTTGTAGAGCCTTCTGAATGAGAACTAGTAGACTAGAATCTACTTGCTCACACTTAAAAAAGAGAAAAATGCATTTCAGACCATAAAATAGGGGGTTAAACAGTGGTTGAACTGTCCATAGGTGTTCCTACAACCCCAAACATCATCCTAATCTCTGAGAAATCATAATGTTTTGCTATAAGGATCAGTGAAATTGTTGGTGACTGCTTAAGCAAAATATTGTTAGGTTTCATTGTCAGACCTCCATGGAAAAGGAAGAGCAATTGCTTCTCTGACAGGGAATGTCTACACTGTGGGTTCTGTGGCATTCCATGCAGTGGGATTGATTGACTGGGTTGTGTAGACTTGCTCAGTTGATTCCAGATGGCTTCTCTAGTTGATGATTGCAATCTATCTCCTTGAAAGGAGAAAGGCTGCATTTGTGGGAAGACATCTCTTGTTGATGTAGCACATGAAGAGGCCTCAGTATTTCAATGGGAAATATGTAAGCTACATTATATAGTCTGAGCATCTCCCATTGGACTACCAGTGGTAGTCTAAACCAAACGTTAATGAGTGGTACTGTTTTAGGCTATCTGCAGATCTGGTGAGTGATCACTACAATCCTCTCTGGAAGCTTGGCCAGGCATTTGTAGGGGAAATAAACTTTTTTTTCCCCAATGAAAGTCAATGTTCTACAGAAGTTGTTAGACTTCTCTGGGGTGTCCAACCCCTGTGTACAAAAGAATCAACTTGATAAAACAGTACCACTAATGGGGAGGGGCGAACAGTTCAAACATGCAATCCATATGGTGGTTATTGTAATGATTTATATTGAAACAGAACCCAAAGGTCCCACTGATAGATACTATACAAACATATAGTAAGAGATAACCCTGCCCCAGACAGCTGGCACCACAAAATTTAGAAGGAGAAAAGAAATGCACAGGGGTCTGAGTCTAGAACTCTTCCCACTCTTAATACAATGTCCTATCCGCTCATCCACACTTCCCTCTAGCTCTGCAAGGCACAGTGTGTAAAGTCTTAGGATCTAATTCTTCATTACAGCTAAGCTTCCTTAGGGCAAGAACAAATTTTGGGAGAGGAGAATTGAAGAGGTGATTTAGAGCTCTTTGCTGCCCAAGAAATCTCTTGAATGCCCTATATCCCCACTGCAGCTGCCAAAGGGCCTGGGAGAAATGGAGGACTGGTCCCCTGATCTGTGAATAAAGGAAATTGTAATGCAGAATTTAATTAATTTACTTCAGTTTGGCTAGAGAGATCCTTATATCAGTATTTGTCATTCCTTTTCCCAGTAACGAACATTTAGAAACAAACTTGCAAAGACTCCTAAGAATTATGAATGTGTGTAATTCATCTCATAATTACATCTTTGTTTTGGTATCCTATTTATCAGTCTTATTAAAATGGTGACCAAAAAGAAAATTGAGGGAAAGTTACAGTATATCAGCTGTGCATAGGTGTGTCACTCAACTCTCTTTTTCTGAGATTTAGAGCAACTACAGATGCAGCGGGATACCCATTGTGGATTACAGAGGTCAGTTAAAAGGATGCTCTCAAAGTGCTTTTCAAGGTTTTAAAAATCATTTTGACTCAAAGTTGTGTACAACACCCCCATGGAAGCTTAAAACTGATTATTTTTTCCTCTGTCCTATGCACCTGCTGATTTATTATTACAGAGTTGCTCATGAGATCTCATATTCTAACATTTGTTTACCATTGGAAGCAAGATCACTGAACCATTGGTTTTAGGGGAAAACACATTTGAAACATAGAAGATAAAAGGGGAAGGTGAGATTTTTGATTCATCAGCTGTTTATTTATTTACTTTTCTTTATAAAAATCTAAGAAACATACAACTATGATCCTGACCTACTTATTTCATCTCCTCTTCCATAAAAGGAAGGGTTGGAATTGATGTATGGAAGAACAGCTTCCAGCAAAGAAATGCTCCTACTGTCTTAGCCAGCAGGCAGCTTTATTTTTGTTCATTTGCTAGCTCTGCTACCTGTAACGTGCAGACTTCAGGGTTCTGAGTTCATGGCTCATTTGCAACACTCTTAAGTGCATTGTTTGTGGGTTTTTTATTATGGATTTTTTATTAATTTTTACTTCTCAATAAAATACCATGATACAAAAATCAAACACAAATGAAAATTAACTCACAGTCAGCATCTATAACATGCAGCATAGCCTTAACACATGTATTCAAGACACAGTTTTACAACTTTAATTTTAAACTATAAAATCAAATACATCAATACTTTCCAATTAATGGGAGAAATTCAGAGGCAAGGCGAAGAGGGGAAGTGTGAAAACTACAGTGGAAGGGGGAAGGAGAGTCAAACGGGAGGAGAAAAAGGAAGGATGTCTAGACAGGCCACGGGGCTCCAGTGAGTTCTTTGGTCAAATGTTTCTAAACCTGGAGCCCAGATTTCTTCTACCTCATGTAGTTGCTATCTGTGGCAGACAGTGGCCCTTCTTTGGTCACTAGGTCAGAAAGGCCTGAGAACCATTGTTCTATTCAGTGCATTGATTTTCTTCAGTAAAAGCCACTTAACCTCATAATCATGGCTGCTTTCAGAAACTGTGAACAGTGTGTTCATGAGGTGCCCAAATACAAGGGTAAATAATCTAGTTCTTGAGTGATGTTTGCTTGCTAAAGCCCCCAAACATTTTAACCTTACTGTCATCTTCTTTCCACAGGTACTGAACCAAAGGATATTCCAATGGCAGGAGAAGGGTGCCTTCATGTGTATCACAGCATCAGCATGTATTTGTGTAGTCTCTCTGGTGTCCCAATATATTCTAAACAATGGTTTTGTTGAATTCAATATAATCATAGATCTATAGAGGTACATTTTACATTGTATAACACATTTGACCATTGTGGAACCTTTAAAGGATGTGCCATCTCTTTATCCAAGGTTTTAGTAATATCATCAAGACTTGCTCTTTTCCCATCAAAAAAGCATGTGTTGGTTTGAGGGACACATCTACTGCACCCACTTCTTCACGGATGTTCATTAGCCTCAAGGCATCTGGGCCAAAGATCTAGATCAATAAATGTTTCATCTGTATATATTGCTGTTTTTAGGCAGTTATACTGATGTTTCAGGACATGGACTGAAGCTATGCCCCATTATCAACTGAGACAACTGTAATGCTTTTCTCTGTCCAGTCTCATCATATGATTGATTAGTTGCCAACCTGTAAGTCTGAATGTCCTCAAACAGAATCTATTAGCAAAATAGACCATGCTTTCCAGGTGGCCACTATGGAGAGCATTCTCTTTTTCCTCTGTTTAATGAGAGCCCAAACAACCCTGGCAAGGGGATTGGTTTAATACTCTTCCAATATCCACCCATAAGGGATAGGTGGTGTTCATGTGTTGGAATCAGTGAGAAGCTCTGTAATATGACAGAGCTGGTTGCAAACTCCTGGATCTCTTGCCTCTATCAAAGGGGAATTGAAGCATCCACAAAGATAGTGTGGGGCACTCTCCTTGGCTCCATATGAAGGTCTTGATAATCTTACTAAGTCCTTTAAAATAGGAAGGCAAGATGATGACCAGCAGTCTACTCAAAATGTACAAAAATCTAAATAAGACATCCATCTTCACTGTGTTGATTTTCCTGCAAAGACTGAGAAAAAGCTCTTGTCAGGAACTGGAGCCTTCTGCTAGCTGTAGAAAGGTGAGTGATAACTTCATTCTTACAGGTTTTCCAAGATTTCTTGGTATTTTTATCCTCAAATATTTAAATATGTCTCTACCTATGTCATATGCAGTTTGTTGAACCCATGTTGGTCCCATGATATTAGAGAGACAAAGTGGGTGAGCTCTTCATATTTGTGGAAGCTTGAAAGCTTGTGTCTCTCTCACCAACTAACAGACACTGGTCCAACAAAAGATATTACTTCCCACACCTTGTCTGCTACCAATGAAAGTTCTAATGGGAGAAAGCCCTGCAGCAAAACAACTGAAAGATTTCAAGTAGTTTTCATTTTTCCCAGATAATTCTGAGCCAAAATCTTGGATTGATGCTATGTCAAGGATTGTGGTTTTGGGATTTGTAATAAACAAAAGAGCATCACTGGAGTCAACCTCAAATGGTACTCCAATGGACCACTGTTGGTATCATAAATATTTAGGTGAAAGCCTGTGATGACTGCCATGGGCTCTTGGTCCAGATCAAACAGAAGCAGAGACAATGGTCAATCCAGTCTACAGCTTTTGAGGAAGTTCAATGACACAGAAAATATGCCAGTGTTAAGATATGAGATGTGGAAATCTTATACAGAATTTGAGCCAATGTTCTAGAAACAGGCCCAAACCCAATTCTCTGTAGAGGAAAATAGAATATATTCCCAGTTAACTTGATCAAAGACCTTTTCTGCATCACAAATATGGACATACTGGGTTAGATCAATGGCCCAGTGAGCTCAATATCCAGAGGGAATGAAAAGACCATGCAAGTGAATTTTCCATCCCCTATTATCCACTCCCAACTTCTGGGAATCAGAGGCTTGGGACACCTAGAGCATGGGATTGTGTTCCTGACCAACTTGGCTAATGGTAATTAATAGGACCTATCCTCCAGGACTTTCCTGAATTCTCTTTTGAATCCTGCTATAGTTTTGTTCTTCATAATATCACCAGTCAATGAATTCCACGGGTTGACTGTGTAATATGTGAAGAGGTAGTTCCATTTGTTTGTTTTAAACCTTCTGCCTATTAATTTTATTGGCAAATGCATGGCTCGTGCATTTAAGTGAAGGCATAAATAACACTTCATCTATTTTTTTCCATACCATTCATGATTTTATAGACTGCTATCATATTCCCTGTTAGTCATCTCTCTGCTGAGCTGAAAAGTCTCCTTGTATGGATGCTTTTTCATACCCTTTATTATTTTAGTTGCTCTTTTTTCTATTTTTTGCAATTCCAATAGATTTTTTTTTTGAGATGGGGGTGACCAGAATGAATGTAGTATTCAACATGCAGTTGTATCATTGGTTTATATAATAGTGGTATGATATTTTTGGTCATCTTCTCTCTCTCATTCCTAATGGTTCCTATAGTCTATTAGCTTTTTTGGCTGGTGCTGGTGCTGCACATTGAGTGTTTAAAGTAGAAGTACCTGGGGATTGGAATTATTAAAATATGTTGCTACTATATCTACTAACTGTCTTAATGGTATCCAAGCCACTGCTGGCTTGCTAAATCCCATCTTTATCTAGCTTAGCTGGCAAAAGTTTGGCCAGTATTTCCCACATCACTATTAATTAGGGAGATCAGCACATGGGATCCTGACTGGTTTGGGAATCCCTGAAAACATGTCCCCCTCAAGGAATAGAGGAAGTACCTTCCCCCAGGGACTCATTGAAAAGGGCAAGCATTTGGCCTGCAAGAGGTTTGGAAAAATGTTTACAAAAATCAACAGAGAAGCAGGTTGATCCAGCAGCCATGCCCAATTTTCTGGATTTCAGGGAGCTGGGAAGCTTTGTTGCTGTTAATGGAGCATCCAAATTCTATCATTGCCTCACAGAGAAATGGAGCATTTCTATTCTAGCAAGGAAAGTTTGCAAGGTTCCTATAAGAGGCAGAATTAGGATCACATGGACTTTTCTCTATACAATTAAAGAATTGTTTTGTTTATATCCTTAGGGCTAATGCATAGTTTATTGTGCTTGTCTTAAATTACAATACTTCCCCTGGCAGCTGCACCTGTCTTATAAGTACATACTCTATTTTGCCTTCTAGGGGGCAGGCTGGAGTCTAAAGAAGAAAGCCATACTACAGCTACTTTAGTTCAAGAGGTAAAAGGAGCTGGTTTTGGAGGCAGAGATCCAGAATAACCATGTTGTTTGGAGATTAATGTTCACTTGGAGAGCCTAGTCAAAGGGCAGTAGAGAGAGGTGTAAAGAATAAGATACACAGAGACCACCAAGCTGAAGTGAGCAAGACCTGTGACAATTAAATAGTCACACAATGCCAACTTCTTGTCACAGATGTGGCACTAATCTTTGATTAGAAAGATTGCCTTGAAATTGAGGAAGCTTTAGAGTGAAGTAAAATATTGCAAATCCTATAGCACCATTGGGACTAAAAACTAAGAGCCTGGTTTACAAAGGTCTAGAGAAACTCCGGCTCTTGCCAACTTCGGTTTGAGCTGTGTGTGCGCCACACCTTTGCAAATGAGGCCCTCAGAATCTGAGCAATCCAGGGCCTGAGTGAAGACACTTCTTATCTCTAACACTGGAAAAAGAAATGGACAGAAAGAACAT
The DNA here is from genome assembly GCA_007922195.1 of Podocnemis expansa. Lineage (NCBI taxonomy): Eukaryota > Metazoa > Chordata > Testudines > Podocnemididae > Podocnemis > Podocnemis expansa. The sequence goes on from ML682005.1 coordinate 8,207,140, forward strand.
TGTTTAAGCAAGAACTTCCAAACCTTGGCTCCTGTGTCATCACCTCTTCTGCCCCCAAGCAAGAAAAGACAAGGTTGAAGTCAGCCTGTCTACACAAAGCCACAGTGATTGACCTTATGCAGAGAATGCTACAGGGATAGAAGAGTAGTTCACACCTACCCCAGTGCTTGCATGCCAAAAATAGGTGTGTGCCTGGTCTGGGACTGGTGGAGGCTTGGACTAGCTGCCCAAGATTGAACTCATCCTACCCCCTGGTTCCAAGACTTTGTTATTGCCAGTACTCATACTAGTTTTAGCATGCTAGTATAAGCCCTCTACCATGTCTGTCTACTGGTCTGGGAGACTCATTTCCAGTTGGAGCATAGACACTCTTGAAGAGGCTTCAAAAGTGCCTAGGAATTATCATCATAGTGCTGTGTCTTCTTAATCCTGTGATGTTTTGTTTTCACTCTGTTGCTTGGCCTCTTGAGCCTTCTGGATATGTTTATTCTTCATTTTTATATGAAGCATGTTTGTTTTTAGCATTACTCTTTCAGCATGCAGCAAATAAGAATCTTTTAAGATTATTTAACAATGTCAAATATCATTTTCTTAAATTGTTCCACTTACATTAATCCTGGGGGGTGGCTTTATTTCACAGGAATTAATGTCTTTTGCCATATTAACCCTTTGATGCCTGAGAGTCCAGAGTCTGCCATAAGTTCAACTTCATTGGGTGTCATAGTAACAGCTCCAAAATGCCTGAACACCCATTGCCAATAAGATGTTTTCCTCTGATGTTGCTTCTCTCACTGAAGAGTAGCAAATCATTTCATGTAAGTTTCTTTTGCTAACCATAATATTTGAGGGCTTGGAGTGATAAAGAAATTGAATTATACAGGTGCATAGCTACAATAGTGCAAATGGTACAATCACAACAGGGCCCATGAGCTTGTGGGGGCTCAACCAGCAGAGCCCCTCTACCTTAGACACCATTATATTTACATCACTGTCTACCTAAGCTGTTGGAGCTCCAAGGAGCAGGACACAGCCCCTTGCCAAGCTGCCAAGGCAGCCAACCACTTCCTTAGCTGCTCCCTGCCCCCAGAATGGGGAAGATCATGGCCACAGCTCCTCAGACACTGAATGGTTTGGGGCTGCTCCAGGGGGCACCCAGCTCTAGGGTGAGCAGATAGTAAATGTGAAAAACAATGAGAAGGGATGGGAGAAAAATAGGTAAGAAAAGGCATGAATATGGGGATTGTTCCTACAAAATTGGGACCTTTAGGTCACCCTAACCAGCTCCATCAGACCCAGCCACTGCTACGTTTACCTGGACTTGCACTGTGGCCACCACTTTGTAAACAAGGAGTTCATCTAGAAACATGCATGCTGTGAGCTGGGTGTGTGGGGTTTGCTGAGGGCTGAGCAGGGGGTATAAAGTGCAGGGTGTGCCTGGGTCCCAATGGGGCTGAGCTGACCAGCTCCAGGGGGAAGAGTTGTGGGGAGTCCTGGCCCTAGAGTGTGAAGGGTGAGGCAGCTAAGGGAGGGTTTCAGGGGATGGATGAGGGGTAGTTGCCCAGCTCTGGGAGGTTTAGGAGCATGGGGAAGGGTTGCCAGTGAGCCTCACCCTCTGTGGGATAGGAGCAAGCCCTACCCAAATAGTGTGTGTGTCTTACAGGTGTAGATGTTACAGCAGTTGGTGGGGGCTGACTTTTTATCCGGGTCAGATAGCATTTCTATGATATGGAAGCAGCTACACCATGCATTCCTGACTTAGGTAGTAATGGAAAATGGACTAGGCATATCATCTTAAAGTGCCAGGGATATAGTTGTTTTAGAAGAGGACTTTTTGTCTGTTTGTTTTAGTTGAATGACAGTATGGATCCTTGGGTTCTGTTTCTGTGACATAGAAACCATGATTTCAAGAATGGTATATTAGTGACAACATGTGTTTGCATTTGTTACACAGTCACAAGTTAGGTGTATGCGAGTAAATATTGTTTGTGATCAAATTGCAAGTTTTCAATGGGCAAAATTATGGATTCAGGTGTAAAGATTTGGGTCTTGATTCCTTATTGCACTACTCCCCTTTCATAGCAGCATAACTCCATTCATTAAGTTTCAGACACATTATATCAACTTGAAACTGTACTAACTTCTGGGGACTCAAGGCCTTAGGCTTTTTGATCAAATTCATGTGTGCTTTCAATATGCCTTGCAACAAAAGTAGAGTTAGCTGTGTTTTATATTCAAAAAGTGTACTTATTGCTAATTTTCAAAGTCTCATAATTGCCATTGCAAAGATTTTAAAGTTAAATAAAATCTACTGGTAAAATGTGAATTGGCTTTGATTATGAGTGCTTTCTCTCAGAGAGATGTCATATGCAGGGTAGATTTTGGAGTCCAACTCATGTGACAGAATTATCAATCTGAGACTTCTGTAGGACTCTTAATCTATACGGCTTGGTGCCACATCATTGCCACTGTGCCTTTTGTATTAATGTGTACTTAGACTGCCTCTGTGTGCAGCTAGCCTGCAAAATGTATGGACATTGCCTGCAGATTGTCCTGTGCATTTATGAATAAGAAGGTGTGATCTGATCTCTGACGTTAAAAGTCAGATTTTGGAATCCTAACCTATTCTTTCATCAGCATCTACTTCTGGAGCCTTGCAATCCACTGGCATTGTAACATTTCCTGGGTGGGATGCATGCTAAAGAGACAGTGTTAAAATCAGTAGGGCAGCAATTTGACCTACTTTAAAAGCAGTAATAGTTTGTTCCAAGTGGTCTAATGATTATTCACACACACACACACACACACACACACACACACACACACACACACACAC
>ML682005.1:8209982-8229680 GCA_007922195.1 Podocnemis expansa
CACACACACACACACACACACACACACACACACACACACACACACACTCAGGCAGCTTGCTAGCATGCTGGCTTTTGTGAACCCCATTCTCAAGCACCGCTGTCTCTCCACTCATTGTAAAGGGAGGCAACGCTCTTCACTCAGGCTTTATGAAGTCCAGTGATTTTCTTCATGCCTAAAAGTTAGATGTGACAACACCAAGAAACCTCATTAATTTGACTGAAAGCAGTGAGGTTGTAGATGTAACTGAGAACAATTTTGCTGTCTATACAGCTGCATGTCATACTTCACCCCTGCCCTCCCCACCTGCCAACAAGGACGGGGAGATGACAAAAGTTACATGGACGTGAGCATTAGAAGAATTTCACATTTTACTGCCTGTGTTCAAGAATGAAAGAGATGAGCAGAGTGCAGGAAAAATTTATAGGCAGTTAGAGAGATGAATTACTGTCAGTTTCTAAACAACATTGGGCACTTAGTTGTGACTTTGTCAATATATGGTGCACACACTGCAAAACACTGAGCAACTTCTGCTGTCACTAATATTTGTGGGAACTGAAGGTGTTAGCACTATACAGGATATTCATGCCTCTGATTATTTAGACACATATGGGCCTTAAACATATGTGTGTGTGTGTGTGTGCGCGCGCGTATGCGTACACATGCACTGAAGTCCAGACTTCAGAGAGGCACCTCTCTCTACCTGGGATTCTCCACTGCAAACCTTTTTTCAGTGATAGGTGCCTGCACCATTTTTGCAAGAGGCCACTAAGAGGAGGGGAAAAACAGAAGCTCCCTTGTAATTTCTAGCCAAGCAGTGCTTAGGGAACTCGCATGGGATGTGAGAGACCCCTCACGCAAGTCCTCTCCCCTAGCTGGAGGATAAGAAGGGATTTGAACTGTGATTTGCAGCCTCTCAGGTGAGTGGTCCAACCACTGTGATAGTTCGAGGTGAGGGTCTGTCAGTTGCCTTGCTGAAGCTGTCCAACTGCGGTAAAATTGTTCAAAAAGTCATTGGAGCAGGAGGCTAGATTTTGGGTCTCCCACCGCCCAGGTGAGTGCCCTAATCACCAGGCTATGCTGTTAGTCTCATATTGCTGTGCTGTCTCTGGCCTAATATTGACGCTGTCCCCAAATAACATAGGAATTATTGAACTGGGGGTCCTCCACACCCAAAGTGAGTAACCTGCCTCCTTTACCCCCAACCCAGTCCCTGTTTTATTAGCCCTGTTTCATTATTTTATAAGGGTCCAATCTGGCATGTGAGCTGGAAGCACGCTTACTGGATTGGGTCTCGCAGGGGAGTTAGGCAAAGGAATGTGTATTGTTCTGGGGCGTGGCATCCACATGCCTGACATGGGGCTGCAGTGCACATCCTCAAAACCAGACAATAGGGAACTTTTACTGTAAACATTTAGGTGCCAAGTGATTTAGGCACCTATAGGGTTTGGGGGCCATCAAGCAAGTGTTTTGTGAGTCCCAATAGGGCCTGATTCTGGGAGTTAGGACCCTAAAATGTCAGGCATCTCATTCCTTTTGTGAATCCAGGCCATTGAATCTGTGTATTTCATTTCTAATCCCTTGTTAAATAGAAGAATTTAGAACAAAGGATTGAGAGTGTTGCCTCTTTTTTTAACCTACCCCATTATTATTATTATGTTCCATGACTGGTAGGATGCCTCGTGCAAGGAGAAATAACTTTATTACACAGGCAGTAAAAAGAAAATTGTTCAGTAGTGACAGCTGGTTTTATTTTCCAAGTTCCAAAGGGGGAGCCGTGTTAGTCTAGTTCAGCAAAATCAGCAAGGAGTCCTGTGGCACTTAAAGATTAGCAAATTTATTTATCACATGAGCATTCATCTGATGAAGTGGGATTTTCTCCCACAAAATCTCATGCTATAAATAAGTTTGTTAGTCTTTAAGTGCCACCGGACTCCTTGCTTATTTTGCTGTTTTTATTTGTGACAGTCTATCACCCATGCAATAGAATCTCTTGCTTTTGCTGGGGTGCTTAACAAAGTAACAGCTATTTTAATTGGCACCAGCTACTAATTTAGGGAGCACTTGGTAATTATTAGCCTTAATTTAACCCTTGAGACTACTGAATAGTTTCACAGATTGCTGTATCATGACACCTACTGGCAAAGACAACCAATAATAGATGCATTTCTAAATTCTTCAGTCTTGATCAAAAAACATTTTATTAATTTGGTTGTGTTTTTTCCCTCGTTGCAAACTACATTTGTACTTTTTTTTTCCTTTTAAAGGGAACAGAAAATAATTATATGAGAGAAACAGTTCCAACCTGACAAGAGGAACAAAAAAATGGTAGAGGTTTGACCTCTAAAATTTACTTTCCACAACCTTGCCTTTTGATTAGGGAAAGAGTTAGGAGGCTTATTCTGTGATATGTTTCAGTATCATATAAAAATAAAACTGCAGAAGAAAATAATTCAAGAACAAGACAATGAGAGTGACAGAATTGGTTCCCTACAATTATTTTTTACCTGTGTTTGTATTTTGTACCCATATGAACCCCTTTCTTTATCTGTTTTCTGTTCTTCTGTGGTGCACACATATATACAGAAAACATGACTGTGTTGTAGGGAAGGTTTATTGGCCTCATTCTACCACAGCACTGAACCATTTATTTTGTATGTGCTAAACTTTACAGAAACATAATTCCAGAAACATTTTAGTTCAGCAGTTCCAAACCTTCTGGTTATCATGTTTACAGCACTGGACGGCCAGCAGCCTCTACCAGGATGGGAATCTCTCTTTTAGAGAGTTCAATGAAATGTTGCAGGGAATGCTTCTAAATTCAGATGCTATCCTACCAAACCATACTAGCATCAGAAAGTTTCAAATTTGATTCTAATCTGACCACAATCATACAGATTCTAAGGTGGCAACCAAGTTGAAAGTTATCTGCTTAGCTTGTGTATCTTCTTATTTCATTATTGGATAGATATTATCTGTTGTACATTGGTGACAATTTCACTCCCCAGAGTAAGGTTCATCAGTGAGCTATTATCTACGGCTCCTCAATCTTTGAGCTTTATTCTAGGTTTTGTCCTCTTATCTTACTAAATTGCTGTAATACTCTACAGCACCCACTTGTCACTTTGGTTGGATCTTTACAACTTGCATAAATCTGTGTTTCTACATTATACAAAGCTGAATCAACCATTCTGCTCCAGCAGATTACTGAGAGGGGAGTTGGGCTATTGCATAAATCATTTTATGACACAATTTCACTTTACTTTTTCCTGCTCTATTTTTTAAAGAAGAGAGGGTACCAATAGCCAGAGTTTGAATTTTGCTTATGTTAAAGCACGGCAAAGGAACCATCTCGTATTACAATTTCAGAGGCAGTAATAGGAGGTTGGATAGGTCTCTAATAGAAACTATATCTCTTTGTGTAAGTCATGTTTACAAATGGCTGTTTGAAATGACAGCCTAATTGTAATTTCCTCATGGAACTATCAGTACAAAAACTGTGATCATAGCTTGGAAGCATTGTTTGATTTGTATGTATCACATCCTACACTCTATGGAACTTCTCAGTTCATTCTGAACAAGGCTTGCTCTTGCCAGATGCTTTAGTTTGAACTAGATCTGACCTAAATCAGTAGCTACACTCAAACACCTCCATGCCTTGTCAAGGGGGGGGAAGTTGAAATTTCTCTCTGAATTTGTATAGGTGGAACACATCTCTGCTGAAAGCTAGGGAACATGTTGGCCTTGTCTAGCACTTGTCCCATCATTGCTCACTTGCGTCTTGCTGCAAGGAGAGTAAGATGGGTCTCACCATTACGGAACATGCTTTAAAGCACACTTTCCAGAATCAAACTTCTCCGTACCTGAGGTATAAAAGCTGCCGCAGACTCCTCACTAGACTCCCTCCTCCATGCTTTTTTACCTCATGCTACCCAACAGATGCTGAGTCAGAGAACTGCCCTTATAAATCCTTGTTGAAAGAGACTTTTCTCAATGAAGAGGGTAGCAGATAAGGTAAAGGTGATATCTGAGGCACAGTGTTCCTCAAACCATATGTGAATAGTAATCACAGCTGTAATCTGCCTAACTCAATCACTTCCCCTGGAGAACTTCCTCTTGGGCTCATGTGTGCACACATTCAGAGGCAAACCTGGTTACTTAAGTCTGCTTGGTTTACAGGAATTGGTGTTTCTTAATAAGTAATTTCCTCAGCCAAGTACTCCTTGTGTGTGTAATAAAAAGTGCAGTTTATCCAGACCCCATATTCTGTAGTGATGCTATTTGTTCCTGATGAGGTGCCCCAAGCATTGTTCACAGGCTCATTAAATTGATCCTTGAATTGTTTCAATTTCACATGAAGAGCCATGTCCTATCCATTCTCTGCTTCAGTGTGAGGGTGTGACATTAAGAGAGCTACTGGAGAAATGCCAGGGCACTTGCTGTTGGCTACATAATATAGAAGAAAGTGTTTGCTTTGATAAGGTGTGGGGGGACATGTGGATGACAGAAGCTGCAGAAAAGGTAACTAATTCCCTGGTGAAAATCCTCCTCAGTTTGACAGGTGTTTTTCAGCACAGTATGAGACACTTTAGAAATGTTACAAGCTGCTTACTGTTGAGTCACCAGTCTTTATATTTTTCCTGCAGGAGGCTGGTGACATGAGATCCCAGCTCCTTAGCACCCCTCCAACCTAAACCAGGAGATGGGCTAATCCAGGAAAACCAGACAATCAAAAAGTCTGCTGAGCAGGTTCTTCAGTATATTGCTCTGAAATAGTGCATATGATTACCTGCCCTATGGCTGGGTGCCTAATATATGCATTTGGTGCAAGGGGGGGAAGGGAATTGGGAGCCACTGGCAAGATGAGGGGAAGTAGTAGGGTCCCACCATCTGATTGCACTGCTGCCATGCCCTGCTCTGCCACCTCAATCCTTCTCTGCCTAGTGCACACAGGCCCCAGGAGCCACACCTGGGTGGAGGTCAGGTGGGTGGGTTGGGGGGGGCCTGTGGCCCAAATCTTTCTCCTATCTAGCAACATCAAGCCGGTGAGGAACTGGTGATGGTGGTCCATGGAGGTATCAATGACATAAGGAAGAATAGGAGAGGGGTCCTGGAGGATAAATTTAGGTTGTTAAGTAAGAGATTGAGGTCTAGGACAGCCATGGTGGCATTCACTGAGATGCTTCCAGTTCCATGTGCAGGCTAGTTAGACAGTCAGGGTCTCAGTGTGTGGATGAGGTGATGGTGTAGGCCTCAGGTGGTTAGATTTATTAAGGAACTGGGGAACCTTTTGGGAAAGGGGGGAGTCCATACAGGAAGGATGGGCTCCATCTAAACCAAACTGGAACTAGAGTCTATCACGTAAATTCAAAAGGTTGTAGAGCAATTTTAAAATAGTCTAAGGGAAAGTACGTGAGCACATTGTTTGGACAGAGACATCCCTTAGGAGAGGCTCTATAAATGGAGATTCTCTGTATCCTAATAAGGAGAAGAGAATGGAAGAGGGTAAAATATGGGTAGGTCTGATGAGAAATAGTCAAATGCACAAGAGTCCCATTCAATTCTATCATTTAGTTACAAACAGCTAAAAAGTAACTTGTTTTTAAATATCTTGCATACAAATGCTAGAACAGTGAGGTGGCAAAATCTGCAAATGATAAAAAATTACTCAAGATAATGAAGTCCAAAGCAGACTGTAAAGAGTTACAAAGTGATCTTACAAAATGAGTGACTGGGCAACAAACTGGCAGATGAAATTCAATGTTGAAATATGCAAAGAAATGCACAAGGGAAAATATAATCCCAAGTACACTCAGAAAATGATGGGGTCAGAATTAGAAGTTAGCACTCAAGAAAAAGATCTTAGAGTCATTGTGGGTAGTCCTCTGAAAACGTCCACCAACTGTGCAACAGTATTCTAAAAAGCAAACAGAAGTCTATGAATCATTAGGAAAGGAATAGAAAATATCATATTATCTCTCTATAAATCCATGGTATGCTCAGATCTTAAATATTGTGTGCAAATGCAGTTGCCCTCATCTCAAAACTGATATATTAGAGTTGGCAAAGGTATAGGAATGGGCAACAAAAATTATTAGGGGTATGGAAAAGCTTCTGTATGAAGAGAGATTAATAAGACAGGCTTTTCAGCTTGGAAAATAGATGACTACAGGAAGAGGATATGCTAGAGGTCTATACAATCATGACTAGTGTGGAGCAAGTAAAAAAGTGTTATTTACTGCATCTCAGAATACAAAAAAATAGAAAGGAAATTAATAGGCAGCAGGTTCAGATGAACAAAAGGAAGTATTTCTTCACACAACATTCAGATAACCTGTGGAACTCCTTGCCAGAAGATGTTGTGAAAACAAAGCCTATAACAGTTTCAAAAAAGAGTTTTATAAATATGGTGTATAAGTCCATCAAGGGCTGTTAGCCAGAGGGACAGGGATTGCCATTTGTCAGAATCTGGGTATAGAAAATGGGATGGATCTATTGATGATTATCAGTTCTGCTCATTCCCTCTGTAGCACCTGGCACTGGCCAATGTTAGAAGACAGGCATCTGGGCTAGATGCACCACTGTTCTGATCCCATATGGCCATTCTGATGTGCACATGCTCTCTTCTACTTGGTGCATCACTCTGTATAAGTTGGTACATACAACCCCTGCATCACTGAGAGCAATGACCTGGGAAATGGCACCAGAAGAGTAAATCTCAAACACATGACAGCTTCGCTTTGTTTTGCACATATGTGGAAATTGTGCCCTTACAGATTCACAAGCTCCTGAGAAGCAGCAACCAATTTCTCACCTCCACTCAAGCAATCAAAATCTTAAGCTTATCCTGCAAATACCAAATCTGGCATTTCTTTTCTTCCTGTGCCATTGTGTGTGTATGAGGGAAGAGTGAGTGGCTCCACAGCTGCCTTTAGTCAACACAGTCAATCGGCTTAAGAATGTAATCATTTAGAAAAGGCTAAACTGCAGTCACTTGCTGCTAATAAAAGTTACAGTATTAAGCCCCAGCAGATGTTTTTATTTGTTACAACTAAGCATTTGGTTCTCTGTGTGCTTTGTAGCATAGCAATGTTGTACACTGAGAGGAACTCATGATGGAGCAAACTTGGGAGAGAGATACTTATACAGTAAGCTATTTACTCTGCCAGTGGTTTTCAGTGCTACCCAGCTACTATTCTGAACATTCCTGTTTGAATAAGGAGGCTGCCTCACCTACCCCTTTCCAACTAGCATCGCTTGCTGCTTTTTGTTAGGCACCACTTTGTGTTTCTGGAAGCAGTTGGTTATGTGTGGTACAGTAATTAGTACTGTGTTTTTAAATCCAGCATAACAACTTTACTGCAGGAGCAAGCAGACAAGGAGCAAGGCCTTATTTAAATAAAGCAGTTTGATTCATAGCAATCATTGCAACAAACTATGGGCCCAGTTACCTGAGACTGACCATATTTTAAAGGTTTGCCCCACCAAGAGAGTGCTGAGGCCTAGCACCTGAGGCTGTGGTCACTATTAGTGTGTGTATTTGGTTCCTCTGGAGAAAGTTAAACTGACCCAAGGTGTACTTAGTTACTAGGCCAGATGGACTAGTGAGTTAATTTCCTCTTTACAGGGGAGCTATATCGAAGAGCACAAGGGAAAAAAGGAGAAGGGAAATAGGCTAGGAAATGCTGACAAAGGCAGTCCTGTGCATTTACTCCCCTTGCTTTCTCCATTAGGAGAAGGAGCTAGAAAGCTGAGATACACTGTGTAAAAGTATGGAGGCACTACTATTTGTGGTGGAGGGATTAAAACATTGAATTAGTAACTATGTTAGGGTTTGCGAGCAAGAAAGTCTCAGACCAGGCTGTTGGTGCAGCCCGCATGAACTGTCACGCTTCCATTCAATGTCTTTTTCTCCTCTTCTTTTTTTTAAACTAAAATTACTTCTTAGGTTAGGTGCCCAGAGGCCAACTCTGGAGCGTGATTTAGTCAGAACAGGTCAGCAGTACAAGCTTCTCTGCACCGTCCAGTCAATATGACTGAACCCTGACCTGGATACACTACCTCTGAGAGTCAGGGAGCATTTCATTTTCTGTAACTACTCCATCCTTGGTGTCTCTGCTGTAACTGCCAACAAGGATCCCAATCCTACTTGTAGATTTCATGATGTAAACAAAGGCCCTGGGAAACTGGGCTGAGACAGGCAAATAATTTTAGACCACCTACTGGATGTCTACCAGAGATGGTAACATCATTCCACCATTAGTGACTGGACTAAAGCAAGAACAGAGAGGTGATAAGCTTCATATGCTGCTATTACCAGACATCCTCTGAGCATGTGACAAAAGTGGTGGTACGATTCTTAGCACAAGATATTTGCAAATCAGGACAACATAAGAAACTGCAAAATATTCCCAGCTAAGAAAACAAATGTAGGTGAGCTATTGCTACTATATACTGGTTTTGATATAAATTATTCCTTCAAAAAAAGCACCAAGGAAAAATTATTTTTCCATATACTTCACAGTTTAGGTGAACATGAAATGGATGCTAAAGTTGTGTACAATCACTTCTGCTCTACAGCATATGAACTGAAACAAAAAATAGTGAGAATTTTTACCTGTCTCTAAGGAATACTGTTTTAACACTTCTAGAGAACACAGTAGCAACTAGTAGGTGAAATTAAGATGAATTAAAAAAGGAATGTTTGTTTACTGTGTCAGTAATTGTGCAAGTTTGGGGGACAAGGTTTAAAAAGGGAAAGTAGGGCATTTAACTATTTGCATGCTTCTCCAAGTCAAACCTTGAACCTGTTGAAGGACCCTCATGCCTTGTGTGGATGCAACATTAACAGTCAGCATTTATCAGCCATTACCAGATTGTGATGTCTGAGATGCTGCACTCTGCCTTGCATTTAGAAGGAGCTATCGGTTTCCTAGCAATGGATTAAGGTTGTCTTTATTAGCAACCACTACAGTTTATAGAACAGGGGTGTCAAACTCAAAGCCTACGGGCCACCAAGGGTGCTGAGCCAGGCTGTGGAGCAGCTGCCTGGGCACTGTCTGCAGCAGCAAACTACAAAGACAGGCTCCTGGCACAGCAAGGCATGTTTCTGACTCAGTCATTCACATGATCCAAGTCACAGCACAGGGGAACAAAGGAAGCACTCCAGCCAATCCTGGCTCAGCTCTGCTGTGGTCTGCAAACCAATGAGAGTCTCAGTCACAGCAAGCTAGGCCCCCTCCTGAGAGCCACTGCACTGCACCTCACCCCAACTGTTTCCTGTCAGTCAGTCAGCATGCTAATTTGTTTGATAGCACATTAAATGAATCACAAATAAAAAAGCTAAAAGTGGCTGGGGTCCACATGTGAACAAGCCAATCAAAGGCCAGCCGGGACTGAGCCAACCAAACACCAGGCTTCTGAATGACTGACAATGAGTGGGCTGGGGGGTGGAGGGGAGAGGCAGGAGCCCAGCCTGGTGGCCTCTGTCTAGGACTGATTTTTTTGCCTTCTGCCAGGAGGCAGGGGAAATGGAAAGGAAAGGGGAATGGTGGGGGGTATAGGAGCCAGCATGGGGCAGGGGTGCCCACAGGGCAGGGGAAAAGGAAGGTGTCAGAGAGCCTGCAGGTTTGGGTCCATGGTGCCAGAAGTCCTTCTTCCGGCTGGGGCCAGGCTATGCACATGCCAGTAGAGGTATCTGTAGATCATCCACTGAAGCCAATCTGATAGTTTCCCTCTCAATGACTTACACCTTACATGATGCCCACATTCTCCCTGCCTCTGCAGCACAGACCTTGGCTCTCTTTCTGCCTCTTCCTTCTCCTGGAGTTGAAAGGCCGACCTCTTCTGACTCTAGAACTAAACATACATTTTCTCCCCAGGTGAGGTACACTAGCTCAAGTTTCAGGCGCAGTCCAAAGCATTACCTTGTTTGGCCTAAAAGTTAAGCATTCAGCCTGAGTGTCTGAACTGAAAATGACAGTCTGAATCCACAGAATTGCTCGAGGAAGAAACGAAGAGATGACGGTAATGTGCCTCACTTGTAAGGTAATATCAGAAAAGGTCATAGAAAAATTTAAGTAGAAACTGCTCCAGTTAATGGGATTTTGGTCACAGAACTATGGATCTCTTTAGCAGGATAAAAAGGTACAGCTGGCACACTGCCCCTATGCCTAAAAGTTCTGGCTTGCTTTTCTTTGTTATAGGTCTGATGCTGGGCTCTTTTGCATTTCTTCTGAATGCTATGAAAAAAAATAAAATTGACAGTACACATACAAGATTTGGTGGTTTAACATATTGCATTGCCTGCTGCTAAAGGCAAAATCCTGACAAATGCTTTTTCTCTTTAACCATGTTATATGCTAATTGATGTAACTACAAGAAAGGGATTTAATTATCAGAATGTACAGTTTATTTAATTGAATTTCAATACCACACTTTCTAAAGTGAATAACATGGCAAAGCAACTTTTACAGCATTTTTCTCTGACCTGGATTACTTGAAAGGGGAATTGATTTCTTCTTCCTCAAAAACTCTGGTCTTCTAGGTTCTGAGCTGAGCAGAGGACCAGCAGGTTAGGATTGCATGGGAAATTGGTCAGGAAGTTATGAGTGATTTAATAGTGTGTAGGCTAGGGTGAGCAACGGCAGAGCAGCAGCTAGATCAGAAGGAGAGAAGTTAGAACTAGGTGAGAACAATGAAGGAATATCCATGTTCATAGTGGTGCTCCTCAGCCCCTGCCCCCAAACACACAACCTTTATACTAGAAATGTCTAGGTTTCCATTCTGAAAAGGGTAGAGGAAGAGGATGACACTTTGTCTTTCCCATGAATACTCCATGTCCCTCACCACCCCCCTGTCACTTCCCTGGAAACTTTCCAGCACAACAGCCCAGTTTTCATGTTAAAAATTTTTATAGACTCATAGACTCTAAGGTCAGAAGGGACCAATATGATCATCTAGTCTGACCTCCCGCGCACTGCAGGCCACAAAGTCTCACCCACCCACTCCTACAATTAACCTCAAACCCATAACTGAGCTATTAAAGTCCTCAAATCATGATTTAAAGACTGTAATACAGAGAATCAACCAGCAAGTGAGCTATGCCCAATCATAGAATCATAGAATACTAGGGTTGGAAGGGACCTCATAGGTCATCTAGTCCAACCCCCTGCCAGAGGCAGGGCCACTCCCACTAAACCATCCCAGTCATGGTTTTGTCCAGCCGGGCCTTAAACACCTCCAAAGATGGAGACTCCACCACCTCCCTTGGCAGCTCATTCCAGTGCTTCACCACTCGCCTAGTAAAAAAGTTTTTTCTAATATCCAGCCTCGACCTCCCTAACTGCAACTTGAGACCATTGCTCCTTGTTCTATCCTCTGTTACCACCAAGAACAGTCAAGCTCCATCTTCCTTAGAGCATCCCTTCAAGTAGTTGAAGGTTGCTATCAAATCCCCCCTCAATCTTCTCTTCTGCAGACTAAATAAGCCTAATGCTTTCAGTCTTTCCTCATAGGGCTTCTGCTCCAGCCCTTTAATCATTTTGGTTGCCCTCCTCTGAACTCTCTCTAGCATGTCCCTGTCCGTTTTGTAGTGGGGAGCCCAAAACTGAACACAGTATTCTAGATGTGGCCTCCCCAGTGCAGAATAGAGGGGAATGATCACATCCCTTGATCTGCTGGTAATACTTCCTTTGATACAGCCCAGTATGCCATTGGCCTTTTTGGCAGCAAGAGCACACTGCTGGCTCATATCTAGCTTCCCATCCACCATGACCCCCAGGTCCTTTTCTACACTGCTGCTACGTAACTGAATGTTTCCCAGCCTGTAGCAGTGCATGGGGTTTTTCTGTCTCACATGCAGGATTTTACACTTGTCCTTACTGAACTTCATAAGATTTTTATTGGCCCCACTGTTCCAATTTATCTAGGTCTCCCTGAATCCTGTCCTTGCCCTCCAACGTGTCTACTGTTCCCCCCAGCTTAGTGTCATCTGCAAATTTACTGAGCGTGCAGTCTATTCCATCATCCAGATCACTGATGAAAATGTTGAACAGAACTGGCCCCAGGACCGACCCCTGGGGCACACCACTCGTGACTGGTTGCCAGCTAGACGTGGAACCATTGATTCCTACACGCTGAAACCGTTGATCTAGCCAGTTTTCTATCCACCTTATAGTCCACCTGTCCAACCCATACTTCCTTAATTTGCCAATGAGAATGCTGTGGGAAACTGTATCAAAAGCCTTGCTAAAATCAAGGTATATCACATCAACAGTTCTTCCTGCATCCAGAAAACCAGTCATCTGCTCATAGAAAGAAATGAGATTGGTCAGACATGATTTACCCTTGGTAAATCCATGCTGACTATTCCTGATCACTTTATTTTCCTCTAAGTGTTTGAGGATGGATTCTTTAAGAATCTGCTCCATAATTTTTCCAGGGATTGAGGTGAGGCTGACTGGTCTATAATTCCCCAGATCCTCCTTTTTCCCTTTCTTGAAAATAGGCACTACATTTGCTTTTTTCCAATCCTCTGGCACCTCCCCCATTCTCCATGAGTTTTGAAAGATAACGGCCAGCGGTGCTGCTATCTCATCGGCCAATTCCCTCAGCACCCTTGGATGCAGTTCGTCCGGCCCCATGGACTTGTGCACATCCAGCTTCTTTAAGCAGTCCCTAACCTGACCTTTCATCACCAAGGGCCTCTCTTCTTCTCTCCAATCTGCCATACCCATGGTAGTGGGCTGGGAGCTGACCCTGCCTGTGAAAACTGAAGCAAAAAAAGCATTGAGCACTTCAGCTTTTTCTTCATCCTCTGTCACGAGGATGCCTGCCCCATTCAGCAAGGGACCTACGCCATCCCTGATCCTCTTCTTGTTATTAACATACTTGTAGAACCCCTTCTTGTTATCCTTTACATCCCTCGCTAGCCGCAGCTCCATTTATCCTTTGGCCTTTCTGATTTTATCCCTACAGTCCCTAGCAATATCTTTATATGCCTCCTTGGTCATCTGACCAAGCTTCCACTTCCTGTAAGCTTCCTTTTTATGTTTAAGCTCAGAGCAGAGTTCTCTGCTAAGCCATTCTGGCTGCCTCACATTTTTATTCTTTCTCCTAATTGGAATGGCAACTTCCTGTGCCCTTAGCAGGGTTTCTTTAAAATATAACCAACTCTCTTGGACTCGTTTCCCCTTCAGATTAGCTTCCCAAGGGATCCTGCCCATCAGTTCCCTGAGGGACCCAAAATCTGCTCCTTTGAAGTCCAGGGTTTTTGTTTTGCTTCTTTCCTTCCTTCCTTTAATGAGCATCCTGAAGTCAACCATGTCATGGTCACTACTGCCTAGCTTGCCATGTACCTCTATGTCCCTGATCAATTCTTCCCTGTTTGTGAGCAGCAGGTCAAGAGGTGCAAGGCCCCTAGCTGGTTCCTTCAGCATTTGTACTAGAAAGTTGTCCCCAACACACTCTAAAAACTTCCTGGATTGCCCATGCACTGCTGTATTGGCCTCCCAGCAAATGTCAGGGTAATTGAAGTCCCCCACGAGCACCAGGGCCTGTGATCTGGAAGCTTCCACTAGTTGTCCATAGAACACCTCATCCACCTCCTGCTTCTGGTCTGGTGGCCTATAGCAGACAACCACTACAACATCCCCCTTGTTGCTTTCCCCTCTCAATGTAACCCACAGACTTTCTACAAGCACGCTTCCACTTCCATAATGGAGCTCTGAGCAGTCATAGAGCTCTTTTACATATAGTGCTACTCCTCCCCCTCTTCTTCCCTGCCTGTCTTTCCTGAACAGTTTATACCCATCCATGGCAGAGCTCCGGTCATGCAGACTATCCCACCACGTCTCCGTTATTCCTATGATATCATAGTTCCTTGCCTGCACTAGTACTTCCAATTCTTCCTGTTTATTTCCCAGGCTCCTCGCATTAGTGTATAGCCACCTAAGATACCCGGTCACTTGCCCCACTTTGTCAGTTTGGTTTTCAAGTCTATTACATATACCTCCTTGCATTTTTTCTTTGAGTCCTCCTCCCCCACTCTCCTCGTGTGTTGGCGCTTCAGTGGAACATTTAAGACAATTATTTGATTCCCCCCCCCCATGTTCCAACTACTTTCTCTTTTATTCCTGGTACTACAGTCCTAACACCCCCCAAGTTCTATTCCTTTCCCCAGATCTCCCACATTGCCACTTACCTGTGGGCTTTGGTCTCCTTCCCCCCGTTGAACCTAGTTTAAAGCCCTCCTCACTAAGTCAGCCAGTCTGTGCCCAAACACACTCTTCCCCTTCCTGGACAGGTGAAGGCCATCTCTGCCTATCAATCCTCTGTCCTGAAACAGAACTCAATGGTCAAGGAAGCTGAAGCCCTCCTGACCACACCATCTTCTCAGCCAGGCATTCACCTCTAGGATGCATCTGTCTCTCCTCAGGCCTCTAGCCTTGACTGGAAGGATTGATGAGAACACCACCTGTGCTCCAAACTCCTTCACCCTCGCTCCCAGAGCCCTGCAGTCACCTTTGATCTGCTGAGGATCACCTCTCACAGTATCATTGGTACCCACATGGATAAGAAGCATGGGGTAGTAGTCTGAGGGGCGGATGATTTTTGACAGTCCCTCCATAACATCTCTGATATGGGCGCCTGGCAGGCATCATACCAATGCTACTAGCAATGGGAAGAGGAACAGATTGCTGTGTGTAGCCCCTCTTCTGGCCACCAGCCATCACTGTTATGTCTAGCTGTGTCCTTCAATCATTTTCTAATATACTAATCATGCAAAAACAACTGAAGCTCATGGACCTCATGACCAAATGGCACTTTCCTACTGGCTTCTAACTGTATCTAGAATTTTGCATTGCAGGAGGAGCTTGGGGCTGGGTCTAGTATGCAAATATGCAATCTTATGCAAATATGTATGCAAATTACCTTCCTCTTTATAAAAATGAATAAATTGAATGCTGCTATTTTACACAACAAATAAATCTGGATTGAGGAAAGGGAAAGCAAATCCCTGCCCAGGATAGTTTGTTTGCCCATGGAGCCCATTAGATTTTTAAGTGAAGATGGCATCCCAAAAGAACAGGGTCTGTGGAGGAAGAGTACGAATCCTAGCCCCTCTCTTAATGTCATCTTCTCCTGGGTTCTCTCTATTTTCCTACCACTCATTAGGACTTCCTCACTTTCATTTCTTCCCCCTTGGTCCTTGTTCTCTTCCTGTGCCCCTTCTCGCCTCTCCCTCCATGGATCTGTTTTCTCCTGTTCTTTAGGACATTATCTGCATCTACTTCCACCCCTTGCCTGGCTCCTTTCTTATCCTCATCTTTTATTCAGACTTCTGGATCTTGCTCCCCTTTTGCCCCTGGCACTTTCTCCATCTTGCTAACAGACCCTGGAAGCTCCAGACCCATTGATACTTCTGCCCTTGCATGAGAATAGATTTATCCTTTTACTGATGCTAATGACAGTGGTTCAGAAGAACACTCTTTCCCAAGTCTGCAAAATCACCCCTTTTAATGATCATCAGCTGCATATATGGTATAGAAAGGCCCTCCTCTTCACCCTCCTGCAAAACTGCCTTGTCTGTAGGAGTCGCTAAATCTCAGGTCCTTGCAACTGAAAGCCTGGCCATGTCTTGTCATCTCCCAGCCTCAGTCCTCACTGCTCTGTGTTATCCTCACCACCACACTGCTAGGTAGAACCAAGCTAAAACAGTAGTACCTCAGGGTGCGTGAAATGGGTAATGTTGACCATTTGGTCTTCAGAGAATTAAAGTGTTTTGTGCCCCAAGCCAGACATATTTCTGTCTCTGGTCATGCTACAGGCCTCCCTACCTTTTTCCAGCAATATTTGCTACTCCATATGATGCCATGTAAATGCCCAGTCACATGCCAACGCATTCAAGGTGACCAACTTCAGGTGCCTCTTCATGACCTCATTGCCCCTGATGGGCTGTGATTCTCAGGCTTTGGCTTCGAGTTAGGTGGCAGCAGACTCACAAGAAGGCAGCCAGTGAAGCATGCTAGTAACAGAAACAGAATGAAGTCAAAGAAAAAGTGGCGAACTGAGAACTAAAAGCACATTGGCACTCACTCTGTTTGCATCTCTATTTGGACAGGTAAGTGGTTTCCAACAAACTTGATGCTTGTGTAATAGCAGTCAGAAAGTAGACTCATAGACACTAAGGCCAATAGTCTGACCTCCTGCACACTGCAGGCTATAAAATCTCACTGACCCGCTCCCACAGTGAACCTCAAACCCATAACTGAGCTATTAAAGTCCTCAAATCATGATTTAAAGACCTTAATACAGAGAATCAACCAGCAAGTGAACTAGCCCAATGCTACAGAGGAAGACACCCCCCACCCCCCCGTGCCAAAGCCAATCTGCCCTGGGGAAAAATTCTTTCCCAACCCCAAATATGGTGATCAACTAAACCCTGAGCATGAGAGCAAGTCCACAACAGCCAGGTCAAGAAGAACATAATAACTCAGAACCCACTTCATCTAATGCCCCTTCCCAGATCACTATCATACCCATCACCAGTGGTAAAAGACAAATAATGGCCAAGCTACACTGTCCATCATATCATTCCCTCCATAAACTTATCAAGCTTGGTTTTGAAGGCACCTAAAGGTTTTTGCCCCCACCACTTCCCTTGGTAGATTTTTTCCAGCACTTTACTTCTCTGATGGTTAGGAATCTGCATATAATTTCAAGCCTAGGTTTTCTGAAGGACAGATTGCATCCATTTGTTCTTGTGTCCACACTGGCGCTGTATTCAAATAATTCCTCTCCCTCTCTTATATTTATCCCTCTAATGTATTTATAAAGAGCAATCATCTCTCCTCTTGGCCTTCTTTTGGTCAGACTAAACAAACCAAGCTCTTTAAGTAATCTCTCATAGGAAAGATTTTCCATTCCACAAGTCATTCTTATACCCCTTCTTTGCATCTGTTCCAGTTTGACTTCATCTTTCTTAAACATGGGTGACCAGAACTGTACACAATATTCCGAGTGAGGTCACAGCAGCGCCTTATATAATGGTACTAACACCTCCCTAGCTCTACTGGAAATACCCCTTCTGATGCACCTTAGGACTACATTAGCTTTTTTTCACTGCCACATCGCATTGGCTACTCATTGTCATTCTGTGATCAACCAGTACGCCTAGGTCCTTCTCCTCCCCCATCACTTCCAGCTGATGCAATCCCAACTTATAAGAAAAATTCCTGTTATTTGTCCCTAAGTGCATGACCTTGCACTTCCCGTTGTTGAAGTTCATCCTATTTCTAATGCTCCACTTTACAAGGTCATCCAAATCATTCTGTATGCTATCCCGCTCCTTCTCTGTATTAGCAACATCTTCCAGCTTGGTGTTGTCTGCAATCTTAATTAGCACATTCCCACTTTGTGCGCCAAGGTCAGTAACAAAAAGGTTGAATAAGATGGGTCCCAGGACCGATCCTTGGGGAACTCCACTAGTAATCTCCTTCCAGCTGGACAGTTCACCTTTCACTATAACCCGCTGTAGTCTTCCCTGTAACCAGTTCTTTAGCCACCTTTCTATCTTCATATTAATCCCCATCTTTCCCAATTTAACTAATAATTCCCTATGTGGAATTGTATCAAATGCCTTGCTGAAATCTAAGTAAATTAGCTCCACCGCATTCCCTTTATCCAAAAAAATCTGTTATCTTCTCAGAAAAGGAGATCAGGTTGGTCTGGCATGATCTACCTTTTGTAAAGCCATGTTGTATTTTATCACAGTTACCATTCTCCTCAATATCCTTAAGTACCTTCTCCATCAAAATTTTCTCCAAGACCTTGCATACTGCTGAGGTCAAACTAACAGGCCTGTAGTTACCTGGATTCCTTTTACTCCCTTTCTTGAAAATAGGTACTACATTAGCAATTCTCCAGTCATAAGGCACAACCCCTGTGTTCACCGATATGTTCAAAACCCTTGCTAAAGGGCTGGCAATTTCATGTGTGAGTTCCTTCAAAATTCTCGGATGGAGATTATCTGGACCCCCTGATTTAGTTCCATTAAGCAGGTGAAGCTTTGTTTTCACCTCAGAAATGGTAGATCAAACAGGTCACCAATTCTGTGACTGCTGCAACTTAAGACAGAAGTGCTGCTGTTGTGGAAACTGTTTATAGACTAATCTTGCGCCTATTGAAACATACAACAATTTTCTCATAGACCAGTGGGTGCAGTTTTGGGCCTCATGGGATTTCTACAGCATCTCTTGCTGTGTTTGTTCTTGCCCAGGCCTCTCTTTCTCCTCTTGACAATATCAAGCCTGCCTATTGTATCCTTCATTTAGACCTTCTCTGATTAGCTTTTCTATCCCATTATCATCCTTTCTCATTGACCCTTTTCCATATCCACTTTGATTCATTACCTGCTTCAATATTTTTTTCTGATACATACTTTCTTCTTTCTTTTATTGTTTCCTTGTTACTGGAAAGTAACTTTGCCAAAAGAATGTATATTCAAAATATCATTGTGGATTTTGTTTTCAGATTGCAGTGTACGGCTGACACTATGAAAGGCATCCACATTTAGTCACAGTTGCCACAGAGGAGTAACTAAAATAATGTAGTAGTACTGTAAGATGAGGCAAGGGAAACAAATTAAGTTAGGGGTGAGTAAATGAATTTTTACATTCAAGAGAATTTTTTTTATTCTGTTTGAAATTCCCATGGCAACCCTCCCTTCTTGAGAACGCTCCTTCTCTTGGATCTTCCCCCTGACATGCTCATGAACTGCAGTTCAACTGTGAAAAGGTAAATGTGTATCATAACACTTTTCTTGACTGAAAAAGAAACTTTAACACCTTTTAAAGCAGTTTCAGTAAAAGGAATGCCCATCACAGCAGAAATCTGGACTTCACTGGCAAATGGTAGAGTGTTTCCTTTAAAGGGTAATAACTTCTGCTTTACTCTGTGATAGTCCTTTAAAGTCCACTTTAATCTCAAATGGTGAAGAGCCTCCACCAAAGTGTTGAAGGGCACATGACCTTGGTGATCATAATAAAACTAAACTTTGAGATATGAGCAAATTGAGTCAAATGGATGTGACTTATGTTTCCGTAAAGGGGAACAGAATCAAAGTGGGATTTTCTCCCATGAAAGGTCATGCAATAAATAAATTTGTGAGTCTAAGTGTCATAGGACTCCTTGTTTCTTAAGACAAGAGATGATATTTCTCTTGTGGAAAAAGCCTTACATTGTATATCATTTGCATTCACTAAACAGGGCAAGAGACTTACTTAATAAACAAGAGAAGTGTATACACGTAATTGCTGCTTTTGAATTCATAGCAAACCTACATTGTTCACAGGAAAAGGAGCCAAAAAAAAAGTCAGTTTCCTTTCCCACTCATTCCACATCAAAAAATAAAGCTAAAATGTTCATGATGTATATACACATAACAGTTCTGGGATATTTTTGTCACAAAACAAAAGTAATTTGCATACTTTGTTTACTTTTTTAGATTGCTACAGTTCAATTGTACTCCCTCAAAATCCACAAGCATCCATGTAAGCAGCTTAACACATATGAAACATGCTCCTGGGTAATTGTACATGGGTATGTCCACACACAGTCCTTATTTCGAAACAACAGAGGTTATTTCGAAATAAGGAATGGCATGGCCACACGACGCACGGCCATTTCGAAAGAAGC
>ML682005.1:8232717-8246824 GCA_007922195.1 Podocnemis expansa
GTGTGTGTGTGTGTGTGTGTGTGGTGTATTTTATTGGTGGTGCTGCAACAGTGTGGGTGGGGGCTGTCTGTGCTAGAAGGGGGAAGAGGGTGGTGTGTGGTGGGGCAGGCCTGGCCTTCAGGGGTCCTCCGCAGCTGCGAAGCTGTCTGTCAGTGCCTCATGGATGGTGAGGGCCCTTGTGGAGGCCCGCTCCCATGGGGGCACGGGCACGGGCTGCTCATACTGGCACCCAATGAGCTGGGCCTCAGCCTCCCAGGTAGCTGTGAGGGGCTCACCCCACATTTCACAGAAGTTATGCAGGGCCAGGCAGGCGCTGATGACCTGGGTTGCTGTCTCCTCTCCGAGGTGGAGGTGGGTCAGGAGGCACCTCCAGCGGGCCTTCAGCCATCCAAAGGCCCTCTCAATAACTTGGTGGCAGTGGTTCAGCCACCAGTTAAACAGCTGGCGGCGATGGTCAAGGGACCCTGTGTAGGGGCACATCAGCCATGGGCGGAGGGGATAGGCCGCATCTGCCACGAGGTAGACAGGCACCTCTACCCCCCCCCAACATAGATGTTGGGGGGGGGGGGGGGGGGGAGAAGGTGCCCGCCTCCATGCCCCGGTAGAGGGATGAGTTCCTGAGGGTGCAGGCATCATGTGCCCTCCCTGGCCAACCCACATTGCAGTTTTGGAAGATCCCCCAGTAGTCCATGAGGGCCTGCACCACAACTGAGTGGTAGCCCTTCCTGTTGCGGTACTCTGCCGCTCGGTGGTCCGGGGCCCTCACAGGGATGTGGGTGGCATCCAGGATCCCCATGCAGCTCGGGAATCCCAGCGCTTTACTAACCTTCCTGGTTTCCTGCCACCCCCCCCCCCCCCCCCCCCGGTGATAAGGCGCCGCAGCAGGCCTCTGTTAATGACCTTGGTGACTTGGCCGAGGCTGACCCCGACGGTGGCCCTACCAACCCCGAACAGGTGGGCCACAGACCTGTAGGACTCTGGGGTGGCCATCTTCCATGTGGCTATGGCCACTCTTTTGTCCACAGGGATGGCCAGACGCGTGGCAGTGTCCCTGTGATGCAGCAGTGGGGTCGGTTCAGATACCAGCTGCTCGAAGCTGGCCCTGGCCATCCTGAAGTTGCGCCGCCACTGGTTGACGGCCCAGGTTTGGAGCACGACGCGCTCCCACCACTCAGTGCTCGTCTCCTGGGCCCAGACTCGGCAAGGCACTGACAGGGGCAGGGGCACTAGGGCGGCCCTGAGGCCCAGGGTGCTGGCAACTTGGGGCACACCCTGGTCAGCATCGGGGTCTCTGAACAGCGTGTCCCCCACCAGGAGCACGCTGTGCAGATGTGCAGTGTGCCTAGTGGTCAGCCGTCAAAGGCTAGGCAGCTGGGCACCGTCCCTCTCTGTTGCTGGCAGAGTCCTGCTAGCCAGAATGGACAGGGACGTGCGGTCGGGGCCAGCCTTTTATAGGATTGGCTACCAACATGGCCGCCGACATGGCCCAGGGAGGCAGCCATATTGCCATACCTCCCATGGTGCCCTGCCCCTGAAGTGAAATAGCAAGTCCACTGTGTGGACATGCTATTTCATTTCCAGCTTGTCCCCTTATTTCACCTAGTTTTGGCCTTATTTCACTTCTGCTTGTTTCGCAACAACATTCTTATTTCACAATAACTTGTTTCGGAATAGGTTATTTTGAAATAACAGGCTGCGTGTAGACATAGCCAGTAAAAAACAGTCCAGGCTTTGATATAGATCAGTTGAACTAAAAAGCCCAAGAGTCAATTCCTCCTTTTTATTAATAGCAATTCCTTCCTCAAGTTTCAATCAATGTTTCAGCTTTTTGTCAAACTATTCCTGTTTCTGGAACCTGACTCTCTGATAAGCAGGGAATTCTTCAGTGTGCAGGAATCCTTTCCTGACACAGAGTCAACATAATTGACTGCTAAGTCACTGCTTCACCTTACCACTTTCATCTCAGCATTGGGAAGGGGCTGGGATCAAGAAGAGTGGGGCTAAAATATGCCTGAGCTTTAGCTCTTTTCAGCTGGTGGATGGCCCCTTTGAGGCATTACTAGCTGGAAGAACATAGAGCAGTCCCAGGGATCTGCTAAGCTTTGACAGAATCAAAATAAAAATCAGGGACCTGCTACTGGCTTCCTTCATGACCTCTTCTGCTCTGCTATACCCTATGAAGACACGATCCTGCAGGGATCCTTGAACTGAATGATTAATAAATTAACCTTAAAAGAGCACTTTCAAAAGTTTGTTTATTACACATACTGAACTTTAATCTTTAGGTGCATGAAAGGCCAAAATTGCAACAGAGATGTATTTTTTCCAGTCATGACCTTCTGCACACAAATACATTCCTGGGTCCACATTTCAGTTGAGCATTGAAGCATGGTAATATTTGCAAATCAGTTCTACGGCTTACAGTTAGCATTTAAGTTCCAAAGCAGTAGCTGTGTTAGTCTAGTTGGGGGTGGGGGGGACCAAGGTGTCCTGCATCACTTTTAGAGACTAACAAATTTATTAATCCCATGGACTTTTGTGGGAGAAAATCCCACTTTGTCAGCTACTTTGAAAAGTGCCACAGACCTCCTTGGTTGTTAGTATTAAGGACTACAAGCAATTATGAGCACAAACATCCTCCCACAAAAATGGAGCACAAAGCTGATCATCTGACCCTGGCTACAGAGTATACTCAGGGCTAGATCCTCAGGAGGTATAAATCAATGGAGCTCCATCAATATTAATGAAGTCGTGCCAGTTTACGAGCACTGACAATCTGGCTCTCATTGTATAAAAGGGTAACATCTGAAACAATCATTTGGTTTCAAAGCAGCCCAGTCTTGCATCTGTCTAAAGAAAGGAAGCACTTGCATCTCTCATCTTTTCAAATCCTTACTGTGATAGCTAGTGTGCACAATGCAGTGTCAGCTAAACCCACAAATTGTTTTAATGGCAGGTGCATAACAGCCTCTTAGTATAAGTTTGCCTGGGATGCTGGCAGGTGTTTACATGAAATTTTGCCCCACTTGTCATAGCATATAGGACAGGCAGCACCTGGCAACCGCCTACTGAATAACACATTCTTTAATTGCTCTGAAGCACAGCAACAGCTGCCAACCTCGTTAAATAAACAACAGGTTCTACACCTGCTTGAACAAAACCCTGACCTCACTCTTGACCAATCAGGAGCCACTCAGGTAATACTGCCCACCTGCCCTCATACAGAATGACCTTGGGGATTAGTAGGCATCTATCAGTATTGATTTGTCTTTTCTATGCTATGATTTGTCCTACCGGTCTCTTCAGGGTATTCTATTCAAGCAAGAGACATGAAAATCTTACTAATTAGATTTCTATTTTATGGCCAATTCTTCTTCAAACTCCCAGAGATAAAGGCAGAATGGTAGTGAGAAAAAAAAATGACTGTGGCACACTATCCAACTGCATAAGCCTTTGTAGTGTCTTATAGAACGAAGATCAGCTAGGTGTACCTGAACTGCCATCAGTTTGATGCACAGCAGAGCTTTTATTCTCCAAAAACAAAGGGGAGAAGAACCAGTCCATCAGTTGGTGTAAAGTGGCCCTGAAGTCAATGGAGCTACAGATGCTGATTTATACCAAACAAGGCTCTGTCTCAAAAGTTATGAAGAGATTCTATTATCATTCCAGGTACTATCAGAGACCATTAAATGAAATCTCAACGTCTGCTGAAAGAGTTTTTACGACAAACAAATGTATTTAGGTAAGTGGAAACAGCACGATTGCCAAGAATGGAACTGTAGTGCTGAGGGAGGGCTATTTAACAGCTGCAGGAAGACTGAAGCAATGCCCCCCCCCATCCCAAATTAAACATAGCGCTATATAGCAACATGTATTTTAGATTTCAGCCACTGACAGGTGTCTATCAGGATTGCACAGGCATCACAAGTAGAAAGGAGAATGAGTACTATGCACACGTGAGCCAAAAGACAAACTGCACAAGAAGAACTTTTGGTAAGGCAAAGAGAGAGGAATTACAAGTACCAGTCAGAAAAAGCAGTTGACAACTATCAAGACTAGCAATACGCACAGTTTCTTCACAAGACTGAGACTTCTGCTAATTGGGCTGCACTCTTTTTGATCTACAGAACAAGACTTCCCCCACTCCTCCCTACTTAGATGTTTTATTGAAACTTAAAAAGATGAAAATACTCTTCAGTTTCAACAGAAAACCTTGGAAAGCACCATCTGCTGGGACTCTTGACTGCATATGCAAGATTACAGGGGGAGAGCAACAGAATCACAGTGCATGCTTCCTAATTCAAAAATCCAAGCTGCATGGCTATATTAACTTTGGTAATAACTGATCCAAATTATGCTTTGAGTCAGAAGCAACTGAGGGTTTTTTTACCTGTTTATATTATATTGGCTCAACAGATGTCTGAACTGAGTCTCAGGCTGCATTAAGTTCCTGATGAGGAGAGTTATTTATTTATTGCTAGTGATTCTAGACAGTAACTCTCCAGAACCAATTTTTTTTTTCTCAGAGCACTTCTGAAAAACAAGTAATAATTCTCAAGAAATGTTATTACTTGCAGTTAACTATTTTACAGTAAATTGTCCTAAGTTTGCAAACACAATACTGAACTGTAATTAAATGAAATACACTAGATGTTGTTAGAAACTCAGCACAGAAATGGCCAGTTTACCTGCAATAGACAAATTCTGTACTTAGATCTGGAAATACCAGAAAACTGGAATCAGTGCAGAAACACAAATGTTGATTTTTTAATGGTCCCCTCCCAATCACACATACAGGTGACAGATGTGGTTCTACTGGAAAAAATGTGATAGTTTCAGCCAGGTTAATTACTTCAGTGGAGCCTTGTGAAATACTTTGGCTTACTTCGTGTGATCACATTGCCTCCTAGTGGCTGGCCCTGTAGACAAAGCAGCACAGACAATTTCTTAGAACATGGAACAATACTCCAATTCAGCATGTGTAACTGCATAGAGAGGTCAAGGTGGATTTTTACCTCTTTCCGAGGGCTAGTAATGGCCAAACAAGACTTGTGCTCGCTATACTAGTGGGAACAGGATAAATTGTCACTATCCCCCTTTCTTCTTTTTGTCTCATATGACTGCTTGTTTTAAGTGCCCTCTAGGACTAATTTTCATATAGATTTAGATCCCTAGAATCAATTGTAAAAGCAGGAACAATGGTTCATCAGTTATGAAAGTATGATTCCCTCCCAACCCCCCCCCCCATGGACCATCAATACAGAATGCAACTGAGACCTCCAGTAATAATAGACTTTGAGCCAAAGAATTGATGACATAAGCTGCTAACACAGTTTCTTAGCCTCTTACAGGGATCAATCACTACAGTGGGGCATGTAGCAGACATCATCCAGGACACTTTTGATTGTTCTCAACCACTGTGTTGGGACACATTACTGTGTCACTGCACAGCAGTAAGTGTGCTGCCGAGAGCCAGGGATTTGGCTGGGAGTGGATGGGATGGCGTGTCCTGAAGTGTCACAACCCATAAAAGGTTGAGAACCACTGGTCCAGTTTCTGGCCAAAAATGGAAAATATGAAGCAAAACTGTTCCTCCCTCATAGTGCTGATCTAACACAAGGCAAATGTTTGTTTTTCCTAGCATATGAGCAGTGAGAGGGAAAATAGAGTTAAAAATAAAGAGCACAGTGTTGGCTGATGAAAGAAAGAAAAACAGAGAGCAGCGGAAGAGACTAGATAGGCTCTCTACCTAGGTACTTATATGGCCTGTATCACTGCAGTTTCTGAATACCTTACAAGCTGATGGCAGAGTAGTCATGAATCTGTCTTCTAGGATGGAAATGGGGTTTCATAAAATACACTTTCAAATTTTAAAGTTTCTAAGAATGGGAGAAAAGTTGCTGTTTTAGTGGGAGAGGGTTTGTGTGCGTGTGCCTGTATGTGTTTTAAGCCAATCTGAGCTATATCTGCTTATACCAATGATATATCTGGCCAAGTGGAGCACAGCATGGAAGAACAGATTTCATGTGGGATAGTGGTGGTCATTAATACTAATATCAATGATATAAACAGAGGGCAAACTGAGGTCTTATTGGAAGCAATTAGATATGCAGGTCATTTTCTCAAAAATATTCAGCACACAACACCCATTGAACAAAATGAGACAGAATAGAAATAAAGAGAGTAGCTTCTGGAAGAGGTTAGCTTACTGGGACATTGAGGCATCCTCCGTAAGAGGGGACTCAGGAGCAGGAGTGTCTTCAGCTGCACAAGCAAGAACTCAATGTACTGTTGAAGAGTAAAGAGGAATAGAGACTAATACATCAGGGATTGTGGGGCAAGCGACAGGGAGAGGGAAAACTAGAATACAAATTCATAGATTTTTTAAGGCCAGAAGAAGCCATTATGATAACTGCCTTTTTGTATAATATACAGAAGGGTGTCCCTAGCATAGCAAACAAGGCTACTCTGCAAGGGATTGTCCTGAACTGTTCAGATGCAACTATCTGTGGAACATGTTAACTAAGCTGTATCTGTGAAACATGATTCAGGGACTTACATGGTCAGGGATTATAGACTATTTAAAATATACGGATTGGGATGATAGGTAATTTTATATGCCAAAAACAGACTAGGAGGAAA
Source organism: Podocnemis expansa (assembly GCA_007922195.1). Taxonomy (NCBI): domain Eukaryota; kingdom Metazoa; phylum Chordata; order Testudines; family Podocnemididae; genus Podocnemis; species Podocnemis expansa. The sequence continues at coordinate 8,239,360 of ML682005.1, forward strand.
AAGTAGAGGTGGACAACATTCAAGGCAGAGGAAACAGAATTATGGCTGTAAATTAGCTGCGGCTCTAGAAGCAAAATCACTATAGGAATACAGGCTGGCTCATCAGCGCAGATGGGGCAAGAAAATATGGTGGTAAGGGAAATTTAAAAGGCCTGTTATAATGAAATTAAGGAAAATAAAAAGCTAATTGTAAGAGATGTCATAATAGACAATAAAATGTTTTACAACTGTACAGATGAAAAGGAGCAAAAGGTCAGTGAGAGACTGTAATCTCCTGAAGGAGGGTGAGGGAAATCCTGTGATAGGCAAGGTAGCCTAATTATTATTATTATTTTAGTTTTGTCACAGAGTATAACCAAATTATCATGAGAGCAGAAACAAGAAGAGTTCTTCAGTACTGAGATCTTCTGGCCTATGTAAACAGATCCTCGCTGCAGTTTTAAGAATGGTCACACATTCTGTTTTAAATATTTGAAAACATATTTTGTTTTATTTTCTGATCTTCAAAATTTGATGGATGCTAATTATCTTGCTAGCTACAGTCTAGTCTTGAATCCATTTGAATTAGTGGATGGTCTCCTTATAGCCAGGGACAGGCGTAGGAGATTGACAGTGTATTTAATGGACCGTTCCAGCTTCTTGGACACAATAGTTCACAGCTCCTACTAGCCTGTCCATAGTGCCTGGCAGGAATGAGGTGGTCTGTGCCCTTCCTTGAAACAGCTCTCAGAAGGTTATGGGCTAGAATCGCCCCTCCACCAGAAGCACAATCACACAGAGGCTTCAGAAGACATTGTGAGATGCAACAGACTTAATTGCTAGCAATTGTCACCCAACTAATGATAGATCTGTCAGCCTTACATTGATCCAGGCAAAATAATGGTTTGGCTGATTCAGGGCTCAATTAATAAAGAATGAAAAGAAGGTGACATAATTAATGCAAATCAACAGGAGATTATGGAAAAATAGATCTTGTCAAACTAACTTGATAATATTTTATGAGATTACATGTTTTTGATAAAGATAATAGTGTTCATATAACATAGATTTCTGTAAGGCATTTGATTAGGCATTGCATGCCATTTTTGATTAAGAAACTAGACTGATACAAAACGAATGCTGCACATATTAAATGCTTATAGAAATAAGCTAAGTGAGAGGTCCCAAAATGTAACTGTAAATATGAAATCCTCATGGGGTGGATGTGGTTTTAAGCAGCATCCCTCAGGGTTCAGTTCTTGGCCCTATGCTATTTAACATTTTTATCAATGATCTGGAAGGAAATATAAAATGACTGATAAAAGTTTACAGGTGCTAGGGAGATTGAGGAAGGGGTAAATCATGAACAGGTTATCAGACGCACAAGCAAGACTTGTGTATTTCAATACAGCCAAGTAGCGCCAGAGAGCAGAAGAAACGAATGCAGACCACACTTACAAGATGAGTGATCTTGTCCTGGGAAATAATGATGGTGGGGGGGACACCTTGCAGCATGGTGACTAGTCAACTAAACATGAGCTCCTAGGGCAACACTTCAGCCAAAAGTGCAAATGTCAGGGCAATACTGACAAAGGCTCTAAAACCATGAGTCTCTGTAGCTAGGGGTGTAACTCATGCACTTGTTCTGTAGCTTGGACACTGAGGGGTCCACATAGCACAGATTAACTAGAGCAGTGGTCATCAAACTTTTTTCCTCCTGACCCAACTCTGGAGCCCTCTGCCATGCAGCGACCCCTCCACTGTGATGGGGGTGGGATGGGCCACCCCCTCCTCCCAGGAGCTGTGCCAGCCAACACGGGACCAAGGAGCAGCTGCCCCCCGCTCCCAAAAGCAGTGCTGGCCAGCCAGGGAGCAAGGGGCAGTCACCTCCACTTTGGAGCAGCGCCGGTGCCCAGTCCAGTACCTGTGGGTCTGTGACCCAGTACTGTGTCGAGACCCAAACTTTGATGACCACTAAGTAGAGGGTTGCCTGTGTTCTCTGGACAGAGGAACCTCGTTCTCACTTGTAATACCTGTTCCACAATGATGTCAAGTCAAAGTCTTGGACCTCACCTTTAAAGATCTGAATAGACCGAGGTCCAGTTACTATGAAAGCCCATCTCAGTCTTAATCTCATTCTAGAAGGCTGTGATCACCAGATATAATGCAGTTGTTGATACCCAGAACTGGAGTCAAGGTAGGCTTTACAAAAGGTGCTCAGCTGTGAAATTCTTCCTCAGGAAAGAAAAATGAATGTGATTGTCTGGTTTCAAGGAACAAGGAAAGATTGATCAGTCTGTGTGAGCAGATGACACAAAAAACACTCCAGCCCCTCCAGGAGTATAGCTACCCCCTAATCCTGAAAGGTGGAAAGAATACTCAGGTTTGAAATTCCTGTATTTGAGGCCATTCTACAGTGACTGCTACAATATACTGTAAATAGACAAATATTCAGGGCTAACTCCTGTATTTCTTGCACACCCAAAACTCCAGAGTACTCCATTTAATATATTTATTTTATTATTGCAATGCTGCACCCTTAAAATGTAAGAGAATGAGTGTGTGTGTGTGTGTGTGTGTGTGTGTGTGTGTGCGCGCGCACGCACGCAAGCTCTACAACTGGAGTACATGTAGAATTTAAAAAGAGCAGAGGATCATTATCAATAATACATTATTTTAAAATAATCCAAATACTATATTTTCTTATAATCATTTTTTATTGGTGCCTAAAAGGTAGGCCTCCATTGTGCTCGGTCATGTACATCCGTGCCCCACAAAAGTATACAATCCCACTCAATTATTTTTCTTTAATTTCTTAATTACTTTCTGTGTTAAGTGCTGGAAATATGCTTGACTTGGCAGTGAGACCTGGATTATGTTTGTCCAAGTCATTACCAGCTGTCTGCACAGAAGAGGCATAGATCACACATTTCTTGGCATGCTGGGAGGCGCAGTACTGCATACAGTGTAAAGATTGGTGAATGGATGGATTCTTTTAAACATGGTACATCTGATATGATTTGAAGGTCACAACGCTGTTAATTGGAAATGAAGGCCACTGAAAGACCACAGAGTGGCTACAAAATTTTATTGTCAATTTCTGTCCTTCTTCCAAGCCTTGAAATAGATGGGGCTGAAAGTTAATACTCTATTTTACTGAAATGGCTCCTGAATGTGTGCAAGAGAAGGGAAATACATAACAAAGAGGAAACACTGCAAACTAATATGTTCTCCTTCGAGTGCTGCTCACATCATTCAGTTACAGGTGTCTACGTGCCACAGCGCACAGTAGCTCAGAAAGTATTTAGCGTTAGCCTGTCAGGTCAGGGTGCATCGCCAATACCCCCTCCATGCCGTGACCGCAGCTATATAGGTGACCGTGACCCTGACCCTCCCTTTTCCGCCATCAGCGTTGGTTTCAGATCAGTGTAATCTTGCAAAACGCAAGCGCCTGTCTTCTGCGCAAAATTCGAGATGCCTGGTTTCAAGCCATGCTTAGGATGCTGCAAGGTTTTTCCGATGGACAACCCACACGAGAAATGTCTTGCTTGCCTGGCTGAGGCCCACCTCGCAGCAGAGTGCTCCATTTGCCAGTCCTTCAAGCGGAGGACTCGGCTGGAAAGGGAGCGCCGCCTCCTCTGTATCTCAGGGAGTGGAGCCACGACCCCCCAAGACAGGCCGAGCCACTAGTGCCCCGCTGGATCCCCAATCAGCCCAGGCTCAGGACTCCCGCTACCAGGCTTGAAATCTTGACCTGCTATGGTACCGCCTCGGCATTGACCTCGCCGGTCACCAGGTAGCCTCTCAGCTGCCCCAAGAAGGGCACTGGCACAGGCAACCCCGACAACCTGCCATGGGCACTCAAATCTGGCCTTGGTGCAGAAGACAAAGAAAAGGACCAAAGCAGCAGCGTCCTTATCAGCACCTCAGGGCCTGGTACCGTACCCCATGGTACCACCAGCAAGCCCTGTACCGCCGGACCCGGCACCGTTACTGGTATTGCCACTTCTGGTGCTGTCATCTCCGGCACTGCCGAACCCGGTACCGCCAATTGCAACATCAATACCGGTACTGGCATGCAGCTCTATGCCCTTTTTCAACCCGGTATCGACAACAAGCCCGACATCAGGTCCAAGCACGGCACTTCCCAGCCCTCGTCTGCTACCACAGTCCAGTATAGAGGGGCAAGAAACTCCACTCCATCACTGCTCTGAAGAGCTTTCAGTACCGGGCTACCAGACATCAGGAGGAAGGTCCTCCAGATCATCCTCCGAGGATCCTTTCCTTCCCCCCCCAGGAGGAGTGACCAAGGAAGAGACTTCGAAAGAGCTCCGTATCTCTGAGCACAAGGAGGCTGCGGCCACAGGGAGAAGACTCCACTCCCCCAAGGGCACCCATGCCTCTAGCGAGATCCCCTCACAATGGGTGGACTCTCGACTGGCTGAACGCAACAACAGATGATGTCTCCTTTCATTACGCTTGGTCACCACTGCTGGAGTCCTCAGACTATTCCGACAGTGAACCTGACCCTGACTCTACACAATGCAGTAGGTCTCAGGCCCAATCCTCCTCTTCACCTGATGAGTGCCTAATTGACATGTCTGCCGACTGCAAGGGAGACCCATGCATCAAGCAGGACCTCCTCCGCCGCATGGCGGCGAACCTAAACTTGAAGTTGGGGGGTGATCCAAGAGGAAGATGACTCTCTCTTCGACGCATGCCATAAAGCCCCTCTGGCAAAAGCTGCAGTCCCCTTGCATTCGGGGGTATTCCATATTGTACAGGAACATGGCAGATGCCTTCCTTGATCCCGCCAGTGTCCAAAGTGGTGGACAAGAAATACTATGTGTGCCCAGAAGGGTTCTCTTTCCTGTTCCACCATCCCACACCAGGATCCCTGGTGGTTGATGCAGTAAACCAAAGGGAGAGACAGGGCCAGCCGAGCTCCATGCCCAAGAACAAAGAAGAAAAGAAGCTTGACCTCCTGGGGAGGAAGGTTTACTTCTCCGCTGCCCTCCAAGTGCATATTTCCAACCTCTCAGCCTTGATGACGTGCTACTTCTTCAACCATGTGAAACCTTTGCACGGCTGTCTCTGAGGAGCACTTGAGAGACTTCGAGGCAATGCTCGAGGAGGGAGAGAGGGCATCCAGAGATGTCCTAGCAGCAACCTGGGACACAGCAGATACGGTGGACCGCACGATAGCCTCCACAGTCGTCATGCATCAGTTGGCCTGGCTCCAAGCCTCTGGCCTGTCCATGCAGATGCAGCAGATTATTCATGTAACTCCTGTTTGAGGGCCCTGACCTCTTTGCCTCTTCCACAGATGCAAAACTGCATGGCATGAAAGACTCAAGGGCCACACTTCAATCCCTTGGGATATACACTCCGCAACCCACCAGGTGCTCATCGAGACCACATCAGCAACTCCAACAGCAATTACAGCAACTAAAGCAGCAGCTGCAACTTCAGAGTCAGTTTCTGAGATCCTCCAGTTTCCCCAGTGTCATCTTGGGGACCTGGACAAAGACAAGAACTGATCAGGTAAAGGGGAGAAACTCAACGCCTCGCAGTCTGGACGGTGTGGACAGGGTTCCGACCGCTCATCTGGCCATAAACAGCGGTTTTGACAGACACTCCGAGGGCAGTGCTCCAGAGCCCCTGTTCTCCCCCCACCGCCTCTACCACTTTGCCCCCCCGGTGGACCTGTGTGACATCAGACCAGTGGGTTCTCGACACAGTGGCACGAGGATACTGTATTCAGTACCTTTCAATTCCTCAGGACAGGAAACTGCCCCCTTGTACAGCGTCACAGAATCTGGAACTGTTACACGGGCTGGAGGCGGAATGCCTAAAGCTACTCTCCCTCGGGGCCATAGAAATGGTTCCCAAGTGGGAGCATGGCAAAGGATTCTACTCCCGCTACTTCCTGGTCCCCAAACCCAAGGGGGACCTGCGGCCTATTCGAGACCTCAGAGCACTCAACAACACATAATGAGAATAAAGTTCCGCATGGTTTCCCTACCCCAGATTGTTCCCTCCCCATCCCCAGGAGTCTGGTTTGCAGCCCTCACTCTAAAGGACGCTTATTTCCACATAGCCATCCGACCCCATCACAGACATTTTTTCAGGTTCATGGTGGCACGAAACCACCACCAGTTCACCGCCCTCCCCTTCGGGTTATCATTAGCTCCCAGGGTGCAAAATGAGTGGCACAGGTCACAGTATTTCTATGCAGAAGGTGCATAAGAATCTATCCCTACCTTGACGATTGGCTCATAATGGGCAAGTCAAGTCGACAAGTGCAAAAGCACGTCGACCTGGTAGTGACACTGTGCAAGTTCCTTGGCATCCGTATAAACTCAAAGGCCAAGCTTTGCCCCACTCAGGACATAGAATTCATTGGGGCACATTTGAACGCTCGACAGGGTACGGCATCCTTGCCCCTGTCAAGATTTCAGTCCATTTGCACCATCATCATAGAACTGCAGGTGCCCGGGTTGACCACAGCGTGCCGGTGCATGCAGCTCTTGGGACACATGACAGCTGCCACCTTGGTAATCCGAACAGCTTGCCTGCGGATGGGACCCTTTGAACTCTGGTTCACCATGAGGTTCTGGCCATGGAGAGACCATCTGGACAAGGTACTCTCAGTCCCCCAGTACACCCTGTAGTCCCTCCAAATTTGGAAGGACCCCCGCTTTGCAATGGGAGGTATCCCATTCAGGGAGTCCAAGCCCTCAGTGACGCTGATAATGGATGCTTCGGACTCAAGTTGGGGAGCCCACCTATCCAGGGGCCTCCTCACTCAGGGTGTTTGGAATCCCAAGGACAGACTCCTCCACATAAATGTGAAGGAGCTCCAGGCTATCAGATTGGCCTGCATGACCTTCCTTGACCAAATCTGTGGCAGGATGGTCCAGGTCCTCAAAGACAATACAACAGCTGTGTTTTACACGAACTGGCAAGGGGGGGGGAGTCCGCTCCTCGGCTCTATGCAAGGAAGCGAGCAAGCTTTGGCAATTAGTGATAGATCATCACTTTACGCCAACTGCCTCCCACCTGCGCGGGGTAGACAATGGCCTAGAAGACTCACTCAGCAGGAAACCCCTTGCGAACCACGAGTGGTCCCTTCAGAGTGAGGTATTTTCCCTCCTGATAAGCAGATGGGGAACCCCCCAGGCAGACCTGTTTGCCATGGCACAAAATCGCAAATGTCCCCAATTTTGTTCCCTCCGGGGTCTGGAGGAGGGTTCTCTCAGCGATGCCTTCCTCCTCAGTTGGTCAGGGCTCTGATGTATGCCTTCTCACCAATTCCCCTGATCCACAGAGTGCTATTGAAGGTCCTTGCGGACGGGACACACATCATTCTGATAGCTCCAGACTGGCCCAGACAACACTGGTTCCCACTCCTGCAGGACATGTCTGTGAGGACCCTGCTCCACCTTCCACAGTGGGCGGACCTCCTAACGCTGGCCTCGGGTCA
>ML682005.1:8253904-8382190 GCA_007922195.1 Podocnemis expansa
TGTTTCAAAACAACCGTGCATCGTGTGAACAGCCTAAATCTTATTTCGAAACAACCTCTGTTGTTTCGAAATAAGAGGGCTGTGTGAACACAGCCCAAGGGATTTTGTGTCATAGTACCCTTCATTGTGGTTCAGTGTCTCTCTGTACATAAAAGATTTTGAAAGCTTTTCTATCCTTCTGTCAGTTATGTTATGGGGGGAGAGAAAGCGAGACTGACCCCCCCCCCAAAAAAAATTCACCAAAAACTTTAGCTTCAGCAAAGAAAATTAGAATAAAAACTAACAGAAAAGCCAGTTTGACATGTAGATATTTGGGTCAGGTGACAAAGAATTACAGAAAGAATCACATTCTTCTAACACTGCACAAGGAACTTGATTGGACTAAAGAAAAGTAGTAGCATACCTAAAGCTACTCTGCCTCTCATTGACAGAGATGGCCCAAAAGTTTTTGGCATCTTAGGTGAACTGCAACTTTGGTGCCCCCCCCCCCCAATGTTATAAGTGATAACATTTTTTAAATAGAAAAACAAATTCCCTAGCATCTAATTTGATTTGCCCTAGGCAACCACCTAGGTCACCTTTATGGTTGGGCTAGCACTGCTGTCAGACCACTGACTGGATATTTACTCAAGGCCGAGCCCCTCAGGGGGTGGTGGTGGCCTCTACCTGGGGTGGACACACCCCTAGTGTTCACTGCCTTCCAGCCCCTCAGGTAGGTCAAGGCAGGACACTCCACAATTTGTGGCCTCCCAGCCCTCAAACTGGGCAAGGCCACACCAAATCCAAGTCTGTAGCCTCCAAATTCTTTGGCCTTCCAACCCCTCAGGCAGGGTAGGGCAAAGCACAGTAACCCAGTTCAGGGCCTGCAATCCCTTAGGCAGGGTAAGGCAGGGCAAAGTAGCAGTCTTTGGCCTCTCGGCCCCTTGGGCAGGGCAAGGCCACACAAACAATAGCCTGGATGGTGATGGGAGGAGGGCGGGGAACACAGGCCTGCCTGCGTCACTGCGTTCCAGCCCAGGGCCCTAGAAGTGGCAGAACAGTGCGCCACTATGTCAGTGGGGCTCCTGCCGAATCACGCTGACCCACAACAGCTGGGCAAGCACCTGCTGTCCCTGGGCTATGTCCTTCCAATTCCCTTCCAGGTTGCCTGGGTCCCACAGCCCTCTTCATCCGCTGGGTACACAGCCAGCAGTAGCCCGGTCAGGCCTTCATTGTCTATGGGTGGAAAGTCTGGCAGCTCCTCGGGTCTGTCTGCCAGCTGTAATTCACAGGGGTGGTGCACCACTGGATCCTCTAGGCTCTCAGCAGAGGGCAGATCCTCACCTTCTGTGGTCTGGGCCCCAGTCTGGTCCTCCAGCTCCTCAGCAGAGGACAACTCCTCCAAGTCCTCACCTTGGGGAAAGTATAGCTCCAGGACTGCCTCCTGGTTTCCCCAGCATTCCTCAGGCCTTGCAGGACAGGGCTCTCACCTCTCTGCAGCTAGTGTGCCGGTGGCCAGTCAGTCTGTCTCCTAAAAGTCTCCTTCAGTGAGTCCCTGGTCTGTCCTTTTAGCCAGTCCCCCTTTCCCCTGGCTCCTCCCTTAGGTTCCCTGGCCAAGTCCCATGCTGGAGGCTTCTCTGCCCAGCAAGATGAGTACATGAGTTTTTTGGTGCCCTACACCGGGCATGGCAGTCTCTGCAGCTGTGGCGGCCTCTCTCCACTACAGTGGTGCCCTCTTAAAATGCCCACATCTCAGTCAGGACAGGGAAACAGAGCCAAAGTCCATCACCTCCCGCATGGCACCATCTGCTTGTAAGCTGCGGCCACGGAGCCCCTCAAGCTCCTGAACCATTTTCTGTGAGCTTGTTAGGCACCAGCCAAATGCCCCACAGACAGGCAGAGGTGAAGACCACCATGGGGTCTCCCAGGCAACCTCCAGCCAGCGCGTTAAGACCATTACCTCTGGTGGGGGGGCGTGCATGTTTCCTGCTTCCAGTTCAGCTTAGGAAAGCCTTGCCTAAGGAGGGAGAAGCACACAGGCTATAAAATCATGAACAGTATACAGAGGGCAAATGTGAAGTTTCCCCCTTCATGTAATGCACGACCTAGGACAGGGGACCTGAAGATATTCAAAAAAATAAAAGTCAGCACTTTTCCCCCATAACACATAGTCACCCTTTGGATTGGGTTGCCAGTTGATGTTGGGAGGGCCAAAATATAAGTGGGTTGAGGGGGACAAAAAATAGACAGAGACAGCTAATGGCAGCTAGAGCCAACAGCAGCTACTAGCCAAGACATTCAGTTGCAGCCCCGTGCATCTCAGAGTGCCTGATGCTATGTGCAGCTGCCAAGGGATGGATCGCTTGATAATGTCCCCACCACCACCACCACGCATTGCCTTTGCAGCAAGGGGCAGTGGATGCCATTTGATGACAGGTGGCTGGGCACACTGAACCACTGCTGTGACTCAGTCAGGCTGTGCTTATGTTGTGAACCTCCTCATCTGCCTGATGAGAAGGGCTTCTTTGTAAAGGGCTCATAGGCTGCAAAGGTGAGTGCCCTGTTCATGGGGCTGTGGGCTAGGTGATGGGGCTCTGCAGGCTTGTGTGTTGAAGCTGTTATGTTGACTCTTTGGAATAGTTTATATCCAAAATGTCAGAAAGACACAGAGGAATCTATGCTTTTTAAATGGCTTTCTAGGAAACTCCAAAAAGCAGCTTAAACTGGCTGAACTAACATGGTAATGGGCAAACTATATTGCTATGCAACAGGTGAGCTGGGTTACATGCAATTCTACAGCAAATCCACAGCAGAAGCTGTCCCACTGAAGTGTGTTTGGGGCGTGACAAAGGGGTCAGGTGCCTCTTTAGTGTAGTGAATTGTATTTTTGGCTGGGCTGTGGGCATTGCTAGTTTAAATTCCTTTGCCACAGGCTAAGAGGGCGCAGGTTGAAAAGGACTCTTCTACAGCCTCCCATCCTGTGGCTTGCTTAAGTTGCTGGCCTCATGTGGTCAGACAGCCCCTCCTTGCAGAAGGTGTACCTTTTTAATTAAAAATCAGTGGAGCATTTCCCTCCTAACAACAGCCTTCCCCCTCCTCCCAGCCCATCTCCAACATGAGACAGTCAAGGCTTGCATGCCTAGCCCGTGGCTGTTACTAGTGCAAACTCTACCTCACAGTGTTGTGAAGTGTTCTCTCTCCCCACCCTAGTGTGAAGTGATGACAGAATTACCCTCCTTTTTGCCTTTTGTAACTGTCCCAAAGTAAGGAAATGTGACCAGGTCCAAGCCAAGCCAACAATAGCTTGTGTAGTCTGGTGATTAGGCTAGGCGGCTGGGCTGTAGCAGTTGCAGGTTCAAGGTGCCCCCGTGCTGTTCTTCTTGTCCTTTGCACCTTGTGTTGTGTGGGGGCCCTGTCCTGTTGATGTTATTCCACTTTAGTTAAATGTGATGTGGACAAAGGCTGACTTGCAACTTCCTGTGGGGTCTAGTGGTTAGGTGGTGTGCTTGGCCTCCAAGAGCTGCAAGTCTATGACTGCATCATCACTTTGGTTGGTGGGGTCATGGTACTGCCATCTTTTGCTCAGTAAAGCCGTTCCACTTTAGTTAAATTGGCTTTGGGCAAAGCCAACTGCTAGCCTCACTTTCTAGACCAATGGTTAGGGTGCTCATCTAGGGTGCTGAAAAACTGCATTCAGATCCCCAAGCTACCTGTTCAGCAGGGGGTCTACACTGTGATTTCTCACCTCCATGGTGTTCTCCCTTTATGGTGGTGTACCACTGTCATGAGTCCCCTGTAATTCTCAAGAGCCATTGTCTTCTTGGGAAAGTGAGGGATCTGTAACACAAGTCGCTCACCAAAGACTCTCTCCTAGGAGATGGGAGCCCTTTGCTCACACCTCTCCACAGCAAAGGGACATGCCCTGGAGTCTGCCATAGCCTAAGTGCATATCCTGATCACAGCGGACAAAAGAGGGAGTGAGGTGTTTTGGTGTAAATTTGCCATTAGTTCTTTACCAAAAAGAAGCAGAAGGGTCTGCAGAACATTCTCTGCACCACGAAGACAACTGTCATCATCTCCCAGCCCAGATACAAAGCCACAAGGGGTGATTCAAACTTAGGTCAGTGAAGGACCAAGCAAGCCCTCAACCCTTGATGACATAGAGCAGACTATTCAGTTCCAGTTAATATGTAGTTGAAGAGGAGCAACCTCAACAGAAAAGGGTCAGCTCACCACTCAAGGAGTAGGACATTAACCAGCTCCCTCCCAGGCTATAGAGCAGGACCCAGACAACAGGATTAGAGATGACTGGAGCTGCTGCCTTGTAGCCAATTCCCATTTAGGTAGGAATGACAGTGGCCCACCTTCAAAACGAAACATTGAGAAAGCCAGCACATTTGAATAGGGGCTAGCCCAGGACTTAGGCTATTCACTTGAGAGGTAGGAGACCAAAGTTCACATCCTGTCTCAGCAAGCAGAAAAAGGGCTCAAACCACTAGACCTTGGTGTGACCTGTAAAGCTGGAAGGGTTCCTCCAAAAGGACCAAGCCACATCGACAGTAGTGAAGAGGTTTTTATTCAACATATTGAGAAGGAAGGCAGACTGGATTCACCTCCAAATCGATGGTGTTACAGTGGTCAAGTATAAATGCTTCTTTATTAATTACATAATCCGTTTGGAATTCTTTACCTATTTACTTATAAATACAGACATTGTTCCACCTGGGAGGAGCAGAAGTGATAATGCCCAGTACAGAATGTTAATTACATTAAAGACCCAATGACTACAATTAGGGTGGGGAATGGGGTAGAGGGGATGGTCCTTACAGGTAAGTAGGATGTGTGCCAGAAAGTCTGGTGAAGGCATTGTTCCCATCTAGGTCAGGGTTTCTCAACAGGCAGTTAGTCACTGGCTTATTGATTATTTACAGCATCATTGTCCTGGGTGGGTCTGGTAAGCCTGTCTTTTACTTAGACTCATAGGCTGTGTTCACACACAGAGGGCTTGTTTCGATACAAGAGGTTTCGAAACAAGCTGTTTTGAAATAAATGGTTATTTCAAAACACCTTATTTCCAAAGACAAAAAAGGTGTCTTGGAAATAAGGGAGCGAAATAGCGTGTCCACAGTGTGGACACGCTATTTCACTTGGGGAGGGGACTGCAGACACCCGCGGGGTGAAGCGGAGTGGCGCCTCACCCCCCGGTTGCCTGCAGCCCCCTGCAGACAGCCGCGGGGTGAGGCGCTGCTGCACTTCACCCCACAGGTGTCTGCAGTCCCCCTCTGCTGGCCAAGGGACACCCCTCAGCACCCTGGCCAGGGTGCTGAGGTGGCAGCCCTTCCTCCCAGAGTGCTTAGCATGTCCCATTGGCGTTGTCTCGAAAAGAGCTGTTTCGAAACAACGCTGTTTCGAAGGGAAACCAGGTTTAAGCCGTTTCAAAGAAACGGCTGCCATTTCAAAACAAGGGGTTTGCTTGTTTCGAAATGGCCATGCGTCGTGTGGCCATGGCAATTATTATTTCAAAACAACCTCGTTGTTTCGAAATAAGAATGCTGTGTGAACACACCCATAGACTCTAAGGTCAGAAGGGACCAAAATGATCATCTAGTCTGACCTCCTGCACGCTGCAGGCCACAAAAACCTCACCCACCCATTCCTACAATGAACCTCAAACCCATAACTGAGCTATTAAAGTCCTCAAATCATGATTTAAAGACTTTAATACAGAGAATCAACCAGCAAGTGAGCACCAGCAACCACTTGTGTGAGTTTCATGCCGCACCTTGCTGGTTGGAGAGGTATCTAAAATATAATGGAGGAGACCTGACAGAAAGAAATATCTAAAAAGACATAAAAATATTAAAACCTAACTGGCCCTTCGGGCCAATTGCTCTGTAATGCAAGTGGAGAAGCTTCACCAGAACAGCACAAGGGAGGCTTGGTGTCAGGATCTTAATGCTGGTCTTAGGTCATTCACTGGAGATGTAAGAAATCAAGCTTCCACCCCCCTATCAACAAGAGCAGAGGATTCAAATCCCCAAGTGTCCACATGATAACCACTCATCCAAACCACTACTCTACTGCAAGCCACCTGCCTGAAGTGCTGGCCCAATGGCTAGGTCGGCAATTAGCACATCTACAGCTAATATATATTGTAGATCTATATTCACTTCCATCTTATTTAATACCCCTTAAAGCCTGGCACCTTAGGCGACCATCTATTTCACCACCTAGTTGGGCCAACTCTGCTCTCTGTGCTTCACTGCAGCATAGTTCCCAACTGATAAGCTGTTTGGTTTCCTGCTACAGACTTCAAGAAACAGTACTTATGTTTATGTAACCCTTCTGCCAGGCAAAGATGCCGGCAGCAAGGGGCTGGGTTCTATATCTAGGGGTTTCCAAACAATGTTCCAACACCAATTGGCTTAAGCCCCCACCCAGTCTCCTGGGAAATCACACACCTGGGCACCCTAGAGGGGCAGAAGCATGGGTCTGAGTGTAGTACATAAAACTTTTAATAGTATCATAAAAGAATATACAGAGGCAATATCAAAACCAGCACTGGTTTGGAGAATCAGTGCAGGGCAGGATTCCCACAAAACCCAATAAGCAGAACTCACTCCACTCCAGTGTATGTAAAGGATGTCCTTCTGTTCTCCATTACCCCATACTGATCATCATAGTGGCTATCACAGTTTTAGTTTCCACCTCAAAAAGGGGAGGGCCCTCCACCCTCCCTTCCAGTTGTCTTTTGCCACCTCTGGATCCATCCACACCACCCACCATCTGCTGGCCCCACCAGCTTGCTGCTGGCACCACCTGCTGGTCACTCTCGCCCTCTGCTGGCCCCTCACACCAGCCACTGGCTCTGCCTGCTAACACCACCTGCTGGTTACTCACACCTTCTGTTCACTGCTCACATACCATCCGATGGCTCTACCTACTCTTTAGTGAATTCAGCTCTTAGAGAGGATTTCAGCCCTCAATGATTTCAGCTCCAGCCTTCAGGACACCAGAGAATGCTCCTTTGACCAAATTAACAAAGGAGATTCCACAAGGAGTCATGAAGTCTATCTTTTAACAATGGGCACAGGGTTAGCCATTGCCTAAAGTATTGCTCTTTAGTGGAGCTAATGCTACTCCCACCCACCCGCCTCTGAACTTACAAGAATGAAAAGGTAGAGTTGCTCACTCTTTGAGGTTCTGTGTTGCTGATGGTGACTTTTCCACCAAATAGACTAAACAGAGTTTATACAAGACAATATTTCATTTCTCTCATTAGTTAAAATACAAGTATTGAAAGATTTGTGATCCAAATCAGTCCATATATAATTTACCATAATGCCCTGCACCTGTGATTATGCTAAATACATAATTGTACACATGCAAATACAAAGCCCATATAGATCAGTTGCCACTCTTTTAGCTTCTAAGCATAAGAAATATCCAGCCTCTAGTCCTGCCTTATATTTGCATACATTAATGTAATGGCAGTACTCAAAATGCCTAAGAACTGAAACTCTGGGGCTGAATCCACACTGGAAAGTCTGAAATAGCGTTTGAAAGTGAGAAAAAGCTATCCTACTGTCCAATTGCTTCGCCAGCTCTGCACCTAACAGTCTTCCATTACTGTGGATGGGTAAACTGCTTGGGGCCAAGAACATGACTCACAGCTCTCTTGTTGATGATGGGAAAAGTGATAATGTACCAAAGTTACACACTGGTCCACAAGTTGGCAGTTGCAGTGGGACCCATGTACCCCACACTTCTTGCCCAATTAAACCTTGTCATCCAGTGTTTTTGAATTAAAAACACAACACAACACAAAGAATCACAATGATTAGAAACAAAAAAAAAATCACAGAATAGTACCTATTGTAACTGAGTTCTTAAGAGACAGAGGAAAAAAAAAAAGCAAGGAAGCTGTCACTGGAGAGCTAAAGAATGACCCAACTTTCCTCTAGCCATAGTTGATCCAACTGTTTCTCTGTTCTGATGAAAAGAATCAAGCCCATCACTCGAGAATTGCTGCACTAAAAGTACAGAAATAAAATCTAGCACTGTCTGATGATTTACCAGTTACTATTTTTTCTTTAATTTTCTTCTTAGCTAATACAGTTCCACTCCTCTAAATCTAATATGAATTTTAAATTATTCATTAGTGATTTCATAAGCTGACTCATAAAACTGCACTCCTGAAAGATCAGTGTCTGATCTTTCTTTAAAGTTGGAAATTAAACTATTTGAGACTCCAGCCTTTTCTGTCTGTGAATATATTTTATACATACTATACAGTCCTATTTTTATTCAGGATTTGGCTACTTCAATAAGAAAGATGCCATCATTCCATTTATCATTTGACTGATCAGGAGGGCTTCATAGGATACACATATCAGTTGTTTCAATCTAGCAAATTCCAGGCATGCCAAGATATGTTAAAGCTATTAGATCTTAAGAAATAATATAAAATTGATTTGACAGATTGATTGCATATTTGAGCTTCTCAAACTACTGGGAATGGTACTTCATATTGACTAAGTTCCTATGGGTCCTGCCATCCTATCTGTCCAGTTAGCTTGATTGGGAGACAAATGAGTGACATAGGGCTTGCGCCCAAGCCCACCAAAATCTTTCCATTAACATCAATGGTCCGTAGATCTGACTGACACAGAGTGTGACTATTACTGCTCGAACCATTCTATTCATAATATATCCACAGGCCCTTTAGACCTGACACAAAAGCGGCACACACATTACACTAATGCTATGTCCACACACAGGGCGTTGTTTCGAAATACAGCCCTTATTTTGAAACGAGTTAATTTGAAATAACCAAAAATCAATTCAAAATAAGGGAAAAGCCCTAATCGAAATAGCATGTCCAAACACAGGACTTGCTATTTCGCTTTAGGGGAAGGGCACCATGGGAGGTGTGGCAACATGGCCCCCCAGCAGGACCATGTTGCCAACCAATCCCCTACCACTGGCTCTCCAGTGAGAAAGTTCATAGTGAACTTGACCAGGCTGGGAGCTGCTTGCAGTCTGCCAGGCAAGCAGCTCCCAGCCCCATTGGGCTTCTAGCCCCCTACTCCTGCCTTGAGGCTGGGGTGCAGAAAGGGGGTAGCAGGGAGCCTGCTCTGCTGCTGCCCGGGCTGGGTGTCTGCCCCCCAGCTGGGGAGGGGCAGGGGCACGGGCAGGGGCAGCCGTAGCCCTACCTAACCCCTGCCCACCTGCCTCCGCTTGTGAGCAGGGGGGGAAGTGGCACCCCCCCCCGCCGCTCACAAGCGGCCAGGGGAGCCCCAGCCTGCACCTTCCCTGGCTGCTTCCAGGCAGCCAGGGGCTGAGGGAACGGGGCGCCCAGATGCAGCAGCCGGCCAAGCTGGCCGGGGCACCTGCCACCCCGCTGCGCTGGGCAAGGGGAAGTGGTGGGTTTTCCCCACCGCTTCCCCTTGCCTGGGGCAGAGGGGGTGGTGGGCGCCCCAGCCGGCTTCCCCCGCCATTTCCCCTTGCTGGGGGCAGGATGGGAGAAGAGGCTGAGGCACCCAACCCCCTCCCACACTCCTGGCACGGGGAAGCGGCAGGGGAAGTCAGCTGGGGTGCCCGCCGCCCCCGCGCACGCCACTCAGCACCCTGGCCAGAGATCAAATCAAAACAATGGTCATTTCGAAATAACGTGTCCAAACGGCATTATTTTAAAATGACTGGTTTCGAAATAACCGTCGTTTCAAAATGAAAGTGGTTTAAGCCATTTTGAAACGACAGCTCTTGTTTCGAAACAATGAGCTCTGTGGTTTCGAAACAGGAAAGCATCATGTGGACATAGTCTTTTTTATTTTGAAACAACCACTGTTGTTTCAAAATAAAAGAGACGTGTGGACATACCCTAAGGCTTCAGAGCTGGAACACCTGCATCCTAGCACATTACCCCATCTCTGTCCACTTCCAGCATTTTAGTCCTTAAGTTCTGGCCTAAGCTTCTTCCATTTTCCTTGTCCAAAACTGCATCCTCCCCTATTGTGCAGCCTCTCTTATTCTTAATCCCAAATATGCTCAGCACCACAAAGGAACACTTCAGCCAGGACTTGCCTGACCTGTGAAATGTTTTCTCTCTCTCCATACAGAAGCGTATTCTTACCTACTCATTTACCACCTTTAATACTGTGCATGTTTCTGATCCCCTGAAGCAGTTTTGCCCTGGCCCTCATAGCTTTGATCCTTTTACGGGGAACATGAAAACATATATACACACACACACGCCATAATTCAGCATCCTGCATTCCATTACCACCATCAATGTAACACCACTCTCACTAAATAAATACTGTTACTACTGCTAACAAAAATAATCTGATGCCCTGCATGTGCTGTTATCAACTAGAACTAAAGACATTTACAGCCAATTTAATACAGCACTGTACTGCTGTACTTCTTTGGCTAATGGTGCCGTGCTTGAGCAAATAGAGTCCCAGTTCTAGTAAAAGCTCTTGCTCTACAACATAATCCTTGCCAGCCCAGCAGGATGCATCTTTAAAATGAAACAGAGAAAGAGACAACGAGAGAGCTGAAAAAATATTAAACTAAGAAATCTCCCACTTAGAAGACTTGGCATGAATCCACTTAATGAACAGAATAAGTTTCTTTTCCAGTAACATCCATACAAGCCAATTTGCAATACTGCAAGTTTCTCTGCCCTTAAATACATTACAAATCTTGCCTACAGAAGCCTTCATTCAAGTGTGTGACATATAAACAACTATTCACTAATATTCAGTATTACATTTTTACCCAATTATGCAAATGATCTCCCTCAGTAATGCATTTTAATTCAGCTCCAGATGATGGAGTGAGAAATAAGTTTTCTATATCTCATTCTTCCTCCAATGGGGGGAAGCTGTTGCTTCCATTCCAGTAAGTAAAGGTACTATACTGAGAAGCAAAATAGAAAATTAGAAGAATAAATCCTTCAGGCAGGATTAGTTGTGATGGAGTTTTAAAACAAGGCAGACAGAAGTGGAATTCATTTATGAAAACACACTAAATTAATTTTTCAGCACCCTTTCATTAAGATCATTTCCTCATGGAAGGAAATGTGGTCTAGCTGTTAGAGCAGAGGAGTTGGAATAACAACTGCAGCTTTACCGTTATTCACCAGTTGCCAGTACTGAAGATTTCATAGTAAGTTCTGTTTAACTGAAAGAAGTTAGATCGTTGTGAAATGCTGACTGTTAGTTATGGTGCCGTTCTTTTTGAAAAGCTGATCATATCACCAGTAAAAGGGTTCAGTATCTAAGTCTTGCTAAACGAATACTGTCTTGGGTACAGAGGTGCTGTTTACAGGTTCATATATCTCAGCCTAGAATATTGTGATACTCCCAAAAATAATTCACTGAGCATATATGTTAGAAAAACCTTGATCTTGATTAAAAATTGGCAGTGATGGAGAATCAGCCATAATCCTTGGCCAACTGTTCCAGTAGTTAATTATTCTTACTGCTAAAAATTTACATCTTTTTTCCAGTCTCAAAATTATAAGCATCATAAACATGTACACAATCAAAACGATTACATGGTGTCAAAATATTACAAGAACTCCTACATTTTATTCCCAGTTCTGTGCCAAACTTACTGTGTGAGGTTCAGAAAAATCACCACCTCATAACTCTGTTCCCTCATGTGTAAAAGAGAAATAGCACAGTTTGGAAACAGTATCTACACTAAGTGTAAGGTATTATAGACTAGGTAGGTGCAGCAAAATTGTTTACTGTCCCTATTGCTGTTGGTGGAAGGTACAAGCTTTCAAGTCATACAGAACTCTTCTTCAGGTGGGGGAAGATTGAAGAGTGTCTAAGCTAAATACTAGCTAGGCCAGACTGATAAGCAGGAGGAGTAAGGCATGTTGGAGGCAGTCATTTGAAGTGGGCAACTGGGGGTTAAATTGTTATGAACAAAGGTGTCTGAAGTGGGGCAATTAAAGCTAATGTGCAGCGTGCAGCATTTTACAAATTGTTCTGATGAGTCATTAACCCAATAGCTGTAAGACCATGCTTTTTAGTGTCTTGCAGAATTATGAATTTAAGTTCCCAAGCTCATCTTTTGAAGACGTTGTGCATGCTTTCATTGAGGACAAGTATCGAAACATGAGATACGGAGTGATCTCTCTGTGAAAGCAGTTCACTCAGGTGTGAAAGAAGTCCTTAACTGAGAACTGACCAGGGTGAGACATGACTGGTTTAACAGCCCTGAAAGAGAGAGGATTTAGAAGGAATGCACTCTAAGACAAATAACAGTGCTATTAGAGATATGGTGAAGAACTGCAGACCTAAAGACTGTAATCAATACCTCTCTGTGCCAGCCTACCATGTCCTTGATTTTTCCCTGTCCACATGTTGTGCTGACATCCTTGACTTATTGTTTATTAAACCTGCCAAGATTGTGCTAACTTGTAACACTGTTTCTCTTGACTGTTATATGAGATTTTTCCCTTTTGACCCTGATTCCTTTTAGGGAACTGATATTAGTTTCTACCAATTAGAGAATGTTAGTTCATGTTACATCTACCTATGTATATGCATGTATGTTAATGTAGCTGTTAAGCTATAAAAGTTTCTGTAATGCATCTCAGGGGCAGAGACCAGCATCTTATCTGCTCTCCCCACTGCAGTATGAATAAACAATTAGCTGTTGAATTGTACTCAAGTTGGGTTCAGCTGTTTTCTTTGACAGTTTTGGTGCCGAAACCCGGGAACTCGGATGGCAACTACCTGGTGACTACCCCAGCTGGTTTGCTCCCTGCCGCACATCAACCGTGTCCAGGAAGGTGCCTCCATTTGCGACCCTTGATCGCAGCCAGACAGGGAGAGGCAGGGAAGCATCAGGGAGTCTGCATACTGGACATATTTGTCTGAGTGCAAAGTCAACAGTTCTGGTAAGGACGCCTCATTGTCCTGTTTGAAGAAATTGCCCAGGTTCTGTGTTTAGTCGACTCTGTTTACAGCTGGGCTTCCTGTCTGGAAAAATGCCTGGGTTCTGTGTTTAGTCAGCGCTGGTAGGAGCAGGCCTCCCTGGTTAAAGGATCCTGATTTTTGTGTGTTTTAAATTTGGTGTGTGCAAGTGAGATGAATGCCTGATTGTGTTCCATTTGTATTCCCCTCTGCTGACCAGAGCTGGCCATTCACCATTTCAGTTGCACCAAGCCCACTGCAAACTTAATGGTAATGACCAGTGGACCGTGAAAGCAAGGGAGGCAGTGGACAGATTCGTGCTCCAGCGGGAAGCGCGTGCCGTAATTGTGAAGCGAGTGGTTTGAGTGGTTTGAGAACAATGGGGATAGGTGGAACTAAGATTGCAGCCCCACCTTTGGGCACCCCCAGCTATTATAGGTACACTCATTATGGGCCTGATTCTTGTTTATTCTTGTCTAAATGGAATTGGTACACTAAAGATGATGACGTTGCAGTTCTGGGGAATGGTTTCATTGTGGGGCAGGCAAGAATTTGGTAGTTGGTAGTATCAGTTATTAATTTCCCAGTCTCAGTAAATCCAGAAAAATAAAATCTACAGATGCCAGTATACTTAGTCATGTGATTCATGAAGGATTTGAAATACTATAGTGAAACAGGACACACTATCCATGCTTGGATTTATTTTGCTTTATTTTTGGTTCTGTTTTAAATAACTGAGTGTAAGAAGGCAAGATGGCCTCCCTCAGAGACAGGCAGCCAGGGCCACCCTGCCCCTAAGGGGGCAGAGCCAGGGGCAGCCTGTCTGTCAGGCCAGAAATAGGTGGGCGGGGCAGGAAGTATAAAAGGCAGACCCTGGAGCTCAGCTAGAGCTTGAGAGCCAAAGGGGAGGGAGGTCCTTCTGCTCTTTCCACAGCTCCAGCAGGAGACCTCCCCCACTGAGAATCTGCCAGCACCCTGGTGACCAGATGACTGCCTGGATCTACTAGTGACAGAAGGGCCAAGGACACCACCCCAGTGGACAAGCTTTGAGGAATTCCTGGAGCTGCACATACCACCACCACCACCAGAGGAGCCTGCAGCTCCTAGTTTCCAACCAGCCTCCTGTGATCTTGATGAGCTTCCCCAGGCCAGTGATGACAGACCCAACTCAGCAGGATGTGATTTAGATTAATTACCCTCAGAGGAAGACTCACCCAGTCTGTTGGCTCAGGGCAATGAGGGGTTTGGTAACCTGCCCATGGGCTACTACCCACAGGAAGTTGAGGATGAGGAGCCTGAGCAGGTACCTTGGGACACAAGGGCTGTTAGTGGACCAGGCAGCTTGGACCTCCATGCAGTGGAGGCCGAGCCGGGGACTAAAGGAGAGTGTTGTGTTCAGGACCCCACCAGCCTGCAAAAGACCATGCTGCCCAATGTGGGGCTCTGGACCAGGACACGTTGAAGTTGGATCAGCCTGTGGCCTACTGCCTCCCTGCTTCTGAGACTACGTTGGAAGCTGCTCCCAGTGTTCTGTGATGACCCCTTTTTCCTTCATCCCAATCCCCTGGAGACAGTGATATTTGTCTACCTGTCCCACTGAGGCTAAAAATAGCAGGCTCTGGAATGCAGCTTTCCAGTTCCATGTTCTATTTTTAGGGGCCTGAATACTGGGCCCCTAAAAATAGCAGGCCCTGGAGCACCATTCCCCCGCATTCCAGCAGCCAGGGGCAGGGGCCAGGGGCATTGCTGTGGGGCTCAAGCCCCGTCCAAACTCCTCCCTTTCCATCTCCCGCCCCAACCTGGGGCCTTCAGCCTCTTCCCCAGTTGTGCTGGTGCCCCAACCCAGTGCCTGCTGGCCCCACCCCTCTAGCTGCGCCAGCACCAATAAACGTGGGGGTGGCCCAGCTTATGCTGGGGAGCTATTGGGGGCAGCGGATGGGAAGCTGGCATGTGGGGGGACAGAAGCTGGGGTCTGGGGTGGCCCACACATGCAGGAGCATTCTTGGGACCCCCAAATTATACTTTAACCCCTGACCGTAACTATGGCAGGGCGAATGGGGAAAGCCCCAGCTGCTGAATTTCAAAGGGTGCCAGACTGACCCTGCCTGGTTCCAAAGAGGAATGTGCCTTTGCCAAAGGCACATTTCTCAAGGAGCCAGGCTGGAGCCAGGCTGGGGGAGGTCATCTCCTGTCCTGCCCCTGAGCATGGGGGGAGAGGGATGAAAAAGCCTCTAGCCACACTATGTGGCCATGGCACCTCCAGCCTCAAGAACCTTGGCCAGATAAGGAGAAAGGTGCAGAGCCCTGGTGACTGAGATGGGAAAGATGGTGGCTGGATGGGCAGGAAAAGCTGGCTTGGCTTAACCAGCTTCCCTGCCCACCCAGCCACTGGCTTTCCCATCCTGGTCCCTAGGGCACCCACAGAAGGCAGCCCCTGACTGGCCGTAGCTGTGCTGAGCTGGGCAGCAGGAAAAACATCCTCTGCCTGGTTCTAGCTGTGCTGAGCTGGGTGGTGGGGAAAGCACCAGGTAGGGCTAAAGCCAGGAGCAGGGGTGCTTTTCCTGCCACCCGGCTCAGCATGGCTGCCCTGGCTGCATTCGGTGGGTGGTGGGAAAGGCACCCCCCACCTGGCAAGGGGACTGTGGCTGGATTTGGACCTAGGCTGGATCAGGGCCAGGTGGGGGGTTGCCTTTGGGGCAGTATGACTCGGGCGCCACACTACGGCCCTGGGAAGGCACACTGTGAGGAAGAAGGTCAAACTGTGTTAATTCAAACTAACAGTTAGTTCGAATTAACGCAGCTTCATTGGGTTAATTTGAACTAATAAGTTTGAATTAACTATTACTTCAAAGTTAAGGGAGGTTTTCATAACTTCAAAGTAGGCATTCATTACTTTTAACTAAGGAATTCCTTAGTTTGAAGTAATGAAAGCCAGTATAACCATGCACTAATTTAGTTTGAATTAATCCTCATTAATTTGAACTAAATTTGTAAGTATAGACATAGCCTGAGTGACCAAAATGTGGCGATAGACCATTATCTTCCAAGTGGAATTTGAGACAAAAAGATTGCCAGCCCTGGACTCAGGGGCACAAGAATAATTGGACATAAGCGTTTTCCCCAGAACCCTTTTATCTTTGTAATTTTTTTACAAACATTGCCACTGCAGATGAAAATCCCCCCACAAATAAAATAAAAACTGAAATTAAAATCAATGTGGATATTTCTTACATTTCTCTTGCCAAATAATGTTAATTGGCATGTATTTTTAATGACACTGATTTTAACATTCAGCTGGACTCACACTGATAAACAATGCCACATTAGCAATAATTGCATAAACCTTCTGTGTAGCTAGGTGCAGGTCAGGAATTGAATCTGCAGTTTGAAATTAAATCATATCACTTTCCTACGGGTTCCATAGCTAAAATTATGTTGGAGGATGCTGGATTTTTAACACCATACTTTGAATTATTTTATTAAACATTTACAAATGGAACTTCAAGAAAATAATTTTTCAAAGCCAAATCCTAAAACATGGCATCTTTGTGATGGCAAAACTCCAACTGAATCCAATGGGAATTTTGTCTACATAAGGATTATAGAACTTGGCTCTTGGTCCTCAGCAAGTAGCTTATTTTAGAAACTCAATTTCAAACATGTATTTGATATTTTAGCACTCTACTCAGCTAAGCACATAAGCATGTGCTTAACTGCCTTACTGAAGAGGGATCCACTTAAGCACACATTAAGAATTAAATATATGTATAATTGCTTTGTTGAATTGAGGTCTTAATTTAGGGAGGCTGAGACCTTTAAAATGAATTTCATAGAGTTCTCATAATGTTATGAACACGCTTTAGGCATATGGTTCAATCTTGTGCCATTGAAGTCAATAGAATTCCTGACATTAATTTTGCAGCCCACAAAAACGTAAGCTCAAAGAAATTTTAGTCTTTCAGGTGCCACAGGACTGTCATTGTTTTTGCTATATAGAGACTAACACGGCTACCTCTCTGGAACTTACTTACATTTTCCAGATGGATAAACTGACACATGACAAGTCCAAGGTCACAGAGACTTGATGGGAAGGTGAATAAATTCTGACTTTTCATCCCTCACTCATACCACTGCACAATGCTGTTTCCATATAACAGTTTTCTCCCAGTTTCTCAGACTGCTCATTTCCTTTACAAATTACATCTGTCCCACCATGCTATTAATATGGATGGGTAAATGAGGCAAATTAATTTTGGTTATGCAGTCTGTTGTCTTAAGTTACACTAAAAACAAAAGGCAAAATATACTTAGATTCATAGACGATTTTAAGACCAGAAGGCACAATTGCTGTTATCTATTATGATCTCTTTTATATCACCAGTCATGCAACTTCCCAGATTCAATTACTTTGAGTCCAATAGGTATAGTCAAACTAAAGCACATTTTTTAACAAAACATCCAACCTTGATTCAAAAACTTCCCCCAATAGAGAATCTCTCACAACCTTTGATAAGTCAAATACATGCACCTTATTCGCAGAGTGCGCTAGTTTAATTGTAACTTACGTTGCACCCACCGGATGATATTAAAACTTGCTGCATTAGACTGAAAATTCCTCTATTATCAGAGTTTCATTTCCCATGTAAATTCTTTTAAGCTATGATCAAATCACCCCTTACACTTCTTTTTGTTAATCTAAATACATCAAACTCCTTAAGTTGATCATTATAAGGCAGGTTTTTCAATCTTTAATCATTCTTGCTTTTTTTCCTCAGAAAACTCTCCAATTTATCAACATCTTTGAACTGTGGGCACCAGAACTGAACACACTATCCCAGTAGTGGTCGAATCCACACCAGTGCTAAACTTAGAGGTAACATAACCTCTTTACTCCTACTCAATATTCCCCAATTTATACATTCAAGGATTACATTTCTCCTTTGGCCAAGAACATTGCACTGAGAGATCATTCTGTTGATTAGCCACCAGGACCCCCCCAAATCACTCATTCTGTAAGTATGACCTGGCAGGGGTGCCCAGACTTATGGAACTCAAAAGCCACACAAGTTGATTAGTAAACCTTCGAGAGCTGCCCAGAGGCAAATAGCCATATACCTTTACCTATTCCAAAAGTACTAAGTTTAAAATTCATTGCACACTTTAATTTTATCATAAAAAGAGGACAAATATTGATCCTACTAATGTCTGATTCTAATAATTACTTCAGGTTACCATGAAAATTAGGCCTGTACAGTAAAAACTTAGCTGCTGCTTGATATAGAAGACAGCAGGCTAGTGGTGTGTTACTTAAAATCCCAACTATGCCACACTTCTCCCTGCCATCCTTGACCATGCCGTGCTTCTCTCTATTGTCCTGACCCCCCTCCTGAACTCCTAGGCTGGGTCTGGTTTCCTAAATTGATTTGCTGATGTTCTTCTGGGAGCTACAATTTTTCATTCAAGAGCTGCATGTGGCTCCCGAGCAACAGTTTGGGCATGCCTGATCTATAGTCTTTCTTCCCAAATGTACGAGCTTATATTCAGTCATATTGAAACAAATATTTTTTGCTTGCGACCCATTTGCCAAGTGATCCATATCACACTCTGTCAATGAATCTATCATCTTCATTATTTATCACTCCCCAATCTGTGCGTTATATGCAAACTTTATCCTAAATCACGTTATATTTTCTTCCAGGTTAGTGAAAAATATGTTAAATAGCAGTGCGTCAAGAACTAACCTGCAGGACTCCACTAAAAACACATCCATTTGATGAAGATTTCTCATTCACAGTTATATTTTGAGACCTATCAGCTTGCTAGTTTTAATCCATTTAAGACATACCATGCTGATTTTATATTGTTCTGGTTTGTTAATCAAAATGCTATGCAATGACAAGTCAAAATGCCTTACAGAAGACTAAATACTTCTATCAGTCAAATTTATAACCTCATTAAAAAAAAAAGTAAGTTTGACAAGATCAGTTTTTCATACACTCACCTTGATGGGCAAAAATTACATCACCCTTTTTTTGTTTGTAGAGTCCTGTCAGCCATTCTTTTGTTTTGCTTAGGGTCAACATCATGCTAACAGATCTAAAATCGTCTTTTAAACTTTTTAAAATATTGGCATAAAATTTGTTTTCTTCTACTTCTCTGGAACATCCCCAGTGTTCCAAAACATACTGAAAATCAACATTTACTGTTCAGGGCACACCTTGACCTGGTCCTTCAATATTCTGGAGTAGAAGTCATGTGGACATGATATAAAAATATTTGACTTTATTAGCTAATGTTTAACAACTTGTTGGGTTACTATTGGAATGAAAACTATTTCGTCATGATCATTGTCACACGATATCAATATAGTATCTAGCACTTTTTCTCCCAGTAGAGAATAAACATTTTTTGAACACTTCAGTGTTTTCTGGGTTATCAATAGTTCTACCATTTCTATCTAGTAATATCATCGGTCAGTGCCGGATTTCCCTTTAGGCACTGTAAGCACAGTGCCTAGGGCCCACTAATTTTTTAGGGCCTACAAAGGAGGGAAAACATTTAAAAAGCGGAAAAATAAGGACAATCACGTGGTTTAGCATTAGAATAGTTTAAAGTGAATCATGTCAATTGACGTAATTCAACTGGCGTTTACCGCTCTTTTTGCATAATTCAGAGTGAAAGTGCCTAGGGCCTACAAACACCAAAATCCGGCCCTGATATTGGTATGATGCCTTGTGTTCTTGATATTCTTAAAAACTACTTTTTATTGTCCAGAACTCTGCTAACCATAGATCTCTCTCGATCCTTTTGCTTTCCTTTTCAATTTTCTATAATTCGTATCTTCTAATGTATATTAATTGTTAGCAACTTCTCCTTTTTCCTATTAGTTATACTATATATTATGCTCCTATTGAATACATTTTAGATATGCTCCAGTTTCTATCTGACCAGTATTGTATGTTATCAGTAAAAGATGCATATAATTTATTAAACAAACAAGCAAAATACACACTTTAGTAAATTAAATGGTAATACATTGAAGAGAGGTACATTTTCAAATGGGCCTTTAGGATTATGCCTGCAGATCTTGCATGAAACCAGCATGTGTACATTGGATTAAATATGCAGTTAATTGAATGACATGAGAAATTGTCCACTTCTTTAATGCAGGGTAAGCCATGTGCTTAAATGACATATGCATGTAAAAATCATGTAACTGGTAAATTTAAGTATTGTAAAATACTTCATTATTCTATTAAGGGAGACTTATTAGGTTTATAGTTTATAAGTTTAAGTTTAAGTTAGTCATGAAAAAGAACACAAAACTTCAGGTATCAAATCTATTCACTATTAGCCTTCCAGGACAGAACTCCATCAGTAAAACTTTTGATTTTGAGAAGTTATTTTGTATTTCCATTCTAGTTCCAAATGTCTTGATAGAATTGAGAACCCCAGCATTAAGTTATTAGAATCAGTTATAGATAACTTGTTACTGACCATTTAAGAGGTTGCTTTCTATATCTTCATCTCCATTTAAACAAACCTTTCTGAGTCCTGTCACCTCTGCCACAGCTATATCAAGGCATCAAAAAGAAGTGAAAATAATGAGCCAGCTTGCCTCATTCAGCATGCACTTCAGGAAAGACATTTAATATGATTAGTAATTACAGTTGCTTGTGTGATGCCTAAGTCATTTGAGGCTAAATTAAATAAGTCTTCCCAAAGTTGCCTTTTATTATATGAAGTGAGTTTTAAACAAACTTACACTTCTTAAAATTTTAGATTAATTTTCTATTTTTATAGATTGATTTTATAACAAAACCTTTAACACTCTGTTAGCCAATGAAAAAACATTATTCTGACTAGTTCCATTTGGATTTATCATACACCATTCTCAAGCTCATGATGTATACCACAAATACTATTTGGTTTCTAGGGTGGTCATTTTACTCATGCAGGTAAGCTACCAGGAAGACAGCTTGTTTACTTTACATAACTTATATGGCCTTTATAAGGCAATGTGTAGTTAAATATGGGCATATTCAAATGAAGTTTTTCACTTTTGTTTTCATTTTCTGACCTTTTGACAAACTGATGAGATTTTATTTTCTTGTGGATGGTATAATCCAAGAACAAGAAATATTATGTTGGGATTTGCAAGGATAGGGATACTGTTTCTTTAAATCTGTAGCAGGGAGACATGTAGAAGGACTAGAAAAAGGTTCTGTTGGAAGTTCTATAATGAAAAACCATGCAAGGAGGAGAGAAAGAGAATAGCTATTACTTTAAAATTTCTAGCTCACTGTTAAAAGAAAGCAACTTTCTGTCATTCTTTACTGTTGTTGCACAACAGTGCTGAGGAAACAAAATAATACAACCAGAGTTCAGGCTAAATTGGTATCTCGTATATACCAGTTTGTTGTGTTTAGTGGTTGTTTTGCTAGTGTAACAAAACAGTCCATATAAGAACCATCTCTGCTCTCAAATATACCATACTCTAGGCTTTCCCCCTACCATTCTTTAGGATAAGCAGCAGTGAGAGATTAGTGATGTTAGGGATTTATATTAAGGGCTTGTCTATATAGGGAAATTAATTGAGATTAAGATAGGATGGCATAAAATAGGATACATTAAGATATCAATTTCAAACTGCATGACTATTCTTGATTAACTCTGTATGTGGACACTCTTATTCTGGAATATAAGTATCTATAAAAGGAGTTAATCAATTATTCACGGTGAGGATATATACTACAAGGGTATATATCCTGCACAACATTTTTTAGCTCCTAAGAGTGACCCTACCAGGCCAAGCGTCTCTCTTCCCTGGGCTTCAGAGCTAAAGTTGCAACTTCAAAGTACTGTCATGCAACAGTCACTGAAGACAGTGGTCTGTGCCAACGGGCTTGGGCTTGCAGGTGTTTACCTGTGATGCAGATGTTTGAACTCAGGCTGCAGCATGAATTCTGGGACCCTCCCACCTCACAAGATTCTACAGTGTGGGCAGCTCAAACCTGAACATCTGCATATCAACTAAACAGCCCCTTAGCCTGATCCCCATGAGTCAGAATCAGTTGACACTGGACAGTCCCAGGTTTTTCATTGCAATGTAGACATATCCTCACAGACCCAATCCCTCTGTCATTTCCAGAATGAAAGTGAAAACAGAACTGAGAAACCAGTTTATCTGGAGCATGGGTAGCAAAGGAAGCTCATGGTACACCCTGCAGATATAGAGAAGGGGCCACAGTTTGAAAGAATAGCCAGGAGAAAAACAGATATGAAGAAAAGGAAGAAGAGCAAAGAGCAGAGAAGGAAAGGAGATAGGAGAGAGCTGCTACGTTAATAAAGAAACTGGAAATATTTATAGTATGAATGCTCTGATTTCTAAAACTCAGAAACGTATATTCTGCAGAAAATAGAAGCAATTGCAAAAAGATCCACAAATAATTGGGTTAACATGTCTTCCTCCAGTCACAGTTTTCTGCTTTTTTCCCTAAGGCAGAATTTGGCATTTCAGACTTAATATTAATGGAAAGCATAGTCAGAAGAAAAGAAAACCAAAGTGCAATGGAAATATCTCTAGCTCTGATAAGACAAACAGCAAGCAACTCTGGACTCAACTGTGAAAGCAGCAACTTTTCTGTTTCTCTGCTTGGAGAATAAACTTGACAAATAACCAAATAATAAAGACTAATGAGAAATGCTAGGAAAAAATATTATGGTGACAGAAACCATAGCTGCATTAAACCTGCAATTCCAGCTTTCCTACAAAGTAAGGAATTAGGTTAGGAAACCCATATCCCTATATCAGTGGTTCCCAACATTTTCCTCTGCTGTGGCACACCTTGCTATCTATAATTCATTTGAGGCACACCACCATATAGTTTCCAAATGAACTCATGAATATTCATGAGCCAACCCAGGGCTCTGAGTAGTTTTTCAAAAATTCTGTGGCACACCTGTTGGCACAACTGTGTGCCATGGCACACTGGTTGGGAAACACTGCCCTATATCACTGCTCATCTGAACCTACTGCAAGCTATATACAGTCAGCATTATGGGGCTGATTTTCAGCCAGGCTTTAACCAGGCCTTTGCTGGTCACTTTCACATCCAAGTGCAACTGCAATACTTCAGTAATAGAGATGAGGAGACACCCATCTTCTTGGGACAGAATTATCCTCTTACTCACCAGACACATTGCCATTTGATTTAGTGGGACTACTGATGGAGTACATCTCTCATTACAAGTAAGGGACTCATCCTCCCTTTGTGTTGCAACCAGGCAGACAACTCACTAGTGACTTTTAAAATTTTAAGACATGGACTGGATTATAATCCAAAACTGAGTATACACCAAGAAAAAAAAACCTCTCGCTGACAATTGGCCCTGTATAAAGTGTTTCCTCACTGTGCATAATTTCCAAGTACAAATTGACAAAAAAACATACCTGCAAACACACTTATAGTTAGTAAAGCATTCTGAGGATCCAACACCATGATGACTTCTAGAACTATGTTTTATATTAAATTCCTTTGCAATACTGCATCTGTCAAACCAGCGCTCTGCCTCTTTTAGGTAGGATGTTAGAAAATTAATTTTTCCTTCAGCAAAAGCTTCTCCTTGGCCAGTTGGCAGGGGGCATCATTGCATTGTGCTTTGATCAAACAGCACAAGTATGATCTTTCTGCACTGGTCATGTGTATTCCTTCAGTACAGTCATTCTGACTGAAACCCGACATCAGTACATTCTCAGCAAATAGTCAATCAAAACATCATGACTAGGGTTTCCTTTTTTAAAATAATAGATTTTCTGAATACTCGTGTGCATCTTCTTATCTTTTACTTTTTTATTTCCCAGTAGCATCAGCTATGCAGAAGCCACATCGATAAGGCTGAAGGTCCAATTCACCACTCCTTTGTACCTTGCACATTAATTTGCATTAGCATAACGTGAGTTCAAACTGGACATAATGCATGACCATTGTTATCTGACAACCTTCTACATCCACTTTGCACTAGCATCAATAACTACACAAAGTGCAAAGCAGCAGTGAACCTGACCCACATTACTCTAGTTACTTAGAAATAGCTATATAAAGGCTTTTTTTGATTCTTCTATGAACCTGAACTATCTTCCATATTCTCAACTAACTTAATTTTATGTTTCTCGTAGGCTTTGTCACTTCACTGCTCCTTCCAGCTGATTTACTTGATACCGAAATGAATGGTATGTATTCCCAAAATCACACTTAGGGCTTATTTAACAAATGGATTCAGTATTGTTTATCCTCCAGTCCTCTAGTAGATCAGCTATTTTTAAAGACAGGTTATGTATTTTTGTTAGCAGTTCAGCCACTTCATTCATAACTTCCTTATTTCTCGAAGTAGTCTTCTTGAACTCTGATGTGTTAGTGCAAGCTTTTGGTACAATCCCTATTATTGCAATGTTTAAAAATTATATTGTGATCACAATTACTTTGTGGCTTTATTATAGTTGCATCTTTACCTAATTTACCTCTGATACTTAAGGTTATGTGAAGAGTGCCCGTCTTGTGTATTTTTGAGCTAGTTGTGCCATGATGTTAATATTTATAGTGCCAATCATAAAATTTAAGCCTAGACTGACCTTCTGTATAACCAGACTACACTGACCTTCTGGACTTAAGGCTAGACTGGACTTCTGTACCACCAGACTAGACTGACCGTCTGTATAACTCAGGCCACCAGCACCATCCATCATGCATGACCAAGATGTCAGGAGACTCTTTCTGTTAATTTTATCCCAGTATGACATTTTACTAGTCAATATTTAGGTAGCTGAAATCATCAGTCATTGCTGATCTTGTACATTTTATTGTTCACATGATCTCTTGTCATTAACTCACTATCCTCAACCTTTTTAATATTATGTATGACAGTATGGACCAACCCACCTTCTACATGATTGTTGACAACTTCCAATATTATCCATGCTTCCTAATCTGCTAAAAACAGCTGTTTGGCTCCCCTGGTCATGTGTAAGTGGATGGTTGATAACGCACAGGATAGGGATCATTTCACCCACTACTAACACCCACAATAATTTGCTTGTTAGGGCACCTGTCCCAGATGAGGAAGGGGTCTTCTTTGAGACTCATGTTCCCAGCCCATACTCCAAAGTCTACAATACATCAGTAGATGTCCACGACAATGCCTGAATGTGCATGTGTTAAACTATTACACATCACAACCTTAGTACATTCTTATGGTCTCTCTTTCTCTTGGGAATCATATGATCTCTCCACTCCAGTTTCCTGACCCAGCATTAACCATCGCTCTCTGAGTCCAGCTTCATCCTTGGGAACGCAGCGATCAACCAATTTTCCATCTAAACAAGTCAGCTACATATAGTTCATCAGCAGAAATGAACTAAATGGCTCTCTCTCTGGGCCAGATTTTGATACCCTTCCTTATTCAGGAGAAGTAGTAATTTACGTCAAACCTGAACCAGCTCATATATAAAGTATTAACATACAGTATTCTTAAATTCTAAATTAAAGTTTTAAATAGCTCAGCTGAAATAAATGGTACTGCTAACAGAGCAAGGTACTATTTAATGTGTAGAAGTGTGGCCTAATTTGGCCTCTTACTAGCTAAGTCTTGAAGATAAAAGATAAAAGGCCTCACTATCATCTATCACCCATTTTTTGAGCATTTGCCACAAAAACTGATAGTGTCTGAGCCATTCTTATAAGATATTAATCTGTTCTTCCACCCATCAAATTCCTCTTTCACTATTTGCTTTTGAATAATTAGCATGCATGGATAGTTGACACTGAATTTGGGAAACAGCTATGTTTTCTGCCATTTAAATATTAGGAAGATTAAAATGTGCCATTTAATTAATTACAAGCACAAGACAAAAAGAACAAGCATGAGTGTATGAGTATATGTGAATTTGACACTATTTCTGTCAAGTAGATCACATGTGGTATGCTTACACTATGGGCTTGTTTACTTAAGGAGGCTTAAGTCAACTTAAGCAAAGCCCTGGCCACATTTGGAGTTCATTAAGTCAACTTAAGGGCTTCCTTAAGTCAACTTAATAACTCCTGCCCTCAGAGTTGACTTTCGGGGTTGTCAATTTTATTTAGTTGACTTAACACAATGTGGCCATTAAAGTTGACTTAATAAAGTTGACAGTGCAGTGGGGCCATTTAAGCCAACTTTATAAAGTTGACTTAAGCCAGGGACCCATTTAAAGACAACTTTAAATGGGTCCCCCGGCTTAAGTCGCTTTTATAAAGTCGACTTAATGCAATGTGGCCTCACTAAGTCAACTTAATAATGTCTAGTTAAAGTGGACTTTAAGTAGACTTTATTAAGTCAACTTAGCTTTTATAGTGTAGACATAGCCATGGGGAGTAAAGGATGTGCAAGAGACAGAATGATATCCTCTTGTCAAACATTTCTTTTCTTATTGCTTCTGGGAAATGCCATGACACATGCATACTAACTCACTCATCCCGTATGTTTCACTTTCCCCATGGATACCATTTTTTTGGAAACTTCCTAATGCAGGCATGCCAAAAGTACAGCCCGTGGGCCGCATGCATCCCGCAAAAGACTTTTCTGCAGCCCATGAGTTTTTTCAAAAAAGTATGCAAATACAAAATTTTAACCAGGTCAGTAAACCAGAGCATCAGAAATAGAAAAAATCTGACACTTTGGCAGGGTGCAGCCCCAGCCCAGGCTGGGAGTTTTGAAATTTCCCACTCCAAGCATGCTCAGAGTATGCTCAGGACGGGAGCCGCAGCAAGTGGCGTGGCCTCCAGAGTGGCCAAGTAACAGGGGCCTGGGTGGTGGGGTTGGCATGGGGGACCCAGTGTCAGGGTGGAAGGGGCCAAGAAGGGGGTTGGGGAGCAGTGAAAGCCAGCAGTGCAAGGTGGGGGAGGGGGAGGGAGAGGGTCAGGGAGCAGTGAAATCTATGTATAGTGAAAAAGAATTGATTTTGGAATTTTGCAGCCACCAGGCCCACACTAATCAGGCTCTGTGGCCCCCACATACGAAAGTTTTGGGCACCCCTGTCCTAATGCAACACTTGTTGTCACTTAGGCATTGAGGCAGCAGGTGCCAAAGAACCACCCTGCTCCTGCTCACTTTTATTTTTGTGAGCTGTTTTTCATTTTATTTTCCAATTACTAGTTTCTAGGTCCCTTATATTAAATATTTAAAACCCACCGGCACTGGCATTTAATCCTCCCAAAATTTAGTATCTCAGTATCTTAGTATTTTATAAATGTGCTATTTACTCCCCCTCTGAATCTTTAAAAGATATCAAATAAGAATTGCCTTTCCTTCAACTCCTGTAGGACCACACGTAATAATGTTCTTTAAATCAAATGACCATTTCCATAGCCCACCAGTTTCATCTTATAGGCAATTTTCAGTCTATATAATTTCTCTACCCAACTCCTTTGAATTCAAGTAAAAATGCTTTAACAGAACACAAATAATACAACAGCTATTATTTTTCTATCAATTTATTGTGAGACTTTTTTTTATATGAAAACTAAGGTTGTCTGGCCATGCAAACAAAGATTTCAAAAGCAGAAACAAAGATAGGCTCCTCACTCGGGAATTTAAAATAAAGAATTTCATTCTCATCAAGCAGTTATTTAGGCCATGTTTATACATGTTGCAGTGCAGCTGTATGTCAGGCGAAGATGCCCTAAGCTATGGGAGCAAGCTCTCCTGGTGGCATAAAAACTGCATCTCTGTGAGCATCATAATTATGTTGACATAGCTGATGTGGCTCAGAAGTGTGAAATATTTACACCCCTGAGTAACGTAAATTTTGCCAATATAGGTGGTAGCAGCATAGGCATAGTCTTTGTTACCAAAACAGGGCCTTAGAAATGATTCTTCAGATTAGTAATAATTTTATTTTCCTGTAGACATTTGTAAGTCTTTTCTTTCTTAATATTTGTAACAATTTTAACCAGAGACAGATGCTGAATTTTGGAACGGAATTCGCCAGGGTTACTGTTTTTTTGAAAACTGCAACATTATTTGCTTTCATTACTCTTATAGCAACTCCCTCACTACTGACAGCCTTTACAGTGGTAGAGCATGCTTGTTAGATACCTTCTCTTAAAACTCTAGTAGGCATATAATTTGGATTAGCTGATTTGTACATACTCGCAACCCTCCAACTATTACTTCTGGATAAGACCCCAAGGAGGAAGGCTTTACTTTGCCCTATAAGGCTTAGCTGCTCAAACCACAGGAAGACAAAGTTCAAGCTTTCTTCTGCCCAGCTTAATAGGAGGCAAGAATGAACCTCAGAGCAATTACTGCCAGGATTTAGGGCTTGCAGCAGACCCAGTCTCTACCCTCATCTACACTTGCCACACTTTTTCGCAGCAGTCAATGGGAGATATAGAAAGTATATAAAATACCTTGTGTATCCTCTGTTGCCTTACTAATGCCCACTTACCTCCCCATACACACTGTGCTAAGGTGAACAGCAATGCCGTCCATTCTCCTTAGTGCTATGCCAGTTCTGGGGCTGGATTTATTATTGTGGATTCCAGAGCAATTGAACGGTATTGACAGACCTCTCAATCAAACCCGAGGAGCACACTGACAGCAATTCCACTGCTGTCTGGGCAAGTGATGGGTACAGCTACACTGCAGTAGACTGCGTGACTGACTAGACTATCTGATTGACATGATACAGAAGCCCAGCTTTTAAGCCCAGCAGCAGCTCAGTGGCTACCCAAAGCATTTGCCAATGACCAAGATAGCACTTGTGCCTGCTGATTCACAGCCCTGCTCCCATCTTGCACCATTCCAGGTCCCTTAATGTCCTCAACATGAATTCTTGATGTCTGACTCCAGCTACAAACCCTTGGCATGACTCCTCACATCAGCCTCAGACAACCACATCTTAAAGAGGGGGTTCTCAAAGTGGGGATTGTGGCCCCCTTAGAGAATTGTGAATTTATTATTGGAGGGGATAGTGGATTATGAGTTGCCAGCCCTCACTAGGGTGACCAGATGTCCTGATTTTATAGGCACAGTCTTGATATTCTGGGTTTGTTTTATACAGATGCCTATTAGCCCTCACTTATTTTCCCCTAGTCCCTGCATATGCTAGTAAGGGTGCTATGGCATGGGGGTGGAAACAAAAATTGGGGGCAGAGGGTCATCAGTCTGAAATATTTTTAGTGAGGGTCCCACCAAAGTTTGAGAACCCCAGCCTTAAAAGATTTGTCTTCAACCCTTGTGCCATAGGCCACCTAAAGTGTAATGTAAAATGTAATATAAAGTGTAATGTAAACTTCCTCCTATGAGTGTGGAGAGTTGTATCATCATGGAAAACATATTCCAAACTGCACCCCTCCACACAAGTGCTTGCTTACAAGCCAGGATATCACTCATAAGGAGGGTTACCAGATGTTAGGCGAAAGGAGGACATGTCCTCTTTTTTACTTTCATGTCCTCTGTCCAGCAGGCAAAATACATGATTTTGTGTGGCTTTTTACTTACAGGGGTTAAAGTATGCTGGAATGCCCTGGAACACCCTATTTTTAGGGGAAAGAATTCCAGGGCCCTCTAAAAACAGAAGAATATTACATTAATACTGCTTTTGTTCCACGTGTCCTCCTTTTCGTGCTTTGGTATCTAGTAACCCTACAATAGGTGACACAGAGCCACATGTGACACTGTGCATTAGTTGAAGTTTCAGAATAGTATCCAAAATAAGGATTCTCTTCTATTTTAGATTAACAGAAAGGAACAGGTATTCCTTCATATGTGGTAAGACAATTAGCCTTTCTTCTAAAGGAATTTCTCTTTTTCAGGACAATGAAGCCTACATCATCATCTAACACGTGTACCTACCTGGCGATGCTAAGCAATATTTAGATGAAAACTCTCAGCTTCCTGATGGAAGAAGCTGCTTAGAAGAACATAAAGGCAGAGTTGAGCGCTAGTAGGGAACCAAAATCAAGGCCACAAGAAGTAGCTTAGGAAGGGGGTTTACACAAGGACTCACTTTCAACCAGGTTGTCACTATTTTGCACCACTGAACTGCTCTTAAGTGAGGTTCTGGGCTTCCGATGGTGTGCCAAAGTCCGTGGATCCATCTGCATTCATTGTCACTTTTTTAAAATGTTCACAAGAAGGTAGTGTTCTGTTTACTGGAAGATACTGCAATTCAATGGAACTGCCATTGCAAGCTGGGTGGACATAAGGAGCTGAGACTAAGAGTAGAATAAGGCCTTCTGTACATAAGAGACTGAAAATGCCAATGTGTTTATCTTAGAAGGGCATCAACCCAAAGAGCACTGCTGCAGTTAATTCATGCTGTTCCTTTTGTCAGGCAGGGCTGTTCTCCCTTCAGCAAATGGCATAGTAACTGACAGAAGAAAAAGGTGCTGGTTCTTGTTAGAAAGAATGTGGCTGTGACCTTACTTCAGCAGTCTCCAGATCAGACACTCCTAAAAGTTGTTTAGCTGGAAGATTTTCGTGTGTGTGTGTGTGTGTGTGTGTGTGTAATATGGGTCTTACTGCTAAACAAATCAAGGGAGGGGGACTTCTTTTGACTACAACCATGGCTCCACATCAAAGACAATGCTGGCTATTGGATCTGCAACCATAGGGTCACATTCCCACAGTGTGATCCCTCCCACCTAAGAGGGGCAAGATATAGCACTGCTAGAAAGCCATCTTCACACCATGTGCATGCAAACACAGCATGAGGAAAAAAAAAAACAATTGACTAAGAATACTCAACACTGAACTATTTAGTCTTAACATGGGGACAGATTATTGGACAGAGAAAACTAGTAATGGAAAAAAGAGCACTATCTGCCTAGATAGACAATATTTCTCCTGTCTCCATCTGCTGGTAGTACAGATATCTTCTCTCTGGACAGACACAGATCAATGCTGAAGAATCAGTATAAACATTAATCTGTACAGCTCTGGAGACTCATAGACTTTAAGGTCAGAAGAGACCATCATGATCATCTAGTTTGACATCCTGCACTTTGCAGGTCATAGAACCTCACCCACCCATTCCTGTAATAGGCCCACAATCTCTGAATTACTGACATCCTCAAATCATGATTTAAAAACTCCAAATGACAGAGAATCTAGTATTTACACTAGTTTAAACTTGCAAGTGACCTGTGTCCCATGTTTCAGAGGAAGGTAAAACCATCTAGGGCTTTCCACAAATATTAAACTACACCACTGGCAGTTTTAAATAAAACATTCTTTGCTTCCCTCTCCCTTCCCCATCATTCAATATGGCAGATATTTTAGGCCAACTGTCCTTCATTTTAAAATGATCTATAATCCATAATATATTTTAAACTCAAACAAATAACCCTCTGGTTAAAGGATGGGGCTAAGAAGCAGCATGTCTTTTTCTACAGATCTGCTGTGTCTTTCTGTGTGACTTTAGAGAGGTCTGACTTGGCTACACAACTATTATTAAATAAAACAAGGCTGGCCCTTGGCTTTGCAAGACCCTGCAGACTAGGCAGACTTAGACATACAAAAGCACAGCTGGAGATGGGAGAGTTTGACAGATGAGTGGGAGCATCATAGCAAGTGCCAGACTATGAGCTATTTAAGACAGGCTCTGTTTTTTTCATTTTGTTTTGTGCCTGGCATAATGTTGTCTTGATACATTACTGGGATCCTGAAGTGGTATCACAAGTCAAATAATAAACAACAACCATGGAAAGGTGCAGCAAGGGATTGAGGATTTAGGCAGCGCTGGCCTTAGCATATCTAAGTAGCCTGTAAAACAAATTACTTGCTTTTCACCATCCTACCCCTCAACTGTAAGAACTGGTTTATGTTTGTAAAGCTCTCTTTGCAAAGACACAGTTCAAAAAAAGGCTTTGTTTTTAAAGTAATGACTTTCTCTATTCTTATTTCTAGCTCCTATGGGTCTAGCAGGTTTTATAAGCCAGCTCGGGTTTCATCATCAGGTAACAGGTTTAAACTGGAAGCCTGGAATAAAGGGACCATTGAGATATGGAATTTTAAGTTCTTCTTTCTTGGTGGGAAAGGAGGGAGGGAGGGGTCACAGGAGGATGGGTAGTTCATCTGTGCTGGACAGGATTGCTGACTGTCAGATTCCCAAAAATACACAGCACATACCTAGGGGTTGCGCTGCAATGCAGACAATCTGTTCTCTAAGTTTTCTACTTAAAATTCAATATCACCCAGTTTTATTTTCATTATTATTTCAATCTGGTCATAGCTATACTATATCAGATGCTGCTCACACCTCAATCATACAATAAACAGTCATCCATTTAAAAAAGTACAAATTTTCTGCTTTGGTTTCTCCTTCACTGCCTGAAAAGTTCAATGAATTCTATCTAATGCACTGAACATAAAAGAAAAACATGACAAATATATTTTATTTATTTTTTCCAGAATATTTTAATATTGAAGCCCAAGTTGTTATTTTCAGGGAACCAGGAAGGGAAAAAGGGGAGGGAGAAGAGAGAAAAAATGGAGACAGCTCAGTTTACGGTTTTGTGAGTGGTCACTTTTGTAGGCAACAAATGTTTTGTTTTGTTCTTTTTTTAAATAAAAATGAACAGCACCATTAAAGAAAGCATGATCCCTGATTTCTAAAGAAAACACTGTCTTTAAAAACAACTGTTAAAATGCTTTTTGCACTCAGTCACATTTAGTCAGGTAACAAAGCAAGCATAACAGTATTAAACTGTAGCAACCCCACAGAGATCAACTACTCCCCCTTCCGAGGATTCAGAGAATCATTTCTGAGCTTGTCCTGTGGGAAAAATGTTTTCTTTGGTAGAGGATTGAAAGATGGTATTCTACTTCTCCATATGTTGATGAAAAAAAATCCACCTATGCATGTTAGGGATTTCCCCCTTAAATCTGTGTTCCTCATGCATGTTAAGTATGGGTTCATTTCACATTGCTGTTACACTCCAGGAGTAATACTGCCCTAAAAAGGCGTTGAATGGCTAATGTCAAACAGATGTAAACATTTAAAATACTGACAAATAAAGAAAATAAGGCAAAATCAAAAAAAAAATCAAAAAAAAAAAAAAACCCAACAACAACAACAACAACAACACAAAAGAACCCTGTACTGAAATAGTGAATTGAGTTAGGTTTCTGTAAAGCAGAAGAAATATTTTACAGCAGTACAAGAGAATTATGGCAAGAAAGTAAAGCACTTTTCTTGTAACATTCATGAACAGTACAAATACAACAAAGTTATTCTACAGACTAAATTATTCTGTAACTATCAAATATAATACAAAGCGAAATATTATGTGCTATAAAAGAAGCAGCTCCTTTAAATTAGACTAAAAATGTTTCTGTTGGTTTTACAGTGACAAAAGCATGATGACTGAAGACAACAGGATTTTTAGATTCAGAAGCATTTAGCTACACAGGTCCATGATTATCCACACTGAATATTATTTTTTGCTTTACCCCAAAGTTCCACAGAAACACAGATAAAAACCTGCTGTGTTGCTGTCACAAAACTGTAGAAATTCATTCAGTGTTTAAAGCAGGGCCATTTACGTGTCAGCTAAAATAATCCCTTCAGGTGACATTTCTAAGCTTTTGATGTTCATCCTGATACTTCACCACACCTTGGTGAAACTGCTAAACCAGAGGCTACAATAACAATTATGAAATTGTGCGTTTGTAAAGGAAAGGGAGGTGCAGCATAAGATAATTTAAAATCAAAAACTGCATTACAAAGCACCATATGCATCAGTTTATAAACTGTGCAAGACATTTCAGGGCCCTGAAAAGATCTGAACATCCTGTAGCTTATCCTAACAACACGGACCACCCATCAAGAAAAGAGAGAGAATTTTGCTTTATGGCTCAACCTTATTTTTAAGTTAATTCATTTCATCTACTAACTTCAACAGGTAAACAGAATGCTGATATGGAGTGCCCAGTTCACCAAGTTTTTTACATAATGTCAACTAACAGAATAGGAAATTTCCACTTGGAAAATTAGTTCTGCACAGGAACACAAACATACATGCTACAAATGCCCTAATGGTAACTACACACACCAGGAATATGCAGATATTTAAAAAAAGGAAGGAAGGAGCACAAGAATTTCTCCCTCTCTCCCCAAAGTGCTGCAACTAAAGAAAAAGCTTTGGATATTTTCCAAAAATGCATGTGTGTAAATAAATTATTCCTTTTAGAAGGATGGACGGATGCATACACACATACACAGGCATCTTCTTAAGTAATGCTTCCTCTCACTACTCTTCAGTGCATAAACCTTAAATGCTCAACAGTGCAAACTGCACGATCACTAGAAACCAGAGTGACATGAGGACTGAAATCTGGACAAAATTAGTACAAAACAGGACTAATCCAAAATTCACTTCTATTTTTAGGTGTATTCTCATTTAAGTTAAGATTATAGGGAAAATTTTCAAAAGCGCCTGCATATTTTAGGAGCATAAGTGCCATTTGCAAGTCGAAAGTCAATGAGACTTAGGTGACTAAATTACTTAGGTGCTTTTAGAATTTTACCCCATGACTATACATCACTAACAAGATGTACCTAAATTGTGGCTCAAATTCACTCCTAATGCAACTTCCTTGACTTCAAATAGGAGTCTATATAATGGCACCATGAAGGGATTTGGTCAATTGTGTTACACTACTTAGCATTATTTTACCCAAAGCAATTTAATGTAACATTTTCTCTTATTTCAAGTATGCAAATTGCAGCTATGGCACAAAGATACCCTATGACATGAATTAATATTGTATCATGTTATTCAGACCTTCATCAGTCATTCAAAGCATTTTTGGATGCTGTGTTTTCTTTCAGTACTATGTGAGGCATTGGTAGAATGTATTACAATTTGCAAGTACAAACAGATACTGATACATGTGTCATGGACAAAGAATTCTGATCTGGAAGTAAGGACTCCCAGATTTCAGTGTGTTCATATAAACATAGGTTTTCATGATAGTAAGAACTGGCCACTGTTTATTAAGAGAAAAAAATATTCTATACCTATGCCATGTGTAAAATACAATAGGATATAATTCCAATACAGAAGGCTCCTTAGACATGGTTTGGTA
Source organism: Podocnemis expansa (assembly GCA_007922195.1). NCBI lineage: Eukaryota > Metazoa > Chordata > Testudines > Podocnemididae > Podocnemis > Podocnemis expansa. The sequence goes on from ML682005.1 coordinate 8,288,956, forward strand.
TGCATGAAAACAATCTACTCTTATTTTTCCATGTGACCATCATAGCTTCCATTTGGGTAGCTATTAGTGTACCACTGGAAATGTTAACTTTTGGTTTGATTTTCATTCTACAGAAAGGTGTGAAAAAGTGGCAAATCTATTTTCACCTTTCTTAAAGGAGTGCTTTTGTATACAGAAAATATATTAACTTATCAGCAACAATTTTGTTAATCTAATTCATCAATGGCTTTTGTATTACATGGTGTCAAAAATTAATATTTGGATGTCACTACTACAATAAAATAGAGCTCCAGCTGCACCAGAGAACTTTTTACAGCAGGAATGTACTTCCTTCAGCATTCCAGCTCATTTTTAAGACAATCACAAAGAACACTACATTATGTTTGTAAAAATGGTCCCACAAGAAAATAAATGTGATTACCATATACAATAGAACCTTGCTAATATGCACTGATGCCAGGGAGACTGATTACAAATTACAGAATTATTAATTAGTAAGCAAGAAAATGTCATAATTGAATTTAATGAATCATATAATGTGGTTCTTTTCATTTGACTCTTTTACTGTTTTTGTGAATACTTCAGAATGTACTAATAAATGTGTAGTGTTATGTTTTGCATAAATACAACAAATTAAAGCAATATGATACCTCACAACTCACTACTTTTCCACCTTTTACTGAGAATTAGAGAGAGAATGTCAGCTTTTGTGCCTATGATAAGGTGAATGCATTAGCGAGGTTCTACTGCAGTGGTAAAAATTATGTTGTTTGCTAGGTTTACATTTGATTTGTTGGTCATAGCCTATCAGCATATGGGGTATTCATAATGAATATTTTGTGTTCTTGAATCTGGAGTAAAAAAACTGCAGGATACTTTCCCCTCCCCAACAGCTGCATGTACTTCATCCCTTTATAATCTTTTCCTTGTTGGTAGTCAGGGCCTCAAACTTACTATTGTCTTCTGATGTTACTGCGGCTAATGCATCTGGAATGCAGCTGTAATCCTCAACATAAATACAGTACTTGATAAATACTGAAGATTATTTAAAAGATGCAGTATCCCTTTTTTTAAAAAAAAAAAAACTACCTCTTTACTCCCAGCTCTCCAAAAGATACTATAAAGCAGTCTGAAATCTTTAATAAAAGGGTAGTGTTGAGTCATTTTTTAAAATATTTTTTTTAAAAAGTCAAAGCTCTGAAACATATTGAAATAGACAGTAAATCACTTAGGAGAAAAATAACTGATTTTCTACTATTCTGCTCAACACACAATAAGAATTGCTCCTCAATCATTAACTGTATCTTAGAATTAATCTTAGGCCATGGAAATATTACTGAAATCCAAAACCTGTTTGTTACATAAACATGACCCATATATATATATATATATGTGTGTGTTGGGGTAGATAGTTCAATAGGTGTACAGGGGTGGAGAGGGAAACAGAGACGCCGTTCAGCTTCTGGGAGTAGTAGTTACTTTACACTCCTTCAAAGCCAAGAATATTCTAGCCATGGTCCAGCTAATCAATCATGTTTACAAATCTAACTCTTAGGGCATCAACAAGAATAGCTGACAATTAAAATATTACCTCCGTAATGCTTTGTGCAGGAGTAAGAAAACTCCTCTAATTAAATCTGCCTAAAGTCTTTTTTTTCTTTTGCTAGGTTGACTGTCTGTCAGTCAGTCATGGATGGTAAAGGTGGGTTCAAGAAAGCAATCATTAGAAAAACTGCAAGGCAATTTAGTAGTTATAATGGCTGATTTGTAACAGAACACCAAGCTACTATACACAAAGTAGTCTTTTTTCAATTTGTTAGTCATCTTGTTATTTCTGTACTTGCAGTACACCGGCCTTTAGAAATCATGAGACTACCACAAGCCTGTTATTCTTAACCTGGAGGGTAAGTTATCTGTATGAGTGGGAAATAGTGTTTTGTACTTTGTGCAAATAAATAGAAGTCAGGAATGACATTTTAATACCTTTTCTTTTAGACAGCAGGAAGTTCATGGAAGCTTAGTAACAAGTTTGTTATTTTTTAAAAGAAATTCTAAGTGTTTCTTCTTCTTTCCAGGAAATATCATGCCAGCAGAAATAACTAAATTCTGAAACAAAGCCTCACTAGAAAAAAATGGCCTAAAACGTTATTTCTCCACTTATTTTTCCGTTCTCCCACGCTGACAAGGGATACTGCATCTTTGACTCAAATTCTACCGCACAACCAAACAAGCTACACACAGTTTTGAAGGGCCGATGCAGTCATCATGGCAGAAGGCCCCACAGCCTTTACACACTATCATGGCTTTGAGCCTGCAAGAGCATTTCAGTTCCAGTTCATCCGCATTGCTGCTGTCAGCAAATTTCTGAACTGGAATCTGAACGTTCTGATTCGACAGGCCTGTGGCAGTATTTGAGCCACTTCCCAAAATTCCAATAGACTTTTCAATCGCAGAGGCTGCCCTTTTGAAGCTTGTGCTACCAAAGTGTATAGTTGGATAATTTCCACAGAGCTGCTGCTGCTGTGGGTGCTGTGTTTGTATTTTCTGAGCAGCTAATTGGGTAAAAGGCTTCTGTGGCTCAGAAAGTAAATAGGACGAGAAATCTGCATTTTTTAACGCAAATGCTTTTAAATGTTCTTTTACTTCATTCTGATCATAGGAAGCTTGTTTTATGCCCAGTTCACAGCTGCTGCTTAAACCTTCCTCAAAAGAAACAGGTTCAGACTTTATATTGCTACAGATGCTTGCTGGCTGAGGCCAACTAAGTCTTTTAGTGGTTTCCATGGTAACTGTGGGTTGTTTTTGATCAGATGGGACTTCTGTGTTAGGAACAGGGGGGGGCGGAGGAGGAGGATGCACTAATGTTTTATTCTGTAGAGTTTGTGAGGCATTGGTAATGTCATCACCTTCCTTCATTTGAATACTAGGGGAAAAAACACTTCCTAGCCTCAGCTGGTGAGCTGCTGTAGAAATATTGACCTCTCCCAAACCCTTCTGTTCCAGGTGCCTACTGAAAGCAAATGTATTGCAGCCAGATGGGACTTTTGAAGTAGTTTGCAACAGAGCTGCCGTAGGAATGGGGCCTCTTGCAGCCATGGACATTTGGTAAAAATGTTGTCTGTGTGAGGTACTAGCTTCTGCATGAAAGCTGCCATTCTTGTCAATGTGAAATAAGTTCTGCTGGAAACTGCATGAAGGCAGTGGCCTCTTCTGTTGCTTGATTTCTGGACTGTGAGAAATTCTGTTCTGAACTGCATGTTTGCTCAGCCATTCTTGTTTAAATGGCTGCCCATGCCCAAGCTGATTCGTGTTGGAACTGATTACACAAGGAGTCACTTTAGCATCTGTGTCCATTGATAGTTTCCCAGATTCACATTTCATTTGAGCATGCTCCCCCATAGTCCTGGCCATCCTCTTTTTTGGATGGTTCTCACGCTTTCTAATTTGCAGTGGGGCTATGCTGCCTGGTGTAAATCCTTTACCATCTGGACTGGGTGAGCTGGAAGGATTTTCAACCATACTTCTCTCAGATGCAGATGTTTTACACACTGAGGTAGTTTGCAGAGGCAAGGGAAGCCTGTTAATTTCTAGTTTGGCTCCTGATCTGGGCTGTGGCAGCACTTTTTCCAAAGGAAGGTTGCCTTGCAATAACTGTGTCACTAGAGGATTGTTGGCCTCGACTGATGACAAACGACAGCTAGAGCTTCCAGCGCTTGTAACTCTTTTTAGGGTTTCTGTTGTCAAAGACAGAGAGTCCTCCATGGAATCTGTAACAGATGTCTTAGAGGTCTGTGTTGGCTGTGCACTTGTGGCTATTTCTGCAGTCTGGCTAGGCATGTCTGGTGCTGTAAAATCTTCAGTGTCCATCCTAAAGCACTTGTCAGATTCATTAGTTTCTGATTTAACAGGAATAGCAATGCTTGACATAAGACTCCTGGACTGCAACTCTGACATTTGTGTGTAACTTGAAGACTCAGTTTTGACATTTTTTAAACAGTTTTGCTCTGTGTATTCTTTATGTTTATTTGGGTTAAGATGGTTGACCACTGGCTGGTCTGTATGCATTGCCTCTTCATCATGCCAGCAAATTCTGTTATTAGTGTTATACTGACTGACACAGGCAGCCTCTACCTCACTTTTAAAGGCCGAAGAACCTCGTAACTGCTCCACAAAACCTTGATTAGGGGCAACAACCTCAATTAATTTATCTTGAGGAGTAAGAGGTACTCCTTGAAGACTTGTACAAGCTGCCTGCAAGTTTTTGCCCTCTTGCTTTGCTGAAACATTCATAAAGTTGGAACTGTGCTCAACATTTTCATTACTGACTATTTCAGGCCTACTTATTACAGACACTTGAGGACATGCTATATTTTGTAAGGCAGCCTCTGCCCTCACAAGTCTGCTCTGCAGATCGATGCTGTTTTCTGCATTTTCAACTGAAGCAGCCAGTGACAAAGTGGAATTTAATGTTGTACTGTGATCTACAATGACTTTACAAGGTATAGACCTGTTCATGGTTGTTTGTGTAAAGTTTACTGGCTGAGATTTACCAGATAGATCTATTCGGTTTCGTGGTGCGGAACTTTTTTCTAAGTTGTCAGCACTTAATTTAGTCGTGTTGTCATAAGAACTTATCGTCACCATATTACCAGTAAACATTGAAATGGGTGGCCTTGCAACAGAGTCTCCTACTGCAGTTGTATCATGGCAGCTTAAGGCTGCTCTAACAGTAGTGTTAATGGATACAGTATTTTGCTCATTGCACCCCGTTATGGCTATCTTATCAGAAGAAAATCTACTAGTGGTCCTCACAGGGGGAATCAGCACAGAACTACCTGGGAGGTGATTTGGCAAATTACTTGCAATGGACGAAGTTGGCATAGTGGTATACTGACTGGCGACAGCAGTATTTGCACTGCTACTTGATATTGGCAATCTTTTCTCATCAATGGAATTTGATAAGACTGTATTATTGATTGAGGCTGGAACAATAGTGTTATCAATACATTTTGGTACATGGGATATGCATGGAGTATCAGCCCCTTGGGTGGTTTTCAGCATATTTACGTTACATGCCGAAATGGTTGTATTTGTACTGTTGACAGACATTAAAACAGAGGCTTTCTCAACAGAATTTGTAAAGGGAAGTTCCTGAATTGCTCCCGATATAGGAGTGCTGCAGACAGACACCGGAACTGAATTTTTATTATAAAGCACTGGCACACTGTTATTTTCAGTGGAGGTAGCTGAGATAATTTTCTCACACAAATGTGGCACAGGTATATTTTCATCAGAACTGTGTACGGATATGTCATTAGCAGTTTCTGGTAATGCAGATGTGTTAAGTGACTGCTGCAATAAATTGTTAGTCTCACGGAGGTGAGCAGACTTGTTGCTAGGAGACCTGCAGTTAGGATTAACTATAATGACCCCAGTAGAAACTTCAATCTTTGTGTCAGAAGAGGTCGAGGTCTCTAACAATGAAGGACCTTCTTTTGAACTGAGCTGTGACTTTGTTTCTTTGCTGCTCTGGAGTAAGTGGGCTCTGGCTTGATGCTTTGCGAATAGTTTGGCCTTTGTTTGCTCCTTGATGTGTGCCAGTGTTCTTGTCTTTCCACCTTCACAGGGGCTCCCCATTGCTCCAGAGACTATGCTTGCAGCTGCTGCCACTGCTGCTGCAGCAGCAGCCTCTCTTTGGGCCCTAGCTTGCTGAGCTCTTGCCTTAATATCGGCAAGAGTTCTTGCCCCGGTATTCCTCCCACTGCTGACTGATGTACTCAAAGAAGCCCTAGGTTCTGGTTTAGAAACAGGTTGACTCTTGATAATAAAAGGTGGCCCGACTTTTGAAAGCTGAATCTAAAAGAAGAAAAAGAAAACAATTTTAATGGGGTATCATACATCTTACGTTTCTCTGTAGTCTCTTAAAAGGTTCAAAGCATTTTAATGAAGTGAAGGACTAGATGATCTGGTGGGTTCTTCTGGCCTTAAACTTCATGACTGGAATTACCATGCAGTGTAGTTAAACAGAAAAATGTTAAAAATTAACAATATTCATTCTACTAATTTATCATCCTCTAACAGAAGTAATGAATACCTGAATTTGCCTCCACAGAACAACCCTTTTGCTGAGAGGGAAAATGCACTGAACGTGATTAAATAAAACAGTTATTCGATGTAATTGATCATACCTTCCCAATCCATATTTTATCTAGCTGGAGATCAACAGATCCAGTATTAAATATTTTAAGAATAATAATCATACATGTTTTAGCTCCTCACACCAAGGCATTCAGGTACTGCTAACGGCTTACCTTTGTCTTGTTACACCAAACATATACTTGAATAGCAAATATAACCAACAATTTTTCCTCTGACTAGGCATCTGTAATTCATATCATATGAAGGATCAATTACTGTCAGTGTTTTAAAAGGGATGAATCATAAAAATCTCTCTTTTCCTCTGGTGTGGCCTAATTTTAGCATACCTACTGTTGTACCTTTCCGGTGTACCAATTGCTCGCTATCATTTACTGAGAAACGAGACCCAATCTTGTAAATATTTAAGCAGTGTTTAATATACATACATGAATGATCTCACTAAAATCAATGGGATTACCCACATTAAACATAAAGACAAGAATATGCATAGGTGTTCAAAGGACTGGGGCCTAAGAGTCATGACGTCACATCCAAAACAAGCTCCAACCATGGTCAGTGGGATGCACTTCTATCAAACACGTTGAGTCAGGCAAAATAATCTTTTAACCTCTTAAACACATTTTTTCAGCTGTCCAGATTAGTGGGGCTTCATTGATCAGTGTGGTTACCGCCTTTTGGAGAGCTGAAGAGAAATAAGCTACATAACATTTGTAGGAGAAGTTGCCTTGTGATAAATGTGAGTTTCAGGAAATGAAAACTACAAAAGAGCCCTAATCATTTGGGATATAAGCACAGTTATTCGTAGAAGTGAAGACAGCTGTTATCTGTGGTACCACCTTACAGAGCTAAACAGTGACCAAATAAAAATAAATATTCACATGATTTTCCAAAACATTTTTCAGCAATATTTGCTGCCTTTTCACTATCTCCCCTCAGTGTCTGTATGGCTGTCTATTGGTAGAAGCTACCATTTTCCCAATAGGCGCTCAGTTTGCTGATGCAATGTGGGACTAACAGAACTTGGTTTTCCAATAGACAGCAATGGAACTCAGTGTTTCAGAGCTCTAGTAATTTAAATGCTATATATCTCCACAAAACAGCACAGACGGTGTCAGCACAACTTTCCCTATACAATTCTGCCAATAAGCCTCAGCCCTGGCCTGGAGAGAAAGAGTACTTCACCCCACATGCCAATTTGATTCTTGGCCTGTCTGCTCAATCTGTCAATTAACACTAGTTATGGTGGTTGTTTTGGAATGTGGGAAGCCTCTCGGTTCCATAATGGAATGAGATCAAATTAATTTCACATATACTAATGAATACCCAGCAGATAGTGTTAACTTTAGGTCACTAATGATTTCAGCTGAGTTTGAGCTAGCAATCTACAGACAAAAGACTCCACCATCTAGAGGCTCATTTCTTGAATAATTTTGTTCCTTCTCTAATTTTTAAAAAGTTAGGTAGTATAACACTTAAATTAGCACTTTCCTTACATTTTCCTTTCCAGTTCAGAAGCAGATTTTATTCAATCCTATTTTGCAACATCAAGGCTGACAAAATGGTAACTAATGTTCGACTGTTAATTTTAAAAATGACTATTATGATATCCCATACCCCCATGATCTACTTTTCTTTGTAATTAGTTAGTGATTAGAATTTCATGTATTAGGCAGAAAACTTGCCAGGAAAGACAAGTGTACCACTAAATTCAGAGTGGGATGGTTCCCAATTGTACCCTTGCTGATCAACTACTGTTAGCTGATTCATGCTGTAGTATTAGTGATTGAAACATTTACTGTATTTGCCTCCTGGCCAGATGAGGAATATTGAATTATTGTAGAAGTTACAAATAAAAGGAAAAAGGGAACAACTCTGAATAACTGGGAACTCACACTGCCCAGTCAGTGGTCTGAGCTAAGCAGACCAGAATTAAGTGCTGCACAAGGTCATCATGAACAAAACTAAGATGGACAAGACACCAGAAAGCAGACTAAAATAATGAAAATAAATCTATTGTCCTCACAGGTTAAAAGAAGAACTTTCCAACTGAAGCTAACATTTCAATAAAAGACAAATATGCTAAAAGCAATTACATAGCTAGTACTTTGGTGTATTTGCTATTGCTGCTAGCAAAGATACTTCCATTCTAATAAAAGCTTTTCCCCTTACAGCTAAATTTCTGCCTCCTCCTAACTCTTTGGGAAAATCTTGTACTTAAGCTATTGTATGTTCAGGCCTACAAAAGAATCTACAACCACAGGCTTTTATTCCTTATGATGCCCCTCTGCTTTCAGTCCTGGTCCGTTTGAAGGACCGACGCACTGACCAGTTGTCACAAAAAAATGGCTCTGATGTAACAAATTAACTTCTGACTTCCCAGGAGAAACCAATTAGAAAGAAAAATAGACTGTGACATAACGAGACCTGGCTTAGTCATGAATATTCTAGACTGGGGAATTAGCAAATATAGTGAGAAACATGGAAAAGTCTCTGAATTTATTTTTAAGCCATATAAATTTGGATGGCTTCCCCTCACACGAAAGTATCTTTGCAACAAAAAGGATTAAGTCAAAAACTGAGAAACACAGAGAGATACTAGTAATTACTTATGTTTCTCTCCCTACATCAAACACTTAAGAGAAACAGAAAGAAAACTCAAAGCAATTAGTAAGGGTGAGATAATTCATCTTTAGACTTCTGACTCAGTATGCTTTTACCATCTCCTTACCTTGAGGGGTGGGACTCGTGGTTCTTCTCTGGGTGGCTGATCTTTCTCGGATGAACCTGTCAATGGAGCATTACGATTCAATTGATCATCTTCTATTCTAGCTCTCTTCTCTTTACAGATTCCAAAACTGTGCAGCTCTGCAGTCTTCCTCTTTGGAATCTCTGCATCTCTATTGTCAATTCTTGCTTCAGGTGACTTTGTGGGTTCTAATAACTTTGAAGAATGGGAACTGTCCTGACGGCTCTGTGTGCTGCTTTGTTGTTTGTGTGATTTACTTCTGCAAACTTCTGAGAATGAAGTCTTCTCTAGAGATGAGGTATACAGTTTATCATGTGGTTTAATTGGAAGGAGTTCAGTGCTTTTGCCAACTGTCCCTTCTGATAGGACAGACACCTCTAATGGTGAGAGCATACCTTTTTTTTCAGTTCTTTGCTGAACATTATGACTTTTTATTTTGATCATTTCTGGAGAAGGGAGTTCTGAAATGGAAGCAACATAGGATTTCTCAATTTCAGTATGTGATTTGCATGGTTGATGATTAAGATTTTTGCTCTGGGGCTCTTCCAATATTGAACTTTCAGATATAATTGCCAGTGGACCCAATTTCATAGTTTCAGCTGTACTCTGAATCTGTTTCTCTTGTGCAGCAAGATTTTCCTCCTGAGATGCCTTAGGAATGGATGAACTTTCTTCTTTTAAAGGGGAGAGGGATTCTTCAGATAAACATGGTGATTTCCTTTGTTGCAGAATAAGTCTTTCACTCCGTGGGGAATTAGAGATTGGAGATGTTTCTGACAGAAAAGGTAAGCTGGTTGCCATAGATGTTTCAGAAGCTAGAAGTACAGAAGACACAGAAGAGGTTTCTGATGTTAAAGGTAAATCAGACATTGGAGAGGTTTCTGATGTTAAAGGTAAATTAGAAGCTGGTGATGCCTCTGATGTCAAAGGTAAGTTTGATGTCAGAGATGCTTCTGAGGTTACAGGGGAAGTGGATACTGGAGATGTTTCTGACATTAAATGTGTGTGTAGGCTTTCCTCAACGGTCTTTTGCTGATTATCAGCTTCAACATTTTCACTGCTGGATGCCTCAGATGAACAAGCTGTTTCAAGAGATGCTGGAGTACAGGGTTCCTCTGAAGTGGATTGGGTATCACCTCCGGGAGATGCAATACTGATAGATGGTCCCTCCGGGCTTTCAGAGGAAAAGGAAGTTTCAGAAATACAAGCGTTTTCAGATAACTGCTCATCAGGGTCGCTCTGTAGCTCCATATCCACAGCAATGCCACCATCACTGAACAATGAGCTTTCTAGAGCACAGCTTTGTGTTTCTGGAGCATCTAGCTCTTTCATAGACTCAGAATCCTTCTCTGCTGTGTCACTGACAGAGTTTGCAGATGAAGCAGTTTGTGCAGGTGATAAACAGCCCTCTAGCTGATCAATCACAACTGACATTTCTTCCTGAGGACATTCTGATTTCAACTCCATTTTAATTTCAATGTGAGACAAAGTATCAATTACATCATTCATCACCACACAAGACACTGAGTTTTCTGCAAGTGGCACTGCTTCCACTTCTTCATTGGTACCAGCTGGGCTGACTGGTTCCTCAGAAAACTCGTGCTCTGTTTTATGGGTCTCCTCTTGGCATTCACAGATACTTGTCTCAACCTCTTCAGCAATCTCCTCCTGAATTACAGATTCTTCAGGCACAAATATATCCTCTGAGTCTGATTCCCCCATTAGATCCTTGACTGGAACCTGCTCCACGTTACAAAGAGACTGACAAAAATCTCTTTCGGATGGTGGAATTTTCATACTTTTCTGCTCGTGGTCCTCAAAGGATGTTTGTTTAGAAGGACCAGGTATACCAGAAGACCCACACAGCAAATTACTCTCATCTTCATCACTGTTCTGTACTGAAGTGAGCTTCACAGATTCTTCTCTGGACATTCCCAACCTACATACAAATCACTTAAGTTAAAATGCCATGTAACCACAGACAGAATTAAGTAATGACTTGATTTTTGTCCTATGCCTTTACTCAGTATATGCCATTAAAAGGGCTTTGTCAGATTAAAAACTAAGGGGGAGATTAAATGGAGTGATGCCATTTTACACTAGCTGAGGATCTTGCTTTATATATGTAGGGAAACAAATTTCCTTACTTGTTTTTACTAATATTACCTTTGATCAGTGGAACTTCAGAAATTTAAAAATGCAATTTATTTTTTAATGTTCGACCATTTGGCATTTTATTCAAATTTCACATAAAAGCAGACTGTTTGGTTTCACTTCTAGTTTTCATATGCTGGCACAATGTTGCAGATTTAGCACTACCTGTATTACAGGGAATTGTTTACATCCAATGAAAAGAGTTTTTGCTGGAAATTTAAAACCAGCATAGAAAAATATTTCTAGTAATATAATTTCTGCTTAAATCAGCAGAAAACACCTTTATAGATTCACTTCAAAAACTCATTCTTGCCTCCAGCTGACAAAGAAATCAAGTGTGTCTCTTTGATTTAGAAACTTTTAATCTTTTTTTTAATTAAAATAACCTCATTTCATTCACATTTATTTTTCAATCAAGAGTCTGCTATCTCACTATGAAAAAACAGTGGCCAGCTCAGATGTTTTTTATTTCATTCTGTTTCAGCAGCATATAAAGCAGGGGTCTTAAACTCGTGGCCCGTGGACTGCATGCGGCCTCCTAAAGTTATTTCTTGCAGCCTGTAATGACGCTATCACTATCAATATTTGCAATATCATTGTATGAGAAGGTTTCAGTGGTGTGGCCCTTGAGCTAACATACTAGTCCTCATGCGTGTTGTGGCCCTTGAGCTAATGTACTAGTCCCCATGTGGCCCTCCTGGTGATTTGAGTTTGAGACCCCCGATACAAAGCAACATTTTTTAAGATGAAAAACTCTTCTTTTTATTTAGGTTCACCCATACACATCTCACCAGATTTCTCTATAATAATAATAATAATAATAATAATAATAATAATAATAATAATAATCCTTTAACATCCCAAAGTACAAATCAATGATGCACTTATGTGTATTTGTAGTTCTGGAAGTGCAAAAAGTCACTGTGTGGGCCCTTGGGTACAGTTCAATTTTAGGATGTTTTCTTAATCGCTTTCTTCCTAAATACCATGCATTAATTTACATCTAATTCTATTTCTTCACACAAAAATGCTAAAAGATGCAGACAATTGGGAAAAATTATAAGTCATATGTTTAGGCTGAAACTAACAATTTTATATAGAAACAAAATATATTGAGAAGAACAGGGGAAAAAAAAAAGCATGATCCTTCAAAGGCCCTCTGCACCATCATTTCTGATGAAAGACTATGGAACTGGAGAGTACTCAGTATCTACTGAAGTGGGCCAAGGGTAACCAGCAACACTGTGACACTCCAAAGTCCTAGAGAATACACAAATGCTAGACTGTGAAGGGAGGTAGGCCAGTCTTGAGGCTCATATGTCAATAATGGAAGTCTGACCTCAATCCTTAATTTAAGGAACCGACAACGTAACTGAACATATGAGTGAATGATGTGCAAAAGAATAAAAGATAGCAGGAAATTAAGCAAGCAATGGTTTTGAATAATTTGCAAAGGCTAACAGAGGAAATAGGAAGTTAATTTAGGGCAGTCCTTTAACAGCTCAAGTGTGGAATAAAAAGAAGTTACTCAGCCTGTACTGTGTTACTCCCTTTTCACAGGAACCCAATGGGTGCTCCATTGTTGATGTGTCTGCACCCTCATGCTGCTAATCAGAGAACACCAGTAGCAGTTCAACTCACCCACACATGCACTATTCACCCCCTGCCACAAGGCTGGCCAGTGTGTGTGAGCACTTCCTCCTCTACCACAGTCACCTAGAACTCTGAAGTAGAGGGTGGAGCGCAGAGCACCCTTAGGAACAAATAGCTCAAAGAACCATCATTACTGCATAAGATGAATAACCTCCTCCTCTTCTCTGAGGAGTGTCCTACTGGGTGCTCCACTGTTGGTGAATCCCAAGCAGTTCCTACCACTGGAGGCCAGGACTTTGAAGTCAAGTCTGATACAAATGACACTACTGCGGCACCGAATTTGGCATCCACAGCTGAATTCTACAGGATGACATGCTGTTCTCCGTAGGTATGTACAGATGCCCAGGTAACTGCTGTACAGACTTCTGATACAGGGACACCCTTCGAGAAGGAGAAGCACAAGCAGACCACCCTCACAGAATGTATACATATTGGGGATGGTGGAGCTACCTTACACAGTAAATAACGTAACTTATACCTAGAGACCCACTCAGTGTGTCTTAGTTGAGACTGTGGTGCCTTTTGATATATTTGCAATGGAAAACAAAGTCTTAATGATTTTCTGAAAGCCTTTGTCCGAAATAGAAGGCCAACGTGCTTTTCACTTTGAGCATCTGTAGCATGGCTTCCCTATTATCATCATGAGATTTAGGATAAAAGATTGGAAATTGAATAAGCTGATTCATGTAAAATGCACAAGTTACCTTGGGAATGAACTTCAGGTACAGTCTAAGTGTCCTGGAAGAACACAGTAAAAGGGTGATGAGAGAGATTGTAGCTTTGATGTTAATCTTTCTGGCAGAGGAGATGGTATTGAGGATTGCCATGTTTTTGGAAAGGTGAGTTAGTGAACAAGTGGCCATGGTTCAAAGGCAGTCTAATCAGTCCTTTTAACACCAGGCTGAGATCTCATTGGTGAGTGGGGAGTCTGGGTTGTGGGAAGAGGTTTTCTATGCCTTAATAAAATCTTAATAGTCAGGTTGGATAAGATTAAGTATCCTACGTGCTATTGGAAGGCTGCAATTACTGCCAGATGAACCTTCAGCAACCTAAGAGGGAGTCCCAATTTCTTTAAAGCCAACAGTTAGTTTAAGATAATTGGTAGGATGGCAGCAGAAGAGGTGAAAAAACAACAAGGAGTTGTGTGGCACTTTAAGACTAACAGATTTATTTTTTGCATGAGCTTTCTGTTAGTCTTAAAGTTACACACAACTCCTTGTTGTTTTTTCACTGGACTAGACTAACACGGCTATCCCTTTTAAAATTGAGCAGACGAGGTGACACACTTGGCTAGCACCAGACCTGGAACTGCTTTCATTTCTAAAGGTAGGAACAATGAGTTCTTTCTACTGTGTAACAGTACTTCCTGTGAGATCTCCATGCAAGGTGTCACTATATCCTGTAATCAAGAAGGACCCATGCTTTGAGTCGCAGAATCCACAAATTAGGATGGAGAGTGCACCTCTTATTCCACAACAGAAGGTAAGGATTGATCAGAAGAGAATTGCTGGTGAACAACATGCCAGCCGTGACAGGTAAGGGTACTACCTTTGTCTGGGACAGGTGGGAGCAATCAATACGATGTTTGCTTTCTCTCTTACTTCTAACAGGACCTTCAATAATAGAATGGGGAAAGGTGTATTGAAGACCCTTGTCCCGAGGATGGAGCAGAGCGGTTTCCATGGAGTATCATCTGATCCCCACCCTGGAGTAATACTATGAACATTTCTTGTCCTGATAAGTAGCAAATAGGTCTATTACCAGTGTCCTCCTTGTCAGAATATATTATATAGCATTACTGACAACCTCCCGTTTGTGGTCATGCAGCAATTTGCAGCTAAGATTGTTAACCATCATGTTTTACATTCCTGATAGCTAGGCTCCTGATATTAGGATGTTATGGGAGATGCACCAGTTTTAAAGTTTTAGTGCCTCACGCACAGGGAATGAGACCTGGTACCTCCTCATCAGTTTATATAGTAGATGCAGGCCATGTTGTCTCTCATGACCCTTGTGTGTGTGTCTTTGATCAGCAGGAGAAAGTGAGCACATGTTTTTCTGACCATCATGAACTCAAGCAGTTTGATGAGAGGACATGTCTCTGTTGGGCACCATTTCTCTTGTGTTGTGTTATTATTGAGATGCATACCCCATCCTATGAGGGATGCATCAGGAGTCCAGGATAGAGATGGGGAAGACTGAACAAACAGGATTCCCAAATGGATATTTGCCAGGTCTTTCCACAAGTCCAAGGATCACTTTACCCTGGCAGGCATCAATAAAAGTTTGTTTAAATTGTCTCTGTGCAGCCCATAAACTGAGCTGACTCATGCTTGGGTGCCATCGTATGTGTAAACTGACAAGAGCAATAATCAATGTGCCCACTTCCATAAAGCTCAGAAACTTTAGGCAATGTCTGGCTGCAATTTGTTGGCAGTATTGTAATGTCTCTGTCAATGAGAAGGGACTGAGAAATCTGTGGTGTGGTAAGAGACTTTTGCCTGAGTAGAGTTGAGGACAGCTCCTATTCATTCTAACTTCTGTACCAGTATTAAAATCAATTTTTGTTTGTTGATCTGTAGGATCAGATCCTGAAACTGGCACTGTGTGACCTGAATGACTTGTTGAGCCTCTGCAAAAGACTGTGCCCTGAGAAGGCAAATCACCCAGGTATGGATAAATCATGATGCCTTGAGAGGGCAAGTGGGCTGCAAATACCAAAAGAACCTTAGGGAATACCTATGGGCCGATGAAAGGTTGCAAAAAAAAGTAGCCTGTACTGGTAATGGTCCTGGCCCAGTGTGAATCTGAAGTAATGCCTATGAATCAGTATGATGAAAATGTGAAAGTATAAAAGTATATATCATTAAGGTCAAAGACTGAGAACCAGCCTCTTTCCTCTACTACTGAAAAGATTGTTGTCAGGATGACCATCTTGAATTTCTATGCTTTGACGTACCTAGTAGGCAGAGAATGGGGGAGAACACTGGGAGCTTCAGAAGCTGCATTTTTATTGTGAAAGAGGCACCTGTGTCTCACAAGTCATGGGTTTGGCCATCCCACATATCCATTCTGCACAATCTCCAGCTAATCACTTGTTGGGGGTTATTCATTCCCAGGTGCTGTGGAATGGGATATAGTGATCTCTGAAAAGATGGGCAGTCTTTCAGCATGAGGCTGCAAGAGAAATGTTCTATCAAAGCCTTGACCACTCTGCTAAAACTGATGGTTTGAGGTGGATGGCTGAGATACAGACAGCTAGGGTTCCAACTGATTTCACTTAAGGAACCTTTCTTTCTTTCTTTCTTTCTTTCTTTCTTTCTTAGGGGCTCATAAGGCTCTTTGTGTTGAGTACTGAGATATGTATTGTCATGACTGGGCTTAAACAGTGGCTGAGGGCTGTATTTTCTCACGCAAGCTGGTGTGCATATGACTTGGGACTGAAGAGTTGCCTGTGACTCCTTCAACGTAAAGAGACTCGCTGATATTCTCAGAGAATAACTGTTGCTGCAAAAGGAAGATTATTCACATAGTTTGGACCTCTTTACAGAAGCCAGACAAATGCAGGCATGAAATCTGTTTAATAATGATGGCTGTGGAAATTGAATGTGCTGCTATGTTGGGTGCATCTAATACATACTGGAGATGTATTAGCCAATGGCTGGCCCTCAGGAGTCCAGAAGCTCTTCCATAAAGGGAGTTTTATGCCTTCCTGACAAACAAGTCCAGACGATTTCTCTCTTGGTCTTGGTCATATTGAGTAGATTTAGATTGGTGCTGGAAGCTCCTAGAATTAACTGTATCTGCAATGACTGAATTGAGAGGCGGATAGGGAACATAGAAATTGTGTATCCTTTACTGGCACTAATAATGTTTGTCTGTCTGCTTGCAGCCTGTTGGCAGCATGGATGCAGGGGTCTGCTTTATGAGTTTGGCAGACTCAAGGAGTGCCTAATTAACTGGAAGGGCCACTCTGGCAGAGGTGGTAGAGTGTAAAATGCCTACCAACATGCGGTTAGGCTCAATCACTTCCTGCAACTATATCTGCAAGGCTTCTGCCACTCATTAAATTAGGTATTAGAATGATTTAAAATCATCAACCATGGACAGCAGAGGGGATAGTATGTCCTTGTCTGGTGAGAATGATGAGAAATGACCTTGAAGACGGTCATCCTCTTCTGCCTCAGCTGCAACTTCCTCCCCTTGCTGTTCAGGAGTTTCTGATACCTTCAAAGCCTCAACTGAAGATGGGTGCTTCCTTGCTTCTTGATATGCCAAGCTAGGGGCCTGAAGGCTTGTTGCTTTTGAGCCTGCCAGGAGACCCAATACAGCCACTGAGGGTAGGGAGCTGGTGACTGGTACCACAGTTGCCAAACTGTGGAAGCTGAGGGTCATGTGGCTGATACACCTGGTGCCTATAGTAAGACTGTGTCTCACATGATGGATAAGAAGAGGAGTGGGAACCCACAACCTATAGTTCACTTTCTGACTCCAATGACAAGAAAGGCTGTGCATGACACAGAGATGTAAGGGAGTCCAATGCCTTGGGAGAACTTCTTGCCAGGGCGCCAGTACCAATTAGGGATGTATCTGAGATCTGTTGTGCACCAGAAATCTGGCAGTGCAGATAGCGTCACTCCCGGCATTAAATCTTGGTACCAAGTGTCTTGCAGTGATGGAGTCGGAGATACTAAAATTACAAAAAAACAAAACAAACAAACAAACAAACAAAAAAAACCCTAACAGGAGTTAATGATCCATGAACAGACAGCTCTGAACTTAGTCTACAGGCAAGGGTGGTGGACAAGAAATGGAGGAGGGAATGTCTGTGCATGGTGGCTGACCTCGTGGCAGGCAGGGAGCAGCACTTGCATGGGCAGGATGAACTGCTACCAAAATTTCCTGATCAGCAGCATGTGGGTACAGACTCATGCAGTGGAGCAACCAGTGGAATATTACTTGAAGAAGAATCATGGAATGAATCAATGTTTTTAGTAGAACGTTTTTGAAATACTGAATAGATGGCACCACTGATTACAGCAATAAAAGTTAGGTTACAAAAATAATATCAATCATCAGTAATCAAAAAGAACTCCCAGTCTCTTGAAGGGGGAAGCAAAGCCTGTCTCAAGAAATGAAGGGTGGCTGAAGGACAAGATACTATACAAATGAAAGTCATTAAGAGGCCCTTGGTTTTAGCTCTATTAAATACAAAGACAATTCTGGAGCATTCAACATAAAATCCCTCTCAATCATCACTAAGTAATACAGGAAAAAAATTAAAATATATAATACAAAAATATAATGATATAGAAAATCATCTGCAGAAGAATCAGGAAATGCAAGAGAAAGCTGAACATAATCAGCACAAAGATCATTCTCAAATACAGACATCCTAATAATTTCTAAGAAGGGCAAGAAACACGAAGAAAATAAAAAGAAGAGAGTAAGCACACGGGAACATCTTTTAGGTCATAATATGACAAATCAGTTTTAACCAATATCAGAGATAGCGTTGTCTTAGAGAACAGTGATGGAAGAAGTTTGAAACAAAAGAGATCATAGCCATTGATGCAGTGGCATCAACTGAGCACATCTGATGAAGACACACCCGGCTAACTGGAGAGTACTCTCCCACCGATTCTAGTCCTCCACCAGAATGAGAAATGTAAGCTACACTGACAGGACTGTATATCCCATTGACAAAGTATAGTAAAGCGAGTATGGCTATTGCTACTTCAGTTAAGCTACATATGTAATGTAACTTGTGTCATCACACAGTAATGACAACAACTAAGGCAATAACAGCTTGCACAACTGACTGATCTTTCCACTGGTTTTTAAAAAAGACAGACCCTAGTTACATTGAAAGTATCAGATGGATGGTAAAGGTGTTTACTGAAAGTGCTTACAATTGGCAAGTATGGAATTATTTGGCAAAGTTTGATAGCTGGTATTAAAATTTAAAATGCCCATCAAAGGTACATGGAAGATGATATAATAATCCATATTAAAAGGAAGTGAGTATGACTATTTTGGTACTTAATTAAGGGTTTTAAACACTATTAAAATTCAGAGGGTATAGATCTAAAGCCACTGCCTAGGGATAACAGCCTTTTAGCCTCACCACAGCCACATTATTTCCTGAGAGCAGGAAAAGAGATAGCCACCATGGCATAAGACCAGTGGAGTCACAGATTCATCAAGTGACAATCATGCTTTTCTAAAAATGCAAACAGTTCTATATCTGAAATTACACATCATCTGGTCATGATTAAATACATCAGTTGTCGAAGACTTACTATTTCAAAATCAGAGAACCAGAATGATCCTGGGGAAAACAGAAAATAAATGGATGGATGTGAATAATGGAAAAGACACTTTGCTGTATAGTACAATATATGCAAAGAATCTAGAAAATAGATTGAAGGGGTCTCAGTTATCATCTCAAGTTGTAAGTTCAAAGGTGGTTTAAACAGGGCTGTCCCAAAGGTTCTGATTTATTAAAGGTCCATCTCCAGGTACATGATGAAACTTGAGAAGCATGTAATGGTATATTTGTAAGTGGTTAACTCAGCTAGACCATAACAAAAACACCAAACTGACTGGAAAGGAAAATCAGGCTGATCCCAAGGTGAGACCCAGTCTGCTGCCAACACATCTAAGAAACAGCTCAAAAAGAATCAGAAATATCATGAGTTTCCATCTCAATGGAATCAAAGTATTTGAAGGCTCACATTCCAAACCATATTCAAAACAAATTTAAAGAAACAAAGTTAAAACAAGGTAGCAAGCATAAGTAAACTGAATGCTACTAAAGAAGTTGCCCGACAAATGGCAGTCCATCAAGAAACAGGGGACTGCAAACAGGGGAGTTTGCGAGGGAAGGAGTTGGTCCCAGGTGCGTCCAAGGTAAGTGAGTCCTGTGTCTTTTTCCCTACAGGTGAGTGCTGTGTCTTTTTCCCTACAGGTGATTTGCTTGTGTCTTTTTCCCTACAGGTGGTTTGCTGACTGTGTGTTTGTGTCTTTTTCCCTACAGGTGAGTTGCTTGTGTCTTTTTCCCTACAGGTGCTTGCTATTAGTTGTGGGACTGTGCTTGTGTGATTGGGTGGGGGCTGTTTGCACCATTGTTCCCTGATCACCTTTAATCACCAGCTTCTAGCAGGCTTGTGATTGGCCTGCCCCTCTGTGACTAACAAGGGGCAAGGGCTGACCTAGGGAGAGAAGGCCTTTAAAAGCCACTGCTTGAGCGACCAGAGGGAGCTTGCAAACAGGGGACTGCAAACAGGGGAGTTTGAGAAGGAGTTTGGTGAGGCCAAGATGGTGAAGAGGAGCCGTACTGCTGGAGCCAGCACCCCTGCTGTTTCCCTTGCCTCTGTTTGTAGCCAGACAGACTGTCTGTCCATGGATATCTCCACCCAGACCCGGGTGTGGAATTACAGGGAGTGTGGCCTTCATTTTCCTGCCACTGATGATCAGGCTAGGGAGATGAGCCTATGTGATAGGTGCCTTCTGGTGGCATCTCTTCGGAAACAGGTAGGAGAGTTACAGGAGGAAGTGTCACGACTCAGGGGTATCTATGCCCTGGAAAAGTTCCTTGACAGTGTCCATGATGAGACCTGCAAGGAGAAGGTCCCTATCCCAATGCCAAGGGCTACTGCCACAGCTCTGGAAATGGATGGGATGCCTATGGCAGAGGAAGGACACTGGCAGCTGGTCACCTCTGGCAGTAGACAATGTTCCATGCCTGCTCACATCCCACCATCCATTGTGGTGAGGAACCGTTATGCGGGGCTGGACACACTAAAGGAGGTAGAGGAGATGCCATCCATCCCAAAGGCTGGGCAGATCACAGCCACCTCACCTAAGAGGAAACGTAGGGTTGTGGTGATTGGGTACTCACTCCTGAGAGGAACGGAGGCACCCATCTGTCGCCCTGACATGGCCTCTAGAGAGGTATGCTGCCTGCCAGGTGCCCGTATCCGTGATGTAATGGAAGGATTATCTAAAATCATCCGCCCCTCAGACTACTACCCCATGCTTCTTATCCATGTGGGTACCAATGATACTGCAAGAGGTGATCCTCAGCAGATCAAAGGTGACTTCAGGGCTCTGGGAGCGAGGGTGAAGGAGTCTGGAGCACAGGTGGTGTTCTCCTCAATCCTTCCCGTCAAGGCTAGAGGCCTCAGGAGAGACAGAGGCATCCTAGAGGTGAATGCCTGGCTGAGAAGATGGTGTGGTCAGGAGGGATTTGGCTTCCTTGACCATGGAGTCCTGTTTCAGGACAGGGGATTGATAGGCAGAGATGGCCTTCACCTGTCCAGGAAGTGGAAGAGCGTGTTTGGGCACAGACTGGCTGACTTAGTGAGGAGGGCTTTAAACTAGGTTCAACGGGAGAAGGAGACCAAAGCCCACAGGTAAGTAACAATGTGGGTGATCTGGGGGAAGGGATGGAACTTGGGGGGTGCTGGGACTGTATCAACAGCAATAAAAGAGAAGGTAGTTGGAACATGGCGGGGGGGGTCAAATAAATGTCATAAGTGCTCTACTGAAGCCCCAGTACGTGAGGAGAGTGGGGGAGGAGAACTCCAAGAAAAAATGCAAGGAGGTTTATGTAATAGAATTGGAAATAAACATGACAAAGTAGGGCAATCGACCAGGTATCTTAGGTGCCTGTACACTAATGCGAGGAGCCTGGGAAATAAGCAACAAAAATTGGTAATACTAGCACAGACAAGGAACTATGATATTATAGGAATAACGGAGACGTGGTGGGATAGTGTGCACGACTGGAGCTCTGCCATGGATGGGTATAAACTGTTCAGGAAAGACAGGCAGGGAAGAAGAGGGGGAGGAGTAGCGTTATATGTAAAAGAGCTCTATGACTGCTCAGAGCTCCATTATGGAAGTGGAAGCGTGCCAATAGAAAGTCTGCAGGTTACATTGAGAGGGGAAAGCAACAAGGGGGATGTTGTGGTGGGTGTCTGCTATAGGCCACCAGACCAGAAGCAGGAGGTGGATGAGGTGTTCTATGGCCAGCTAGCGGAAGCTTCTAGATCACAGGCCCTGGTGCTGATGGGGGACTTCAATTACCCTGACATTTGCTGGGAGGCCAATACAGCAGTGCATGGGCAATCCAGGAAGCTTTTAGAGAATGTTGGGGACAACTTTCTAGTACAAATGCTAGAGGAACCAACTAGGGACCTTGCACCGCTCGACCTGCTGCTCACAAACAGGGAAGAATTGATCAGGGACGTAGAGGTACATGGCAAGCTAGGCAGTAGTGACCATGACATGGTTGACTTCAGGATGCTCATTAAAGGAAGGAAGGAAAGAAGCAAAACAAAAACCCTGGACTTCAAAGGAGCAGATTTTGGGTCCCTCAGGGAACTGATGGGCAGGATCCCTTGGGAAGCTAATCTGAAGGGGAAACGAGTCCAAGAGAGTTGGTTATATTTTAAAGAAACCCTGCTAAGGGCACAGGAAGTTGCCATTCCAATTAGGAGAAAGAATAAAAATGTGAGGCAGCCAGAATGGCTTAGCCGAGAACTCTGTTCTGAGCTTAAACATAAAAAGGAAGCTTACAGGAAGTGGAAGCTTGGTCAGATGACCAAGGAGGCATATAAAGATATTGCTAGGGACTGCAGAGATAAAATCAGAAAGGCCAAAGGACAAATGGAGTTGTGGCTAGCGAGGGATGTAAAGGATAACAAGAAGGGGTTCTACAAGTATGTTAATAACAAGAAGAGGATCAGGGATGGTGTAGGCCCCTTGCTGAATAGGGCAGGCATCCTTGTGACAGAGGATGAGGAAAAAGCTGCAGTGCTCAATGCTTTTTTTGCTTCAGTTTTCACAGGCAGGGTCAGCTCCCAGCCCACTACCATGGGTGTGGCAGATGCAAGAGAAGAAGAGAGGCCCTTGGTGACAGCAGGTCAGGTTAGGGACTGCTTAAAGAAGCTGGATGTGCACAAGTCCATGGGGCTGGATGAACTGCATCCAAGAGTGCTAAGGGAATTGGCCGATGAGATAGCAGCACCTCTGGCTGTTATCTTTCAAAACTCATGGAGAACGGGGGAGGTGCCAGAGGATTGGAAAAAAGCAAATGTAGTGCCTATTTTCAAGAAAGGGAAAAAGGAGGATCCGGGGAATTACAGACCTGTCAGCCTCACCTCAATCCCTGGCAAAATTATGGAGCAGATTCTCAAAGAATCCATCCTCAAACACTTAGAGGAAAATAAAGTGATCAGGAACAGTCAGCATGGATTTACCAAGGGTAAATTATGCCTGACCAATCTCATCTCCTTCTATGATCAGATGACTGGTTTTCTGGATGCAGGAAGAACCGCTGATGTCATATACCTTCATTTTAGCAAGGCTTTTGATACAGTTTCCCACAGCATTCTCACTGGCAAATTAAGGAAGTATGGGTTGGATAGGTGGACTATAAGGTGGATAGAAAACTGGCTAGATCAACTGTTTCAGCGTGTAGGAATCAATGGTTCCATGTTTAGCTGGCAGCCAGTCACGAGTGGTGTGCCCCAGGGGTCGGTCCTGAGGCCAGTTCTGTTCAACATTTTCATCAATGATCTGGATGATGGAATAGACTGCATTCTCAGTAAATTTGCGGATGACACCAAGCTGGGGGGACCAGCAGACACGCTGGAGGGCAAGGACAGGATTCAGGGAGACCTAGATAAATTGGAACAGTAGGCCAATAGAAATCTTATGAGCTTCAATAAGGACAAGTGTAAAATCCTGCATGTGGGATGAAAAAACCCCATGCACCGTTACAAGCTGGGAAACATTCAGCTAAGTAGTAGCAGTGCAGAAAAGGACCTGGGGGTCATGGTGGATGGGAAGCTAGATATGAGTCAGCAGTGTGCTCTTGCTGCCAAAAAGGCCAATGGCATACTGGGCTGCATCAAAAGAAGTATTACCAGCAGATCAAGGGATGTGATCATTCCCCTCTACTCTGCACTGGTGAGACCACATCTAGAATACTGTGTTCAGTTTTGGGCTCCCCACTACAAAAAGGACAGGGACATGCTAGAGAGAGTTCAGAGGAGGGCAACCAAAATGATTAAAGGGCTGGAGCACAAGCCCTGTGAGGAAAGACTGAAAGCATTAGGCTTATTTAGTCTGCAGAAGAGAAGACTGAGGGGGGATTTGATAGCAACCTTCAACTACTTGAAGGGATGCTCTAAGGAAGATGGAGCTCGACTGTTCTCAGTAATAACAGAGGACAGAACGAGGAGCAATGGTCTCAAGTTGCGGTTAGGGAGTCTCGAGGCTGGATATTAGAAAAAACTTTTTTACTAGGAGAGTGGTGAAGCCTTGGAATGAGCTGCCTAGGGAGGTGGTGGAGTCTCCATCTTTGGAGGTGTTTAAGGCCCGGCTGGACAAAACCATGACTGGGATGGTTTAGTGGGAGTGGTCCTGCCTCTGGCAGGGGGTTGGACTAGATGACTTATGAGGTCCCTTCCAACCCTATGATTCTATGAAAAGAACATTTGAGATGGGTCAAGCAGCAGGGAGACTTGGAAGGGTGAAATAGCAGATACCTGCAGTCACCAGACAAGAAACATGTAGATGAAACAGAACAGATGGAGAAAAACAAATTCAGTCCAATGGTCAGAAGAAACTGGGAGTATTTTAACTGCCTGAATTATAATCTGGATGTCAAAAACCTATTGTCAAGCTACCCTATGTCACTGTCACTGCAGACTGAACCTTTTCTGTTGTGGCATCCAACCATCAGCCAGCAAGGCAGGATTGCTGGTTCCTTTTAAAACAATTAATACTACACTCTATGCACGTTATTCATCCGTGCATTTGGGACACAATTTTCCTAAAAATAAGCTAATCATTTTGCTTAGTTTGTTCTTAAGCTTCTAACTGCAGTGGAAAGTCCCAAGGCAACCGTTCAAATCAGCCCTCTCCTCTTAGTGCTGAGTTCTAGACTGATTTTTATACAGACATGCATAATTAAAGGCCATTACATTCTGCAACAAATGGCTAGCTAAGACATTTATTTACATGAAGAGGTCTACCACTGGACTGTATCCAGGTTTCTATGCTTTCAAGAAAATGCTTTACTATTTGATTAAAAAAAGCATCTCTCTAATAGACTAAGGCATCACAGTATATTAGCAGAATAAAAATAATGTTCAAATCATGCTCAATTTTTGAGAAGGCTGTGAGCAATAAAATGTAAAGTTAACTTTTAAATTCAGTTCTTTAATCCACTGCCTTGTTTTGTCTAAATATTGCAGGTGGCAAAATCAATGAATCATGCAAGGTAGTGTAGATGCTGTGATGTCCACTTTCCTTACTGTTTTGTTAATCCTGACTTTAAGCATATGTAGGTTTTGGTCTCTGAATATCCTTGATTACTTAAGTAAACAAAAGCTGTTTTTAAAACAAATAAAATATAAACATTCCCGCACATCATAATCATAATGGTTCCACAGGGCCTTTTCTGTCTATTAAGCACATATACTACCCACACCAATTTACACAGGACGTGTTCTAAGTTATACACTGAAACCTCTTTAAGATTACACATGCACAAACAATTACATAAAAACCAAAAACTGCAATGTAAAACTTTAACACCCATGTAACTCAAAGATAGCTGGATTGAAATTTTTAAAGTCAACTAAAACAACATTGCTGGAATGAGTGGGTCAAAAACACCATTTGAGACTTATTTTTTTTAAAACTGTATTTTTATAAATGTCATAGAAACATTTCCACTGGTCTTAGGTTTTGTAAAAGCTCTGTGTATAATCTCAGGCAAAAACTAGTTTACTATAATACTTCTAAAATAAAAATTATTCCTATTTGCCAACCCCATGTCTTAAATTCTGCCCAGAATGATTTTTTGTGGATGAGTTCTGAGCCCACAAAAATGTATTTTTAATGTAAATTTTGACAAGTCATTATAACTTTATCCACAATTTCTTATATTGGGGAATTACTGCCTGTGATAACTGGTTTATTAAGTTTTACAACATATGAGACAGAACTATGTGAAGCACAGAAAAATATTTTCATTTCATTCTAAAAGAGAATGAAGCAAAATGTTTTTTTGGTTCAATACTTACTTTTCACCATAAAACCTTTCAAAGAACCTTTCTTTCCAAGGTTCTGTTCTCTTCTCCTTTTCAATCTCTTGTCTGATGCGCAATTGCATTTCTGGAGTAAATTCTCCTAGAAAACAAATACTAGCATATTGAATAAATGTTTTCAAGGATTACTCTGATATGGGAGCATTATATATTATACAAAGATACATAGGTTATTTTGTTCTTTATTAGTTATCCAAACAGTGATTCAATGCAAAACAAAAGTGAGTGCGACTTGCAAGATTGCAATTAGCACATAACTTTGGTATTTCCAAAGTACAGTAGTGGGATTTAGTCACATGCATTTATGTTTTCGAAGCTGACAGTGATGAAAATGCTTATTTCATTGTTTCTTTTAAACTGTCCAAATAAGCTGCTGTATCAAGCTATAAAATTATTAATTGAAAAGATATTCTAAAGAATAAATTCCAAAGTGAATCAGCAATGACTATTGCTGAATTTCTGCTATTTTGCATTTTCCATTCTAAAAACATTTCTCAAATATACTTCTTTCATTTTGACTAAGGATTAAAGGCATCTCTCATAAATATTAATATTTGGTAAATCTGAAAACAAGTAGAGAATTACCTTCTGCTAATCGTTGTTTCCACCCTTGTGCTGCATATGCAAAGAATTCATTATTTAGAGCGGAACTACTGAGGCGCAAAACTCCATCACTTCCCATCTAGAAAATAAGTCGATGGTAGCAGAAGACACGGTCAGAAATAGCATCAGCTAAGATTACATAAGAATAGAGTTCCAATTAAGGGAATGGGAAGGGATGGGAAGTGGGAACAACAAAGGAAATCAATTACTGGTATTAAAACAGCATTTTCATTATAGTCATTATTGTAAATGCAAGTGGCCTAATCCAGCATCTACGTGCCTACTTCAAAAATCATCACTGATGATCACTCAATTTAAAACTGATTGCTGTGATTTAATCACAGCCATCTATCTTGAGCTTAATATTCCTTGAGTTGCACACAACCAAAAATCTTGATCATTATTGTACTGCTTTGTGTTCCTGGAACACAGTACAGACACAAATTAAACATACTGAAGGCAGTAACTTTAGCATATTTCTCTGTGCTGAAGAAACTGTAAATACACCCAAACTTGCTGACAAAAGGGCAGAGGAACAAAAATGTCCTTAACAAAAACATCAAATTAAAGAGAACTAAAATCAATGAAATCAATAAAAAACCCCCAATAATATCAATAAAAAAAGGAAGAAAAATCATGTAAACATAATTTTACAGCTATCGGAAGGCTGAAAATGATGAAAATGTGCTGAAGTAGCAATTATTTTTATTTTCTACATATATAAAATAATTACAAAAATATTACTGTAGCTAACTCAACTGCAGTAAATGATTAAAACAATTCTAGTATTGAGTCCCTTTTTACCATATAACAGGTATTTATTTTCTTCTTTATTTCATGGATGCATGTTGAAATACTGTAGATAGCAGTTTATTAACCAGGAAAATCAATAAATAAAATGCATTACAGATAGCGTTTCATCTATAAAGACTTTTCTGTAACTAACAAAAAGCACCATACAGAAATGGGTTTTAGTAGGAGCCAATTTATTCATGTCAAAGGTACCTAGTGCTCAGTATAGCTCAATATACATCCTTTGAGGTTGCTAGGAGATAAACATTTTACTGCTTTCTCTGTCATCTGCTGGTGCAAGGTGGCACACTTCTCAGCATGCCACCACGCTAATTTCAACTATGAATGTAATTCCAATGGCCCTCCCCATCCCAAATCAAAAGAGAGCAGATGTCACAGCCACATCTAATAATATTTAAACATACCTACTCGGTTGTTTTTCTTGATTTCCAACTAATGCTATCACTCTCCAGCACAGTTTTACTAATTTAATCATTTAAGAGATGATGACCTACTCCTACAATACTCAGTATGTTTTAACATGAAAAGTAGTGAACAAAGGAGAACTAAACAAGGTGGATTCTGGGAGCAGGGTGCTTCAGTCTGACAAGGAAAATTGTATAGGACTCCCATTGATTTCAGTGGCACCTAGTGAAGACACAGGTGTCTGCATGGGTTGTTCTCCTTGAAGGATTAGAGACTTTGGTTGCTTCCCTCTTCTGGCTGAACGCAGCAAAGACATTTCCCTTCAGAGTCAAAAGCATAGATATAATTGCTGCAAGTAATATGTCACTTCTTTTCCTGCTCCAAAGCTGAGTATACCATTGTTGTACAACCAGCATGTAAGGGGATCAAAGAGTCTAGCGTGAATCAAAGTGGAGATTCCAATTAGAGAAGGTGATCTACGTCCAAGCAAGCGGAAATGATGAAGGTGAGAATTTCACTTCTACATGTTACTGCAGAGATGCATTTAAATAATAGAATATATGCTACAGAAATTCTTTTGGTAAAGATGCAAGGAGCAAAAAACAAAGCAGAAATGATTCTGGACGTCATTTAGGCTATGTCTACAACTAAAAGCTTAATTCGGATTTGCGTAGTCCGAACTAAGAAGTTCAAAGTTAGTCCGAACTAACCATGTTTTTTTAGTTTGAACTAACATCTTGGTTCAAACTAGCCATGCTTTTTTTAGTTTGAACTAGGCAAAGCCTAGTGTGGACAAGGATCAAATTAGTCCAGATTAAGCCTCCTTAATCTGGACTAATTTGCTAGTGCAGACATAGCCTTAGAGGCCATAAGAACAGGAGAGAGAACAAAAATTCCCGAACTGGCTTCTTAGGGTCCAGTGCCTATGGGAATTTTAACAAATACATGTTGGGGGGGGAGGGGTGCATAACCAGAACAGACATTGAACAAACAGCCCCTTAACTACACAGAAAACAATTTAATGATCTAGACAGTGAAACCACTTCAACTAGAGGAGAAGCTGCTCATTTTTTTTTTTAAACTAATCTGAAGGAACTGTTTGAGAATGAAAGAACAAACAGGATGCAAGGACCCAGTAAACCACTAACCAGACTATTTATTAAGGAACGGAATGACATAATGAAGGCGTAACAGATTTCAAATAAGCAAATGTTGAGAACTTGAGAAATCTATTGATGTGCAATGTGACTAAGCATTAAAGTCCACTGACT
Organism: Podocnemis expansa; assembly: GCA_007922195.1. Lineage (NCBI taxonomy): Eukaryota > Metazoa > Chordata > Testudines > Podocnemididae > Podocnemis > Podocnemis expansa. The sequence continues at coordinate 8,317,890 of ML682005.1, forward strand.
AGTTAAAGGCTACAGAATCTCAAGAGATAAGGGGCCAGATCATAGAATCATAGGGTTGGAAGGGACCCCACGAGGTCATCTAGTCCAACCCCCTGCCAAAAAAAGCAGGACCACTCCCATTAGATCATCCCAGTCAGTGTTTTGTCCAGCTGGGACTTGAACACCTCCAGAGATGGAGATTCCACCACCTCCCTAGGCAACTTATTCCAATGCTTCACCACTCGCCTAGTAAGGAAGTTTTTCCTAATATCCAGCCTGGACCGCCCCAGCTGTAACTTGCAGCCATTGCTTCTCGTTCTGCCCTCTGTTACTACCGAGAACAGTCGAGCTCCCTCCTCCTTGGAGCAACCCTTCAAGTAGTTGAAGGTTGCTATCAAATCCCCCCTCAGTCTTCTCTTCTGCAGGCTAAATAAGCCTAGTTCCTTCAGTCTTTCTTCATAGGGCTTGTGCTCCAGCCCTTTGATCATTTTGGTTGCCCTCCTCTGGACTCTCTCTAATTTGTCCATGTCCTTTTTGTAGTGGGGAGCCCAAAACTGGACACAGTATTCCAGATGTGGCCTCACTAGTGCAGAATAGAGGGGAATGATCACATCCCTTGATCTGCTGGTAACACTTCTTTTGATGCAGCCCAGTATGCCATTGGCCTTTTTGGCAGCAAGAGCACACTGCTGACTCATATCCAGCTTCCCATCCACCATGACTCCCAGGTCCTTTTCTCCAGTGCTGCTATTTAGCTGATCACTCCCCAGCCTGTAGCAGTACATGGGGTTTTTTCGTCCCAAGTGCAGGATTTTACACTTATCCTTGTTGAACCTCATGAGATTCCTCTTGGCCCACTGCTCCAATTTGTCTAGGTTTCCCTGAATCCTGTCTCTGCCCTCTAGGGTGTCTACCGTTCCCCCCAGTTTGGTATCATCTGCAAACTTACTAAGTGTGCAATCTATCCCATCATCCAGATCATTAATGAAAACATTGAACAGAACTGGCCCCAGGACCGACTCCTGGGGCACACCACTTGTTACTGCCTGCCAACTTGACAGGAGCTACACCAATTCAAACCGACTGAGCATCTTGCCTAAAATAATCAAGGCACGGCAGTCAAAATTTCCTCTGGGAAAAAAATACAAGAAAGAAGAGCTGGTTAGCTACTGTGACTTTATAAGATATGCTCAAAAGTTTAAGGTTAAAGAAAATCTGTACTGAGAATGGAAAAGGAAGAACAGACTCAATCAGTTAAACCTTCAAAGGAAAAGGAGGATGGCAGAAAAGATAAGTGAGTTAATGATAACCAAAAAGGTTAAAGTGAATAAAAAAGTTTAAACTAATAAGCAGCAAAAAATAGCTGACATATTCAACTCCTTTTAAAATCTGTATTCAAGAAGAAAAATAGAGAATTCTGAACACTTAGAAGAAGAAGCAAGAACTTGTGAAACTAGCTATTGAAGGAGAGCAGATAATGGAACACTTGAAAAATTTGAATATACAATGTACAAATCATCTGGTCTAATGACACAAAACCTAGAGCATAAAGGAAATGAGTTATCAAAGGTATAGCACCCCAGAAACTACTGAAATTCATATTCAAGATTTCATAGATTTCAAGGCAGTCTCATTCACCTACTTTGACCTTTGTATAATCACAAGACATTAAATTTTGACCACAAACTCTTGTACGGAGCCCATTAAACTGGGATAGACTAAAGCATGACAGTCCTCAGACACTAAACTGCTGTGTGCACAGGGAGAAAAAAGGGGAGACTGGGGCACCACCAATACCTGAGGTCCCTGGAATTACAGGGAACTGACAGAAGAGATAAGCTCAAGTGTTCCTAGTAGGGAATCTGTGTTCCATACGACAGAGAAAGGTAAAAATGCCCCAAATTCTTGCCAATCTGACCTGAAGGAAAATTCTTTCCAGACCACAAATCTAGCAATCTCGTATACTCTGAGCGTGCGGCCAAGATACACTTGCCAATTATCTAAGAAAGAGGATTTTTAATATTACTTCAGAGCACTGGTCCGCCAACTCTGGGGTGCTGTCCTCAACTGGATCTTTAAAATCCAGGATAAGGGAAGGCAGAGGAAAGAAAAAAAAAACCCCACCAGCCACAACACACACCAAAATACAGCTGGCCAATTATTCACCAGTGGGAATAAACATTCTTCCTGACCCTGTGGGCATCCGGCTGAAGGCCAAAAGCAGGAGATTTGTTCATAGTCATTTGTCTTAATAAAGATCTGAAAATGCTGCTGCCTGGTGAGGTCACTCCAAAGCTTTCTATTCTCCCCATGGACCTTGAAGTGAGGGAATAAACAGGATTCACAGACTCTAGGGTTGAGATAGAGCACAGACCATCAATTCCCCCCACCCCCAAGTTGGATTAAAGCAATATTTTAAAGATATATAAACTTTTCTTAAAGATCCTAATTGCTCGTAAGTCTCCCACCTCCCCTGGTAAGCTTTTCCAAAGTCTAATGCCCTCAGTTAGGAAACTACACATTATTTCAAGGCTGAATAGATCTAATTCTAACCACTGAATCCAATTATGCTGAAACACCATAGAAAAGTAAAAGTGACACAGATTTCCAAACAGGAAATAAGAATGATCCTGACAATTACCCTACCCTAATGTAACTTCTATATCTACTAAGATGATAGATCAATTATTCCTGGGGGGTGGGGGGCTACCACTGTATCCAATATCTGAACCCATTCACCTATTGAGGCCTTGGCAACACTCCCATTTGATTTCAAGGTATGTGAGATACAGTTTCTAGAAAGAAAATAACCTGGGCATTAAGTAAAATCATTTAGAAATGAAATAAGTATGGTAAGTTTTAGTCCTGCCTTGATGAAAATCACAACATTAGTAAGCCGTGAGCATACAGATTTCTTATATGTACATTCTACATGACACTGCCTTGCAGGAAAAAAGCACTGGACAAAGCATGTACTGTTGGAAACAATCCCATAGTGCCAGGGAAAAGGCCTGGATGACCATTTCCAAAGGGATAGCTGTGTTAGTCTAGTCCAGCAAAAAAACCAAGGAGTCGTGTGGCACTTAAAGACTAACAGATTTATTTTTCGCATGAGCTTTCGTGGGAGAAAATCCCACTTTGCCAGATGCTTCGAAGATGGGTGAACTTACAGAATGGAAGGAAAATAAATGCAAGGGGGTGTAAAACATAGGATTAGTTGTCAGAGATGTGACTGGGACATCAAGACTTCAAAGAGAAACAGCTGAACCCGAATTAATATGCAAACTAAATTCTGTGACAGCAGGATTGAATCGAGACTATGGGTTCCTTCCCCATTACAAAAGGTAATTTGACTTCAGGCTTCCCATGGTTTGAACCTAACAACTGCTCTGATTTGCTGTTACTGTATGACCTGGTCCTATGTTTTACACCCCCCTGCATTTATTTTCATTCCATTCTGTAAGTTCACTCATCTTTGAAGCATCTGACGAAGTGGGATTTTCTCCCATGAAAGCTCATGCAAAAAATAAATCTGTTAGTCTTAAAGTGCCACACAACTCATTGTTTTTTTTGCTGGATGACCATGTCAGTCGTATCTATTACTAGTTGGGTACTTTAATATATTTTTAGTCAGAAAATGCAGATTTGCTGACATTGAAATTTTTTGCAGAACCGTATTGGTTTCGACAAAGACTAAGTTGGGAAAGATTGTCTGGTTCTGACTAGAGAGAGAGAGAATGTGACCCAGACTAGACAGCAGGTTTAGGGTATTCACCTGGGATGTGGGAGAGCCAAGTCCCTGCTGTGAATCATACAGATTACCCTGCTTAAAACTCCAATATCGGTTTTGATGAAAGTTTCATCAGCAAGGTTAAGATAGCGAGAGAAAGAGACGACAGCTCACAGCCTAGTAGGTCAGGCACTTGCATTACATATAGGAGATGCAGGTTCAAATCCCAGGTTTGAATCAGGCAGCACAGACAGGGACCTGGGCCATCGGTGTTCCACATTCCACCTGACTGCCTGAACCACTGGACTATTGCTGTTCTGGGTTCCCTCTCCCATTGTATTCTTTTTCATGGGGGTTGAGGGAAGAAGTGGTTGTTTCGCTTTTTTTTTTCTTTTTTTTTTCTTTTTTTTAAAAATGTAAACACTAAATTTCAAAAGGTCTTGGTTTCATTCTGCATCAGAATAGAAACATATAACAAATCCTTAACATTTTTGTGAAACAGAATTCTTATTTTTCAGTCAGCCCAAGTTGCTTCCCAGAGTAGTAAGGAAATGGATTCCAGGACTGCAGTAGGACATAGTAGTAGTATCCTGCTTTAGAATACTGAACTTTCCTTCATTTCAATGGAGCAAACCAGAAATAAGGAGCCTAAATGGTAGGAAAAATAAACCAGGTTTTTTATCCCCCTTTTTCTTCACTCTCCCCTCCTATATTTCAGCTCCAAACAAAAAATTCTCTCACAAATTTATGTTCTTAATCTTCTTGTCAATATAGCAGCCAAGTGAAAGAGAACCAAGAGTTGTTCTGTTCCAAGTTGGTTGCTGGTTGATCATGCATCATGCATCTAAACATGTGTGCACTGCACATCTCAGAGGACACATTTCTACCTGAATTAAAAAGTGTAAGAAGAATTAAAATTTCTGAAGCCAAAGGGAGCATTTACTTCTATATACTGTCAATGGAGAGAGCACAATTAAGAGTTGGAACTAAATTAGTATTTGGAGAAACATGCCAATAAGGCACTTTTAAAATACACTGTTAATTTTTATGGTCTTTAAGAAATGTTGTCCAACAGAGATGGTGTGTTAATGAGCTGGAACACCAAACATCTCTTGAAAGCTTTCTTTTTTCTGTTGGCTTTTAAATTCCTGTTTCATCTGATTAAGCACCATGGTGGTGTGAAGTCTAAAACACAATTCTTTTATGAAGAACTGGAACCAGAAACTTAAATTTCAGAGTAATTTTTTTTTAATTTAAGAAAAAGATCGTCATGCTCAAGTGCTGTTTTCACAACAGGACATGTAAACACCAAACAGGAACACAAAACCTAACTGACTAGGAAAGTTCTATCAAGGTCTAGTTTAACTTCCCTGTTGACAGTTCCCACTGCAGAATCTGCACAGTAATAAAATGTGGTGACATCTTTTGTAGATCTGTTCACAAGGTTGCATTCTGCTCCACATGGCCACTGTTAAATAAGATGGCACTGAATTGTCCAATCCATTATTTCCCCCTAAAAGCAATACTTTCTCCCATTTATATATAAAACATTCAACAGTTATTTCAATACAGCTGAGGTGAATACCACGTATTTCTTAAATATGAAACTGAGTATCTGAATGTTATGAACTCAGAAAATACTACACTGTATAATCTGACAGTAGTATCTCACTAAAAAGAATACACAGCTTTAAAAGGTAAGGCTTGGCTATTACTAGTACTAAATTATGTGAACTGTCATGTAATTATATACTTTTTTATAATAACTATTACACTCATTTTGCACTTTTATTTTTTTCTTAGGGAAAAACAGGCCTATAATTTATAGAATTGCCCCAAAGATATTTGAAAGGAATTATGTGTAAAACAATGGGGCTGTGAGAAAATACATTTTAACATCTTTCTGTTATTTAATCTTTCAAGTGATTTTGAAAGCACTTAATGCTAGTGAGAAGCAAGCTGTCTAAGGTAAAAATACAAGTTATAATTTTTAAAAAATATAATGTATTTTATATCATACACAAGTAAAGGTCTCAGTGGGGACAGCCACAATTTTTGTAAATACATAGGCACATATAATAATGCTGGAGGCCTCAGGGTCCTGCCACACCCATCTCCAGGAAAGCAGCAGTGGTCTTAAGTTTCCCAGGCAGCCTAGAGAGGCTGTGCAGGAAAGCAGCAACCCATGAGAGACTGCAAGGGACTTGCCAATCAAGGGACTGAAGGCTAGTATAGAAGTGGCTGCAAGCAGCCCAGAGTCAGTTATCTGCTGGACCCAGAGGAGCGTTAATGGTGCTACTGGCTGGTAAAAGGGAACTGCAGCACCATGGACAGCTCTGTGCTGGCAGGGATCAGGCCAGCTCCTGGCTTGTTGCTGGGCCTGCACATAAAAGACTTCTGAGATAAGGGTGAAATTTTGGTGAAGTCTGGGGCCATGGGGAACTGAAAGCAATTTTTTTAAAGGGGCATAGCAGCATGTGGCTGCTATTCTTAAAGTTCCTGGGCTGGGACATGGAGTAGTGGGCAGGTTTGCTTCCCCCATAGGCCACTGAGGAAGTAGCTTGCAACTGGACAGTGATAAACCTCCAGAAGGAGATCTGAGTTTCTTTGTGGCCCAGCTGCAGAGGGCTCAGAGAGGGCAAAACTACTGCCTTCATGAAGGAAGCCCTGGGGGTACACCCTGAAATCAAGCCCAGGTCTGTTTAAAGACTGAAGACACACCTGCAGAGGGGCATTCACTGTTACAAATACTCTACCATAAGGTTGTACAAAAGGGCATTTTAAATATTTTTTTCATGAAAAAACACCTTTTTTCCACTTAAAAATGATTAAGGACAACATTTTTAACCAAACAAAGCTAAAAGGGAAATCAGGGGTTACCTACATATTTATGTATACCCACGATATGCAATGATATTTTTCAATAAGTACATGGAATATGACGCAGCCAGAATTAACCAGCAGCTCTGCAATACTATGGGAATTTCCTGTGACTTCAAATCTCAGTTAAATAACAGGACCCCAGAGCCACTGTACTACCACTCTTTGATTGGTCAGCAATCTTAGAGACCCCCCCCCCCATTCTGCATAAGAACAGAATTATGGATATTCAAAACCACACATGCCTTCTGGAACTGCAAAAATACTTTCCATCACAAAAGGCTACCAGATAGAATGTTCATATTTGTTCCTAACAATGGTATTGGTCCATTACTAGCCAGAAATGGTAGAATTATCAATAATAATGCAGAAAAGGCAAAAGTGTTCAATACATATTTCTGTTCTGTATTTGGGGGGAAAAACATTGTTTTATATAATATATTTGGCATTCCACTGGTATCTCAGGAGGATGTTAAGCTGCCGCCATTCAAATCAGATATTTTTTTAATTAGCAATTATATCGAAGACTTTTAAGGAGCTGCCAAAGGAGCTCTCTGTCCTGTTAATGCTGATTTTCAATAAATCTTGGAATAGCAGGGAAGTTCCAGAAAACTGGAAGAAAGCAAATGCTGTGCCAATATTTAAAAAGGCTAAAGGGATAAGATAGATAATTATATGGCTGTCAGTCTGACATCGATCCTAAGCAAAATAATGGTCCAACTGATATTGGACTTGATTAATGAAAAATAATAGGAGGTTAATGTAATTAATCCCAATCAACATGTGTTTATGGAAAAGACATCCTGTCAAATTAACATCTCTTTTTATGAGATTACAAATTTAGGTGATCAAGGTAATAGTATTGATATTATCTTCTTAAGCTCCTGTAAGGTATTTGACTTGGTACCAAGTGACATTCTGATTAAAAAGCTGGAAAGATATAAAATTAACATGGCACACATTAAATGGATTAAAAGCTAGCTAAATGAAAGGTCTCAAAATGTAATTGCATGTGGTGAATCATAATTGAATGGCTGTGTTTCTATTGGGGTCCCACAGGGAATGGATCTCAGCCCTATACTATTTAACATTTTTATTAATGACATGGAAGAAACTATAAAATCATCACTGAAAAAGTTGACAGATGGCACAAACTCAGGGAGTAGTAAATAATGGGGGGGGGGCAGGTCACTGACAGAGTGCTCTGGAACATTTGGTAAGCTGGGCACAGGCAAAAATATATGTATTTGAATACAACTAAGTGTAAATCTATACATCTAGGAACAAAAGATGTGGGCCATACACAATGAGAGACTGTATCATGGGAGGCAGTGACTTTGAAAAAAGATTTGGGGGTTGTGGTGGGCAATTAGCTGAATGTGAGGTCCCAGTGTGGCCAAAAGGGCTAATGAGATCCTTGAAGGCACAGACAAGAGAATCTCTAGTAGCAATAAAGAGCGTGTTTTACCTCTGTATTTGGCTCTGATGTGACCGACCACTGCTTGAATACCATTGCCCAGTTTTGGGGTCTGCAATTCGAGATGCTGATAAATTAAAATGACTGAAGGATGAGGAAACAGGTCCATATACTAGAAGGGACCTTGAGAGGCCTTCTAATCCTGACCCCTGCTCTAGAAGCATAACCAAGCATCATCTAGATCAGGTGTCTGTTCAAGCTGCTCTTAAAAATCTCTAATGAGGAGATTCCACAACCTCCTTAGGAATTTTATTCCAGTGCTTAAGTACCTGGACTGTTAGGAATTTCATCCTAATGTCCAACCTAAATCACCCTTACTGTAATTTAAGCCCATTACCTCTTGTCCTATCCTCAGAGGATACTGAGAGCATTTCTTCCTCTTCCTAGTAACATGCCTTATAGCAGGGATCTCAAACACACGGCTCACAGGCCGCATGCAGCTCCTAAAGCTATCTCCTGCAGTCCGCAATGACACTATTGTTACTGATATTTGCAATATTGTTGTATGGAAAGGTTTCGGTGGTATCGCCCTTGGGCTAATGTACTAGTTCTCATGCGGCCCTCAGAGTGATTTGAGTTTGAAACCCCTGCCTTTTAGCAATGGACTTAAAGAGCTCAAACTATTTAGCTTAACAAAGAGAAGATTGGGGATAACATGATTACAGCCTAGAAATAGCTACACGGTGAACATTTTAAATAATGGGCTCTTCTATTATAGTAGAGAAAGGTATAACATGATCAAAGTGTTGCAAGTTGAAACTAGACAAAGTCAGACTGGAAATAAGGCCTAAATTTTTAATGGTGAAAGTAATTAACCATTGGAACAATTTAACAAGGATCATGGTAGATTCTCCATTGCTGAATTTCTAAATCAAGAGTAGCTGTTTTTATAAAAGATCTGCTCTAGGTATTGATTTGGAGAATGGCTATAGCCAGTGCTATACAGAATGTCAGACTAGATGATCACAGTGGTCCTTTCTGGCCTTGGAATCTATGAATCCTTCATTCAGCAGTTGCCGTGGACATGGAGTGCAAATTCCCACAGCAGTCCAAGGAAAGAAACCGCCCCAATGGTAGACAGTCCAAACAGATCACAACCTCCCTACTTTTTGTTATAAGTAGGAAAAGGAGATAGAGCAGGTAAGACCAGCCCTCTGACAAAGAGCCCTAGAACAGGAAATTGGTGCCCATCCATTTTCTCATACCTGAAACTATGATGCAAGACAGAGTAGCAGGAGTCAGACTGCACCTCATATTGCTTATAAGCAGGATTGGCAATAGTGAAACCAACCCCTTTTGACCTTAGCACCACCACCTGACATTACTTGTATCAGAGATTTGGCTAGATGATGTGCCAAGTCCAACTCATTTTCCTTTTCTGGTCATAGAGCACAAACAAAGTTGTCAAGGATGGACCTTTGTCTGTGTTTCCCATGACTAATCTCCGGTGCAAGAGAAGATTCATTCCAAGAATAGAATTGTATGACCATATGCATATGTTGCCTGAGTTCCAGGACAAAATCAACACAACTACATGGTAATACACAGCAATGTTCCCTCTAATTACTTGTAGACTGTGCGTGCAAACAATTTCATTGTGTGCGCAAAAACATTGCTTTGTGAGCACCAATTTTAGCACTATTGAATTTTTTGTGTGCACTTCATTTTGTTGTGTGCACAGGTTTCATGACCTGTGTGCACACACACACGCACAGCTTAGAGGGAACAGTGACAGGAGGTCTTATACCTCCACATAATTTCCAGTGCAATGACTGTTGCTAACAAATCTAGAAAAAAGGGATAGTCACACAAACCTCCCAAACATGATGAACAGGACTTTATATCTATCATGACAAACAATGTTCTATCAGTCAGTCATCACAGCCACGCATACAGCCACACAAACCCCTAGACCTAAATTACTGGTTGGACAAATTCCTTGTGGATGTCTCTCACGCCCTCAGGAGGTGGGCCACTATGCTATGTTCAGAGGCTCCTGGGTCCTATGTTTCCAAAATTCCCTGATGATGATTAATGACCAAATTCTACACATGAAACAGACAGGCTGGTAGGACACTACAACCATTTACCATCCAGGTTAATTTATGAACCAACCCCTTTCATATCACTTTACCACCATAAATTATAATGGCACTACTGGAAAAAGACAAAATCTGAATTTCATTCTCCGAGGTAAGATCTGATCTTAGGGTCTATACTGTGGCAGTGGGTGATGGAAAACAGACATCATTTCCACTAGCTTTTGTGGGAGAAAATCCCACTTTGCCAGACGCCTTGAAGATGGGGGAACTTGGGCAGAAAGCTCATTCAAAAAATAAATGTGTTAGTCTTTTAAATGCCACAGGACTCCTTGTTTGTTTGTTTTACTGAACTAGACTAACCCGGCTACCCCTTTGGATCTTCATCTCCAGTACAGCTTCTGCAAAGTCCCTGTCTATGGAACTGCTAAAGATAGCAAGCTGCCTAAACAACTTAGACCAGTGGTTCTCAATTTTTTGCAGGGTGTAATACACTTGGTGGCATATCATTACCTCACAGGACACAACAGCCCATCTGCCCCCAAATCTAGCCAGCTCCACGGCTCTTCATGACACACTTACCACTGTGTGGTAAAGCGTTTTGTCCTGACACAGTGGTTGAGAACCACTGACTTAAGACTATCATTTTCTGATTTCACATCTGAACCTTTTCAGTCACTTGGAACTACCAGCCCACTTCATAGAAAATTCTGACTGCAGGTAAGGTACATCTTTCAAGGCCTGTTGAAACAGCATGAGAGCAGAAGGAGAAAAGCACATCAGTTGTCTTGATTGATTTGGGGCCTATCTCATGCACAAGTTCAGCATGTGTTGGAGGGAATCTGTGCCACCATACCCAAACTGAACCCTTACTCTTTTTTTACTAGTGATTAGGGCAACTAGTGACAAAGTACCAATGACCTCATTAGGGGGTGCAACTTATTAGCATTTCTAAAAAAATATGACAGCTTGACTAGTACTGAAGAAGATCATGAATGATTGTTTATTGCCTAATTATTATTATTATTATTATTATCATCATCATCCTTTTACTATTTCTATTACCATAATACCCAAGGAATCCCAAGTCTGAATTAGGGCCCTGCTAAATTCTAGAAACATATAAGATGACACTCCTTTGTCTCAGACAATTCACAAGCTAAATGACAACATGTCTGCAACATGCACCTCTTTCTAATGCAAGGGAAGATGATAATAATAGGGTCATGAGGTTGAATAGACAAGCTGTGTTATTTTTAAACAAAAGGAGAGATTAATGACTCTCTACAGGCTGGTCACCTCTTCAAACCTAGCTGATTGTTTTACCATGGGTATTATGCCACAGATGGGTGTTGAGAACAATACTTGCTTTGCAGACAAGAGAGACAGTATTTTATATTACATAAGTCGTAGTTTAAAGTAAAGCGGGAAAGTGCTTATGAAGCATTGGTAAAGAGGAGGGGATGGTCACATAATTGTGATGGACACTTAGGGCAAGTATTTCAAACCTTCCAAAGCAGCAAATAAAATGCCAACTGCATGTATTTCATGACCAATCACTTATTCAACATATGCAATTGCTTGTCTTCCAAGTACAAAATTCATAAATAAGTGCACAATGCACCAAAGTTATATACCATCAGGCCAGAAAAATTCCCTGTCAGGTCTCAATACTACATTCAAATACAACCCTTAATGCTTCCCTAAAGCTAGTTAAATAGCCCATTAAAAAGAAACTTACTGCTATTACTTGCTCCACACATCCCATCACAATCTTTTGCCTATAAAACTCTCCTCTGACTAATTGCTAATCTTGTAAGAAAGGTACTCAGGAAGGTAGCTGGATTCCACTTTCAGGCACATTTGCTTCCTCATTCATTTAAGTTTCTCAATCTGCCCTGCAGTGAAGGCACTGCCCCCAACTTGCTCTTCTTAGGCTATGTAACAATCTGCTCAATTTACTACAGCTATTGAATCAACCGAGTAACACCCAACAGTTAATACCATACAATATTTGGAAAATATTAAGGTCTCAGCAAGGCACTATTCTGGCTTGGTTTAAAACACAAATTGGATCACACTTTGTCTTCTAATTCTAATTTGCAAAAGTGCATGCCTTCAGATGCAGCTTGGTGTCCCTTAAAGGAACTCTATCCTGCTTCTTTTTTCTCTCACACAGTATTTTTCTTAACTTTATACCCTTCAGAATAGCCACTCACTACCCCAATGGCTGAGAATGGGTGCAAGGGACCATGCTTATGGTATGACAGTACCTCTCATGCCTTGGCTGAGGATGGCTATCAACAGGGCTGGCCCAAGGTGTTCTGGTGCCCTACGCAAACTGACATTGGTGCCCTCATCAGACGTGATGCTTTCATTTATAAGAAATAACTAATTTATATTTTTTTAAAATAAAGAAAAAATTCACTTCCATCTAATTTGGCATCCCTTAAAGCGTGGCATGCTTAGCTCACCTCTATGGTCAGTCTAGCCCTAGCTATCAAAGAGCAAGACAAGATCCTTCCTGACTGACATGCTGCATTAGTGTTACACTGGGAACCAAGAGATTGATATTGGAAATTGAATCCCACATCTCCAGGACAGCTGTGTAGAGCATCATCATTAGTTCACCTGTTCTGCCCACTCCAAGTCTTTTCAAAATAAATATGCTGCCACTACAATTGAACAGGGCATTCATTATACAAACTGATCTTAAATATATCAAGCTTTACATTTGCTCCTGCCAGCTTCTGTGCTGTTTAAGAATCAGACTGATATGCAGTTTATAGAAATTCCTAACCAGCTTTGCTTCAGTTCCTTTAAGACTGAACTCTGCACAGCAACCCAGAGTAAAACTTTTACCTGGCCTTCACTTTGGTCATATGTCCTGGGAACCAATTTGACAAGTTCTCTACAACCTTGAGCTCTCCATATGAAATGATGGGTCTCTATCAAAAAAACTCTTCCATTTTATCCACCTGAAAAAGCCTTCAGCATGAGATGCCTCCTCCAGCCCAAGGAGTTGTAGAACCTTCCCAATTATTTTTTTTAACTAGCATTTGAAATAACTGCAATATTCTGTATGTCAACTCTCTATTCTTGGCCACATCATCAGGCACTCAGGGGACCCAGAATGCAACAAATGGAAATAAATGACTAGGACAGTGTTATGACTGGCAAGCCCAAAATAGTGGTTTTCATTTTAAACTGCTCTACTTGCTCCTGCAACTCTCAGCATTGCTCCAAAATAATGGTCACATTTTTTATAAAATACTAATGTTTCTGCTAAACAACCTATCAACAGCAAAGGGTTTGGATTTCTCTGTAGTTAAGAACATAAGATTGATCATATCAGATCAGATCAATGATGAATCAAATCTGGTACCATGTTCTTCAGAGAAGCAAGAATCACAATGCTCATTCTTCAGAAGAATATGCAAGAGACCCCAGAACAGGTATTATTGGATAAGCTACCACAGCGGGAGGGATTTCTTCCTACCACCATGAATTAGTTAGAATACGCATAGCAATATGAGGGTTTATTTTAGCCCATTTAATGTCACTGTAGATGATTTTAGTCATACAAGCATCTTCTGTAAAAAATGAAAGCTGATAAATGCTTGGTTTCAATAACCTCTTGTGATATGGCACGGAGTTCCCTTTTTGGATTTTGGCATTATGAAGAAAATTGAAGAGAAGTTTTTTATTTACCTTCCCCACTCAGTTCATTATTTTATATGCTTCCACCATGTCATAAGTTATTTCCTCCCTCTCTAAATTACATTATCCTAACAAAAAAGCAAGGAGTCCTTTGGTACTTAAAGACTAACAGATTTATTTATCGCATGAGCTTTCATAGGAGAAAACCCCACTTCATCAGACGCTTTGAAACCACATGCGATAAATAAATCTGTTAGTCTTTAAGCGCCACAGGACTCCTTGCTTTTTTTTGCTGAACTAGACTAACACAACTGCCCCATTATCCTAATCTTATTCTTTTTTCATGCAGAAGCATTTTCATTCCTGCCACCATTTTGCTGCCCTTCTCCAGACCCTTCCCATTTCTCCTATACAGTTTTTGAGATGGGATGACCAGAACTGAACAAAATATTAAAGAAGATGGCTTATTAACAATTTATATAGGTGCATAACACTTTCAGCAGCATCATTATATAAATGTAATCTAACATTTTGCTTGCTTTTTTGTTCATGGAATGGATGTTTTTACTGAGTTGTCCATAATTCTGGCTACAGTCCTTTTTTTCCTTAACTAGTTAGAGCTAGTATAGAAACCAGCACAAGTATTTCAAATCATAGCTTTCAGTGTATGTAATTTATACTCCTCTACATTGAATATATGACAATCATGCCCAATTGACCAGGTAAGCCAGAGTCTTTGGTAGCTCCTCAGACTTCTCATACTCTGCTCTCTCTAAACAGCTGTCATCAGCATTTGCCATCTCAGTGTTCATTTGCTTTTGCAGATTATTTAATATATTAAACACCAAATCCAGTGGGCCACACCCTAGGATTTATCTTCAGGGTAGCTGTAGGTGTTGTAGATTTACATGGACCTATCCTCCTATTCTGTCTCCCTATTCTTTGCTGTAGTAGAGCAGGTATTGAAATTCATAAGGACTTTGTTCATGAAGAGTTGGACTCCAGTCCTGAAAAACCATCCCTTATAAAAGTTCTGAGTGCCCGCAATGCCCATTTAAGCCTTTGGATGTTGCAGACACTAAGCACCTTACAGAATCAGACCTCTAAAGAGCAGGACTCCTGCATGGCTTGATGCTGAGTTATGGTTATAACCTGCTTCTTTCAGGAAATGATGTCATTCATCCGCAGGTTGCTGAAATAACCCCTGAGGACATTTATAATGCTAGGGTTTCCTGTGGCACACTCTCAACACAGACCATACGCAAAGCAAACTAAACAACGATGCAAGGGCATGCAAAATGAGTTTATGATAACCCAGCTACTACGGACAAAACTATTTCCTTACAGCCAGATTCTTCAGACCTGTTCCATGTCATGTCCAGCACCTTCAAAAGATAGTTTCTGCTGTGAACCTCTACATCCTAAATAATTTACAGGGTAATCTACACAGGCTTTTATTCTGAGTCACCCTCTCACCATGCCCAGAGACCAAATCAATGTACCAACATTCCTTTCAGTGGAAAGGTGGATTAGAGAACCCCAGCCTTTACAAAGGCTCACTTCAAAGCAAAGGATCTAGAGTTCACAGTGGTGAACAACAGAGCAGTAACGCGGGCGTTTTGCCACCTAGGGCACGTTCGGATTGGAATGCGCCCCTTCCCATTACCAGCACTCAGAGCTGGCACTGCAAAACCGCCCCTTTAATAGCACAGCTCTATTGAGCCGCTTCAGGCCACCCAGGACTGTGCCTCATCAGCCCCGCTGTAGTTACAGCCCTGGAGAAGAACAAGAATCATATAGATGGAAGAGATGAAAAAATTAATTTAAAAGTTATGTATCCTTGTATATCCTTCCTCACAAGAATGGTGGAAATATATGGCAACAGTTGTTTGTATTGCAGCTGGCAGAGCCAAGTTCAGACCCACCCATCCTGCCAGTACCCTTTTAAATTGACTCCACTATGATATTCACTACTTTCCCCACCATCAGTCTTTTGACATAAAAATAAAATGATGCATCCTATAAAACTAAGCAGAGGGGAAAAAAGAAGTACATACATAGATGACCAATAAAAATGGGGAATAAAGGAGCAGAAAATTATAAAAGGATAACATAAAAGCCACATATTTAAAATTTTGAAAGACATGGTGGATGGAAATATGAGAGATATGATGGCAGCTAGAAACTATGGAACATTTTATAGAACAATGAGACTTGCCAAAACCAGAAACAGAATGGCAGTGACTAGTGCTTTACTGACTGAAGATAAGGAACTGTCTGGAGAGGTTAATTTGAGAAGCAAAACTGTGTGTGGTTATATGCATACATACACATGAGTTTTTATGGTACAGAGAAAATAGTCTGGGAATTTGAAGGTAATCTTATCTTTCCTCGAGATTGTCAAAATATATTTAATAAATATTTTTAGTCTCGGAAGGAGAGGGAGGTTCTGTGTTTCAAAAAAAGATAAAGAAGACTCAGAGGATTATACAAACAGAACATATGGTAATGGGTGACTAATCAGGACATTTCTTTGACAATAAAACACACTGCATTAAAGCTAAAGAGTGCAAGAATGCCAAAACAGATACAGACTCAAAATGAAGGTAGTTAACAGTAACCATACTCTATGCAAATATATGCAGATGACTATCGCCATCAGAACTCAATACATTTTTGCTCACAAACACAGCCAATCTCAATTTTGCATTTCATCTTGACGCCAAGAAAAAGATGAAACCAACAGCAAATTATGCCTCAAAACACTGTAGCATTTTTGGTGCAATGATAATCTTAATATTATTATTTATTCACTAATAACATCTCTTGCAGAGGTCTCCAGTCACCATTTAGTTAGCCCAAAATATGGTTACTATCTCACAGGCAGAAAAGGAAGCAATTGCAAGCGATCAACATAACACAAGAAAAACGGACTGCATTATGTATACAAAAGAGACAGGCAGATTCTGCAGATAATGCTAAATATTACTTCATCTAAAAATCTAAATCTGAAGGGGAGACATAAAAAGAAAACCAAAGAAAAACTTCTTCTCTACAAGGCTAGAATACAGCAAAAGAAAATGGGAAGTATTTTATGCAGTTTAATAAAAGTCGACCTAACAAAAAAAAAAAAAAAAAGAAAGCCTCTTGTCCATTCTACCTGACTGTAGGGAATACATCAAGTCTGCAGAAGTAAAAATACATACATTTTCAAAGTAAAATGTGACATGATCAATTTAGATCTTGTCCAAATGACGCAGACTATTGGAATAGTTATATTCATTCCAACACACTGTAGTGTCTCAAACAACCGTGGAATCCAATCTGGCTGAGCTGAGATGCAAGAAACTAAATGAAGAATTGAAACAGAATAATAAATCTAGCAAAATGGAAAAATAAGGCAGGTTTTAAAACCAGGCTATGGCAAATTAAAAGAAAGAATATTTATGAAGCTAACAACACCTTTTACTTGCATATATATTAGACAAGTACAACTAAAATTTATTTTCATATTGCATCTGTCATATCAGTTTCACTACCAAATGATTCAGAACAAGTTATGAAGTAGAGACATTTTAAAAGATCATAACAACATGAGGAAAGTTAAAGACATCGACCAACCCAACAAATAATGATGAGGTGGAGATAAGGCCATGATCAGCAAAAGTGTGAATGAAGAGCAGCCTTTTTAAAAGACTTTGAGAATCTGAAAAGGTGAGAAACGTTGAAGTCATCAAGCAAGGCAGAAGAAGTTGGAGGATGGAAAAATATAACTGTAAAGAAGCAGACGCCTTTAGCCTTACCTGCCAATAAAAAATAAAACCTGTGTATATCCCACCTCTGAAAAAGAGAAGACTAGTGGACTATCACCAATAAACATCTTAAATAACCAAACAATAATTTCACAAGATGCTGTAATAATTTTTAGTTAAACAGGAAAAGTCTTACAAAAACTTTAAAAATAAAATTGCTATATTGTGAAGACCTCGCACATTAGCCAGGTGCAAATATTTAGTCATGTATATAGAACCTTGATTATAGGGATTCAAAATGGAAATACAGTCTTAATGTCAGAAAAAATCAACCGCTCCAAATTCTCTGCTATAATTCACCCAATGTCAAGAGAAAACAGCAGTAATATCATACACTTCTAAAGTACTTTCCGTACAGGAATCTCAAATATTTACAAATAATTAGGTCTACAATAGTCCATTAGGTATGATGTCTAGTTGTTTGCATTTGGAAAGGAAGATGATGTCTTTCTGAACCTGTGTGAGTTGTTTCATGAAGTTGATGGATTTCCACTTCAAACGGCTGTATTCAGCGCCTTGCATCAAGGACTGAGGGTAAAAAATCCTTTACAATTGACATATTACACAGACTACAGTGAGAGATTATGCTACATGTTCTCACAGAAGCTTAGAAACCATATGATCAGCATCCTGTACAGCAAACAAGAAAATTAAAAATGAAATCTCAGTACTGGATTCTCCCATATAAATCCAACCTACAGCACATTCTTCTGCATGGCTGGACCTCACAAAAAGGAGAAAAACCATCTATAACACACACTTTACTTTCCTACAGAAGAAAAAAGACATCAAACTATCTAAACTACTGTACATCACTAAGAACAACAAGAGTGACATCTTCAATCCAGCCAACAACATTGTTAATCTTTCGAGCTACACACTTTCTGTAGCAGAGGAATCTGTACTATCTCGGGGACTTTCCTTCTGCCCCACAACCGCCACACAAAAGATAAAATTGTGCGGTGACCTGGAGGACTACTTTTGCCATCTAAGACTCAAAGAATTTTTCCTTAACACCAATGACCGATGCAGCGATGCACAGGCACCTTCCTCCAAACACCACAAGAAGAAATATTCTTTGTGGACTCCTCCAGAAGGTTGGAACAATGGACTAGATTTCTACATTGATTGCTTCCACCACCATGCAAAGGCTGAAATCGTGGAGAAACATCATCCCTTACAACATAATCTCAGCCATGCAGAACACAATGCCATCCACAGCCTCAGAAACAGCTCTAACATTATTATTAAGGAGGCTGACAAAGGAGGTACAGTCGTCATCATGGATAAACTGGATTACAGCCAGGAGGCTTATAAACAACTCTCCAACGAAACATTCTACAAACCTCTTTCCTCTGATCCCACTGAAGAATACCGTAAAAAATTACAACGCCTACTCAAGAAACTACCTTAGGCAGCACAGGAACAAATAAAGGCGGACACAACACCAGAATCCCAAGTAGGAACATTCTATCTACTACCTAAAATCCATAAAAAAGGAATTCCTGGATGCCTCATCATCTCTAGCATTAACACTCTTACAACAGGCTTATCTGGCTATGTGGACTCCCTCCTCAGACCCTATGTTACGAACATCCCTAGCTATCTTCGAGATACCATGGATTTCCTGAGGAACATCCAATCCATTAGTGAGCTTCCTGAAAACACCGTCTTGGCCACTATGGATGTAGAAGCTCTTTACACCAACATCCAACAGAAGGATGGATTACAAGCTATTAGAAGAACCATCCCAAATGATGCCACAGCACAGCTTGTGACTTTGTGCTTACACACAACCATTTCAGATTTGAGGACAATTTATACCTCCAAGTCAGTGGCACTGCTATGGGTACCCGCATGGCCCCACAATACGCCAACATTTTTATGAGCAACTTGGAACAACATTTCCTCAAGTCTCATCCCAAAGCGCCTCTCCTCTACTCTCTTCATCACCTGGACCCATGGCAGGGATGCTCTTGAAGATTTCCACAGAGATTTCAACAATTTCCACTTCACAATCAAATTGAGCCTGGAACACTCCACACAGGAGAGTCACTTTCTTGACACTACAGGACAAATCAGGGATGGACACATCAACACTACTCTATACCGAAAACCCACTGATCAGTGTAGTTATCTACATTCCTCGAGCTTCCATCCTAAACACACCACATGATCCATTGTTTACAGCCAAGCCCTAAGATATAACTGCATTTGCTCTGATCCCTCAAACAGAGACAGACATCTTCAGGATCTCTATCAAGCTCTCTTAAAACTATGGTACGCATTTGGAGACGTAAAGAAACAAATTGACGGGGCCAGACAGGTACCCCGCAGTCAACTACTACAGGAAAGGCCCAAAGAAGAAAACAATAAAATGCCACTGGTCACCATATACAACCCTCAAGTCAGACCTCTAAAACAGATCATCAAGGACCTCCAGCCTATTTTAAAAGATGACCTCTCCCTCTCTCTAGCCTTGGGACATAGACCTCTCCTCGTCTACCAACAACCCTCGAACCTTAAACATACTCCCCAGCAACTACAGACCTAACAACAGAAACATTAAAGCAGGCACGTCCCTGCAACAAACCACGCTGCCAACTTTGTCCACATAGCTGCACAAAAGACCCCATCATAGGACCTAATCAAGCCAGCTATTCCATCAAAGGGTCCTTTACCTGCTCATCCACTTGTGTGATTTATGCCATCATGTCTCAGTAATGCCCACAAGCCTAATACATTGGACAAAGAGGACAATCCCTACACAGAAGAATAAATGCACACAAAACTGACATCGGAAATCACAACGCAAAAAAAAAAAAAACCCAAAAAACCAGTCGCTGAGCACTTGCATCTTCCTAATCACTCCATTGATGATTTGTTAATGATGGTTATCAAGAAAACCAATGGGACATCAAGACTTCAAAGAGAAACAGCCAAAATCAAACTAATATGCAAATTAGATTGTGTGAAAACAGGGCTGAATCGTGACTACGGATTCTTTTCACATTATAACAGGCAATTTGACTTCACTCTCCCTCTGTATGCTGTTTCCTAGACTTTGAATCCTTACAAATGCTCTGATTTGCTGTTGCAGTATGACCTGATTCCATGTCTTACACTCCCCTGCATTTATTTTCATCCCATTCTGTAAGTTCTCCCTCTTCAAAGCATCTGACAAAGTGGGATATTCTGCCAAGAAAGCTCATGCCATAAATAAATCTGTTAGTCTTTAAGTGCCACAAGACTCCTTGCTTTTCTAGTGCAGACAGGGACTAAGTTAGTTCAAATTACGTCTCCTTAATTCAAACTACCTTGTAACTGTAGACATACCCTTTGGTGTTTACATCCATCTAAGGATCTAGGCCTCAGTTCCCACATCTGTAATAGAGGGGCAGCCGTACCTCTCTACCTGACAAGTGCCTTATGAGGATAAATAAATATAAGGATAAGGAGATGGTGTGTCCCTAGGAAAAAAAGAAATATGGTACAGAAAATGAGATCAAACCATCGAGAAGACAAAGGAGTAGATGTGGAAAAGGGAATTGTTAAAAAAACAAACAAACAGTGCTCAGCAAAGAATTTAAAATAATAAACTGATAGGCTGCAACTTTGTGGTAAAAGTACAGTGAGGAAGAGGGCTATGGATAGGAGAGAACAATAAAGAAGATACAATATCATATGCTGCTTTTATTATTGTAGCACACCATATTTTTATTATGAGAGGAGAAAGGGAGGCTAGGATAGAGGTAGAGGTTTGCTTGGCGCAGGGAAAGGGGAGTGGGGATGCCTTTCTCTATCTCCATCAGCCTACATATAACTCCCCAGCTGTGTCTCCCACCATCAGTCTAACCCTGAGGCTGCTCCATTGGAGGCAACAATGTAGAGCAGCTTTCACTGTTCTGCTATCAGAACATTGTTAAAATTTGACTCCTGTATTAATTTGCAGTTATGCAGTGCATTCTTGCTAGCCATGCGGTTTTTAGCTACTCAACTCCACTACCAGCTATGCCTGCATCATGTGGCTATATCCCTAGAGCCCTGTATGGATTCAAATATGTGGGTCCACATCCAATCTGCATTCACAAGAAGTGGTGCACGGATATCTGCGTGGTATCCATGGATGTGGCTATCTGCATATTTGCAGAGTTCTAGCTCTGCACAGATAAAAATACGTGGACCTGCGTCCAATCTGCATCCACAAGAAATGGTCTGCAGATAGCTGCATATATAATAAAGATATCTGCTGACCTGCAGGGCTCTACATATCCCACAGTTCTCAGGAAAGGCCCCTTTAAAAGGGTGATTGTAGGAGGAGCAGCAAACAATTAGAGAGGTTCCAAACTGGCAGGGTGTTAGTCTAGTCTAGCAAAACAAATGAGGGGTCCTGTGGCACTTTTAAAGACTAAAATCTATTTATCACATGAGCTTTTGTGGAAAAATCCCTCTTCGTCAGATACCTGAAGACAGGGAACCTACAGAATGTGAGCTGTGAAATTAATATTTTCCAGTGTAAACAGTATATTTTCTAAAATTAAATGATATCAACATACCATACAAAATCCTATTTTTTAAACAAGAAAAGCTTGCAATCACCTGCACTGTACTTTACAAAATGGACAATTCATACAGATAAAACTAGAGAAGCTGCAATAGCTCACAATAAAATAAAATTAAAAAAAAAAGTAATCAGAGCTACAGGACTCATAGCATGCTATCCCAAGTAGCTGCTTGTACAAATTTGCAGGACAGTGCAACTGTGACAACAGTGATTGCAATAGCACATCTTCAATGTCCCCATAAAAGCACCAGGGAGGGGCAGCTGTGTCAGTCTAGTTCAGCAAAACAAACAAGAAGTCTTGTGCCACTTTCATGGAAGCCCATACGATAAACAAATGTGTTCATCTTCAAAAGTGCCACAAGACTTCTTGTTTGTTTTTCCAATAAAAGCTATCACCAAGTCTGAGCCTTGCTCCATCCAAGAGCAACCACAATAGTTCTGTCAAGACCTGTGCATCGCAGCAAGCTCTTGTGTATGTGGATCTGAAATATGCTACAGAAAAGAGTGACAATAGCTTGCTTTAATAACCCAGCCCAAAGTGAACAGCCTCCACAGCAGTGAGTCTATGTCTGCTAGCAAAACACCAATTCACATTTTTTAGCTTCTGTGAATAGGTTTGTAGAGACTCAAAAACATGATATTTAAACAAAGCTTTCAAATATTTGATTGTGTTTCCATAGCACCTTGGGTGACATTGCCCTGCTGGGGAAAACAAATAAACAAAACCAGTAAAAATGACATTAACACCTCATTTAGCTTAACTAGAAGGCACCAGACTTGACATTTACCCCAGTTAACAGTTTGAGCCAACTAATACAGCCCTTCAATTCATTTTCCTAAGTGTTGGGGGGGGGCACTGAAGGAACAGGACATTAATATGATTTTGGGAAATCTCTCATTATTGTACTACCAATACCACAACTTCACTACTGGGAATGGGAACAATGACGGGAAGATTAGTTTAGACGGAACTTTGGCATATTTTGCCCCATGTCACATACCGGTAATCTGAGCAAGTTGAAAACATGAAATTTGCCAAAAATACTGTAAACACTAAAAGACAGCCAGGTGTGAACTCACTATTCAGAGATTAACTCTGAGTGCCAATGAGAGATACTTCTGTACTGAGAGTAGGAACACTGGATCAGCAAATTTAATTTTAACGCAGCCTTTAAATTATTCTTTAGGATAAAGGTGCAATGTTCCAAAGTGCCCAAGTGACTTAGGAACCTAATTCACATTTTTTTCCAAAAGTGGCATAGGCACTTAAGAGCCTAAACCTCGCTGACCTGTCAACTGACTTTCAACGTAGGTGTTTTTGAAAATTCACCATAAAATTAATCCAAAGATTATTTAGGACAAGAAACACATCCACACCAACCAACATTCTTCCATTTTTATAAGTGCTTGGAGTTGAGAAACTGTATCTGAATCATGCACTATAAAATTAAATTGTACCATAAAGAAAGAATGCTAAGCTTTTCACAATGACCAATAACATCAAAGGGAAAAAAGGGAGAAACATAGCATATGACATTCAATTACTGGACACAATATGATGACATTTTAATGGATTTCTTAATGTGCCCAGTTGTGTCTAGGTACACAAGACACATGGGACATTTCACCCTGTTCAGTGAATTTTGCCTCTTAACTTATGTGTTTCTATCACAACCTCCAAATTATTTCAATGTACTTCTTGACTGGGTAAACATTTACATGAACAATTATAATAAATATCAGGAAGCTCAGTATGTACACAATGATACAGAATTGAAAAGGACAACAACAAAGACAGCATTTGTACAACAAGTTAAAAACAAATATAGAGAATGTGTCTGAGTCAAGACATAACTACAGTTTCACAATAATTCCACAGAGACAAATCTAAAATGAATCATGTGAAAACATACAAAATAAAGGATAAATTCTGAATAGAAAGATGTTATAACACAAAAAGGTTAGTGAGGCATTGCCGAAAATGTCAAAGTCTTTGAAGTACAGATGCTGAATAAAAAACATCAAGATGATGGGCTGTACTACTAAAAACATACAGTGCAAAAAAGAAGTTGAACTTGCTCCCTCCTAATATAGCAGGACTATATGTTAAAACGCTATTAAAGTATTAATAAAACTGACAAGAACAAGGTGACAAAGAGCTGCCAGACCATCTTTGTCTCACCTTGTTCCATTCAAGCATTGCAACTGTGCAGAAATACTTGAGTAGCTCAAGTTAAAGACAGGGAATTTCAGCAAAAAAGGAAAATAGATTCGCAAAAGGAATTTATTTTTATAGGTGCTCATTTGTCTTGATCTATGCAAAAAAGCAACCAGTTTTTCAAAATGAAGTTTTGTAGGTGACTGGTCTCTAAATCACTCTGCCTATCTGAAAGGACTACATGAAATCACAATCTTATTCAATTCGATAAATGGTTTTCATGCTTTTTCAATGAAAAATTCAACAAGAATTTTAGCACAGAGATGCTACCTATGTGTGAAGGGCCAGCACTAACCTAATGGAGCAGGGCAGTGACCTGAAACAAACAAAATATTCTCTAGGTACAGTTGACCTGACCATGACAGGATGTTACCGTGTCGTAGAAAAAAAGATGCTACAGTGTCATGGATCAATATTACTGACAGACTTCATTTCTGGTGTCACCGATCTACAAACAAAAAGTGCTTAAAGTCCTGACCCATGAAAATCTTTCAGTTTAAGAGGAGACATTATGCATTGTCTAATATCAAGAATTTATTTTTTAAGAACCGTAAACATTCATGTGCTCTTGTCAATTATTGCATTACTTAAGTATTTTCTTAATAGAATTAAAACAAAGACTTTTGTGCCCAAATGACTACCTTGCTCTTGCTGTGAACCATAAGGCCTACTTGAATTCAAATCAAGAGACATCTGTTATAGTTATATAAAATGAGCCTGGTTATAGGAAGACTTAATTTTTGCTGGGCCGTTTGATATTGCTCATTTTTGTCTGTAAAATAAACTTAAACCATAACAGTAACTAGCTATCCAGGTCCAATGAGAAGGCATCAAGGTGTACTGTGGTCATTTCTTTACAAGGAATCCCACTGACTTAGGAGAGGGCATTGGGACAGATTTAAGCCATCAAATTAAAGGAACCCAACACTTCTTAAGAAACCATAGGATTAAGAGCTTAATTTGCAAACTTCAGAAGCAAGTCAGGTTTGATGGGCCCCAGAAAGCAGCATTCCTGAAGAATGGGTGGGAAGGCCATTTTGCTCAGCTCTGTGACAAAGGGTATGTCCTCACTGACAGTGGCAAAATCACTGCCGTTGGCTCGAAGTTCCGGGTGCTATTAGCAGCAAGTATGAACTCGCTGCTGCACTCCGGAAGTCAGCGCCGGAAGTCCTGCCTCCTAAAAGACGTAGCTGAAAGCCGACCGCAAGCCATTTGTGGTCGGCTTTCAGCAGTGTGTCCTGGTGGCTTAGACAGTCACCAGTAGATATGCAAAGTATTTTGCTTGCCTTGCATATCTGCCATTAACTGCTGTTGAAAAGCCCCTCAAGTGTAGACTAGGGCAAAGAAGGAAAGCACCTTGCTGAAACTGAGTTAATCAAAGTGAGTGACACTTTTCTAATTAGGAGCCTATTAAAACGGCACTTCCTCTCCAAAGTCCTGTCTAGATTGGGATATTTTTTCTCATCATTACCAACACTTCAACTCCACCACAATATACATAAGACATTAACAGCTGCCAACCCTTTGAACAATATGTTATACAACCCTGCTCCAAACAAAGCTGGACAGAACAGTGCTTAACACAACAGCAGCCACCTAAAGCCCTGTTCACATTTTACAACTTCCATTGAAAGCACCAGTGGAGCTGAACCAATATTATATATACCCCACCACCCACAAAAAGAAAGGAGCATTTTAATGACTCCTTAGTTTTAAAAAATTCCAGTGCAGTATAGCAACCTAGGTAGAGACACTGCGCTCCCAACATGTATATTTACTGGAGATAGTTACATGTGTTGAAAGCCTCTTCAGTTAGAGTGAGGATTCTATGCAAACAACTAATCAAAGTATTGGTTTGTTTGGTCTCAAATAAACTTCTGAAGAACAACAGAAATGTACCAACTACAAGAGGCCAGAAAATTTTTTTCACAAAATCTTTTTTCATCAGAAATTGGCAATTTGTCAAATTTTAAACATTCTCTGGAGATGGTTTTACTTTGACAACATTCTGACAGAACCCAGTCTGTAAGGCTAGTTTCAAAACCTGCCTGGTTTCCTGCAGATTCACCTGGAGGACTGATATGGAGGCAAGAGCCTTGTAGTCTAAGCAGATATGTATGAATATTATGCATTATTGGCACCACACATAGGTTGGTATGTAAAATGCACGAGTAATGTTAAGCACATATATTATAACAGTCACACAGACTAAACTGGTTCCAAAGGGGTAGCCATGTTAGTCTAGTTCAGCAAAACAAACAAGGAGTCAGGTCACACTTAAGAGACTAAGAAATTTATTTATTGCATGCACTACTTTTATGGGAGAAAATCCCACTTTGCCAGATGCTTGAAGATGGGAAACATACAGAATGGGAGCAAAATAAATGCAGGGGCATGTAAATCATAGGATCAGGTCAATTACAGCAAATAAATATGAAATAAGATAAAATAAAAAAGATTATGGTACAATCCTGTTCACTTATGCAAAACATCCCATAATCCCTTGCATTTGCTTAAGTATTTGGCATAAGGCGATAAGAAACCCATCAAAAATCAAGTTCCAAAGGGGCAGCCGTGTCAGTCTAGTTCAAAAAACCAATCAATGAGTCCAGTGGACTAACAAATTTATTTATTGCATGAGCTTTCACAGTTTTTGTGGGAGAAAATCCCACTTCGTCAGATGCTTTGAAAATGGAGGAACTTAGTTCTCCCATCTTCAAAGTGTCTGACAAAGTGGGATTTTCTTCCATGAAAGCTCATGGAATCAAAAATAAAGGTACCTTCATTTGTTCTATCTTGACAGAACAGTATGTAGAATGCTAATAACAAAAACAAAGATAAGGAAGGAACAAAGCCAAGTTAAGCAATTGAGATAAACAGGCTGAATTTTAGCGATGTGTAAAAAAATGCATAATTTTTAAAATCCTATTAATACTACTGTCTTGAAATGTGTTAATAGGGGAGCACATCTTTTGCATGATGCACAGTTGCAACAATCTGCAAGAGATGTCTTCTTGGATTCTGACAGTGTACAGTAATTTTCTCCTGTACCATATTAATAAACCTTACTAACATTGTTTGTTTGAACTCTTGCATATATTTCATAACAAACAAAAGTGTGGTCAAGCAATTGACTATACAGTTTATCAGCTGCCTGGAAGTCCTGGGATTCCCAGCTCCAGGGCAGTTCACGATGCACACTAGGGACCCCTAGAGTTGCCAGGTCCCCTACTCCAGGGCAGTCTGCCAAGCACACTGCTGCTGTAGCAGGGAAACTAATGTTTCTAGGGACCATGGCTCTAGGATAGACCAGGATGTGCATTGCCCCTGAGCCAGGGCTCTATTCCCTTCCAAGGAGAGTCTCAAAACATTTGTTTCCCCATCCTCAAAAATATCACATAACCCACCCCACCCCCCAAATCTCAAAATAACAAAATCCTTTGGGCAATGGAAATAATTTTTTCCACCCAGAAATAAAAACTAATCAACATGCAACGTGGAACAGTTCAAATACCTAAGTTGTGAATAGCAGATGGCATTCACACCTAGTTATTTTTCTAACAAACATAAATGAATGTTAAAAGAAAGATTTTAAAATGGAGGGAACAATCATACAATCATTACTCAGATGAAATTTCAGTGAGAATAGGAAACAACACACACAATAATAGTGTTGTGGTGTCCAAACTCTTCCATGCAGACAACTCTCTCCTGAGCCTTGTCTCCCATTTAGCAACCTGGGAAGAGTGAGGTGGTTGTGACTCCTCAGCACCAGCTCTCCCCTATGTTGGGAATATCAATTCTAAAAGGCAGGATTGGGTCTTAAGCAAAAAAACTTAAACTGACTCAGAGTTTAACTGTATTTGAACCAACTCCTTCTCCAAAAAAGGCTTAACTCAGGAGACTCAACTAAGTAATGATTCCTAAAAATCTTGCTCCATACAAATCCAAACATATATGACAAGTTTCAGCTCAATGCAATTTACCAACTACAAGGTATGGGTGAGGGACACCAAAGCAGCATTTAATTTCAGAAAGCGAACTTACAAAAAAAAAAAAAAAAAAAAAAAAGTGAAACCCCTGCATGCTCTACAAAAGTTTTTTAAAGACATCATAATAGAAGCTCAAATTAAATGTGTACCCAAGATTAAAACACACAGTAACAGGGTCAAAAAAGTGCCACTCTGTCTCAAAAACAAAGTAAAAGAACATCTCAGAGCCAAGGGCAACCTTTAAACCGTGGAAGTGAAATCCTATTGAGAAAAACAGAAAGGAGCATCAACTTTAGCAAGATTAGTGTAAAAATATAATTAGGAAGGCCAAAAATTGTTTGAGAAACAGCAAATTCAGTGGTTCTCAACTTTTTCAGTAACATGGCACACTACAACGAGACAAACAATTCCATGGCGCACTCACACTTTTTTCAGCCGAACTGATTGCTCTTAAATGTCACATTTACTAAGATTATGGTCTTACTAAAGTGGCTTGCAACACAGTGCATATAATAAGCTGAAGAAGGATCAAACATATTAATGTTTCAAAACCACTGAAAAAAATACCAATTTCTCAGTTTTGCCCTTTGGCCACTCCCGTTTAGAATGCTCACGTTTTAGAATCAGAAGACGAATACCTCACTTTTAATTTAATGATTAATTTTCACAAGTTTTACAAGCTGTTATTGTGGCCAGAATAC
Source organism: Podocnemis expansa (assembly GCA_007922195.1). Lineage (NCBI taxonomy): Eukaryota > Metazoa > Chordata > Testudines > Podocnemididae > Podocnemis > Podocnemis expansa. The sequence goes on from ML682005.1 coordinate 8,346,942, forward strand.
TGTTTAAGAGGAAACATTGTTTGTTTTACACTGATATTTATTATCTCTGAACAAAATTTCATGGCATACTTAGACAGCTCTCACAGCACACTGGTGGAAAACCACCAAGCTAATCGAAGACAAAAAGTAACAGCAAAAATGCTTTAAGAACACCAGAAGCAGGAAGGTGGCTAAACAACTAGTGGAGGGCAACTGTACAATTGAGATTTAAAAGGAGCACTCAAGGAAGATAATTTCATGGAATGTATTGGAGACTATTTTTTATTTCAAAAGGTGGAGAAAGCTACTGGGGAGGGGCCACTCTCGACTTAATTTCGACAAACAGAGAGGAACTGGTTGAGAATTTGAAAGTGGAAGGTAACATGTGAAACAGATCATGAAATGGTAAAGTTCATGATTCGAAGTAACAGTAGGAGAGGGAGCACTAAAATAAAGATGATGGATTTCAAAAAGGCAGACTTTACAACACTAAGGGACTTGGTAGGTAGGATGCCATGGGAAGCATGTCTAAGAGGAAAAACAACTGAAGACAGGTGGCAGTTTTTCGAAGAGACAGTGCTAAGGGCAAAAAACCAAACTATTCAGATGTGCAGAAAGGATAGGAAATATGGCAAGAGACTACCCCAACTTAACTAGGAGATCATCAATCATCTCAAAATGAAGAAAGAGTCCTACAAAAAGTGGTAACTTGGACAAATCACAAGGGATGACTATAAACAAATAACACAGTTACGAAGGGGAAAAATCAGAAACGCCAAGGCACAAACGGAGATCAAACTAGTCGAAGGCATAAAGGGTAACAAAAATTTTTTTTAAATATGTTAGAAACAAGATGATGATAAGGGCAGAATAGGTCCATTAGTCAAGAAAGAGGGAGAAACAATAACAGAAAATGTGGAAATGGCAGATAAACTAAATGATTTCTTCATTTCAGTCTTCACCGAGAAGGTCGGTGGTGACTGGATGCCTGACAAGGGGAGGGCAGAAAAAACAGGATAGGATTAGAAGCTGAAATAGGGAAAGAACAAGTTAAAAATTACCTAGACAAGTTAGATGTTTTCAACTCACCAGGGCCTGATAATATGCACCCTGGAATACTCAAGAAGCTGACTCAGGAGATAGCTGAGCCTTTGGCTATTATTGTTGAAAAATCATGGAAGACTGGAGAGGTCCAAGAGGACTGGGAAAGAGTAAATACAATGCCCACCTATAAAAAGGGAAATGAGGATAATCCCAGGAATTACAGACCCAATCAGCTTAACCTCTGTGCCAGGAAAAATAATGGAGCAAATAATTAAGGAATCTATTAGTAAGCATCTAGAAGAGAATAAGGTGCTAAGTGATATTTAGAATGGATTTGTCAAGAACAAATTGTGTCAAACCAACCTGATAGCTTTCTATGGTGGGTAACAAGCCTTGTGGATAGAGGGGAAGTGGTAGGTGTGGTGCATCTAGACTTTAGTAAGGCTTTGATGCAGTCTCACATTACCATCTCATTAACAAAGTAGGAAAGTACAGCCTGGACTGAGCTATTATAAGACAGGTGAAAAACTGGTTGTATAAGTGCTCCCAGAGAGTAGTTATCAATGGTTTACAGTCATACTGGAAGGACATAATGAGCGGTGTATCACATGGACAGGTTCTGGGTCCAATTCAATATTTTCATCAATGATTTATATGGTGACATAGAGAGTACACTTATAAAGTCTGCGGATGATACCAAGCTGTGCAGGGTCATAAATGCTTTAGAGGATAGGATCAGAATTGAAAATGATTTGGACGAACTGTGAAATGGTCTGATATAAACAGAATGAAATTCAATAAAGATGAATGCAAAGTGCTTCACTTAGGAAAGAACAATCCATTGCACATATACAAAATGGGCAATGACTGCCTAGGAAGGGGTTCTGCAGAAAAGGATCAGGGTGTCATAGTGGATGACAAGCTAAATATGAGGCAACAGTGTAATGCTCTTGCAAACAAAAAAAAAAAAAAAAGCAAACGCCATTCTGGGATGTATTAAGAGGGCTATTGTAAGAAAGACATGAGAAGTAATTCTTCCGCTCTAATCGACCTTAACTAGGCCTCAACTGAAGTACTGTGTCCAGTTCTGGGTGCCTCATTTCAGGAAAGATGTGGAAAAATTGGAGAAGGTCCAAAGAAGAGCAACATGAATGATTAGAGGTCTGGAACACTTGACTGAGAGAACTAGGTTTATTTAGTCTGGAAAAAAAGGAGACTGAGAAGGGACACGATAACAGTTTTCAAGTACCTAAGAAACAATGACAGTAAACACTCTCAGAATATGTCTATCTACTCCTCTTAAAATCTCTCTCTCTCACTCCCAGTGGGAATAAGGGAACATTTTCCCTGATATTCACTAAGTATGCCCATACTTCAAGCTGGAGGTGCATGTTGCAGCTCAAGGAGATGTACCGCACTAGCTCTTACTGAGGTAGCACACTAAAAATAAGAGTATCTGTCTTACTTTACACTTCCAGCTAGAAACACAGACATATAATTCTTGGTGAAGACTGACAAGAGGAAGCCCGGTGCAAACTCAGAGCTCAGCTCTAAGGGTCATGCTGCTACAGGGAATGGAAAAGGAAAAGACATCCTGCATACCACGAGAAGTCTAGCCTGCCTCAATGGGAGAGATTAGGGGATCAGAAACCTGCTAGGCCCGTGTCTCACTGCCTTCGCATACACACCTTCCCTGGAAGCTGTTGTACACTCCTAGGACCTTTTCAGATGTTGCAACAGGAAACACCCTCATTTGGCATTACAGCCTTTATAAATATAGGTCCCAGATAGGCCTCCAGAACTTCCATCCTCCCAGAGACAAGAACCCAGAAATAATCATTTTTCTAGCAGCCAAACCTGCTCATTATTCCCAGATATATGCATCTACTTCTGGTTTCCAAATGGGCATCAAAAAGAGCATGGGTTCCTGTTCAGACACTTGAAAGACAGAAATAGGTACAGGGAAAGCACGAGAATAAAAACAGAAATATTGCTGCAAGAACATGAGACCAGTAGGGTATTCTTTCAGTAATTTCTTTTCTTGGCCATGGCAGTGGGGGGCTGTGTTTACTTTCGTGATACTATGTGTTGTACTCATACGTACTATAGCAAAATAGACTGAAACAAGAATTAGAAGAAAATATTTTTGAAAAAATTCTCAGTAACATACGGCTTAATTCAGCAGGCATTCTTTTTTCATGCCAAAAGTCATACATAACTCAAAAACCAGATTTTCCATGGTACTGAGCATGGGTGTAGTTTTTATTGAATACAGTATCTTAAAAAAAGGTAAGGTAGCACGTCAGTAATGTGGTCTACCATCTATTTATAAACTTCACTTTAGAAGGCCTGTAAATAATGCCTGCAGTTTTGCAAATTGAAGTGTGAATGCTTAGCTCTGACTAGACTGGATAGGAAATATGATGGTATCAGACAATTTCTTCCAAATCATTAACTGAAGAAAACTGATAATTATCAATAGAATTTTAAATTGCATAGCGAATTTAAATACAGGTCTGCTTTTCCTGCCAAAGGGGGAAAAAAACTGGCCTTTTTAATTTTAAGTGCAATTGAGGAGCCTGAGAATAAATAACTTTACATAACTTCTGATGTGGACCTGGCTTTTAATGTGTTCTACTTCAAATATTCCCTGTTCACAAAGCACATAGTCTGAGGAGTCTTTAAAAATATAATATATAATTTGTTAAGATGACGAGGCAATCTGTCAGGGCTTATATTGTAGTTCTCTGTCCTATAGTATTTATTTCACAGCTTTCTGCTGTGTTTTTGTGGCATTTGCCATCTTGACAAAAACTAAAGAAAGAACTGATGACCTCAAGAGCTAAAACTATGAGTCACAACAACTTGACCTAAGAGTCAGGCAAACTGTATCAAATCTTTTGTGGACTGAGCACAATGGGGAAAGGTAACTCACTGATTATATGCATACACCTTAAAGCCCTGATTCAGAGAAGTATTTAAGCATGTAACTAAATTTAAGTGCATGCATAAGCCCATTGAAGTCAATCAGACTCTACATATGCTTTAGTCAAGTAAACGTTTAAATGCCTGGCTGAACTGGAGCCTGAATTACTTAGAACAACTGCTAACAATGTGTCAGACAAGATACATAGGTTTCTTCCCCGAAGCAGCTAAGTCTAAAAATCAGATCCACAGAGGACAACACACTTTGGGAAATCCAAACTACTAGCCTAAAACTTTTATCTTCTCCCTCACCCCCACACTCGTTATCTTCAATTGCACAGATATACAACTAGACTCAGTGAGCACTAATGAGAAGAGCCCTGCAAATCTGCGGCTATCCGCAGATATCCACCTTATATCCGCATCCGCAGATACAACACGGATATCTGGGGACTATTTCTTGCAGATGCAGATCGGATACGGATCCACATATTTTTATCTGCACAGAGCTAGGGCCCTGCAAATAAGAGGATATCTGTGGATATCCACATTATATCCATATCCGCAGATACAACATTTCTTGTGGATGCAGGCTGGATATGGATCCACTTATTTGTATCTGTGCAGGGCTCTACTAATGAGGCTCATGCAAAAATTAAGCCTTTTACTAGGAATATGATTTACGCAAGAGGCCAGAGGCCTCAAAGCACCGGAACAGCAAAGTTGTTCCAAAATAGGCTGAAGTGTGGAAGAAGGTCTGGAGATAGAAGTGACAGAAAGTGCCAGATTAAGCATTAAGGCTGATGTTTTTGGTGGAATGCAGAAGCTAAGGAGAACACAGCATGAAATGAGATCTGAGAACAGTTGTGTAAAGCACTGAAAGATAAGAAATTTAAACTTGATACAGAAGACAAAGGGGAGCCAGTAGAGGTATTCAATAGGTTAAGAAAGTAATCTGACCACTGCATTTTGGACAGCTTGGCAGGGAGTGGCTTGGATTTCAGAGAGGTTAGAGACTAGGCAGAGGCAGCAGAGTGGTGGGATGTGATCTGGACACAGGTGAATATTAGCTAGTCTACATCAGCGAGCTTTAATTAAGAAAATATTAATTATTTTGCAAGTTTCGGTGTACAATGATTTTGAGCAGAATCAAATCAGACTGTATAACTGCTTAAAAAAACAAGGACTTATATAGTAAGGAAGCAAGTGTTTTATATTTCTACTTACCTGCCTGTCTACTTCTGGAAGCAAAAGCAGGAGGTATTGTTGAAAATGCTGAGGTAAGGAAGCAAAGGTGTGTTTGTTTATTAAAGCCCTCAGGTTAGTGTTCACTAGAATAGATCCTGGTGTTTCTATGTCAATATCCTCAGCTTTGGTCCATTTCAAATGTCCTAGAGTAAACAAACAACATATTTACCTTTACCATAGATAAAAGATGGAACAGGAACAGCAATTTTTCTAAAAAGGTATTTATATTTTGTATAGTATAGTGCACTCCAATAAAAAAGAATTGTGAAGGGGAACCCAGACTTGTGGATTCTAGGATCTTTCTTCTATACATCCCAGTGTTTACTTCCTCACCTTTCATGACATCCAGGTTCCAGTCTACACAATGATCAATATACTCGTTCTTGAACTATTATTATATTTTGATTTAGCTAAACAAGTACCTTGTCCTGTCCTTTTACAACTATATTTTAAGCCTTTATTGCTAAACAATATTAGTTCACACAAAACAATGTTTGTTAGACCCTGTGTGGCAGCTTGAATAGGCCCAACTGAATGAATCCTTACAACACCGAGCGAAAATATAATTTGTGCTTTTGTACCTTCAGCACACTATAGTCCACCTATCCTATTCATTTGTTTTTTTCTATATATAACCAGTCTTCTGTATTTTTATTCTCCCCCAAAAAACCCTTAGTGAATATCACAAATTGAGACGTGAGAAGGAAATGTCTAATTTATTGACGATATGCTAATTTAGTGCAAAGAAATTCATATTTTTCTTAAAGGAGAGTAAGTAACGCTATTTTACAGATCAGGAAACTTGGGCAAAAAGACATTAAGAGATCTGCTGAATGTCACTCAGTATTCAGAATAATAATAAAAATACTACAATTTGATTTTTCTGGATTTCTTAAGAGACTTACTGTTCGGACAATATCATATCTTTTCAGCAAAAAACAGTGAAAAATTTGCAGCCAATCTGCAAATTCTGTTGCTCACTCCACTGAATGAATGGAGAAATTCATAGTATCTGATAAATTTTCCTGCAATTTCTTGTTAGTTTTCAACAAGCAGTACTCACATGGCGAGATAAGGGTTAGTTTGTCTTCAGCATAATTTAATCTTATACAATCTATGTTTCCAACACACCCATTACAACCATTGAATCCCATTATAAAGGACAACAGAATGGAAGAAGCGCTCATTTCAATGAGTACATCACATTAAATTTTCTTCACCATCTGTTCCACCCACTAACTATAACTGCAGAAAGAACATAATTCCCAAGTGTAATGTGAGTAAGCATGATATACATGATTTAAACCCATGTTTACATTCCTTTCTTTAACCAATGTAGGTTAAAGCATCTGTCTTCATGATTTAGGTGCAAATTGGAGAAAAACTGTTCTCCCCCCCAAATATCTTCCCTGACTACGGGAAAAAAAAATCATGGAAAGGGAAAGGTGCTTCTAAAACTAAAAATGAGTTTAGAGTTGCTACCATACTATCTCCTCTGAAATGAGAGGCTCTGAGGAGGACAGAGGGTAGTGCCTTGAAATTGTGAAGTGTCCAAGAAGGTATAGAAAAATCAGGTTTCATCTTCTTCACAGATCTGGGACATTCCTGTGCTGTGCTGGCTTCCTTTGCTGTGCTATCAACCTAAATTCAGCATTAATTCAGAGACTACGTGAATTAGTAAGGATAACTGCTTTAAGAACACATCATCACCAGAATGATGCGTTAGTAAAATATTCTAATGAAATCTTGAAAATAGCTTGCTTAAAAATATGTTTAGGAGAATATCAAACACAGATGAGATTTCCTTTGTTTTCTTACAGAAAGGTATCACTGGTGCTGCCTTTTTAATTATTTTATGACCATCATTCTGGCAGCCCCATGGCTATTAGAGAAGCTGAAATGGAGGTCAAATCAAAAGAGAGCCTTGCAATTATAGACTATAAGGCAAAGATGACAAAAATTCACTCAGTTTACTGAGCAATAAGAATCAACCACATGTCCCAATAAACCAGAAGACATGATACAATAACAGGGTAAAAGAAATTAACTATAAAGCAGGCAAAAAAGTTTTGCTCCTGGCCCACAGCAGCGACATTAAATTACTTAAAAAATGGCATGGACCATGTAGTCATGAGATTGATAAGTCCTATATATTATGCAATTATCACACCAGGTAAACAAGAGAAAAATAGATATTGTATGAATTTATTCAAAAGGGTGGAATTAACCCCAAAATGGTCAGAAAGATTTTATTGGAGGACATATGACAAGTAAATCAGAAGTGTACCAGAAGAAATATATATGAAACTGGGGGAATCTCTGGGAATTCAGATAGTTAAGCAATGTCTGGAATTGAACCAGACACAGCACTGGGATTTGGACCTGCTCTTAAAGGTATATAGCAATTATTTTACTAGTACCCCAGAACACACTATGATACTTACTCACAAAATAGATATCGAGGGCCATAAACCCATAAGACAAAGATTCAAGCGTATATCTGAATGGATGAAACCTTTGGCAGAGGAAAAAGAAAACATGCTCAAATTAAAGGTTCCTGAAACCTCCAGAAGCCCATGGCATTCCCTGTGCCCCCAAAACATAGGGGAATTAGGTTCTGCATAGATTTCAGAAAAAAATAATGGTATCTCTACATTTGATAACTAACTAAGGCAAGGAGTAGACAAAATACTGGAGAAAATAGACATTACAAAACATCTCTCAATCCTACATCTGGACAAAGATTACTGGAAGATCCCCCAAATCCAGCATCCCATCATAAAACAGAAGCTCCACCACCCTAAGGATTTATTTATTTTAAGGACAATGCCAACTGGCCTATGTGGGCCACAAGCCACTCTTTAAAGACTGATGGATAGTCTGCTGGAAGACAACGCATGAAACTGAGTCACACAAACATAACTCAATGATGGGCTGTTACTTTGCTTGACTTGGGTAGACTATCTGATACACCTATGGGTGCAGGCTAAGATTTACTTTAGTAATCAATGTCAAGTCATATTGTTTAGCAAACAGAAATAAAACAACTTATAGTTTTTTTTGTTTTTGGTCCCTCCCCCGCCCCCCCCCACTATAAAACAGATTCATAAAACTAAAACAAGGTAAAGTCAGGACACTAAGGGAGACCAAAATTTTTACCATCAAAGGAAAATTTAAATCCTTTGTAATGTTAGCCAGCTACTACAGAAAGTTTATTCCTGACTTCTCCAAGATGGCTACTCCACCAACAGATCACACTAAATGCACGCCAAAAAAGGATTCAGCAAACTGCTGATTGTAAACAATCCTTAGTAAAGATAAACAGTTAATTGATCACCTGTTTTACATAGCTCATTGTTTGAAAAAACATTTATTCTGCAAACAGATGCTTCTAAACCAGAGATAGCAGCAGCATTGAGCCAAGAATGTGAACAAATGGAATACCCTATTCTGTACATGAACAGAAAACTGTTCTCTAGAGAATAGAAACACTCCACAACAAATAGAAATGTCTGGCTTTTGAAACGTTACTTTAAAACCTCTAAGGACAAGATTTTACATTAATCACAGATCATCCTCCACTCAACTGGATGAACAATATGTAAAATTAAAATGTATGAATTACTAAATGGTATTTAGCACTCTAGCCATACAGCTTCAAAATGATACATAAAATGAGGGCATTGTGCCTTAATATGGGAGGGAATAGGAAAATATAACTGAAAAAACAGATTTTCTCTTGACAAGTATGTAAGAATGTGCCATTACCTTCAGGAGTAAGAAAGAGAAGACTGCAGGAAAACATAACAAAGGTAAGAATATTTTCCAGCTAGTAAAGAGGGCAATGCAGAAGGAGCAGCTGGTTACAAAATGGCTCCTTTGGGCTGCAGCTGTTTGGATCTGCCAAATTTAAAAGGCCAGTTGCAGAAAGGCATGCTAGGAAAAAGATTCCTACATGAAGGCAACCCTGCCGAGTTCACAGGGATGACGTAGCCATCAAAGGAAGTGTGCGACTGGGGAAGAATCTGCTTTTGCATTGATAATAACAAAAGCATACTATAGAGACAAAAGGAACTCTGGAAAGGAAGATAATATGGTTTATAAAAACATCAGTATTACAGTAACCAACAAGATACTTCAAACATGCCAAATCCTACTCACCTAAACCAGACTTTTTTAATCTTTTTAAGTGCTGACTTGTTTGTTTTCCAGTTGGAGATTTTTGCCCATGTTTCATTTCCTTATCAGAACCGTCTGCTTCACCATTTTTGGATTCAGATCCTTTAAAAAAATTTTAAAAAAGAATCAGAAAAACAGTACAGTGACATGCTTTCTTCTCCCCTTCAAAACAAAAATTGGGTATTTTAAAATTAAGAGCAACATTTACTTTATCTACTACTTGCTGAAAGGTAATGTACCTTTTTGGTCACAATTTTATTTCTGAACACTAAATAGAAGGAAAAGCTCAATAAATTAATTAAATGGTGAAAACTAAAGTTTGCTGAACACTGCAGTCAGTCAAGAAGTTCACTAATCCAATATAAAACGCTTTGTTATGATTCCCCAGAAATATCTAAATAATTATGCTCCATGTTATGGAGTAATAAAATAATCAAAGAAGAAAAAAGTCATTTCTTTGCAAAGTAACTTTTACAAAAGAGGTATACCTGGAAACCAAAACCATCGATCTGTGATAAACACGGATGTACATCTCTGCAGGATCCTTTGAAAATAAAGCAGCTAACAACCAGAACTAAAGGTCAGGGTTGCATTGTGGTGATAAGAATGTAGCCAGAACAAAAAAGCTAATACAAGGAAAGATCTCTGGTATTGCAATGGAGAACTGAGACACTAATTCACACTCACAGACAAGCTGTTTTTTGATGGTGTTGAATGCCAGCATGTGGTCTTCCATTAGAGTTCCACAGCCAAACAAAAATGTTACTTTGCATTCCCTTAAAGCTGCTGCTGTTATCAACTGTCGTTTGATTATGTACTCTCCTTTATGTATTAAAACAAAGAAAAAAGCCCTCCATCTTTGACTCACTAGATTTGGTAAGGAAATAAAGAAGTTAAACAAAACTACTGTGTGGAAATATTATCATTATTTGCAACAACTCTACATTTTGTATGCTACAGAACTCGCTAAGAAAGCTTTGCGACTAGAACTAATATTTCACACAGTCCTTTATCTTTTTACCTGAAGGTGAATCCGACTGCTCATCAGACACCTTTAATGGTGTCAAAACAACACGAGGAACAGTCTTGTTTACCATCATTGAGACTCCATTTCTTCTTTTCTGCTGTTGTCTTAAAGCCTATAAAAATGATAACAAAACATAAAAATGAAACAAAAATATACTGCTTTCATGTGGATTACATGAGACATTTACCTATCATTAAATCATACCTTGTATGAAAACTGTACTTTACCTAGTTACTGATTTTTCAGACTTCACACTCATCCTCTTTATGACATTTTGTTTTAAAAGCATAAAAATCAGGCTTTTGGTTTTAAAAAGATAAAGATGATGCACCTTAGATCATTTTCCAACACAATTTTGAAAACAAGCACATAACTGTTGGGTTCTGCCTTAGCAACACAACTTGAAAAAAACCATGGAATTTGTAACTAAGACATCCAAGTAAATAAATGTAAAATAAATGTTTTGAAACCAGAATAAAAATGTGTGTGTCTGCACATCTCTCGCAGGTGCATCCTCTCCAGTATACTGCTCAGTCAATCAAGTTAACACAGAGTGTCATCAGTATGTACAGCATGTAAGGACTACCAGTATTGATGCACTCACTCAGCCGTGAGTAGTGCTGCGCAAAATCACTGAACATGGCAGGAATCATTTATTTCTGTGAAGGGAATCAGTCCTAATCTTGGAAACCTTGCAGCACTTGGCGTCTGTCTGCTTGACTTTGGGCATTAACCTTCAGAACACGAACATGATGGTGTTCTGGCAAACCCAGGAAAAAATGATACAAGAATAAATCTCTACAAATGGGACTGCTTTGTGTTTCATAAATGGATCAACTACCAGAGTAATAATGTAATACAAAAATATTTTAGAAGACTAGTAACAGTGACTATCAGTCAGGTTGCTTTAGATAGAAAATAATGTGAGACTCAAAGGTCTTAAGAATATACAAATACAAACTTCTGCCATTTAAGATATTTATAAGAATTGAAAGTCTGGAGCAAATGGACTTGACTCATTACTGATCTTCCATAATCTTGTGTCTAATTTTCTGTAATCTTAGTATTGCACTCTTTTTCCCTTTGAACTGTGTTATGTTTTGTTTATGTATATGATACTCCAGTAGAGGACATGTTGAGCATGAACAATCCCTTTCACCCTTACAAACAGACATCCTGATTTATGAAGTTAATTCTGTAATTCAAACAAGGAGTCACATGGCACTTCTAAAGACTAACAAATTTATTCATCGCATAAGCTTTCGTGGTAGAAAAATCTCACTTCATCAGATTCTGTAGAACAATCATAAAATATTTCACTTAAGTGGAACACTTCAAAAAACCTAAAACATAATCTATTTCATTTAATAATATGCTATAAAATACATTCAGACACATAAAATAGTTAAACTATTTCATTAACACATTTATAGGGTGCTTATCTAAAGGCATCTAAGTACCCTACAATAAAAACCAAAATACATCATCTGGAAATCAAACAAAAGAGAGAAGCTGCTCAGATTCACACCAGGAGGTCACCCCAAAGTCAGCAAAAGCAGAAACCAGAGCAGTCAAAGCCAACCCCAAAATTCACACACACCTACCAGTGGCAGTTATGCCAGCACAGTAAGAAATACAGTCTCAAAACATTTCCATCAATCTATAGTACTTCCCAGCTAAAATTAAACACAGATGTCATGCATACAATTAGCAGTTATTTAGACAGTAAATTTTCAAAAAAGCCCATAAAGGAGTAATTGAAATGGGAGCAAAGTTGTGTGATATCACTAAACTGGTGAAACCAAAACACACATCTCTTTACTAACAACCTTTGAAGCATCATACGTGTGTTGAACCACAGGGAGAGGAGCTTAAAAATCTGCAATAACCCCTAAAATGAAGTTGAGTGGGTGCATATAACCAACCTGAATCCATCCCCACCAAGACTGAGCACAGCCATTCAGGACCACTCTCATTCATATCCACCACAAACCTCAATCTTGTCATCAGCACCTCATGGCAACCAGCATTTCCTGCGAGTTATGCAGAAAATACAACAAAGGCTTATTTGCTTTCTGATGTGTTACAGCTTGACGGAGAAAAGAAGAAATGGGACATCCTCCATCAACAAGAGGTTTTAATCTATTTTGATCAAACTTATGCATTTTTAATAACCCCATAACCAGTGTATCTGGGCATCAAATACAAAATTATACTTTTTGCTGCTCAGATTTTAATTTAAATTTTCATAAATGCATGTCTTTTGAGACCTACAGTGTTCTATTTAACAACCAACCAACTAACTATAGGAATGATCCTGGAAACTTATCACCTTGCATGGACCCTTATCTGTGTCTGGAGTCCCATCTGAAGTCGCAAAGGAGGAACTGACATAAGGGTCTGTACATGCACATATATGCAGAATTGGAACCCAGAATGATGAAAGACATTAAGCTATATGCACAGTGTGTTTTTATTTAAGTTATTTATAAAAGTACCAATGATGACAAATGTGGTTTCAGAGAGGAAAATACAAACTAGTAACACAACCCATACCTGTCCACACTCAACCCTCTCGAAGGGACAGCTATGGAAATAAACCAATAGAACTATCTAAAGTTGATATCTACTGTAAGGGGATGTCTGGTTTTTCTTTTTTGGGGGGGCAGCCCCCTCTGTTTGCTGATATGCTAATACTTGCTGAATCCTCATCGCAGAAGGATCTTCGCAGCTCCACTTTGGATGCAAGGCTGTTCTAGCAAAGGGAGCTGAGGTATAGTATTAAAGGGGTAGCCATGTTAGTCTAGTTCAGTGAGAAAGTTTTGCAAGCAAATGGGGCTGGGGGGCAATCTTAGGGACAAATCTCAGGGTGGGGTGTTCTTTGTTTGTTGTTGTTTTGGTTTTGTTTTGTAATTATTATTTTACTTACAAGTAACACCAAATTCCAGAAGGAGTAAGTTTAGACTGAAGACAGCATATGCATCCTCTATTGAGAGGATGGTAGTGGGAATTTTACCTGCATACACCTAGACTGAAGGGTCTCAAATTTAGGATACCAGATTGCTGTAGAGTAAGACAAGAATCTTATATCCTAAGATTAATTCTACTTACCTTGAAGTGAATGGGGTTATTCACATACTGAAAAATACACATGCGTCTCTGTTTTCCAGGATTGGGGCTTTAGTGCGTCATGCCATAAATAGTGTTCTTCCAGCCCACTTTTATCAGAGAAATCCCCAGGCTTAGGTCTTCTGATGGGGCCTATGAGCTATCAAATTACAGTGTAGACGTCCAGGTTCAGATCGGAGGCTGACTACAGGCCCCACAAGTAGGGAGGGTTCCTGAGCCAAGACATCTACACTGCAATTTTATTGTCCCACATGGAGCATGGGCCTTGTATGTACAAGTCAGCTGACACAGGCCAACCCTGTGTATTTTAGTGCAGTATGGAAGAGCCTTAAAGGAGACTAAGTCTTCACCTTATACATAGACAAATGCCTAAGACACATATTTAGAGACCTGTGAACGCCTAGCTAGGTTATTTGTGGATTTTCAAGATAAAAAAGATAACCACAGAAGGGTAAGAAATGTTAAGGGATCTTGGAACTATCTTCAAGAGAGAAATTAGGTGCAAAAATACACCATCATATATAAAACAATTTCTCTTTAAACTGAAAAACTTCTTTATTTTAAATATACAATTAATTCTGTATGAAGTACCTATTTCTGAGGTAGCTACCAGAGGAAAAACACGTCCATCACACAAACTGTAATCTCCTAGAAGCATGGATCATTTCTTTAACCACTCTGTAAAGCACCATCTCCACCAATGACACCACATACAAATAAGGGAAGAAACGGGAGGTGGGGATGGGGGTGGGGGGAATGTCCAGGCAGAGGGCATGTTAAACACTTAAACCTGTCATTTTAAAAAATACTGCATACATCAAACTTCCCACAAATAGATTTGTAATGCTCAGACATTAGCCCAGGGATCTCAAGCACATGTCCCACGAGCTGCATGTGGCCCCTAAAGCTATTTCCTGTGGCCTGCAATGACTATATCATTGCTGAGATTTGCAATATTGTTGTATGAAAAGGTTTCAGTGGTGCGGCCCTCAGGCTATTGTACTAGTCCTCATACAGCCCTGTACTAGTCCTCGTGTGGCCCTCATGGTGATTTCAGTTTGAGACCCCTGCATTAGCTTGTGGATCTTCTGTATGTGATAAACATGAAATGTGCCCCATTTTCCCACTCAAAAAGCAAAAATAATGACAGCCTGTTATATATTATTTTCAATTTCCTTACAACGTCTGACATAATAAAGTCATGTTCATCCTTTCAGCAGTAAAAGTAATTGTCTAAAAGGAACCACAATAATTGACTAAAATCAACCAAAATTTTAATCTATCTAGGAACTTTCATCCAAAGAACTCAAATGCCTTACAAATGTGGGTATTAAGGCAACTGATGCAAAGTGACCTGTCTACACACTAAAACAAACAAACAAGAAGTCCTGTGGCACTTAAAGACTAAAAAACTTATTTTTTGCATGAGCTTTCGTGGGAAAAAATCCCACTTTGTCAGATGCTTTGAAGATAGGGAAACATGCAAGAAATAAATTTGTTAGCCTTTACATGCCACAGGACTCCTTGCTTGTTTGTTTTATAGAACTAGCCTAACACGACTATCCCCTTGGATCTTGTCTAGACATTGTAGAAGTCAACGTAAAAAAGAACAGAGCTTTATTGACACACAGTCCACTGTGCTAAATGCAGAGTTCTAATTGCCAACTGATTTCAATAGTCACATAAAGGGAAGCTTGACTTTTTTTTTTGCCCCCCACTAGAGAGCAGCAGTGTATTAGAGGTTTTACAGTTTTTCATAAAAACCAGACAAATTATATTTAACTCATTTTAAGATAGGAAAGACACACTGACTCAGGTAGGAAAATGGTTCTGGTTCCTGCTAATTACTGAAAAAAGCCTTCCTTAAGGAAGGAATAAAAGAAAATGATAAGACCACAAACAATAACTGAAGAGAGGAAAAATCATGCATGCCAAAGATAGTGTAAGTTCCCTTCAAACTCAAGAAAAACAAAATATGTTCTGTATTTGTACCTTACCATGCTGAAATCTGTAATTTAGAAGAGATTACTTATTATTCTCCATCTCTATAATTCATAAGGAAATAGTACAGCACACATATAAAGAATGCAGAAAACTCTTCTAGTTGAAATTAAACGCATGACATGCTGAGAATGTTAAAAATTCAGTTATTATTAACAACATAGATATGTAACCCTTGGTTGCATTAGGCAACATCATCTTGGATTGCTACTTTGTTCTATAAATGTCAAGTATATATTCTGAAATCCCTATCATGAAACATAACCTTTGAAATTTCACACATTATAGATCAGAAGTGTTAGGCTACAGAATTTTTCTGTTCTGCCATATGAAAAAGAGGATATATGGCATACTGAAGAAAATCTATTATGCAAAATAAATAATGAGTCTAGTCCATGGTCATGGATTGTGAATTGGAAAAGGTGAAACAGACAGATTTATATCATCAGTTCATTTCACATCACCATAAATTCAATCTTTGTCCCTTCTCTTACTCCCATTCTGTTAGCCAAATTAAAAATCTGTTGTTTCTCCATTAAATTAAAATCTCACTCAACTTTTTTCATGGGTATTTACACACACACACACGCACGCACAACAAACCAACAAACTCAACATACTTCCAGTATTCTATTGAAATTCTTACATGCTTGAGATTTTTAACACACATTAAAAATATTGAATTATAACTATACAAATGCAATACTAACCACTATGTACAGCAGTATTATGTTAAAACTGCCTCATGAAATCTGCTGCAGAATATAAGGGTAAGATCCAAATACATGGAAGGAATTTATTTTTCCCAGACTAGATCTGTGGCCCAGCATCAACATTCTCCACCAGTGTCAATGGGAACTTCAAGAGGCAATTCAGTCCAGTAGACAGAGAACTGGACTTGAACTCCAGACAGCTGGGTTCTATTCTCATCTCTGCTGCATGACCCCAAACACATGACTTCTGTGTCTATCTGGAGTCCCATCTTTTGTCATGTCCATTCAGATGGCACACTCTTTGGGGTAGGACTGTCTTCTGCAATATGTATAGTGGCTAACAAAATGGAGTTTATCCTTGGTCAGGTTTCTCTATGCTACTGTAATATAAATGAACCACTGAACTTTGAGCATATGAGCACTTGCATGGAGATGAGGTGTAATAAAACATACAGATGCATGTGCATGCTAAACCACCATTACTACTTCTTGATCACATGGTGACACTGCCAGCAGAGGGCAGCCACCTGAAAATGCCAAGATCAGGGCAGGCTGTGTGTGGAAAGCATACTCTTCTAGTACTGGTGGGTGACCTGATGTCAGACTTCCACAACCAGCTAGAAACAATGCTTCTGATTCCCCATACTGGTTATCAAGAAGCCACAACAAAATATAAACAGCCCCCTTTACTGTATTTCAGTCACTGGTTCTCAATCAGTTCACTGGGTCTAGTAAGGAGGTAAGTTACTTAAAATGACATGCTCTTTACCTAAAGGTTTCTCCTAACTCCAAAGGATCAGTCACATTATCAGATCAGTATAAGTCTGGATTTTACCCAAATATACCATGGTGCCAGTCAATCCTTTAGTAACTAAAACTAAAGATTCATTATACAAGAAAAGAAATAGACTATAAGAGAAGTGCTAAAGGACTAAAGCAATTAAATAAATACAAGTAATTTAGAAGTCCATACACATCCAACTTCCAGGACAACCTGGACTTTGCAGGCTTGTATAGTTCCTCTGGTATACATTATGTACCTGGGTGGGTCTCAGTCCTTTTGTTTCATAGCTTCAGGTGCAGCTGAATACATTCAGAGGTAGGTGATGACTGCAGAGTGACCACTGAGTGAAGACCAAATGGAGGTTAAGTGATTTTCTTTTATGTCCCTTGGCCTCTTCCATGAGGTGTGTGGAAATTTACATCAATAAGATGGAGTCCAGAGCCACATGACAAGTCCTGGTAACTCATCAGGTCTCTCCTCAGGTCCATTGTGCCTGAGTTTTATTAATAGTAATGGCTGCAGCCACTCAGTGTTGGATGTGGCTCAGAAACACAGCACAAGTTAAAATACAGATGTATCAAACATATTCATAACATCTAATAGAGATATGACACATACAAATATGCAATATCATACGTAGAAATTATAATTTTTCTATCAATACCCGATATGGCCCATCTCATATAGATTTCTGAAACGTTGAAATGTTAATACCAAATAATACCAAAAATGGTCCCCTAAATCCAGCCAGCATCACACACACATTCAGAGCTACAATGTCCATAATTCATTATCGTACAAAAGTAAATCTACTTTTTTGTGTGCTTTTCAACAGCACAAATAAACTGGAAAGACAAAATAAACAGCGAGACCCACCGCATTTTAAAAACTAACAAATTTGTCACATGAGCTGTCACAGGTACAATCCCACTTAATCAGATGCTTGAAATGGAAACTACTGTATAGAAGGGAATATATAAATGCAGGGAAGGTTAAGGTACAAGGTCAGTTCAAATTTTTCCAGCAAAAAAACAGGCAGTGTGTGTGTTAAACTACCATTGCTACCACGTGGTGATTTTCCGCTCTTTTAACCTTCTGACCTTCTTATCTATTGTTCCACACTGTTTGAATCAAAACAACTTGCTTCATTTGCTGAAAAGGTCTGAACTGACTGAGTGATTTACCCTTCCCTGCATTTATATATTCCCTTCCATACTGTAGTTTCCATTTCATGCATCTGAAAAAGTGGGATTTTACCCACAAAAGCTCAGGCGATAAATAAATCTATTAGTCTTTAAGTACCATGGGACTCCTTGTTCATTTTGCTGAAATAGACTAACAAGGCTACCCCCCTGAAAAGACAAAAGAACTGATGTTTGTGTTAAAAATAACCATTTTGACTCACATGTGAATGAGGACCAAGATGGCATACGCATCGATACACTGATGTTTTCACTTTCAAAAGAGAAGATAGTTTATTTCAAAACAAAAAATAGTTGCATAGTATTAAGTGATTAATAGCGATAAACTGCAAAAATGTTCTATGGAGAAATTCTCACTTCCAATCTAGCGAAAAGCAAAGAAGCTACCTAGCAAGCAGCTTGCATCCTGTTCCCCACCCACCCCCTTGTTGTTGGTTTTTTTTTTTTTTTTTTTTTTTTTTTTTTTATAAAGACATTGTTGCCAGGAACTGGACTTCAGCCTGCTTCCAATCTGACAATTCTATTTTTTCTCTTTTAATAACAAAACTGAACTCTGTTAAAATGTGATCTCGATAACGATTACTTCATAATTACAGGGTCTACAGGCTGCAGTTGCACACAGTATACTAATATGCGCTGCAATTTACAGCCCTGTAGTCTGAACTGCTGGGCCATACACACATGCCCTATGGTTGATCTGTTAATAAAAACCAAATCAGCATTTTCCTTTAAACCCAACTCCTCAGCCATAGCGCACAGGACACACAAAGGATATGTCTAGATTCTCTCTCTAT
This sequence comes from Podocnemis expansa, assembly GCA_007922195.1. NCBI lineage: Eukaryota > Metazoa > Chordata > Testudines > Podocnemididae > Podocnemis > Podocnemis expansa. Next base: position 8,365,967 of record ML682005.1, read on the forward strand.
TTTTCCCAAAAAACTCCATTTATCTTGCATCTTTTTTTAACTGCGCCAGTGACACTGCACCAATGCAAATAGCAATAGTGCGATGCATCTTGTTTCATGGCAGGTCTGCCCATACCCACAAACAAATAGCATGCCAGCCAAACACTGCAGGCACACTGCCATCGGGTACTTAATTCCACAGTTCATAGTATACCTCCCTGAAGTAACAGGTTGAGAGAGATTGGAAAGGCTTTTTGGAACCCAGTGGAATCATGAGAGAAGGTGGTCCAACTGCCATACCACGTTTAGAAACACAGTCACTTCTGCAATATATTTTCAAAATAGTAGTCAAACTCAATGGACAGAGATCATTTTTTGCTCAGGGAGTATTTTCTGCTGGAAGTCATGAAAATTAATGGTCAAAGATTACGTGTGACCCAAGAAAGAAAGCAGGTGATATTCCAGTGGAAACCTAGGTGAGCAGTGCATGGAAAACACAGGGCAACTTAGACAGAAAAGTTAAATGCATCTTCATCCCAGCCTAACCAGCTCAGTGAGTTACATAAAAACAGAATTTTATCAAGCCAAGTACCACATTCAAGAACGGACCACCATCACAGACTGCTGGGACAGAATTGTTCAAGACTTCGGAGAAGCTGCAGTTGCTGCAGAACTTCTAAAGAAGAAGGAGGAGGAGACCTTTTATTGCGCATTTCGAGAATTGACTCCAACAATGCATCGGTGGTTGATTTGACCTGAGGGAGTAGGTAAGACATTTCTGACTTTGGGTGAGGGAGACAGCAAAGGAGGGATTGCCCAAGAAAATATAATATGGTAATATTTTCAAGCTTAAAAAATTCTGCTTAATGAAATTTGAGAGAAAGAAATCCTGAAAATAATGTTTATTAAAACATAAAACATGCAGCCCAGCTGCAGTTAGCAATCAGTCACATCTCCATACACAGTTAGTTATTAGGCACAATATGAACAGAGAATGCATTTCTTGTGTACCATGAGAATGAACAGAAGGCAAGTGCTAGAAATACTGCTACCATCCCATACCATGGCACTGAGTTGAGGAGATGGTGTCCACACACAGGACCCTGTGGAAGGCTACACGGTGCACTCTATCTTTTGGGCTCTACATGAATAACAACTTCTGGAACAACTGCGCTTCCAGATTCACTTTCCTGTCATGATATTTGTATGTCATGACTCTGAGTCCTCTTCCCTGTATTTATCTTGACATTCAGAAAAGCAATTTAGTTCGTTCTCCTCACAATTCTGTTTCTTAGCTGCATCTCATAAATTTTATCACTATCCCTTTCCACATCTCCATGAAGATAAAGAAACAATCCATCTCATTTTTCACCTGTTGACACGAAGATCTGTCAAGCATTCTGCCACTTGTGTTGCCAGGTGTCTGATCACTCTCAAATCTATGTTGGAATAGCATTTCCTGGTGTGGTCTTGATGGAGTGGTGGTTTCTAAAATGAAATATAAGGATATAGTTAATATGCTTCTTAATACAGTGGATTCCTTAAAATATGAAGGAATGCAATACAAGTAACATTTTTCAGTTCACTATGGAATGTCAAATCAAGGATGACACCCTTTGTTAGGATTTGAGACGGTAATGATATTCTCCCTAACATTTATTTATTTTTGTTCCCCAATGAAATTTTGGGTTAGCTGGAAGAAGTTTGCAACTGTTGCTGGCAGGAGATAAAGGACATACAATGCAATATAGTCAGATAAACCCCAGGTTGCTTTCTGCAGGCTGCAAGACACCTGGAAAGAACCTCTAGTCTAGAGTCTAGCAAAGGAAAGGAATTCCTATTAGGATGAGTATGGGGAGGAAGGCTGATATATTTGCTCTATTTATTTTCTCAAGAGGTAACATAAGATGTGCAATGGAGCTGAAAAACGTGAAATGAGTTTATATGAGGCCCAGGGAGTTTGGGAACTGAATTAAGGGGCAATGATAAACTACAGCATTTTTTTTAAGATGACTTAGGAAAATTATGGCTTAATTGCACAATTATCTGGTAGGCTGCTGTCTTGTGCTGACCGGCTACAGCAAGAACCTTAGACAGAGCCAAGCTTTCACACCTCTGACCTATAGATTCTTTAAAGCAGATTGCTATCTGATAATAACTTATGCCTACATCCCATGTGTTTAATAGAAAGACAGCATAAAATGTGACTGGATCCAGATAACTGCTTTACGCACTTCTGCCCAAATTCCATTGGCCCATCAAGGAGCTTTCTGAAAGTATTCCATATTACCATTTTCAATACATCTGTGTTTCTGCAACTTAATTTTTTAGTTCGCCCTCCTTGGTCACCCTGTTGAGACTGGTCTTGTGGCATGGCTTAGAAACAACTATGCAGAATTTGCCAAGTACTTTTATCCTTCAAACAGCAAGTGTTCCTGACAAAAGGGGTGTTGTGCATGTGGCATATGGAGAGGGCATCCACTGGAGGAAGGGGTATGAAGCTGCCATCTTCGCTACCACAAAAGCAAAGGAGCCTCCCTCTCTCAAGAAAGACAGCATCAACCCATTTCACAGTAGTTATAATAGCACCCAGATGAACCTAGCTATCAAACATGCAGATAAAGCCCAAAGCAGTAAAAACAGCAGCAGCAACATACCTTGTGTGAATGTCCCCTTATCGCCTGAGCATCACCTCCTCCCAAACCCATTTGGCTGCTGTCTCTGGAACTTCTGTCTCAATCAAGAGCATCTGAGGCCCCAGAATAGTTGCAGACATGTCCTGGGCCTCACTCCAATTTTAGGCCTGGATGTTGCTGTCTTCCTCCTCCTCGTCTCCCCATAGCACACTGCTAGATGCCTTGGTGCTGTTGATATGAACTCCGCTCCATTAATTCCAAAGTGTCAAAAATAAGGCAGATTTTCTTCCCCACCTGAAAGATCTACTGGTATCTCAGGCATTGTTGCACCACAGCATCAGTCTCTTTATCTTCTCCTGGCAGTGTAACATGGAGCAAGTTATAAGCTCTTGGGCAACATGCTTTTAGACCCGAGCACAACGGAGTTCAGCAGACACTACCACTTCTCCAATCCAGAGGTTCAAAAGTGCCTTGTGTCATTTGCATCAGATCAGTCTGTAGATATGCTCACATGATGGCTTCTTCTGGAAATGCTCCAAGAGCAGTTTGAACACAGCAGTCTCAAAGAACTGGATGCCAACAAGAATGTATGTGCTATAATATCTAAAAAGCATACAGCAGGTAGCAACCCATTCTGTTCAAGTGAGGAACTTGCAAAAAACCTGACCTCAGAATAACAGAACAGCAATTTTACCAAAGAGGCACAGTGGAGTTTGCAATAACTGCACCATCACTGCAGCTGAGCCAGAACTAGAGGTCCATACTTGACTTAACCTTGTTCACAGCAAGTGTAGCTTACACAGGGGTGTGATCACCTGTCTTCCACTGGGAGGAACTGTGTGTGGGGGTATGTAGTGTGTTACTGGCATGATAGGAGATCCCCACACTGGTTAACAGCTCTAAATTGTCCAGAGTAGATAGAGGCACAAAGAGCAAAATAACATGGGAATGCATGCCCCATTTCCTCCCCAACAGTGGTAGATAACAAGAGCAGTGTGGCATGTACCTGCCTCCAAAAGCAAGAAAGAAATAAAAATCTAACAAAAGAGAAGGTTGTCAGCAAAAGCTAAATATAAATGGAACTCTAGATCTAGAACCATTTGAGAGCAAGCCATCATGAACTAGGACCAAGTTTTTAGGCCCTCCACTCAGTTATAATCAAGAGCAAATTCAGGTGGTGAAAACCCCCAAGCCTTCCACAGAAAAGACAGATGTGCCACACACTGGAAACACACCCAAGACCAAAATAAAAATACTTGCCCACAAAAGTGTAATAGAAGAAAGGGTGGCAATGTTAAAAAATTTGTGGGCTTGGGACAAACACTGATCTTGCAAGCTAAGGATATGAGATATGAACTTTGTCATGGACTCTCTGAAACTGAAATTGCAGTGCTAACCTCCCCATCTCTGAAAAGCAGGAAGCAACAAGGACTAAGCAACAGGTCCCATCCTTCACTGCCATTCTGAGTCAGTCATGGGCAGGGCTCAGGGCTCATAAGGTGCCCTCACCCATACATGACAAGTATAGCTGCAGAAGCATGGTGATGCTGGAAGCAGTCCCAATACACAAAGGGAAGCATGTCCTAAGATGCAGAATGTTTCAGGGGAAGCTAAAACTACTCTTAGAGGTCTAATCCAAAAGATTTCTAAAAATCTTTATAAAATAAAAGTCACCCCGACTCTGGACACAATATTCTAAAGACAACCCCATATGATTTGCACAGTTTAATAACTATATTAAACAGACTAGACCACTTGACCCAATGTCAGAGCTTCAAGCAGTATTTCACATTATCAGCTTGATTTACATTTAATGGGCAAAAATTAAACAAAAGATCAAGAAGAATTAAAAGATCTTGCCCTTGTTTAATATGGTAAAGGGAAAAACTCACTGAAAAAAAATGCTCTGCATTCTCTCATTTTGAGAGACCATCTTACCAATGGGTAAAAATCAATGTACAACCAAGCAAGGGCTCACTGTGACAGTGTACAGCATAAGTAACTCTTACTAAGAGCACAATGAAGGCTTAAGCTTTTGTTATTGCGGAACAGAACCAGTAAGTTAATTATCAGTTGGTGGAATGTCACATAGAATTGCCTAACACTTCTGTGTATTCAGCTGTTCTGCAGACTCTTCTTTGCAAAGACGACATATTATGTGTCCATAAAAGCAATAAAAACACTGAAGAGAACATATACGGTAGATGAATACATTTACACTAGCAATTTTCTGAATAAGATTGCTGCTGAAAGTTCATTCACCTATTTTATAGGATTTACAATACTGGATTAAATCAAATCCAGCACACTGCCTGTGACAGTGGCCAAAAGCTGAGGCATCTTGGGCAAATAAAAAAGTGCAAAAAACTCCATTACCCCAATACACCTACCCAACTGTGTGATGTTGTACATAAGGTAAAATATCCTTTGCAGACAGCTGTAATAATAACTCACAAGCTGAAGATCAGATCTAATTACCTAAGTCTTAATCATATGCACTGTCTGTTCTTTCTCCTGACTACTTAAGTCTGCTATTACTCTTGCAACCCTACTGTCTTAAAGAAAAATTTGCAAAGACTTCCATCTCTGACATGATATTCTATGTTAATTAAACTTATGTAATTGTTTTTGGTCTTTATTCGTTTCATTGCTATTTTCAGTATTGTCACTCCCTTCCACTCTCCCCAAAAGCAGGTGACAAATCTGAGCCTAAAAATTTAGATAAATGTTACTTCTTTTCTACTCTGTAGGTTAGGCGTGTATGTAGAACAGAAGTGGCTTAATTAAATTCACAACACATATATTACAGCAAACCAAATTCAATGAAATGTCCAGACACTGTTTGCCTCACTCATAACTCACCCGTATTTAACACAGTTAGCAAGTCTATTGCACCCAGTGCTCTAATTCTGCTAACCTATTGAGCTAAAGGCCCCCCACTTTAACAAACCACCCCTATTCTGCAACTCACATAATCACATGCTTATAGTTAATTTCAAGACACGCTTAAATCCTATTGATTTTAATGGGACTTAAAAGTTTGTGTGTAAAGTTAAGCATGTGCTTAAGTGTTCTGCTGAATAGGATGAACTCAAGAATGTTTAGCAAAACAAACGAGGAGTCCTGTGGCACTTAAAAACTAACAAATTTATTAATCTCATGAGCTTTCATGGTACAAATCAGAGACCTAAATAAATAACTATGGAATGACCTAGTGCGGTGGTTTTCAAACTACAGGTCCTGGGTCACAGACCCTCATGTACTGTGTCACGGCACCCCTGCTGCCACCGTCAAAAGACTGAAATGTACTGCTGAAAGTTGTAATTGTTGGGTTGTGGTCAAAGTGATATTTTTTAACTGGGTCCCAATGAAAAAAGTTTGAAAACCACTGGCCTAGTGTTTCAGATAGTTAGTTTCAATTACTATTTCCTTTTGCTAAATGTAACCTGGACACAAAATAAAGGGACAATTAAATCTACATAGTCTCATTATGCTAATATCTAAGAGAACTAGTATTTTATTTGTTTTGATACAATCTTTTAGAATTGGGAACCATTTCTGCCTTTAGCCAAACAGAGAGCAAGATTAGAGGGTTTTTTAAATAAGTGTTTCTATGGTATTTCATTCACTGTGCTCTGAGGTGAAATTAATTAGCACAGTTTGGAACAGATTTTTCACATCATAATACTGATCAGTTTACATCAAACCATGAATACTCAGTAATCTATGCTAAACTTTATTATTTATTGTGCCCAAACACAGCCAAACTCATAGTTTACGCAAAGCAAAGATATTCTCAGGTACTATATTTTTGCATTAAGTACACCATATGTATACATTCTATATGTACAAGTTGAATAGTAGGTACATTCACCTCTCAGTGCTAGAACTGCTCATGAAATCTATTTTGCAAATTTTACTTTTTAAAAAGTTGATCAACAAAAGGGTATAAACAAACCCGGAAGTGACAAAGTACACAAAACGTTTGTGCTTGAATGGATAACATTTAACCTCCTTCCTCTCAAAAAAATATACAATAAAAGCAGGATTACAGGAATAGTTCTCAGAACACAAAAGCTTCAAGATTTTCCCCTCAATAATTCTTCTAATTGCACATGTTTACAGAAAAAGAAAAAAAAATGCCCCACTAAATAAGCTGCTTCTAGTTTTATTACGTCTTTAGATCTTTCTGTGATGTTTCTGCTTCAATTTCTTAGTTAAATAATCCTCCATAATATGTTAAAAGATAGCCAGCTGACTACCAGTAAATACCAGCTTACCTGTTTAAGTGCCTTTTTGGTGTGCTGCTGGAAGGAAGACACTAGCTTGCTTTGCACCGGTGTATTCGTAAGGCTTGAGTCTCGATTGGAAGAAGCTTCTTCAGGTATCTGCTTTGGACAAACTATGAAAAACAAAAAGCATTTTAAGAATATCATTGCTTCAGCACTAGATGTCTTAAGATGCTCCCAAAATATGGAATAAGGTTCTCATCACCAGAAAGCAGTTTCCATGGATGATAATGGTCCATGAAAGTCATGGAGTCTCAATGTCTGTATAGACCTGAATTTGCATCCATATCCTAACTTCTAACAAACTACTTCACAAAATTTTTGTTCCAAATCATGTCCTAGCTTAGGCTCAAACAGAGGTGAGAGATGAGTTCCCAAATAAGAGTGTCCACAGCAGGGAGTTATAGTTTAACTATAGCAGTACTACCTTATTATATTGCTGTATTTCCCCTTTTAAATACCCAGACCCTAAATAGCAACAGGGACCAGGCCAGGACAAAAAGTTGTGGAGTGTGCAAAGCTCAGTTACATACACTGCTCTCCTCCACATCACGCCAGTACCCTGTTGTTCTCCTTCCCAATTCAGCAAACTACCTGTTCTTTTAAATAAGCCAGTCTGCTGTGGAACCAAATTCTGTACCCTTCTGTGCAGCTCAAGAACTTATAGGTATTTTCCTAATGATTAAGCCCTGAAGTAGCAATTGAAATATTTCATGTATCTCACTATGTTTTCTAAACAGAAGTAGACAACAACTTCTTTTTCCCTGAAGTTTAACAAGATTATTACGTCTGAATATATATTTAGAAAAAAGACACTGATGGCCCTTGTGTTCTAAAAATATTTATAAACATGTAAGTGCATAACAGATTGTAATAGCTTTTAAGGAGCCATTCTCATGTATCATGTAAATATTGCTTGGTGAACCAACAAGACACACATGCTTTTTAAAATGAGACTGGAGTTTGGTCTCCAAGTCAAATATATGTTGATGTTTTTCAGTTTTCTTAAAAAATGTACATTTTAATTAAGTAACATTACAGTTTGCCTTAAACAGCAGACTGAATGTACATTTGTGGGAGGATCGCTAGGATAAAAAAGTAAAGTAAAATTAATATACTTTTAAAATCCAACTATATTTAAACAATATTAAGGCTACAAAACCAGAAAGAAATCCTATTTGACTTGCACTATAGCAGATATAAATAAATGACTGTAAAAATGGTTGCAAACATGGAAACATTTTCTATACTGCTACTCCCACCAGTTTCAAACACTAGTCCAGCTAAAACAATGTTAGAAACAGCTTGAATTTTGGGTAATTTTCCATACTAATGAGGTGTTCAATCCTGCCCGAAGATACCAGCAAAGACAGTCACATACCTTTGAATATCTACTATAATAACAGGCTTGTGCACATAGCCCAGCAGACAATGTCCCAAGATGTGCAATGGCACACAAGACTTCTATCAAAGTAGGTTTGGAGACTCGAAAGACTTGCAATGGCTTATGTCAGCTCTGAATTTGGCCTTACACTTTTATCTTGCCTTAGTGTGTTCTTTTTTATATTGCTCAGTGCATTCAGCACTGAACTGAGTGACACTCAAATTTTTTGTCTTCAGTAACATCTTTAATATTATTAAACCTTTTTTTTTGTATTTATAGGATAAAGTCAGGAATTGTGACAATTCAATTGCCAATATTTCACTGCCAGTATGAAGCATAACTGGTAACACACTGAACATTTGCTTTCATCTTGGAAGAAAAAAAAATAGTCAACACTCATCTCATTAACAGTAGAAAAAGAACTATTTTTTATAGTTATGTCCTCATGTCAATACAGTGTTCATAGTGAATTAGGAAGCGGGTTTTGCTAGAAGCTTTATAAGTGAAATTGGTCTCTTTTTTCTATTTTGCTTATGCTGAAATTATGCTTCACAATACTCAGGGGAGCAGCTGGGCAAAAGATGCCTTCAGCTCAATTGCATCACATGGTTTGTATTTTCACATGATCAGCAAAGCTAACTATCAAAGAGGCAATTTAAAGGCACAGAAAGGTGTCAGCAGCAAACAAACTCATCTAAATATTTATTTAACCCATTCACTGAAATATATGAGCACCTAAGATACAAAACACACAATATAAAAACTGAAACTTAATATATTAAATTGCTCAACTTCTGTTTATGCATCCTTTTTGTTTTTAATAAGAAATTTTCATTATTTTTATATTTCTATTAAGTATCCAGTTTGTTTGGTTGGCAAAGCAGAAGGGTTAAAGAATTGAAGGAAAAGCAAGAGTCATTCTATTTGTGTAAAACCCAACAAAATAAGAAAAGGCTGAAGAACAAGATCTGTTATAAAACCAAATGAACTGCAGAAAAAATGTCAGCAGGGTCATGTTTTTTGACAAAAAAGTAAGCTGCAACATGTCATGTCACTAAACATATTTTATTCCTCCAGGGTGACTGAGTACCATAAATGGGAAGCTCCTTATATAAATATGAAGCACTGATTCTGATGCTATTTACAGGATATACACTCAAGTGCCCTTAATTTACTTTTGGGAAGATACAAGCTTACAATGTTGTGATGCTGTTTCATAATTCAAATGACAAGACGTCATACAGCAAATGTCAAACTGTTGATGCAAAATCTTCAGAATAAAGTCAAAACATTTGTGAATCCGTTATCTTACTTTCTGTGAATGAAAAGTGAGATGGAAACTAAAGTAAGGTTAAAAGTCAAAGAGGAGATGCAATAGCAATGCCCCAAAAGGAATTCTAGTATTGAAAAAAGCAACACCTCAGCAACAAAACAGTCAGCTCCAATATGCAAAACAGGATAAAGAACAGTGAAATGGGGAGGTGTGAGTTACAAGCAGGAAGGGCTAGAAGTCACAGAGCACGTGTCTATGTACATTGGTGATAAAAATACGGAACTGCCACATATGCACACATGCTGTACTATTATTGTAGGACCCTGTGTTTTCTCAGGATTATAAAAGAATAGCAGCAATACTTTTCGCTGACCATGCAAAAAAAGGCTCAGAGAGTTATGAGAAGCATGGAAGAGAGTGGAAGAAACATCTGTATAGTCAGCAATTATTCACCCCAAGCACCAAGAGGAAGTAGGAAAAGAGAAAGGACGCAAGAAGAATTAAGAAAAGGGAGACGCTTTATATATTGACATAATTAGCATTACTGTGTTTTATACATCTCCTCCTCCCAGGGCACAAAGCCCAGTAGAGGAAGTGAGCAAAAAATGGCTGTGAGGCCATAAACTGTTAGTTTTATGAAATGATAGAGCAGCTAAGTTTTAGGTGGAAAGGAAGCAGAAGGTAAGAACTTTTTACTGAACCTTCATGGAGCCCAAAATGAAAGAAAAAAGGCTAGAAAGATTAAATGAATACGCTCACAATACTTAAAACAAGGATCATATAACTGTTTCTCATCCACATTCTCTTCTGCTTTTAGAAGGAACTTCTTTTCACAATGTGGATGATACATTTTAGAAAACCACAGAACATCTATTTTAAACAAAATGTAAAATGAATGTGCCAACCTTTGACGGTATGGCTCAGTAACTTTCTCCAAAACCTTAAATTAACTGAAGCTCTGGATACAAATATTAAATTTACCAATGCACGAAAAATGTTTAGTGCAGTGTAACTAAAAATTATTATGTATTTACAATATGGAAAGTTATTAGGAATAATAATCAGATTTATCTATGGAGGAAGAAAATTATCTTTAAAGCTTTTAGAAGTTCCATCTTTCCAAGATAAATGAAACAGCTGATTTTGATTTCAGACAGACCAAAGTGATTTAAAACCAGACGAGAAAAAAAATCAACAGCAGTGCAATTCTTTCCTTGCTATGGTAACCACAACAGAAGATGAAGATTGTCTACTAATAGCCATATTACAAAACAAATTAATATTGCTACCATATGTTAAAAACTGTAATCTACCTCAGAAATAAAATGTATCCACATTCTTAAATATTAAACTACATAGTAAACATCTTCAGAGAAAAAAAATCTCTGACTGAAACATCCTATAAAATTCTACATATTTTCCTTGGGTGACACAGATATATACTTGTTTTGACATAATTGGTCATGGGTTGTCAACGCTAATATGTCAAGCAATTCACTTAAGTCACTCTTTGATCTGCAGAGCTTAATTTGCAAAATCTGAACAGCTCACTTCTCCAATCTGTTAGCTTCATTCTTTATAAAACAAAATACAGTTAGGGAGTTCAAGTAACTGTAGATCTTCATATAAAGGAAACAGAAGTATTATGAAAACGTAAGTGAAAATGTTCAAATGCATTTTTTGGAGGCTGGCGGGGACAGAAAAAGCACTCTAGATGATATGCTCACGTTAAAGTAACCAGTGCAGAACAAAATATAGTATACCATACAGATCCCAGAAAACTGAGGATCCTCATTTTACAACAAGCCAACTTTTTCTCTGGAAAAATATGATCTGTCACTAATCAACCAACTTCTCTTTAGACTGGTCACACAGAGTCTATGTTTGGGTTGGGACCAGAAGTGGCAATCATGCCATGTTATGGATCCCTACCACCTTCACCTCGAAATAATGATGCACTCCTCTGACTGAAGCGAAGGACAAGTTTTAATGGTCTGTGGCAGATGAAACCTAACAAGTTTCACACAGACAATCTGAAGATGAATACTGTTTTGACTATAGACCACACTATTTATGGCAGAATAGTAAATTATAGCCATATTTTATCCTAGACTATATTATTTTGGATCTTTAACACTAAGTGCTGGCTTCATCTCTACAGGCTGTCATGGTACTTGGATGACCTACAACTGATGAGAAGAAAGCCTGATAGAGGGCTGCTGCTGTGAATCTCATTCCAAACTTGGCAACTGGAGCATGATTTTTTTTTTTAAATCCATGCTATGATGGTGTGGGAAATGAAGAAAGGTCTCTCCATAACACCTGGAAAATCCTGATGTGCAGCCATTTGAGATGGCCATCACTCTAATTAATCCAAATTGTCAGCACAGCATTCAATGAAGCAATCATGTTTATCACTGAGGTGTTCTAAAATTATTTTTCTAAAATAAACTCCTTGTATCTGAAACAAAAAGTTTGCACCTGTGCTGAGGCAAACCTTGAGCTGAAGCGGAGATAGAGGGGGAAGGAAGAAGAGAAGAAAGCAGATTATTCTCCACTTGAATTTCAACAAGTATTTTTCGCTGAAGTGTGGTGGAATCTGAAAGCTCTGACTTGAAGGCAAATGGACAGACATCAGGGCCAAGTTCCAAAGGGGCTGACATATCAGTCTAATTCAGCAAAACAAACAAGGAGTCTAGTGGACTTTTAAAGACTAACCAGTTAACTACCAGTTATTTTTAACAAAGATATTGTTAGATCCCATGCTCAAAAAACTCGCTCAACATAAACCATTACTCCAGGTATCACCCTGTCTTCAATCCTCACTTTGGGAAAAGACTGTCAAGAAGGTGGATTGAACTACTCTGGATCTCTCAAGTCTTCTCACCTGCTCATTACATTATGGAAATTATATTTGTGTCAGCTGATGACTTTCCTCTAGCTACGGATGAAGATCAGGTACTGAAGCCGATTCTTTCTGACTGTCCAACACTGGCCCATGAAATTATGCTGACACATTTTCAAATCTAAGCAAAAGAATAAGGAATTGCTTAAATGTTTTCACTCTTTTCTTTAAGACAGAACCCACAAGGTAAAATAAGCCAACTTCTTATTTACTTTTAGCAAGGCCTCACAGGCTTCTAGCTTCTATTCTGTCATCTCACATATTCAACAGCTAATGGGGCAGGAACAATCTTACTGCTGTGTATCTGTACGGCTCCTGGCACAAAGGGTTCCTGGTCCATGACTGGGGCTATTAAGCATTACTGTAATATACATAATAAATAAAAATATGGAGCCACTGAGATAAATAAGAATCATAGCACATGGACAATCCCAAGAATTGTATAGTTTCACAGATTAGCCTTCTCATCATTCTCCTGACAAATGTCAGACTAATCAGACAACACTTACTGGGTTCATCCCATTTACCCTTTAAAAGTATTGGCAATACATTAATTTTTCCAGTATTCCAAGATTTGTTTAAAAAAAAAAATCAGCATCATTCATTCAAAGAACATTTTGTTCATTTTTTTAAGTGTCTGGGTGCACATTATTGGGATCTGGAGATTAAAAATGTTCATACTTACCAGTGGAAATTTAACATACTTTCTAGTAAATGTTTGAACATAAGGTATTTCACTATCACTGTGAATACAAAGAATCATAAAAAGATATGGCTGGAAAGTCATCAAGTCCAGCCACTTGCACTGAGGCAGGGTCAAGTAAAGCTAAGACCACCCCTGACAGGTATTTGTCCAACTTGTTCTTAAAAATGCCCAATAATAGAGATTCCACCTTTCTCCCTTGAAAGCCTATTCCAGAGCTTAACTTCCCTTGTAGTTCAAAAGTTTTTTCCTAATTTCTTACCTAAATCTCTGTTGCTGCAGATTATACTTATCATTTCTTATCCTACTTTCAATGGACATGGAGAAAAATTGATCACCTCTCTCTTTATACAGCTTCTAACATATTTGAAGACTTACCAAGTCCCTCTAACCACCACCTCCCCATCCTTCTTTTCTCAAATCTAACCATGACCTATATTTAGAATACTTCCTCATATGTCAGGTTTTCTAAAATTTTTACGGTTTTTATTGCTCTCCTCTGAATCCCCTCCGATTTCTTCACATTTGCTGAACTCCAGTGCCCAGAATGGGACATAAGACAGTACTTCAGATGAGACTACTCCCCTGAGCACAGGAGGAAAATTACCTCCGGTATCTTGCATACAACACTCCGGTTAATATATCACTGAATGACGTTAGCCTTTTTTTTGCAACTGCATTACATTCCTGACTTGTATTCAAATTTGCGATCCACTATAAACCCCAGACCTTTTCAGAAGTACTACCACTTAGTATATTATTCCCCATTTTGTAGTTGTGCATTTGATTTTTCCTTCCTAAGTGTATGCTTTACACCAATGTTCCCTCTAATGTGTGCAGCAGCGCAGCCACGCACCTAAGGATGCCCTCCCCGTGCTGGGGTTTCCACTTCCCGCGCACAGGGACGGCCAGTCCAGCAGCGCAGCCCAGGACTGGCTGGGACAGGCCGGCAGAGCGGCCAAGGATCAGCCAGGGGAGTGGGGGTGGGGCCAGGCCTGGGGGCGGACCATCTGAGCAGCTGGGGGAGGAGAGGCCGGGCCTGGGCAGGCCCAGGCCATCAAAGTGGCTGAGGATCCGTGGAGGAGGGGTGGGGAGCAGGGCCGGACCAGCAGAGCAGCTGGGGGGAGGCAGGGCCGGGGAGGGGCCAGCAGAGCGCTTGAAGATTGGCTGGGGGCTGGTCAGGCTTAGGGTTACCAGACTTCAAGCAAAAAGAGGACATGTCCTCATCTTTGCTCTGCCCTCCTCCGTCCTCCAGGCATTACAGAAAAAGTGCCTTTTGTCCACTTTTTGCTGGAGGCTGGGGTAGCTCTCTAAAAATACAAGCATGCACCTCCAGCATGTGTTCCTCTGCTCCTCAGCCCAGCTGCAGCTGCAGTTGGGAATTTGGAGAGGATCCCTTGCTGGGCTGGTGCACCTTGACAGAGTGAAGGGGGCTGGCTGCAGTGCTGGAAGTGGTTTCGCTTTGCTTTGTTGCTTCGGCTCCTCACCCTGGGCTTCTTTCCAGGCTCCAGCTCAGGTCCTCTTCCCTTTCCCTCCACCTGATTTTGGGGAAGGCTTGATCTTATTTTTTGGAGGGGTTGGGGCTTTTCTTCACCTTGATGGTGTCTCTGAAGCGCACAGAGAGAAACCTGTGACTGCTTCTTTGCTTTCTGCTTTGCTGCCCTGCATGGCTTAAAGTTTCTGGGGAGGTTTGTTTCTCTAATGGCTGGGCTAAGCCAGATCTTTTATTCCTGCTAATGAACTTTGGCGTTTGGCAACAAATCTTTTGTTTAGAGGTCCAGCAAAGTTCACTTTTGATTGTGAGGAGGTTTGAATCTGTAAGATTTTCCTTTTCTCAATGTGATTTTTTTCAATTTTTTCTCCTTTCCAAGAAGGGATTAGTCCACTATAGATGTATCCTTAAATTTTAGTAAGATACACAGATGTGCAAGTATTGTCCATTCTAAAGTAGCTGCTGGGCTGGGCCTGATCCTATAGTTTAAATGAAGTCAGTGGGAAATTTGATGGAGCAAGGATTGCACTATTTGTCCCTTTGTTAGTAGTTTATCAAATCACAGAAAACAAGCAGCTTGGTTTTGCCTTTTGCTTATATACTCTATGCTTATTTTTATTTTGGTATATTTAGGAAAAAACTGATCATTGCATTCAAGAATAGGTGCTGTCCTCTTGGGTGGAGCATTTGATAGTCACAAACATCTACTTCTACTCCACCCCACCCCCCATTTGATGTGCATTTCACATAAAAGCAAACAAAATGTCAACTGTCATAAAATAGATATATCTCCATCTGTGGTTTATGGCAGACATAGTGGCTATGATGTTTCCAGAAATTTGCATTTTAGGTAAAAGGTTATGTTTCAGGCAGGTCTGCACATAAAAACCAGCAGCTCTCATTTCTCCTTTCCTGTGTGTATAAAATCTGAAGAGCTTGTCTGTGATTTTTTTTTTAAATACTCCACAGTGAGGCTCAAAACTGAGGCTAGACAGGGACTTCTGTACACCCCACCTGCCCCCCCCCCAGTTGTTGGCTAGTAACAGGGTTAGACCAAATGAGTGAGCACCCCCTATACCCCCCAAACATCCCCCTGCACCACAGCCCTAATTTCAAGTCATGGGGAGAATACTGCTGACAGAGATTACTTTTCTTTTAGAAGCCAACACCTCAAATTCTGTTAGACTTCATGTAGTCAAGGGCTCATCCCTCTGTGTGTCAAACAATGAGAGTGAACTCTGTGAAGAAACTTACTGTGTTAAAACTGATTTTAATCTTGTCCATAATTACTACATTAAATTTATTGGAGGTTTGCCTCCGTTTGCAACTCACAATGTAAAAACATCAGTCTGGATAGGAGTTCTGCAGTGTGATTCTCCTTGCGCCTTGATATAAACATTAAATACGTAGTTTTGTCACTCCTTAAAGTGGTTGGCTTTACGGTTACTTTAATGTGAAGAGCAAAAATACTTAAGCCGTTCATTTGATATTCTTGAGCCTCTGTTCTTGCACTGTAACTAGGGGCTAGACAGATTTCCCTGGAGTTGAGTGATCAATGGGGCA
>ML682005.1:8382290-8614725 GCA_007922195.1 Podocnemis expansa
GGGGCATTGGCTGGGTGGATGAAGGGGGCCCAGGCAGAGCCCCAGATCTATGTGTGTCCTCCAACGTCCTCCTTTTTGTACTTCCTTGTCCTCCTTTCCATGCTTTGGTATCCGGTAACCTTAGCCTGGCAAAGCGGCTGAGGATTGGATGGGGGGCGGGAGGACAGGCCTTAACCATGGCCAAGGATCAGCTGGGGGAGGGGGCAGGCTGGGAGAGCAGCTGAAGATGGGCAGGGGGGCAGGCCTGAAGCCCCACTGAGGATTGGCTTGGGGAAGAAGGAGTTGCTAGCTATCCAAGGGCTCCTTTTTACCTTTATGCCCTTCCTGCCTCAGGCATTCTAAAAATAACTGATTGTCCAGCCTTTTACTTCTGATAAGTAGACTGTTGGGGGGGGGGGCAACACAGTGCTGGAACCCATGATCCTGACGTTAAGAGTTTGCTGCACAGATGCACACACGGGGAATAAAGAGCAGTTTATTGGGGGGGATCAAGGGGCAGTGGAGTACACAGTTATCCTTTATGCCTAGAAATTTTTATATATAGAATGCCTGTAGCTCAGCTGGTAGAATAACAGATTTGTAATTTCAGGTTCAAGCCCTTGGTTGGGTTTTTTAACTTTTGGGCTGTTGCTCCTCAGGGAAGGGTTAAATTGGGAAAAAAATATATAGCAAACACTAATAAAATGAAGGAAAATAAAGTATACTGTCATCAAAATTACTAATAGTCACCAATTATTTGTTTTACTTAAAGAGTCACATTTGAACTGGCTAGGAACAATTTGGGACCATTTTTTTAAATTGTAAAATGGGCTGCTGTGCAAAATGAAAAATGAGAGGCAAGTTAATTGCTTTCACTTTAACTTTTTTATGTGCTTATTCATTTTGGAAAACCGACAAAGGCAGACGACAGGACTGAAGAACTGATGAGACAAAATGTCACACAAGCACAGAATACATTCATATTATTAATAAAAACAATTTTAAATAACTTATTAATTTTTCATTGTTCTATATTTTTCAATAATTTCCATCACGTGAAGTTGCTCAAAAATTTTATTCAGAAAAAGTTCTGCACACAGGTACAAAATTTTGCACACAAGCCATCAAACAGAGGGAACACTGCTTTGCACTTGTCTTTGAATTTCACCTTGTGGCAGGGATGAACAAAATTGGCTCACAGACAGGTGCCAGCAATTTTATTTTTGGTTGCCAGAGGGCATTCCTCCATTACATTTCTGCAGTGGAGCTAGACAACAGGCTACTGAAATTGTTTTGTCTGACAAAGTGGGTTGCAGCTCACGAAAGTTCATGCCCAAAGAAACTCGTTAGTCTTTAAGGTGGCACAGGACTTTTGTTGGTTCTGAGACTGCTCATGTAGTCTCTTACGTACCCTAGGATGAATGTCATCAGATCCCACCAATTTGAATTCATTTAACTTACCTAAATACTCATTAACCTTCTTTCTCTATTTCAGCCTGGGTTTCCTCAGCTCTGCTTTTAATATTATTATCTTCAGTTAATATCATTGGTGAAGACTGAAGCAAAATGGGCATTAAACATCATCCAGCTTCTTTCCAAACACAGCACAAAAATATTTATTCAAATGCTTTTGCCTTCTCTGCATCATTACTGACAATTTTTCCACGCCTACCTAGTAATGTACTTATGAGACTGTTAGGATTTCATTTGCCCTACTTCATAAAGATCCATCTTTAATACTACTAGTCACAGATTCTTAATTGATACTTTGAAATTCCCTTATGAGGTGTCTGTTTCCCATAAGTGTTAATTTAAAGTCATTGGGATCAATCTCCCTTTTTCACATCTGTTATATATTTTTCAAGCTTTTTATTACTTGATGCTATCTTCATCTCATCCATCCTCGCTGGTGGAGCTCAGCAATTTACATAGTCTAAAGGAGAACTGGCGTGTCACTCCAGGCTAGCTGGTTGTAGTGCTACACATACACACATGCAAGTATATATAATACTTAATACAACAGGGTCAAACTGTATGCCAGTTAAGGTTGTGCATAGTACACATCTAACACAAAAGACTCAAAAACAAGGAACTGAAAACTTAAGCTAGCTAGCAGTACATGTTGATGACATAAAATTGGGAGGTACTGCTGATACAGAAAAGGACCAGAGTGACATACAAGAAGATCTGGATGACCCTGTAAACTGGAATAATAGAAATAGGATGAAATTTAATAGGGAAAAGAGCAAGGTCATGAATTTAGAGAACATTAAAATGTTTTGCTATAAACTGGGGACGCTTCAGTTGGAAGTGACAGATGAGAAGTAGGACATGGGCATATTGGTTGGTCACAGAATGACAATGAGTCAACTATGTGATATGGCCATGAAACAAACTAATGCAGTCCTAGGAAGCATCAGGAGAGGCATCTCAAGTAGAGTTATCGAATTGTTAATACAATTATACAAGGCACTAGTGAGACCTCATTTGGAACACCATGTGCAGTTCTGGTCTCCCATGTTTAAGAAAGATGAATTCAAACTGGAATAGGTGCAGAGAAGGGCTACTAGAATAATCATAGGAG
Source organism: Podocnemis expansa (assembly GCA_007922195.1). Classification (NCBI taxonomy): domain Eukaryota; kingdom Metazoa; phylum Chordata; order Testudines; family Podocnemididae; genus Podocnemis; species Podocnemis expansa. Next base: position 8,384,854 of record ML682005.1, read on the forward strand.
TGGAAAACATGCCTTATGGGAGGAGACTCAAAGAGCCTGGCTTGTTTAGCCTGACCAAAAGAAGGTGGACGGGAAATGTGATTGCTCTCTATAAATACGTCATGGGGTAAATACCAGGGAGGAAGAGGAATTAATTAAGTTCAGCACCAATGTGGACACAAGATTTAATGGACATGAACTGGCAATCAAGAAGTTTAGACTTGAAAGGTGAACCATGAGGGGAACGAAGTTCTGGAAACAGCCTTTCAGGGGAGCAGTAGAAGCAAAAAACCTAGCTGGCTTCAAGACTGAGCTTGATAAATTTATGAAGGGGACGGTATGATCAGACAGTCTAATTTGGCAATTAACTGATCTTTGACTACTAGCAGCAAATACGCTCAACAACCTGCGATAGCATGTTAGATGGGATGTGTTTTGAGTTACTACAGGGAATTCTTTCTGGCTGCCTGGCTGGTGTCTCACCCACACGCTCAGGGTTTAACTGATCACTATATTTGGGGTTGGGAAGGAATTTTCCCTCATGGCAGAGTGGCAATGATCCTGGGAAATTTTTATCTTCCTCTAAAGTGTGAGGCACATGTCATGTCACTTGCTGGTGGATTATCTGATGGATTCTCTGTACCTTGAAGTCTTTAAATCGTGATTAGAGGACTTTAGTAATGCTGTCATAGGTTAGATATCTATTACAAGAATGAATAAAGTGAGGATGTCTGGCTTGCATTATGCCGGAGGTCAGACTAGGTGACTATAATTGGCCCTTCTGAGCTCAAAGTCCATGCCATTTACAGTTCTACCCAGATTCGCAGTCCTTACCATTACACTCACAAAAGTCTATCATACATGGCCCCATAACCACAGTATCTGAGCACCTCACGATCTTTCAAATATATGTCTCACAACATCCCTGCAAGGTACATAAATATTATCATTCCCATTTTACAGATGAGGAACAGAGGCACAGAGACTAAGTGACTTGCCTATAATCACACAGGAATATTGTGGCAGAGCAGGAACATAAACCCAGGACTACCACAGTCTGAGCTGGTGCCCAAACCACTGGAACATCCTTCCTTGTTCCTTCCTTCCTTTTATTTATCTGAGTAACAGAATCCACAGAGATTATATAAATCCAATAATGGGTATCATATCCCATCCCTTCCCCCACAAAACACACATCACTCCAAAATGACAGGCTGCAGTCTACTAGTAGGTCAGGGTCCAACAGGGAAGGCAGAATAGAAAAGGCTCAGAAAGAGCTATTTTAGTGGCATACAGCCATGAAAAGGTTCAATGTACTGTAAAGTATGCATAGTACAAACATTTTGCTAGTTAATCTTCAAGATCTCCAGCATTCATCACTCTTTGTCACCAGCTGGTTTAGGGGGGTTTACACATGCTGAAAATTTGAGGGATTATGTTTTCTTTATATGTATTTATTACATCTTAAACGTCAAAAAATTTATTTCTAGGGTTGGCACTTTAAAATACCATTGTTCAGTGTATCAGTATTTGAGGCTTAGATCACAAGGCCCCCATTGTCCTGAGAACCAGGTAAACATAAAGATATGGACCCTGCCCTAAAGAGTGTATACACCTAACACCTTGATCCTATACCAAGAACTTGTGTTGTAGGAACCCTGTACCAGTGCAAAATCCCACTGAAGTCAATGGAGCTCTGTACAGGTGAGGACAGACATTACCCACACACTACAGTAGTGGATCTCAACCACTGTGTTGGGACACATTATTGTGTCACCACACACTGGTAAGTGTGTCACAGAGAGCCAGGGAGACAGCTGGATTTGGCCTGAGATAGGTGGCTTCGTGTGTCCTGTAGGGTCACGGTATGCTGCCAAGTGTGTCACGACCTGCAAAAGGTTGAGAACTACTACAGAATTGGCACCTAAGAAGACAAGTGATATACTAGTAGGGGAAAGGGAGAAATACTTAATAAAAACAGGTCTACTCAGAACATTCTAAATATTCCATAATTTCCCCATTACATACCCATCTTTAAAAACCAAAAGGTCACTTTTCTCATTTGGCACTGACCCCTTTATAAGCATAAAATTGGGAAGCTCTTTCTCTGTCCTACTTAGTTGTAAAAACAGCCATATTTTATTTTGAAAACATGAGTAATGAATCTAATTAGTATGTGTTCTTTCCACAATAGATCCTGTAAAGTGAAATTAAGAATATTTACCTCCATTTTCTTCTCCATTACTATTGTTTGTCTCAGCCATTTCAGGGCCATCCAACTCAGATTCACATCCTAAATCCAATGTTCCATCTGTTGGGCATGTAGATTCTTCCTTCTTCAGTTAAAAAAAAAAAAAAAAAAAAGGGGGGGGGGTCAGGGGTGGAGAAGGAAGAATAATTTAAGATCAGCAACAAGAAATGTTCATCTTACTGTCACATTTCCCCAAAGGTAAACTGTTAGAACACATTTGGGTGTCTACATTTCAAAAAACAATCTGTTTCCTGTGCAAGAGTTACTTTAGGGAAAGAAGTAAAACATGACCTTAAAATACTCTTTTAGTTTTTGATTTTCAAGTTGTCTTGCAAAGTCACAATTTATTCTTTTATAAAAGTTATAACTCAAAATACATTTCCTTGCACTTTTTGGGTTGGAACAGAGTTGTTTGGCACTTACAAATTCTGAGCATCTAGCTGCATATCCTAAGTGCTGCAAGAGAAACACAAATCCTTTAATGTTTCTCTTTCGCCTGTTTCCTGAATTCAAATAGCAGCAGCAACCTGGAACTTAGAAGTCATGGTAATGACGGAAAAACCTGGATTTGAGCCAGTGATATCTTCAGATTTCAAACAAAACCAAACTAAATAGTCTTTCTTTTACACATGAGAATGATGATTCTAAAACGTATTCATTGTTAATCAAAACAAAAAACAGTGCATTTTTAGCTCTAAGGAGCAGCATTATCCATATTGCTTTTATCGTTTCTACAAGCACAGTTATTATTGTACCACAAATATCAAAGGATTTCCCCCAAAATTTCAACACACTTACATCTAATTTGTAGAACATACAATTTCATATTATTATTTTCTTACACCTACTTCACCCTCCCCTAGCATGAAGCCACTATAGTTTGATGATGGGTATCTGGAAAAATATTCTTTTCAACCAGCACAACAAAACAAACACAAAACAAAACACACACCATATATAATAAAAAGGCCCACAGTAACAATTGCAACCACCACAATTTAGTATCAAACCAATGAGGATTTTATCACTGTAATTACATACCTCATTTTAAAAAGTATTGCAACCTTTAACTTAAAAGCTGTTTACACTGAACTTGCCAATAGTCTTCTAGTCTTAAAAAAAAAAATCAAATATTAACACAATCACTTCATGAGAAAAATCAGTGAACCTCTTGAACTCACTGCTTATAAAACAATGGCCTTTCTGTTAACAGCTCTGAAAAAGCAGTATTTTAACTACAAAACCATTTTCTTATCATATGCCAAATTCAACAATACGTATGCTCTTTCTGAAATAAAGTATTCATGCCTACCTTCAATACAGGACATCTGAAAACAGTTCAGAAAGACTTTCAGGTCATCACCTCCCCAAAGAATCTAATTTGTTTACTTTTATATGAATTGACATATGTATAGAGGTATTAATCCATTTTATGTATTTTCCATGAGGAAAAATTCAACTTACTTTGAGAGCATAGAGTCCTGACTTCCCAGGGATTTTGAAGAAAGTTCCATCACCTACACGGGTGTTAGTATGAAGCATTGCATTCAGACAAGCTAATGGAGAGGTTCCACTGAAAAATAAAATTGTGCAAAAATAAAGCAGTCTGAGATCAAGTGCCTCTTGTAAAACTATCCCCTCTGTCTTTTTTTATTAAACTCATGCTTGGCTTGCCCCCCCCCCTTTTTTTTTTTTAAATTCTCCCAACCTTGAAAACATCTACATTACAATAACAGGCCAGTTTCAAACTTAATCATATGCATCTGTCCCTTAGGCTTCAGGCAAAAAGTCTGTGAATTATAATTACGCTTTTCTTCATACAACAACCAGCTCCATACTCTACAGGAACCGAAGTCCAAATATTTATATGAAATTACTTCCCAAATAACACCATGAAGCCTCATTTTCAAAATGTTACAGACAATGTGGCTGCTGCACATGATTGATCAAAACAGTACCAAGTTCAAGGGCAGCCGCATCCCATAGGATGAAAGGCAACAAAAGAATAATAAAAAGCCGAGGAAGAACATACTTAAATTTACATTAATTAAAGTTACTTAGGACATATTCTTCCCAACATGGCCAATATAAGTTACTACTGATACATAAATATATATTTTGTAGTTATGGTGGATCATTAATTGTACATAATATCTGACTGGAATGCATTTTAAAGTCCTTTTTTAAAATAGTCAAATAAAATCAATACCTTAACACAATGTTTAATTTGCACAAATGTCTTTTATGTATATAGGACCAGCTTTTACATGCAAGAGACCAACAAAGAAAGCATTTTTGCTCTGACTAAATTCATATTATTCCAAATAGTTAATTTTGGGGAATAGTTAGGGGTCTGGGAGCAATCACATACTTATCCTATTTCATATTAATGGAACTGCTAAAGTTAACTCCATGGTTAAGAGGTGCATTGTCATCACATCTATCTCCCCAGGCACACTGCAGTACTTATGATCACAGGCTGAACTTTCAACTGTGTTTCTTTACAGAAACTCATGTCTTGTAAACATACCTGCGTGATTTTATGCACATGAACAGTCCCAATGATTTATGGGTAACTAATCACAAGCATAAGTTAAGCATGTGTGTTACCAAGGTTGACGCTATAACTACCTGGGCTTGGGACTTGAGTCCATCAGAAAACAATGTGCTTCAGTTAGGCAATACAAAAAATACATGGGAAATTACAGTTCAGGAGTCCAATGTAATTTTTTTTTAATTATAGTGGTTCCTATTCATAACTGATTGAAAAGTTTTTGGTAGGTTTTATTTTCAGGAGCTTTATTCTGTCCTCTGATGTGCACACTGCTCCTACCTACCAAGTTGAATGGCTGCACCTCAAAGCAGAATTTGTGCATAATGTATGGAAATCAACTTTATGACCAGATGGATTGTAAGTTAATTTATTTGTTGTTGCAGTAAAAGCTGGTAAGTAGTTATAAGCTGTCCTCAAAAATATAATAAATTATAAGTTACCCAGCGTACCAAAACTCTGCATTGCCTTTCAGACAGTATATATACACTTTTTCTTCACTAAAACCCAACACTACAACTAAAACTGTGTTCATGGATCATCGTGTACTAAATTAAATAGTACTTTTTAAAACAAACAACATTTTAAAATAATTTTTCTTTAAAAAGAAATTCTTACTTTTCCTGCAAGTAAAAAAGGTCTCACATGTGGTTTTGAGCTGATAGAGTACTATGTGACCAGAGCAGGAATGTGAGTAAATTACAAGTACAGTTATTGTACTAGCAGTAAAGCAGAATACATTAAAAGATCTTACTGTCTGAAGATCAGTGAAGACAGACTTCAAATAAGATGCATGCCTCTCTCTAGAAATTTTCTTATTGAATTACTCTTTGACATTCAGCACAATATGGTATTTAACTGAGCAATGCAAAGTAATTTTTCTCAAGTTGTGTTTTTCAGGTGATAACATATATAATTTGAAGTTACTGATAATGCTGTTAGATTCCTCTAGCTTCTACGGTATTTACTGAAAAATTGACAGAAATGAAGACTACTTCAAGCAGGATGCTGGTTGGAAGATGCTAACTGCTTCTGTGCATGGTGTTATCAAAACAGACGTGTGTGTGTCTATATAAATATTAAAGTTGTATTTTGTGTCTTCTTATTGCTGCTGGTGGTCCATTGAGAGAGATTCTGATCATAACACTTGTGTTTAGGCATCTCATCATCAGGAAATTTAAATAATACAAGATGATGAACTCAAAATGTAGGATCTTTCAGCCATGGCCAATACTGTTCTTACAGCAGGTACCTTAATCTTCCAATCCTGGCCAGTTGGTAAATGGACAATAATAACCCCTTTCTGAGTTACAAAGGAATCAGTGTCAGTTATTGATCAGTAAATACATCAACTATCGCTATGCTTGTTTCATACATGTATTTGATGTGCCAACTTTAGCAATCCCTACAGAAGCTCTCTTACTGCAGAACACAAAGGGGGGAATTGGAGAGCAGACCATTATTCCTTGTGTTAAAGTTACACTGTATTATTCCGCAGGAGACACTTGCCACATACATCAACAGAAAGTACAGAGCTGTATAATGAAGACACAGCGGCCAGAGATCCAGTCTTGCAGTGTGGTGTCAGCTGTGTGCAACTGTGTCTGAATCTTTCACTAGTATGCTACAGACGCCATGTACAATGAGCATTCCTACATTCCTTCCTTCCCAAAGGATATACTCCTTTTCTGACAGGACACTATTCTGTCTTGTGCATGTGGCACAGACAGGCAAGGCTGCAGGCACCCAGTGGTATCAAAAAGCTATATGGTAAAGTGCTGCAGGGTTGTTATTCCTGTTTCACTAGGTCTTTCCCAGACATACTATGATTCAACCTGCCCTTCCCTATTTTATTCCTTGCATGTCAAATAGAAGACAAAAAACTGACCCCAAATTTTCAGAGTATCAGGACCAGTTCAACTGTGATCAAGCTGCACATCATGCCTTGGTATTTATAACTCTAAGAAAGCCAAAACATGTTTTAAACCTATGTATTAACAAGTTGGGGGGGGCTGTTACTCTAAATTAGCATATGTGAAAATTATTTCAATCTTTAGAAGCATAAATTTTATACTGTGTAATTATTGCTGAAAACTATTTTGCTAGTATGAAAAATCCTTGGGCTCCTTCTGTAGAATTATGTCTTTAAGGCTCGCTCTCTCCCACCAAGTACTTGTAAGAAAATACTTTCAAAATTATAAAATATTTTAAAAGATACTTACTTTCTACGAAGCAGATGGAGGGGCATGAATCAACCAGAGACAAAACAGGAAAGAAGAAGAATAACTGGTTAGCCTTCCAATATAAAAAGGTGTCAAGACTTACTAATAATTTAAAAGACACTGTCAAGTAGTTTACGATTCAAAATTTGTCCTCTAAAACTGTAATGATTTGTAAGAACATGAGTTCTTAAATACTTTGTGTGATAGTTTCATCATAATAAGCATATAAACTTCCATTTACTAGGGAAAGCTTCGCCTTTCTCCCTTCAAAAAGGATCCTGTATTTTGTGCTTTTGAGAACTCTTCCTACAGAACCAGCAGAGGGAGAACTACATCAGACCTCTGCAAGCAGACAAAAGAGAAATCTGATGACCTATGTTTAATTATGTTCCCTAAAACATCTAGAGGAATAGAAGGACAATTTTTATCACACCAAAATAAAACAAAAAAGTCAAAGCAACTAATTTCTTTAGATTACTCAATATAATGAAAAACATTTTAAAATAAATTAAAACTTTTTTAAAAAAAACCCTAAAATTGCATCTTCAAAGCATCTGATGAAGTGGGATTTTCTCCTGCAAAAGCTCATGTGATAAATAAATCTGTTAGTCTTTAAAAGTGTCACCAGGCTCCTTTTTGGTTTGTTTGTTTGCTTGCTTGCTTCCTTGCTGGCCCAGACTAACATGGCTACCCATTCGGAATGTAGCATCATTAAATTTTAATCATCTTTGCTAGACAATTGCCATGAGAAAAATGTCTTGCCAAAGTACTCGATTTTAAAAAAGGGAAATTAATTGACTAAATTCAATTTGACTGAGTACAGTATAGCAGGCAATAAACATTTCCCCACACTGCTCAGCCAATATACTTCATCTCCAGAAAAAGAGAGGCCAACAGCAGCAACAAAGAGTTCAGACACCAAACACATGCAGATTTTAATTACGGCCTCTTTACCCAGGCTACTATCAATGGCGTCACACAGTTTCAAGGCCGATAGTGATTTCCATAACGTGAACACCTGACCACTGCATATGGTGCAAAACATCATCTATTTGTTTCAAAGAAGCAATGAAATGGCCAAAAGACCCTAGCAAATTTTGACCACTAATAGAAACAAACCAAAAGTGAAAGCTTTGTAATTCATTACTAACTTCTAGAAGTAATACGAAGCCATGTTTTTAGTATTATATAAATATTCTGCAAAAGCAAGAGATTTACCTTACACTATAAATAAACTTAACTAACATTTTTTCAATATATATGGCAGCCAGAAATGCTAGGGGAAGCCTTAACTGAGCATGTTGCTTTGCCTATGCACATTGGAAACACCTATGGGGCCTGATCCAAAGGCGCATTGAAGTCAGTGGAAATACAGTAGCGGTCACCATTCGGGTTCTCTTCAACAACTGGCTGGCGTAGAACTTGAAGTGAGCAAAACTGTTTTAACTCAGAAAAATCCCACAAATGAACACACATATAGCCCTGACCCTGCAAATTTCTCCATCTCATCAGAGCCACACACAGCAGCCAGGGTGGGGACTTTTTCAAGTTTTCAATTATATTTCCTTAGAGGTGTCCATGTCTAAGAGCCACTCTCATTCAATAGCTACACTTAGAAGGCAACTAACAGATAAATAATTTTAACAGAACTCACCCCTAATTTAAAGCAACAGATCAAGTAAGTGAAGGTAACAGAAATCACAACTTCAAAAGGTAGGGACTATTGAGACTACACTAGGTTAAATAACTTGCAGTTTTCTTGGGGTTTTCCAGGAGTTCACTTCTCCCCACACACACAAGTAAATTGGTGATAATATAAGATAGTGGTTCACTGAAGCAGACACAGACAAAGTGTATTCTATTAGAGATTATTTAATATCTCACAGAGTATATACACTTTAGAGAGCAAAAATTGCTGATGTCAATCTTTAATTTACAGTGTGACACTATCTTCCTGAACAAACAGAAACCTTTCATATGAAGGCACAGTACAAAGCAAAAGAAAATTTATACTGAAGAATAACAACATGCTAATCCTATTTTAAGTGAATAAGCTAGAAAAAAGTTCATAATTTCAATGTCATGACATATACTAACAGACAGAAATGATATTTACACTTTACATTCACTTTTTAAAAAACTATGCATGTGCTCTTTAACTGATCATTTATGCTCTTCTTTATTAGACACTGCCTAACTACCACTGAATACTTCAAACATTCATAGGTTCTAGAATAGAGGTCAGCAACTTCTTGGAATTGGGGTGCCAAGTCTTTCCCTTCTTCCCTTTCCCTCCCCCCCCCCATGACACTGGGCCAGCACCTTGCACAGGAGCCACCCCCAGTCAACGTTCCCTGTAAAGTGACCAGGCGTGCGGCCGTACATCCCACCACAGCTGCCCAGTGCAGGGAAGGCTGCTGGCCATACACGGCCAGCAGCCAGAGTCCTGGCTGAGAGCTCCTCTGGCACTGGGAGTTATTACAACTCCTGCCAAGAGAAGCTCTAACAGAGCATGCCCAGAATGTCTGAGCATGCTTCGTTAGTGCTTCTCCAGCTGGAGGAGCTGTGGCTCAGCCGTGCTCCTCCAGTAGCTGGGTAAGACTGCCGGGTGGGGGAGGTGGAGTGAACTAGCGTGGGAGGGCTTACGGGGAAAGTGGGGTGGTGGCAGCAGTATTGGGCCTGCACAGGGGCAGGATTGGGCCCACAGGGATGGCAGGATCTGGCCTATGCAGAGAACAAAATGAGCTGCTCAACTGTCTCAGGGCCTTGGCGGGGGGGACGGGGGACAGGGGACATTGCTCCCAGTACCAAGCAACTCTGCATCAGCCACTCCCCTCTCCCAAGTGACATGGGTCCAGGCACCATAGCCAGGAGCCACTCCTGGCACCACCAAAATTTATACAACCCTGGCAATAATGGCAATGGGAGTGCCAGTCAAAATCATCTTGTGTTCCATGTTTGCAATGCACGACATAGGTTGCCAACCCCTGTTCTATCTAGAGAATGTGCTTGTGGCATTAGGACACCCATTTAAATAACATTCATTTATGGTAATGAGTATTATCTTTGGCTAGTAAATAAATGAGAATAACAATTTTCAAGACATGCTTACACTGTATTTTGTTCTGCAGCATCTGTGGGAAAATAGAAAGGAAAAAAACCCAAGAATTTGAACCATATTCCTACTGAAACTGCACCCAATCTATCACAGGAGAATTTAACTTCAAAAACAGAACTAAACAAAAATCAACAAGCTGGTTAAATGCAAATTAAAAGGAAGAGTGACAAGAGTGAAATACCTCTAAGCTGCATGGAAAACCACCATACCAGAAGCTCAAATTAAAAATATACTCCAATTTAAAAAAAGAAAACAGAAAGATGATTTTTTTAAAAAGTGCCACTATGGCTAAATGATGAAGAGGCAAAAAAGCATACTTGAAAAACTGGAAGTCAAATATTACTGAGGAAAACAGAAAGGAGCATAAACTCTAGCAAGTCAAATGTCAAAATGTAATTAAGTAGGTATGACAGAGTCAAGCCTGATGGCTACAGGGGAGTAGTCCTATTTGGTTTCTGTTGTGGGGGAGTGGGTGTAGGGGGCACGATCCCCACACTACAGGAAGGAGTCCTAATTGAGAGGCAGTAGACCAAACCACAACTTTTTGAGTTAACTACTTTCTATGTGACTTTTATTGAAATAAATAAAATTACAGAAAAGAAAGAAGAGAAAAAAAGTTAAATAAGAGGTTAATATTATTCAATTACTAATATTCCTGTTAAAAAAATTAAAACTTGCAATTCCTATTGTATGAGATTTGTTAAGTGTAATTTAATAGGAATTGCAAGTTTTAATTTTTTTAACAGGAATATTAGTAATTGAATAATATTAACCTCTTATTTAACTTTTTTTCTCTTCTTTCTTTTCTGTAATTTTATTTATTTCAATAAAAGTCACATAGAAAGTAGTTAACTCAAAAAGTTGTGGTTTGGTCTACTGCCTCTCAATTAGGACTCCTTCCTGTAGTGTGGGGATCGTGCCCCCTACACCCACTCTCCCACAACAGTTTCCAGGATGTGGACAGGCACAAGCAGGCCCACTATTAAAACCCCTCCCCTCGCCTAGGGGAGGAAGCACTGGGCTCAGTCCAAACTAGTTTCAGGGAACAACTAATGAGAAAACAGGGACGGGTGTGAAGATCATAGGGATAAAACAATGGTCTTGGAAGAGGCACCAAGCAGAGAACCTTGGACAGTGCCCACTGCTCCCAGAAGGCGTTGAGGGAGCCAGCGGACACCACCCAAAGGAACTTTGACCAGAGATGTGATTGAACAAGGGAGTGGAAATATACCCCATAGTCACAGGGACCACCTTCTACCAACCTCATCTCTATGGTCTTATAGATGGTTATTTATGCAAGTGCTAGGACGAGGTTGGTGGGGAGCTCCCACAAAGTTGTGGGACCATGGATGAAGAGTGTGTATAAAAATAACTGAGGGGAGAAGTGCGGCCAGAACTGGAATAAGAGGCTCTAGAGGAGCCAGAAGAGGAGCTGCAACCTTGTGCATTTTAAGGTAGCTGTGTGCCAGGGTCTACTCATGCCACAGAAGGGGCAGGTGTTGGGGTGAGGGGTGAACTGAGCCAGGTACACACCCATGCTCATGGCTCCATGGAGCAGCCGCCAACTGATGTGCCTGGCAGGCTGAGGGCTTAAGGTGGCATACAGGCTAGCCCACCAGGGGTCCTTACCCTCTGCTGGTGGTAATAGGTCCCACCATTCTGTATCAAGGTGGGACATGAGAGCAAGGAAATGGACAGTAAGCAGCACTAGTGTATATAAATGACCCCTGAGTGCGGCTCAAAAATGAGCTGGCTGCAAGTCTGACTGAGAAGGGTACTGGTAGTCCCCTCTCACAGGCCCTTCTCAAGATAAGCTCGAGCAGCAGGCGGCAAGGCTGCCTTCACCTCCCGAGGTAAGGGCCAGAAAGTTCAAGGTTTGGAGAGCCCCATATGCTGAGCCAGTACTTGAGGGTCCACCCAGTTCCTGCGGGCTTAGTCCAGGTGGTCTCCAACCCTGGTCGCACCTGCCAGGACCAACCACCATTTCACCAAAGGGGTCTTCGCCACCTGCACACTAAGATGGGGGTTGCATAGCAGGGGCTCTGTCTCAGTGGGTACAACAGATCTGGGGGCCGAGATGAGCCACCAGATCCAAAGGAGGCCCTGTTAGAAGACCGGCAACTTGGTGAGGTTTCACAGAAGACCTCTTGGGTGGAAATTAAAGAGCTGCCAGTCATACTGGAGCCCTTGGAAGCAGCAAAGGAAAGTGTTTGCCATGTGGCTCCATGCCAGGCTACCTGCACTATAAAGGAGTCTCTGCAGGGCCTGAAGGCAGAAGGCTTGGACCTGGCAGTAGATGCAGCAGAGGCCCTGCCCTCCCTCCCTCCAGGGGAAGATTCAGGATCCCTGCAGAGACCCAATGAAGTCCTGGCCAGAAGAACTCCAAAACTGTCTTCTAGAGGTTGGCCAGGAAACTCAGGGGTGGGACCAGGGTGTGGAGCCAGTGCCAGAGCATGGACAGGATGAGCTGGTTGATGACCAGCTCCCTCCCCAGACAAGATAGGAACTGTAGCTGTCCCATCCATCTTCCCCAGCTGCTCAATGAGCCTGCTCTCTAAATCCTGCCAGTTCTCATCCTGGGAGGGATGGGTGGCAGAAAGGTGCATGCTGGGATACAGCACTGGACTTGCGCTCCACCAGAAGGCTTAAAGCATGGGTGGGAGGGAGCTTGCCAGCCACCAGGCCCTAACATCAGGCCAGAGCTGTTGACCTGGGCAGCGGAGGCTGCCAAGCAGATGGCCCGGGAAGCCTCCAACTGCACCAGGTCACCCAGGTCCTGGAGCATGAGGAGTACATCATCAGTTTATGCTGACGCGACCAGCCTTGCTGTTGCTCACAGAGCATCAACCTTGCCAGCCTCCAAGAGGAGAGATAAAAGAAGGGCTCTATGGCCAGAGGATACAGTTGACGTGACAGCAGACAGCAGTGACACACTCCTTGCCCAAAGCTGATAGGTTCGGTCAGAGCCCAGCTGAGTGACCAAGCACTCTGCAGAGGCACACAGCATCTGGAGAAAGCCCACAAACCAGGGCCTGAAGCCAAATGCCTGCAAGGGTGCCCAGAAGATATCTGTGGACCATCTAGTTGAATGCCTTCTCCTGGTCCAGGGGCAGGAGGCAAACAACAGACCAGCCATACAACCAAGCTCCAAGAGATCACAGACCAAATACAGATTGTTAAAGATGGAGCAGCCCAGGTCGGTGTAGGTCTGGTCGGGACGGACAATGTCCTGCAGCATGAACCCCAGCAGCAGCGAGATGGCTTTAGTGATGATTTTGTAGTCCATGCTAAGGAATGAGATGGAACACCAGTTCTGAAAATCATGGAGGCCCCTCTTCTTGGGCAGCAGGACCAGCACGGCCCGCTGGCAAGAGAAGGGGAGCACTCTGCTCTCCTCAGACTTAGCCCAGATGATGGGGAGGTCCAGGCTGAGGACGTCCCAGAATGCATGGTAGAACTCCACGGTCAGCCTGTCCATGCCTGGAAATTTATTGGTAGGCATGAGATGGAGGGCTTCCTAGAACTCAGCCAGAGTGAGAGGTATCATAGAATCATACGGTGGGAAGGGACCTCATGAGGTCATCTAGTCCAACCCCCTGCCAAAACAAGCAGGACCACTCTCACTAAATTATTCCAGTTAGAATTTTATCCACCACCTCCCTAGGTAGCTTATTCCAATGCTTTACCACCCTCCTAGTAAGAAAGTTTTTCCTAATATCCAGCCTTGACCTCCCCAACTGCAACTTGAAACCACTGCTCCTTGTTCTATACTCTGTTACTACTGAGAACAGCCGAGCTCCATCCTCCTTGAAGCACCCCTTCAGGTAGTTGAAGGTTGCTATCAAATCCCCCCTCAGTCTTCTCTTCTGCAGGCTAAATAAGCCTAGTTCCTTCAGTCTTTCTTCATAGTGATTGTGCTCCAGCCCCTTGATCATTTTTGTTGCCCTCTGCCGGACTCTTTCTGATTTGTCCACATCCTTTTTGTAGTGGGGAGCCCAAACCTGGACACAGTATTCCAGATGCAGCCTCACCAGTGCCAAATAGAGGGGAACAATCACATCCCTCAATCTGCTGGCAATGCTTCTTCTGATGCAGCCCCATATGCCATTGGCCTTTTTGACAGCAAGAGCACACTGTTGACTCATATCCAGCTTCCCATCCACCAGGACCCCCAGGTCCTTTTCTATGGTGCTGCTACTTAGCTGATTGCTTCCCAGCCTATAGCAGTGCATGGGGTTTTTTCGTCCCAAGTGCAGGACTTTGCACTTGTCCTTGTTGAACCTCATAAGATTTCTATTGGCCCAATGCTCCAATTTGTCAAGGTCTTCCTGAATCTTCTCCCTGCCCTCCAGCGTGTCTACCGTTCCCCCCAGCTTGGTGTCATCTGCAAACTTACTGAGTGTGCAATAAATCCCATCATCCAGATCATTAATGAAAATATTGAAGAGAAATGGCCCCAGGACCGACCCCTGGGGCACACCACTCATTACTGGTTGCCAACTGGACACGGAGCCATTGATTCCTACACGCTGAAACCGTTGATCTAGCCAGTTCCCTAAGGTAGCTTAAGCCAGTCCCGGTCACCTTCACTGATGGTGGGGAGTTCATTCCAGAGCACCTGCAGACAGCAGCTTCGGTCAGAACTGTGGAGAAAAGGTTGGTATAGAAGGCCCTGGCCATTCCAAACATCTCATCCAGATCCGTGAGGGAGGCACCATCCTCGGTGAGAAGGCAGGTGACATGCTTTTTAGCTCCCCTCTGTTTCTCAAGGGTGTAGAAGCAGGGGCCACGATCCATCTCCCAAAAGAGACAGACGAGGGATCGAACAAAGGCTCCCCAGGCCCAAAGGTCCTCGAGGGCCCGGAGCTCCTGCCACTTCCCCCAGCATGCTCTGCAGAGGGATGGATACTCAGGGCTGGCAGCCAGATGCCTCCCCAACTCTAAGACCTCCTGCTCCAACTTCTCTATCATCACATCCTTCCACTGGCTGCCCCTCCTCCTCCCAGCATAGTCACGGCTGAAGAGCCAGGTACACACTTTCCCCATGTCCCACCAATGCCACACCGAGGAAAAGGTGGCCCTCTACCCCCACCAGGCCAGCCAGAACTCCTGTAAGGACATCACAAAGCCCATGTTCTCCAAAAGGCTATTGTTGAAATGCCAACAGGCCGGCCTCAGCCTCTTTGCCGAGAGATATGCCGTCACTGTCACCTCATGGTGATCCAAGAACAGGGTCAGCCAAATGCTGGAAGAGTGTGCTCATGCCAGATAGTGTTGTGAAAGATAGACGTGGTGCAACTGGGAGTGGCATGACTGATCTTCCTCCGCCCAGCGTCGTCTCAGTGGTGGTTACGCCAGGCATCCATCAGGCAGTGATGGTCTATTATCTGCAGTGGCCGGGCACTGCTCAATCCCCCTGCAGTTCCATTTTCCTAGGGTTGTATTAGAGTCCCCACCCAGGACTAGGCAGTCATGAGGATCCAAGATGCCAAGGAAGGAGGATGCATGCTGGAAGAAATGCAACCACTCCAGGGCCAGGGTCAGGGCATAGACATACAACAGGTTCAATGCTGTCCCCTCCACCCAGATCCAGAGGTGCAGCAGGTGACCCAGCACAATCTCAGCAACCCCAGCACTTCAGGCTATAAGTCAGGGGACAACAGGGTAGCTACTCTGCCTGTGCAGACGGAGAGATGACTTAAAAATACCCCGCCCTCCCATTCCAGCCGCCAGTTAGCCACAACGGCTAGATCTGTATGGAAAGCCACAGAGTACCTCACCTCCCAAAGGAAAGAGAGAACCTGAGCCCTGTGGAGACCCATCCTCCAGCCCCTGGTGTTCAAGGCTGCCAAGTGGATTGGCACCATGAGGAGGGCTGGGGGGGGATCCTCAGGGGCAGGACTGCTGGTGGCCCCTGTCAGGCCATGCATCAATCTGTGAGTCACCTAGACACCCATGAGGGAGTCACAGAAGCTGCAGGCCCTCTGGTAGGCTGCGGCATCCTGCCTCCCAGTCCCTTTGCCTTCCTTCATTATGGCCCTCACAGCCTGGAAGATGAGATGGAAATCCCCCCAGCACTGCAGGGCATCCTACAGCACTAGAGGGTTCAGGGCAGAACACTGCCAACTGTCCTCCAGTTGGGTCCCCTTAATGGCCCTGCCAGAAGCCAAGACAGACAGACAGACGGTGCAGAGCACCGACATGGTGAGGATGTCACTGTCACCGCACAGCCTAGCTCTGCCCCTGCTCTGAAGAGGGCATCAGGGGAGAGAAGACAGCAGCCCTGGGCAAAAGGAGAGGCATGAATACCATCCCCCAGGAGTCAGCAGGTGAAAGGGAAAAGGATTTGACTCTGGGAGTGGCAGCTACCTGGGAAGGGGCTATGGAAGGGGCTGGATCTGGATCAGGGAACAGAATAGGGGCAGCACCTGGGACAATGGAATGGACAGAGAGAGGGGCAGGGCTAAGGATGGGTTACGATTCCCCTTGACAGGGCACAGGGGTCAATGGCAGGAATTTGGGGGACTGATCCCTGCCGACATTGGGCAAAGATGATGGACTGGGTACTGTTTCCATAGCCTCAGCATCGGGCAGAAGGGGACATGGATCAGGGCTATCAGGAAGGAGAGGATGCAGCTGTCCCACTGGGGATGCGTACCTAGGGACCATCTGCTCTGTGTTGGCTATCACCTTGGGAGGCTCCGTGGCCATAGATGGTACCCCAAGCACAGCTGGGCAGGTCGAAACTTCCGAGGACAGTCAGGAAGCAAGGGCTGGGGAAGGGGAGAAAGGAAAGGGAGGAGGGAGCAGCATAAGTAAGGTTGCCGCTCAGATCGAGGCCCACTGGCAGAGGGTTGTCCTCCCCTAGAGTGACTAGGGTCAAACCTAGGGCCTCAATCTCTGTGAAAATGAAGCCTAGGTCCCCTCCTGCCACAACAGAGGCTTCTACACTGGATGCCGGGGTGGAAATCACCTTGGCAGCAGCAGCATGGACAGATGACATGGAAGTGTCGGCTCCATCTGCAGCCTCGCCAGGGACAGGGTCTAAAAAGGCCCCCCTCTGGGGGAGCAGTAGTGCCCTCCTGTGTGGCTGCAGTCATCTCCTCAGCCAGAGCCACCCGCTGGTCCTCATCAGGGAGCACGGCAGAAGGCCCAATGATGGTGGCATCAATAGGATCAGTAAAATCCTCCCACAGTGCTTTGATGGGGGCTTCCTCTGAAACCAGTTTGGAGGAGAGAGTTTGGGCCTTCTTACGCTTGCTGCGTTCTTCTTAATGAAGATGCAACCCTCTAAGATAGCAGCAGAGGGCTAGCCAGCAGGGGCAGAGTCAGGTGGCAAGGGCGAGGGCACCTGGAGTGGAAGGCATGAGGGTGGATTAACAGGCAGGGGTTGGCAACCCTCCTTCTAGGGCATGCCCTCTCCCTGGATTAGGGCCACAATGGCCAGTGTCCTCTCCACCATGGGCACAGTCCCAGATTGTACAGTGGGGGTGGCAATGGGGCCCGATTGCTTGACTGGGCATGACAGGGTGGCCATCCCCGCCTTCCGAAAAGCATCGCTGGCAGGCTTGGATTGAGGAGGAGGGACGGCTACAGGGGCCAGGTGGTCGGGGTTGCCAGCAATGTTCCTGTCAGCAGAGGAAGCACCAAGCCTCCCCTCAGGAACAATGAGTCCTATACTGGGCCCTTTACTGGGGCACCAAAATGTACCGCTCTAGCGCGACTCCATCCTGTGCCTCTGCCAGCAGCAGCTGGATTTGCACTTCCCAGCAGAAGGACAATATGTGAAGGAGGGCAGGGTCCTTGCAACCATGTAGGAGAGGGCTGATCACTGAAATGGACTTCCCCAGGATGGAGATAAGAGGAAGCAGGACAGCATCAGGAAGGAAGGGTGGGACGAAGATTAAAACCACCCAAATGCCCAGATCCTCCAGGGGCTCAGGTGGGACACAGAAGCCCCTCACCATCAAGACCTTCTCAACCTTTTCTCCTACAGGGTGGTCTCCAATGCCAAGAATAAGACTACTTTCCTGTATATCTTGGAGGCCGCCACGATGGCAAAGGGCCCCACCACTTGTGCCATCGCCTGCACATAGGTCTCCACTTGCGACAAAGCAGCTACCAGGAGACAGCGGACGCCATGCCTCCTGGTCAAGGGTGGAGAAGAGGCCCGGCCCCTTAAGATGGAATGTGAGGCAGCATGGTCAGATGTTTCAGTGGTGGCAGTGGGTGAAGGAGTGGTGGCTACTTGGGCACACGCTCTGGGGGCACAGATGCCCCCAGAGCTGGTGGAACAGATGCCCCCAGAGCTGGTGGAAGGGACAGTGGCAGCAATAGGGCCCTTGCTTGCCTTTTTCCCCTTATTCTTTCTACCAGCTGAAGAAGCCACAGAAAATTTGGAGGCCTCTGCCATGCCCACTACCGTTGGCACCCCAGCAGGGGTTCCAGAGACTCTAGAAGCAGCAGCATTGGCTATAATGGTAGCCATAGAAATGGATGGGAGAGCAAGCTGAAGGGGAGAGGCTGGAGGTTCTGGAGAGGTATCCGTGTTTGTGAGGGAACAGTAGATGGAAATTAAGGACTGGGATAGGAAAGGGACCAAAAGGAGGATGAGGGGGCACCAATCCTACCCTGGAGGCAGCAGGTGGGGGAGGAGGGTGTAGCCTGTGGGGTGGGGGGACCAGGGAGGGAAAGGTAAACTAGCAGACCACTCCTCCCTGCTAGGCTGTAGGCAGGGATGAAGGGTGCCGGGAAGGGAGAGATATATGGACCTTGTATGGGATGGGAGGGGTACCGGCTTCTCTGGCTGCACTGGGTGGGGGTCACAGTGACATCAGGTGGGTGCAGTGAAGGGAGCATAACAAAAAAAAATGCACACTGAAGCAGGAAAAACTCAGCATGTGCTAAAAAATGGTGGCCATAGACATTTGCTAAGGTGTCACCCAAACACAGGATCGCCTCTCTATTAAATACACTGTAGAAGGGGATAACTGTTTTTTTTTAGCAAGATGCGCTTAAACCAGTAAATAGTACATAGCTCTGTGATGATCATTTTCTTTAATAAGCAAGTGTGATGATTTTTTCCACTTTTATCATTACAAATGTGGCCTATTAATAATTTTAACTACTTGTATAAAAAAGTAACCTAATTTTTTGTTTTTGCTCTAACACTGATGGCTGAAGGACAAAAGTAGGGGGAAAGGAAACAGATGGGCTCCTGCCATGAGGAGTAAGCCATGGGAGAAGAGGAAAAGGTCATAAAAGGAGATTCCCCCCAAGGCTAATAAAACAATTCTTTCTGCTTGAGAAATTAAGGTTTTCATGTATTTCATATATGAAAGCCTTATCTTAATATCATATTTCACAGGCACTTGTGATTTTTAAATGTATTTGTTTAGAAAATGAAAAAATATGGCTGTACTATGATACACAACTAAACTGAACAGGACAAAGTGTAGTAAACAGAAGACAAACTGCCAGAGAAAAGCATAGATAAAAAATGAACAGTTTGGTTCCAAATCTCTCTGGCCTTTGAGTTGGGTGTCAATTGTACTTGATTTATTCCTCAACAAAAATTAAGTCTGAAACTAAATAGCCATGTTAAACGAGACTCACTTAGCATTAATTTAATCCTCTTCCTTCTCTAACATTTAATCCCATACTAGGGAGCTACAGAAAATTATCACTAACTCTATTGTTTAACTTAACCATTTTTAAGAGGCCAACCTCCCCCACAAAAACTTCTTTGAATTGTTTTTAGAAATACCACACACTGACCTTTTCTTTTTCTAGCTTGTTTTTTTCTTTGTATGGTCAGTGCTTGATTGTCTAGCTGAATAGCTGAGGTAAAATGTGCTAGAGAGATAAAATACTAAATGTGTTTCTCCATGAAAACATAGTTCCAAAAGGATACAAACCAACAAATACACTTTTTTTTGTAAAGTAACAAATTTTCATGTGTTACTTTTTCCACCAAAGGAATCCCATGCAGTATCTAAAATGTAAGACACACAAAGTAGAAAAGAAACAATAAAATTATCTGCTGATGAAAATCCATCTAACTAAATTGAACTGAGCCTATTTACCACTTCAGAGAAATTTGCCATATTTATTTTTAAGGCAAGTCTTACAAAAATATTTTTTTCAAGTCACACCTGTGCCAAGACAAATGTAAAACGTAACTAAAATTACATTAAGGAAACATCAAATTCCAGGAGGTGATAAAGCACATATCAGCTCTCTTCCCCTCTCTCAACCACACAAAAAGCCCAAACACATTACCAAAGCAGGCTATTGTAACTAAATGTAAAAAAAAAAAAAAAAGAAAAAGAAAAAAATACACATTGCAGGAAAAGGAAAATAGTGTTAAATTGTGCCAATATTTAATCATTTTTAAAACCAATCCAAAAAACCTATCTGGTAAAATAACTGGAAGTTGTTCAATCTGAAGATTTTGTTTTCATTTGATACCATTTATGGGTGCATCTTTTCTCTCTCAAATTTTAAAAACCTAAAAAAAATCTACTGGCAGTTTGAAAGCCAGAATGTGACATGAAACTGAAGGATTATGAATGGATGGAGTTTATAAAAACCTTACATCCTGCTGAAGCCAGTTTTAATATAAATATGCTGCAGAGAAAAATACTGCACATTTTCTTCCTGCTGCTTGCACTAATAAAAGTCTCAATATATTTAGCTAATCTTATTTTACTCCTTTAATCCACTCCTTTAAAACTGAGATCTGCCAAGACACAGTCCTGTTTCAATTTCCCACATTAATGTACAGTTTCTGGCACATACTTCTCTGAGTTAGTAAGATCTGGAATATGTGCTTAAAATTTCTAAGGAAGTTATTCCCCCATCCAAAAGTTCACCATGCACCATATATCTACCCTTACATCATCAAGTCAAATTAATATCAATGCTATAAAAATTTAATTGTTCCTTACTTAGCAGGGATGACTTCTTAGGCCCTAGCTAAATAGGGACCACAATACTGCTAGCTTCAAGCTGCATATAAATTTTGGTTCTGCTGTCAACAGTATTCTAATATTGCTTCCCTGCCTACAATGACTACGGTTGAGTTTTTTACTTAAAAGAGATCTGATTAAAAGCATTGAAATATATTCTGTTTGGAAACAATTCTGACCCTATAGCATAATTTTATTCCCCCTCATCTGACCGTTCTCTTCCCTAAGAAGGATATTTAAGTGTAAATAAGATCTTTACTCCTTAGCAGTTCATGTTGTCTATAACCTTACTCCTCACATCCTGTGTTTGTGATGTCACAGTAATCAATACAGCAAATGTGATGTAAAAACAGAAGACAGACTTCAAAAGAGTTAAAAACAGCAGGAACACAAACTAAGGAACAAAGACGTTTTCATGGAAATGTCATTAGTTAGCAAATCACAGGCAGTAGAGAACTGGAAGGGTGGAGGTATGGTGGATGGAGAAAAGAAAAAAAAAATATACAAACAGAATTCACACCTAATACAGTGATTCCCCCTGATACCTCTAAAAGAAAGTAATCCATGTAACATATGTGGGTCTGTAACAATACGCTGAACTTCTCTGTTTTGTTCTCAAATGTAAGGAGCCCTGATCACCATACTAAGAAATATGAAGCTATGTATCTTCAAAGCCTCTCACCACCACGAAGAGAAACTTCAGGGACGATATACTCTGAAAGGAGTCCAAGTCAAATCTCTGACCAGGAAGATGAGCTTCACGGCAGGACAAAAAATAAGAGTTGTGAAAAGACAGAAAGAAAACTTCTGAGGTCTAGGCAAACCCACCCTGAAGAGTCTAGATTTAAAGGTGCCTTGACTAATAGCAAAGGAATGTGGAGAACAGTGAATTTAAATGTCATTTAGAAATAAAATCTCTTTTAGTGCAAATTTCTCTGAAAGGCATAAACAACAATCACTCAGTGGCTTCTGAGCAAAGGTAACTATGCTAACTAAAACTTCATTTTATTTTTTCCCTTTTTCTATTTAGAACTCTGAAAAGACAGCATCTTCTACTCTGCCTTCAAAACATTAAAGATGTAGAAAAGTAGCTGGTTCTCCCCCCATGTAACCATTTACAATTTTATCCTCTGCTTTTTACAGGTTGTAATTTTTCATTTAATTCATTTTGAGTGAGTGACACTTTAGTGACTATCAAGTGTTGTTTATCTCCCCAAAAATTTCATTTTGATGTCCCAGTATATCAAATATTTACTATCTAGGATGGAAAAGGAAAGAAAGGGTTGGAAAACAGCCTCCAACTTCTGCATAACCATTTGTTTATATTTAAACAACAAATGAAATCATTTTTAAAATTATTTTAAAAAACCAAAATCTATTTTTGGGGAATATAACAGCAGAACAACCAAAAGAAGACTCTTTCTTCTGTAATGAAACCTGGGTTGAGAAAATTCTATCTTCATGTAGTAATTTACCCTTTAACTATGAGCTCAAACATTTACAAAGTGATACTGAGAAATAATATCATGTCAAAAACGAGAAGGCTATGCATGAAAGAAAACCAAAAATAGGGGACTTATAGTAATAATTCTTGATATCACAAATAGCAGAAGGAGGATATCTGTTTGCTTTTCACTACTTCAAAATAAGTGTAACTGCTAAGCAGAATCAAGCATATCTTTAAAATATTTTTGTCAATGACGCTCATCTAATAGGGAGCACTAGAAATACATACAATTTAACAATTTTACAATTTATGCTATATACTACAAATATGGTATACACAATATCAAAAACCCTCACGTTTTACATGGCCTAGAGCATCGGTTCACGTTAAGACTGTGGTCTGGGGAAAACACATTTAAATATGAGAGGCAATGTACTTGGATTTGAGTATGCATGCTGAATCACTACATGAAGAGGTTATAGCAGTGGTTCCCAAGCAGTGACCCAAAAGGACTTTTCAAGTGGCTCGTTGCTCCCTTCCTCTTTGCCTAAGCACCTAGAAGAAGCACACTGCCACAGTGCTACAAGACCTCTGGTGGCTCCTTGCTGAAGTCAAGGGGATAAGAGATCAGAACAACCCCCTCTCCCTGGCTGTAGCAGGGAGCATGGCAAAGTGCCTCTCCTGAGTCCTTAGGCTGTTGGAACCCCACTGGTGCCAGGAAGAGGGAAAAATCAGCACTCCCCTCCGCTGGCTCCAGGAGAGAGCAAGGTGCTCTGCCTGGGTCCCGAGGCACTGGGGTCTCTGCTGAAGCCGGAGGTGTAGGAAGCACTGATCTCCTGTCACCCTGGCTGCAAAAGGACCCACTGCCTAGGGACCCAGTTGGAGCGCAAAGAGCTACAGGACATGTGTGGTTTCTATGCTGCATCCAGGGGGACACGAGATGAATAAGCCCTCCACTAAAGTCTCCTCACTGAATTCCCTCCATCTGGCTGCAGTGGAGGGGAGAGGAGAGGAAGAGGGCTGCTGCTGGCTGAGCAGCCAGGACCCACCATGCCTCAGGAGAGGCAGGACTCTAAAAATCACTATCTTCCAGTTTGGCTGCACTTAGCAGGATACCCACCCTGGCATAGCTGCCAGGCCACGTGCTTCAGGGTGTAGTAGCAGTCACTCACCTATACGAATGCTCTGTCTGTGAGTGTGTTCCACAACATCAGTAATCCCTCGGTTTGACTTTATAACAGTTTAACAGGGTTTAAAATTTGTTTTACTCTAAATGCTTAGTTTAAGTATGTAGTGATCTGTCTTTCTTAATGGTGTACACATCAGTACATTCCTTTTTATGAGTTGATAGACTGGTGGCCCTTCACGATTGTAAAAATTATACTTGTGGCCCTCAAGTCAAAAAGGCTGGGAACATCTGGATTATAGCTACCAGCATTCCACTGTAGAAACCTCCTTCTCTCATTGCTACAAGGTACTGGACAGATTATTAACCCTTATGCTTTAACTTGGTCCAGCTAGTGCATGTTATGTTTTCACTAGCCCCTCTTTGTTCTTTTCTGACTTTGAGTGGTTTATTAATTCTGGGAGTAATTTTTAAATTTATCTTATGGTTAAAGCTCACTGGATTTCCAAAACTTCATTACATCACCAGTTAAGGCTGTTAGATGATGATAGTATTGCCTATCATATCATTTTCAGGATCCACGCACTAAACTGCAGGGAAATGAACAATTACAGTCATCATAATTCTTTTACTGCCCTCATAACAGACAAGCATATTATACTTTCTGGGTGAAATTGTGATCTTAAGTCAAAGAAAAAGATTCCAATTGACTTAAATTAGACCAGGATTTTGCCAACTATGGATAAAGAAATGTGTATTTTATCACAACACAATCTTAATTCTTATCCAGCAATTGTTAGAACTTTTATTTATCACATATTATTATTACCTTGATTTCAATATCTAAATACTTCCTTTAATGCTTACCATTAAATGGTTA
Source organism: Podocnemis expansa (assembly GCA_007922195.1). Lineage (NCBI taxonomy): Eukaryota > Metazoa > Chordata > Testudines > Podocnemididae > Podocnemis > Podocnemis expansa. The sequence continues at coordinate 8,409,398 of ML682005.1, forward strand.
ATATTATTAGCTAACATATTTATCAAATGAAAGAAGCAAGTTTGGTAAGTATTTGTAATTGATGTTTAATTACCATAATTTTATGTATTCTTTAATAAGAATCTATTTAACATTTACATTGGGCATTCATGATCAAATTATTACATTGATTCTGCAAACATGCATGGTAACTGGATGTGCACATGAGTTTGAAGTCCAGTCTGAGGTTAAATACCTCCTGGATTATCCGAGCCTCACACTGCACATCATACAATACATCTGCCTTCACCAGACAAGTATTTTAGATATACGCACTTAGCACAGCCAACAGTCACTCCAAAAATTGGTTAAAAGTGCAAGCAAGTTAAACACTGTATCTTAAAACCAATACCTAGCCCATCAGGCAGCCAGCAGAATTGGGTCAGGGGACCTGAGCACCACCAGAGCTCAAGCCTGGCTTCTGGTCCTTTTCTTCACCAAACAAGACACTTGGCAAGACAAAAGACCATTATCAAAAGGATCCTCCCCCATTTACCACCACACGAACTACACCAAAAGCAGACTTAGATGTGAGGGCTTATTTTTGGATTGTGGAGTAAAGGGGGGGGAGGGGTGTATATCTATCTCAAGCATCTGGCCCAAAAAATCAGATGTTGGGGGGAAAAAACCAATAGATTGAGTTCTTTTTAGTGGCTTTCAGATTTTTGAGCCTTAACAGTACATGTTTCAAAGCTTTAATCCATAACCATGACAGCTAGAAAGCAATTTTGTTAAAAATTAAAACCTGAGATTCTCTGATAGTCATATGAAATAGAATTTTTAAACAAAGTATTGTGAGATTCATTATAAAATTGAAAGGATTGACAAGGGATGGGGTAAGATCTACTGTAAGACAGGAGAAACTGATGGTGTTTAAGTTTTTGGTGTTTGAAAGTTTGACTGGGCCAGCACATAGGTGAAGGAGAGTTGAGGAATTCATCAGTAACGATTGTCAAGCTTCCAGAAATTAGGTGAGCTGCACTGTGATGAGTGGGGTTGTGTCCCCCAGTTTTGGCTGAAGGTGTAAAACTCATACACTGGAAAAAACTGCTTCCCTCACTCCTTAAAATTTTATAAAGACACTGTGCGGGGGGTTCCAGATTTGGAGAAAGTGGTTAGTTGCATAACAGATTTTCAAGTCTATCCTGGAGTTCCTTATTTTGCTGCATCACTTTGAAGGCCACCATGTGGCGACAGAGGAAGTTGAATATTGATGTTACATGCAGAGAATGTGGAAGCAAAGTGTGCAGGGAACGGCTGTAAGCATAGTAAGCAAGAAGAAATCATTTGTAATTGCAGACTAACAAAGATATACAATCTCAAACTTTGTTGATTTTTTTTCCAAGACATTAGTGTATCAGCAACACAGATGTAATTCTCTGGTTAGAACGATTAAAGAAAAACAATTAACAAAATTTCAACTGTTCATTGTTTAGTTAAAGTCAATTTTCCATGCAATACTGAAGTCTGCTTATAGGATACAATTGATTGCAGCTAGGAAAAAAAGAAACAAAAAGAGGAAAGATACATCAATCCTGTGGCTATGCTGTTTGCATTAATCTTGAAATGTAAAAGACATGCAAAAATGAGATAAAAAGCAGTGTACCCATTTATATGTGAATTCCAGTATGGGCACACCAAAACTGCTCCTAACTTAATCCCAACACCACACTGTGCTGCAAAGCTCAAAGTGTGCTGACGATGGCTCTCAATGTGAAGGAGCTGGAACTGATTAACATCCAAATTAATGCATCTTCTGAGAATTTTACGACCACCACCTAGGTGCATATTAGTTCAACTGACAACAGCTGGTCACAGTCATGACGTAGGTTCACTTTGGATGTTAGACAGTTACCACCTTTAACTGATGTCAGGAACCAACCACTGCATCCTCCAGTTTCAGATGGGAATTCTTCTATCCTGTTGGTGGCTCAGGAGGCAAAGCAATGTCTTTTGTCTCCCCAATGAGACCTTAAATTTTCATCCACCAAATCTGTTTTGGTTGATAACTTGAAGTTTGATGTCCAGTTCAAGTTCCTCTCATTGTGATGAAATTCCTCATTCCTTTGTGGATAAAAGTGAGTGGATTTGGACCACACTATATAACAGGACATGCAGAGAGGACAAGAAGCAAGACTTCTGAGCTTGCATTTAGGCCACTGACACGCAGTGAGGTATCAGAGGTAGGGAGAATAATTCAGGTCACAATGCGTTTCTGGGATCTACATCTTCCTGGATGACAAAAACTAGTAGGAGGAAATGGGTACAATACTGGTAGAAAATGTTAATGCCTCCCTTTGAAAAGGCAGTTTGCTGTTGCAAAGAAGTTTTTTCCTCAGGAAATCATCAGCACCTAATACTACCTAATCTTCCTTTTCCAGAGAAGATTTATAGACCAGGCTGCAGAACAACAATCTTTGCAGTATTTTGATGTCTCAGATCCCCTTAACCTTCATCAGTTTGAGGCCAAGTCTGGGAACAGCAATTCTCTCTCCAGATTATCACTGCCTTATTTCATACAGTTCGATGCATAACTTGTGGAGTGGTATTTTGATACATCTGGTTAGGTTCACAACTAAGCAACACTTGAAAAAACAAGAGAGCTTCTTTTATGTTTAACATACATGAAGAGGTTGAAACTGTTCTGATCTTCACCAGCTAGCAGGGGCATTGCTGGCACTAGGCACATGGGGCCCGGGCCCTGAATCCCGGAGCCAGTGCCCTGGGTCTGGCGGGGCCCCACCTCTCCTGGTCTCTGGCCCAATAAGGCCAGAGATCCGGTGCCCAGCCACCCGTGGCTGCTCCGGACCGGTCCCCAGCCAAGGATCTGGGGCCCAGCTGCCTGCAGCCGCAACCACTCCCGGCCGGGGATCCAGGCCCAGCCACCCGCAGCTGCAGTGGCTGCTCCTGTCCCCATCCCCAGCTGGGGGCGTGGCCTGCAATCAGGGGGCATGGAGTCTGGGTAAGGGGCGGGGCCTGGACTGGTGCCCCGGGTCCTCTCCCGGGGCAGCAACGCTCCTGCCAGCTAGCAAATAGCAGTTTTCTCAAGGGCTAATAAACTACAGTCATGTTGTACATTGATAGCATCTTATTGTTTTCAAGTATCTTTCCCACCCTATTCCCCATTTAAGTCTTAAATAGTCTCTCACTTCATGGTTGGAATAGTTATAGAAGAAGGATGTCATTCTTGAGATAAATGCAGTTCAATTTCTATTCAACTCACATATTTCAAGTATTTTAATGGTCTATTAAATAAAGAAATAAACAAAAAAAGTAACAAACAGTGCAAAACAATGGTAGTTATTTTCAGCACAAATGAACAATTGTCTTGAGACACTCATAATGTGACAGACATGAAGATATTTCAAGCTTTTCTAAAAGATAATATATTGATAAGCCTATGACTTGATTCTCAGCAGATAAGGTGATCTCAGTAATATCTGAAGCAGTTCCAAAAAGAAACGGGTAAAAGCTAAATTTTATCTATGAAGGCTAAATACCGAAAGATATACTAGAAGCCACACATTTTTCTGGTTTCCATTTAGTGAATAAGAATCTTTTACCACATAAGCTTCTACATTCCATTTGTCTGCTCTCCAACTGCAAGTAAAATGGAGTCCATTAAAAATGAGAAAAAGGATCCTATTTTGTCCCTCAAGGCAAAGTACTTAAAAAGCTCGCTGTAAGAACATTTTCTATCTTCTCATACCATCTTTACTGTTGAACAACCACATCGAAGAATGTTGGTCTTAAAATTTTATTTAAAAAATTCATTAATCCTATTCACAAACATTTTAAGATGGCTTCTGCTAATCAATTTCTACCATTTATCGACCCTGAATAGTTGCCAGCCAACTGAAGGATTATTGAGACATTAGTGTACAATTATCATAAAGTGATCTATATTGATAAATACTGTTTTTAGGTGAATTATATGCAGAAAATGGAATTTTTCATACTGCTTAATGAAAAACTAATCTTTTATTAAATAGTACACTTTTTTCTTTCAGATAATGTCATGTACAGAATTAAGAAAAGAAATTTTCATTATCGGCATATTAACTGCTTCTCATTTTAATTCTGCCTTCATTGTACCAAAGATCGGATAAAGTAATTTGATCTCATAGTAACTTAAAAATTGGAATAAGAATCAGGAAAAATATTAGAAGAAACCACCATTAGTTAGCTTTAAACAAAATAAAAAAATGCTGTGTTTAAAATGTCTACTATATGTATATTTTGATATATGGCAAAATCCTCATACAGATAAGTCATGCGGTCTTTTTTGGTTTTACTTCTACACAGAGACGTTCTGAGAATTAAAATATGACCATGTATGAATAACATATCCCAGAAACAGACCCTCTGCCAGGTTCCTCTCCCTCCCCAGTTCCTTTTTGCTGGAATACCAGCTGAGGGGAGGAGGGCGGGTGTTGGAATGTACATGAGCAACATATCTTGAAGAGTATCAGTTACTGGTAAGTAACCTTTTCTTCTTCTTCAAGTGACTGTTTATGCCAATTCCAACTCAGGTGATTCCCAAGCTTTACTTTGGTGGAGGGACAGAATTCTTGACTCTGGCCGCTTGCAGGACCACTCTGTCAACAGCCGCATCTTCTCTCGTCTGCTGTGTCAGTGTGTAATGCATTGCAAAGGTGTGCACGAACGACCATACTGCTGCCCCACAGATATATATTATAGGCACACAAACAAGGAAAGCTGCTGAAAAGGCCTGAGCCCGAGCAGAGTGGGTTGTCACCCATGGGGGTGGAATTTTAGCTAGCATGTAGCATTGCCTAATGGAGGCCGAGATCCAGGGCTACAGGCATTGGGAGGATATTGGTTCATCTTTCACTCAGTCTGTGATTGCCACAAACAACTGAGATGATTTATGAAAGGGCGTGGTGCATTCCAGATAAAAGGCCAAGGCCCATCAGACATCCAAAGTGTGGCACTTTCATTCCTCATCTGATGTGTGAGGTTTTGGGTAGAAGACCGGAAGGAACATACCCTGGGAGGTACTGAAATGCAAAACCACCTTGGGCAGGAAGGTGGGATGAGGGCGGAGCTGAACTCTGTCCTTAAAAAAAGAGAGTGTAAGGGAGTTCCAACATGAGCTCTCACACTCACCTTGCTGATGTTATGGCCACTTAGAATGAGACCTTCAAAGACAGGTACAATAATGAGCAAGATGCTAGTGGTTCGAATGGGGGGATCAGTCAATCTAAAAAGGAGCAATTTCAAGTCTCACTGGGCCATCAGAGGTTGAATGGATGGGAAAAGCCTGTCCACACCTTTCATGAAGTACCTCACCATATGGTCAGAAAATAAGGAACCTTGTGACAACTCAGCATGGAAGACCGAGATGGCCACCAGAGGGACTTTGAATGATGCACTTGGCAGGCCTTGCTGTTTGAGGCTAAGAAGAAAGTTCAAGATTGATGGAATGGAAGCCAAAATAGGTGTAATCTCCTTATTCTACACCCAGGAAGAGAACCTCCTCCATTTTGCTTGGTAGGTAGTTCTCATTGACAGCTTACGGCTCTTAAGCAGGATCACCTGCACCTGCAAGGAGCACAGGAGCTCATCCCCGCTTAACCATGGAGGTACCCATGCCTTGAGGTGAAGAGCTTCAAAGTTGGAGTGTCTGAGCATTTCCTGGTTCTGCATGAGGAGGACCAGGAAGGAAGGGAGCAGAAGTGGGTCCCTGATTGACAGCTCTATCAGAATCACAAACCAGTGCTGACATAAGCACTCCAGAATTATTACAATAACTCTTACTCTGTTCCTCTTTATTTTTAGAAGCATCTTGTGGATTAGCAGAGTTGGAGGCAAGGCGTAGCACAACTGATCCTACCAGGGAATCAGGAACGCATCCACCTGAGACCCCGGGCAGCAGTTCTGGTAGCAGCAAAATGCAGCACAAATCCAACTGGAATCGGACACCAACAGGTCTACTTGGGGAGACCCCCCCACCACTGGAAGATGTCCTGTACCACATCAGTTCAGATGGACCACTTGTGGGCCAGAAATTGCCTTCTAAGGCTCTCCACCAGGAAATTCTGAGAGCCCAGTAAGCATGACACTGTCAGGCAAGTCGAGTGCTAGGTGCAAACTCCCACAGGCTGCAGGCCTCCTGACACAGGGAAGAGGAACAAGCACCTCCATTGATTGATACAGTGCACGGCCATGGTATTGCCCATCTGAAAGAGCACTGACCTGCCCATTAACTCATCCTGAAAGGGTCTGCAAGCTAGGCGGACTGCCTGGAGCTCTTTTACATGTATACGCAAGTGAGACATTGCTTCAATGTTCCCTCTAAGAGGTGCTGGCAGCTGAGCAACTCATGTTGCTCGCTGCGCTCCCCCCACTCCACCCCCGCTCCTGGCCACCCCCCCTCTCCCGGCCGCCCCCACAAACTTACCTTGTGGCTGGAGCCGCATGGCCCAGGCACAGCTCCTGGGGCAGATTTTCTGGGCATGCTCTGTTAAAGCTTCTCTGGAGGGGAGTTTTGAAAACTCCCTGCTCCACAGGAGCTTTGTGTAGGGACTCTGGCTGCCGGCCATGCGCAGCTGGCAGCCTTCTCTGCACTGGCAGCTGCAGTGGGCTGCGCTGCAGTGCGCCAGCGCAGCTTAGAGGGAACATTGCTCGGGACCACAGGCCTGGAGTCCAGAGTTTGCTCAGGTCTGCCCCCCACCATGTATCCAACGCATCTGCGATCAGGCACCATGAGGGCTGCAGTGCTTTGAAGGGCATCCCCGCACACATGTGCCAGCAGGAGCACCACCCATCTAGGCTCTGTAAGATGTGTCAGGGCAGGCACACCAAAGAGTCAAGAGAGTCTCAAGTCAGATGGTACAGTGACGCTAGCCACGCCTGTAGGGGGCACAGTCTCAGCCAAGCAAACTCCACCATATATGTACAAAAGGCCACGTGGCCCAGTAATCTTAGGCAGATCTAAAATGGGACACAGGCCCCCTTTCACTTTCGTGATTAGAAAGTAGTGTGAATAGAACCCCTTTCCTCTTCTTTCTACAGGCACCTCCCGAACTGCTCCCAAGGAGATAAGGGACTGCACCTCTTTTTCAGCAGATGTTCATGAGAGGGGTCCCTGAGGAAGGACAGAGATTGGTGAGGTGGGCTGGAACGAGGCATGGACAAAAACTGTAGCAAACAATCCCATTTTATCATGTGTAAAACTCACTGGTTTGATGTAATACTGGACTACGCCCAGTGAAATCAGGGTAGCCTGTCCCCAAAGGGTGATAGGTGAGGATCCATAGACCTGTCTGGTAAACTGCCCTCGGGTGCAGCTTCAAAAGTTCTTGTCAAGGCTGTTTCCCCCGTCTGGCACTCTGAGTGTAGAAGGTGGATGCCTGCAAAAGGCCTTAAAAGTTTGTCTTAAACTCTCCAAGGCTACCAATTTCCTGGACTTGGAGTGATATTGCTGCCACCACCCAAATGCAAAAACCTCTTGAAAACCCAGGAAGGCGCTGTGACGGTGTGTACATCTGTGCACCCTAGGTTATGATCTACATGATTTTCCTGTTCACTTGTACACTAGAACTGTATGATTTGCTGCCAATTGCACCATGCAATATTTCTGTGCGGATGCTAATAACCTATTCTGCATGATTTCTATGATGATATGTTTCCTACAACTTCATACGTGTGAACAAACATGTAACATGCTTTCTATGGCTCAGGGATAAGGGAACAGACAAAGGTCTCCCAGCGGCAGTCAGCCTGAAAGAGATAAAGGTATGCTAATGGAGGTGTCTGTGAAGAGACAAAAGAATCACCTTGACCCTGAAAGGGAGGGGCTGAGGGGTTTGGAGACAAAGACTGAGACTGGTTGGTTACTCACCAGTAACCGTCCTTCTTCAAGATGGGCTGCTCACATACATTCAGTTACAGGTGTCTACGTGCTGCAGCGCATGCTAGCTTGGAAAGTCTATAGCGTTAGCCTGTCAGATCAGGGCGCACGGCCAACGCCCCCTCCACGCTGCGGCCGCGGCTATATAGGTGACCATGACCCTGACCCTCCCAGTCCCATATACCTTTGCCAACTCTGTTAGCAGGGACGGTGGGAGGGATCTGAATGTATGTGAGCAGCCCATCTCGAAGAAGGACAGTCACTGGTGAGTAACCAACCGTTCTCCTTCAAGCACTGCTCACATCATTCAGTTACAGGTGACTGCTAGCCGTACCCAAGGATGGTGGGAGGAGTTACCGTCTACCCACACTGAGTACAGCTCTGCCCACAGCGGTATCATCTCTCGCCTGTTGGGCAATGACGTAGTGCGTCATGAAGGTATGTATCAACAACCACATAGTGGCTCTGCAGATCTCTTGGATCGGGACCTTAGCGAGGAAGGCTGTGGAAGATGCCTGAGCTCTGGTAGAGTGGGATCTCTCAGTCTCTGGGAGAGGTGTGTTTGACCTTCCATAGCAGTCTTTAATGCAGTTCACAATCCATTTGCAGATGCACTGGGAGGATACCGGAGAACCTCTCATGCGTTCTGCGACTGCCACGAACAGTCGGGAGGTCTTGCGGAAAGATCATGTGCGCTCAATATAGATTAGGACGGCTCTCCTCACATCGAGGGTGTGCCACCGTCTCTGGTTTTCTGTCACCTGAGGGTCTGGATAGAAGACCGGCAGGCAGATCTCTTGATTCATGTGGAAGGGGGTCGCAACCTTGGGCAAGAACGAGGGATGGTGACGCAGGACCACCTTGCCTGGGAAGAAAACTGTATAAGGGGGTTCAGAGGATAAGGCTCGTAGCTCTGAGATCCTTCTGGCTGAGGTAACAGCTACCAGAAAAGCCACCTTCCAGGACAGCACGAGCAGGGCGGCTGAGTCTATGGGCTCGTACGGCGGCTCTGTTACAGCCCATCGCACCACGTTCAAGTCCCACTGCAGGGTGGGCTTACGGACGTGGGGAAAAAGTTTTTCCATTCCTTTCAGGAATCTATGGCAGATGGGGTGTGAAAAGAGTGGGGCCCCATCTACTGTTTGGTGAAAGGCCGAGACTGCTGCCAAATAGACTTTCAATGAGGACAGGGATAGGCGTCTCTCTCTTAGGTCAAGAAGGTAATCTAAAGTTGCCTGAATTGGTGCAGAGGTAGGGTCTATGTCTTTATCATGGCAGGGAGAAGCGATTCCATTTCGCCATGTAGGTGGACCTGGTGGAAGGTTTTCTGCTACCAACCAGGACCTTTTTAACCCTATCCGAGCAGTGTCTCTCTTGCTTGCTGAGCCAGAGAACATCCAGGCTGTCAGGTGCAGGAGGCCCGGGTTGGGGTGCTGAAGGCATCCCGAGTCCTGTGTCAGAAGGTCTGCCCACCGTGGGAGGCGGAGCAGGGTCCTCACTGACATCTCTTGAAGGAGAGGGAACCACTGTTGCCTGAATCCAGGGCTATCAGGATGATGAGTGCCTCATCAGGAGCACCCGGTGAATCAGGGGAATTGGCAGGAAGGCATACATTAGGGCTTCCGAACAGTTGAGGAGGAAGGCATCACTGAGAGACCCTTTCCCCCGACCTTGGAGGGAGCAGAACCAAGGGCATTTGTGGTTCTGCACCATGGCAAAGAGGTTGATCTGAGAGGTTCCCCGTCTGGTTGTCAACAGAGAGAAAACCTCATTGTGGAGGGACCACTCGTGATTCGCCAGTGGCTTTCTGCTGAGTGAATCCGCTATGCCGTTGTCCACCCCAGGAAGATGGGTGGCAGTTGGCATGAAGTGATGGTCTATCGCTAGTTGCCAAAGCTTGGTTGCTTCCTCGCATAGTGCCGAGGAGTGGACTCCCCCATGAGAATTCGTGTAGAACACGGCTGTTGTGTTGTCTGAGAGCATTTGGACCACTCTGCCCTGGATCTGGTCTAGGAAGGTCATGCAGGCCAGTCTGATGGCCCTGAGCTCCTTCATGTTTATGTGGAGGAAGCTGTCCTCAGGGTTCCAGACACCTTGCGTGGAGAGGCCCCCGGACAAGTGGGCACTGTTCCCCAAGTCGGAGGCGTCCATTATCAGGGTCACTGAAGGCTTGGACTCCCTGAATGGAATTCCCCTCATGGGTCCCTCCAAATCTGGATGGACTCCAGGGCATACCAGGGTACCGAGATTACCTTGTCTAGGCGGTCTCTTTCTGGTTGGAAGCTTGTGGCGAATCAGAACTGGAACAGTTGCATCTGCAGGTGGGCTGTTCAGATTACCGATGTGGCCGCTGCCATGTGCCCCAGGAGTCGCATGCATCTGCGCGCTGTGGTCAGCCCAGGCGCCTGGAGCTCCGTAACGATGGTGCAGACGGACCGAAATCTTGACAGGCAAGGATGCGGTGCCTTGCCGGGCGTTTAAGCGTGCCCCAATGAACTATATATCCTGAGCACGGCAAAGCTTGGACTTCTCCAAGTTTATGTGGAAGCCCAGAACTCGCACAGATTCATTATTGCGTCGACATTGTCTTGTACTTGTCAACTTGACCTGCCCACTATGAGCCAATTGTCTAGGTAGGGGTAGATTCTTACACCCCGCCTGTGTAGGAATGCTGCAACTGATACGACACACTTTGTGAACACCTTGGGGGCTAGCAATAACCCGAAGGCGAGGGCAGTGAAATGTTAATGGCGTCGTGCCACTACCAAACCAGAGGAACCGCCTGTGGTGGGGCCAAATGGCTATGTGGAAGTAAGTGTCCTTTAGGTCAAGGGCCGTGAACCACACTCCTGGGGACAGGGAGGAGATGATCTGCAGTAGGGGGATCATGAAGAATTTTATTTTCTTTATGTTTTTGTTGAGAGATATGAGATCTAGAATGGACTGGGTTTGGGGACCAGGAAGTAGCAGGAGTAGAACCCTTTGCCACTTTCCCCCTTGGGAACCTTCTCGATGGCTCCGAGGGAGAGTAACTTCTGGCATTCAGCCTCAAGCTTGCCTAGCAGATCGGGGTTCTCTGTGATTATGGGAGGGAGCAGTTTTCTGTCCCAGGGGGGTTGAAAAAACTGAATGCTGTATCCTCTGGCCACTGTGTCGAGGACCCACTGGTCCAACTTGACCCAGGTCCATCATGGGGCAAAGTGGCAGAGGCGGTGGGGGGAGAACAGTGGTTGTGGAGCACTGACCTCAGAGGGACTGTCAAAAATGCTGTTTGCAGCCCGACGAATGGTCCGACCCCTGTCTGCGCCATCCCAACTGGGAAGCGCCCAGCTTATCCCCTTTACCCAATCAGCCTTTATCCTTGTCCAGGTCCCCAAGGTGACACTGGGGAAACAGAAGAGATCTTAGAAACTGGGTCTGCAGCTGCAGCTGTTGTTTCAGTTGCTGTAGCTGCTGTTGTAGCTGGTGCGACCTCGAGGAACACCTAACAGGTTGAGGGGTGTAAATCCCATGGGACCTCAAAGTAGCCCTCGGGTCCTTCATACCATGCAGCTTTGCGTCTGTGGAAGATGCAAAGAGGTTGGGACCTTCAAAGGGAAGGTCCTGGATAATCTGTTGCATCTGCGAGGAGAGACCGGAGTTCTGGAGCCAGGCCAGATGGCGCATCACCACTGCCGATGCCATTATACGTGCTGCTGTGTCCACTATCCCAAGTTGCCGCGAGCGCATCCCTGAACGCTTGCTCTCCTTCATCCAGCATTGCCTCGAAGTCTCTCAGGCGATCCTTGGAGATGGCCAACTGGAGATTTTGTACAGCTTCCCACAGGTTGAAGATGTAGCGCATCATCAAGGCTGAATGATTTGAGATGTGCAGCTGGAGGGTGGCAGAGAAGTAAACCTTCCTGCCTAACAGGTCAAGCCTTCTCGCCTCTCTGTTCTTGGGCGTGGTGCTAGGTTGACTTTTTCTCTCCCTTTGGTCGACTGCATCAACCACCAAGGATCTTGGGGCTGGGTGATGAAACAGGAAGGGGAATGCTTCCGGGGAGACGGAGTATTTCTTGTCTGCTCCTTTGGACACTGGTGGGATCGAGGAAGGCATTTGCCAACATTCCTGGACAGTGTGGAACACCCCAGCATGCAAGGGGATTCCAACCTTAGCCAGCGGGGCTCTATGGCACGTATCAAAGAGAGAATCATCCTCCACCTGCATCACCCCTAGCTTAAGCTTCAGGTTCGCCGCCATGTGGCAGAGAAGGTCCTGCTCAACGCGAAGATCTCCTTCGCGGTCAATGGACATGTCGATTAAGCGCTCGTCGGGCGACAAAGATGATGGGGCCCTTGATCTGCTTCATTGGGTATAATCAGGGTCTGGCTCATTGTCAGAGAAATCCAAAGACTCCGGTGCTGGCAAGCGGGCGTAGCGGGAGAAGGTATCGTCTGCCGTTGCGTTCAGCCAGTTGAGGGTCCATTCGTTGTGTGGGGACCTTGACGATGGCATAGGTGTCATGAAGGGAGCAGGTGTCTCCCCTGATGGGTGCCTTCGCCTTGAGGCCAGCGACACAGAGCTTTTGCGGGCTTGCTTTCTCAAGCGCTCCTCCGGGGGGGGCGGGGGGGGGGATCTTCCAAGGATGACCAGCAGAGCAAGGGATGTGATTATTCCCCTCTATTCTGCACTGGTAACGCCACATCTAGAATACTGTGTTCAGTTTTGGGCTCCCCACTACAAAAAGGACAGGGACGTGCTAGAGAGAGTTCAGAGGAGGGCAACCAAAATGATTAAAGGGCTGGAGCACAAGCCCTATGAGGAAAGACTGAAAGCATTAGGCTTATTTAGTCTGCAGAAGAGAAGATTGAGGGGGGATTTGATAGCAACCTTCAACTACTTGAGGGGATTCTCTAAGGAAGATGGAGCTCGACTGTTCTCGGTAATAACAGAGGACAGAACGAGGAGCAATGGTCTCAAGTTGCGGTTAGGGAGGTCGAGGCTGGATATTAGAAAAAACTTTTTCACTAGGAGAGTGGTGAAGTCTTGGAATGAGCTGCTGAGGGAGGTGGTGAAATCTCCATCTTAGGAGGTGTTTAAGGCCCGGCTAGACAAAACTATGACTGGGATGGTTTAGTGGGAGTGGTCCTGTCTCTGGCAGGGGGTTGGACTAGATGACCTATGAGGTCCCTTCCAACCCTATGATTCTATGATTCTGCAAGTTAGAATTGACGTGAGCAATCACTTGAAGAAGCATATCCTGCTCCCTACACATTCACCAACACCTTAGCCCCAGCAACCACAGCTCCCAACTTTCCCACCCCCAATCCCACTCAACAAGCTGCACTTGCCACCATCTGTGCCTCCCAGTGCTCCCCACTCATTCCACAGCACAATCTCTCACCCCCTGGACTTTCTTCACTGCACACCCTCCCCCAGCCCAGCCAGTTCAGTCAGTGCTCCATTCCACACCTGATTCCAGCTGCAATGGAGGAGCAGCTGCACCAAATTTGAGTAAAAGGAACTGCCTGCTAACTGGCATAAGGCTGTGGCACCACTCAGTTTTATTTTGGTTTTTTTTTTACTAATGGCTGACTATCATAATGGAAGCCCTGTGAAAGTGTACTAAGTACACACTGCCAGTGGTTAAGATGGGCCTGCATGGCAGAGGCTTTGTGTGTGCCCCCATGTCTCCTTATCAGGATCATCTCTCTCGTGCCAGGGTTTGTGTGTGCCTCTATTCCCTCACCCCGCAGACAGGCAAGCACACATATCCTTCATTCTCCCCTCCCCCCCGTCATGGACTGCATGCATTTCCCCATTTTGCTCCTGCATCCCCATTTTTTCCCCTCTTCTTTCTGAAATATAAATCACTGAAGATGCCAGCATGTTAAACTCTAATGAGAAGATACGCAGAAATGAGATGGAGTATTCTTATGCTGGTAGTTGTTAATGGACACCGACTACCAGCCCTCCAATAGGTGGATAATTGAATGTAGGTGCTTACAGCTATGACTGTGCTAATCATCTCTGAGGAGTTCCATGTGCCCCCCGCTTTTTCCCTTAAAGTTCCTCTGAAATTCTCAGCTGATTGGATAAAAAGCTAAGAAGTTATTCCGTTACAGACAGCCACTGAGCTGAGCACAAGGCCTTCTCAAGCTCTGTCCACAGTCAAATCTCAGTGAATCAAAGATTTCTTAGAATACTAAGAGCACTGGAAAAAATGGTGCTCATATTATTAGAAAACCAGTTTACAACCTCCCCCTTCTTAAGCCAAAGATGCTGGTAAAGCTGGCTGATTAAGACAAACTTCAGAAGACATATCCAGCCTTTACAATGAATACACTTTGACTGGATACAAGTAAAGCTATTAAATAAAGGAAGCGATAATTTTAAGACTGAATATCAGGAAAATGCTACTCAATAAGTTAGACTAGTTACAAAGGCTCTTTCCTTACCACTTTTAGTGATTTTAAACCAAACTGGAGAAACCAGTGATACAAGGAAGAAACTGCACTGGCAGAGGGATGGATAAGTGATGTAGTAAGACCTTCCCCATCTTTACTTTCCATAAGTGTACATTTTGGAGTTGTACACATCTGTAAGAAATCTTAATCCCACACTCTCCAAAAGGATGCAAAATTTAAAGCAGATTTATATTTTACTTAGAGAAAAGAAAAAGAAAAACCTGTAAAGTCAGCTTTTGCATCTGTATTGCTAAAACTACACCTTCCTCAAAAAACTCTGAAACCTGGTCTTGATGCTATCTCCACACATTTTAAAGTGATGGTATGTAGTCAGAAATTCCAATTTATAATACTGTATATTTCCATTTCCACACAAGTTATATTATTGACTAATTTTGGTCTCAGAAATATTCTGTAACTGAGTTTTATTGACCATTACAGAGGATAAGACCACCACAGGTTGCCTTTTTTATATAAAGCATCAAAAATAGAGAAACGTTACACCTTTATTTCACTATGAAAAGGATGCTGAGCATGGACTCTGTAGAAAGGTTCACACAATTTAATTTTCACAGCTGATGCCTATCTCCTACCTCCATACTATAGGTGTGCTGGAACAATAAAAAGGATTTATTTTTATTGCATCCAGTGAAGTTGGCAAATCTTATAAACAAGACTATCAAGTTTTATATTTTAGTTATTCATTATAATACAACTGTTCAGTCCCCCTCCCTTCATTCTTAGAAAAAGATCTTATCAGTAATATGGTACTAATACCAATGTGCATGCTGATTTCAGCAAGTTACACTATAACAAGGGAGATATAGACATGTTCAAAAAATGGTTTTGCCTTATAGAGTTTAAAAGGTGTTGTATGGTTAGCACATCACAAAATGTAATTGTAACTGTACTGCTGTTTCCATTCACAATTAAACATGGATTAAAAATCTTCACACTTTCACTGGCTGTGCTATAATTTTGCAGTATGACAACACTCAAGCCTATCTGCTCTTTAAACAGGCTTCAAACACTACACAATCTATCAAGCCCTTGGGGGGAAAAAAACAATGGGTAAAAAAGTGAAATAACTATATAAATAAAACGAAAATACAGTTTCATTATAGCTAGAAAAGCAAGCTTCTCATACAGATTTCATTCCCATTTTCCCAGTCTACACAGTAAAAACAATGAGAGTCCTGTGTCACCTTACAGACTAACACATTTCTTTGAACATAAGCTTTTGTGGTCTCCAGCCCACTTCATTAGATGAATAGAGTGGTTTGGAGCCCACAAAAGCTTATGCCCAAAGAAATCTGTTAGTCTGTAACAGTTGTGGCCAAACTGCGGCTCGGGAGCTGCATGCAATTCTTGAATGAAAAATTCCAGCTCCCGGAAGAATGTCAGCAAATCAATTTAGGAAAGCAGCCCCAGCCTAGGAGTTTTAAATCTCTGGCCCTGAGTATACTCGGGGCGGGGGGGGTGCCCCAGCGTGTGCCTGGCCGCTGGAGCGGCCAGGTAAGCGGGCTCTGGCGGGGCGTCGGCCAGAGGGAGCCAGCGTCAGGGCCTGGGGGTTCAGGGGGTTCAGGAAGGTGTCGGGAACAGCAGGGAGAAGCAGCGGTGCGGTCAGGGACGGCAGGGAGAAGCAGTGGTGCAGTCAGGATTTTAAAAAGACATGCCACTAGCCTGCAGTCTTCCACATCAAATGACATCTAAATTTTCACTGTATAAGACCTAGTTTTCATAGTTTTAAGTAATTATTAGAATCTGACATTAGTAGGATCAATATTTGCCCTCTTTTTACAATAAAATTAAAGTGTGCAATGAATTTTTAACTTAGTAATTTTGAAGTAGGTAAAAGTATATGGATACATGCCTCAGTGTGGCTCTCGAAGGTTTAATAATCAACTTGCGTGGCTCTTGAGTTCCATAACTTTGGCCACCCCTCGTCTGTAAGGTGCCATAAGACCCTCGTTTTTGCCGTACCCCGACTAACACAACTACCCCTCTGGAGTTTTCATAATGAAATATATTCCAGTGTTAATTCTTGATTTAAAACAAACTTTATTTTATTGAAACAAACAAGGAGTTCTGTGGCACTTAAAGACTAATAAATTTATTTATTGCAGGAGCCTTTGTGGGAGAAAATCCCAAGTGCTGTACTGTGGAAAAATTCCATAGCTGAGGCCTGACAGTGTTAAGACACAGATGGCTCAGCAGGCCTGAGGAAGAAAATTGTAAAAGAATGCACTCAAAATGCCATTAGAGATAATGTGAAAAAACTGCCGGCCTTCAGGACTTTAGTTAGTGTCTCTCTGTGCCTGCCTGCTGCAGACACTGTTTTTCTTCAACAGTTTTGCTGACATCCTTGACTTATACTAAACATTCTCTTATCAAACCTGCTTAGATGGCATTAACTCTGACACCGTTAAGTTGTTATGTGAGATTCTTTTCCCTTTGACCTTGGTTCCTTTTAAGGAAATAATATTAGTTTGCACCAATTAGAGAATGTTAGATCTTATTACTGTTGCCTATGTATATGCATGTATGTTAATGTAGCTGATAAGCTATAAAAGTTTTTGTAATGCATCTCAGGGGCAGAGACCAGCACCTAACTGCTCTCCCCACTGCAGTGTGTCAATAAAGCAATTAGCTGTTTGGTTTGCACCCAAGTTAGGTTCAGCTGTTTTTCTTTGACAGTACCAAGACACACAGGAGTACTGTATTACAGTTTATTAGGTATAAAACTGAAGGACTGAACAAGCTACAAGCAAAACTATTTACCAAAAAGAGTAAATTTATCATCTTAAATATGAAAATTAACTGTTCTAAGGCCCCAGCTCCCTAATGAACACAAACATATTCTTAATTTCCTTGACAATCAGGGCCCAGGTACAGGAAAAGCCTTTAAAACACTTCACCTTGTGAATTCTTGACAGTCCAAAGCAAGTGATGCATGATTACTTTGGTGGTTTTTATTCCTACAAATTAGTTATGAATAAGGATATGATTTAGTCATGGAGGATAAGATGACACAGATTCCGTGACTTTTATCAGACAGCCGTGACTTCTCTGGCTGTCGGGGCTGTGCTCCTGCAAAACCTTTGAGTCCCTTCCTCTCCCCTCCCTTGTGCTTGCCTCTGCCTCACTCCCCCCCCCCCCCCAGCTTTGGCCATGGCTAAAGCCTGGGCAGTCTACCTCTACTCCATGGGCAGTGTTACTTCTAAGCTGCACAGCAGTGTGTGGGCACAGCCTCCCTCACTAAACCGCTCAAGAAATGCTGCTGGCTGCACACAGCCGGCAGCCGTGGCCTCTACCCAGCGGGAAGACAGAGTCTTCTGGTCAGCAGCAAACTGTCCTGCCCCAGGCTGGGCCTGAGAGTTTTTAAAACTCGCATCCAGAGCCTCTGAGCATTCTCAGTCAAAGCAGGCTCTGCTTTGGGTGGGTTGTGAACAGGCAAGCCAGCCGGGTGGGGAAAGGGCAGGGGGAAGGGGTCGGCCTGGGGGCAGTGGGGGAAGACAGCACAGCACGGTGGGGTTTTGGGGGGCCACAGGGACCAATGGCAAGACAGAGGGTTAGGGAGAAGGTTAAGGGAGGTTTCAGGGGACCGCAGGAACCAACGGCAGGACAAGGTGTTAGGGAAAGGCTTGGGGGAATGCAGGGGCCAGTGGCAAGACAGGGGGTTATGGAGCAGGTTAAGGAAGCGCTCAGGGGACCACGGGGACCCGTGGTAGGAGCGAGTGTTAGGACAGGGCTTAGGGAAGGATTCAGGGGACCACAGAGACCAGCAGCAGGATTGGGTGTTGGGGTGATTTAGGGGACTTACCTACTTAATCCAAAGCAAGCAAGGAGTCCTGGGGCACTTTTAAAGACTAACGAATTTATTCAATGTATGAGCTTTAAAAAAATCCTACTTTGTCAGACACTTCATTTTCTCCCACAAAAGCTCATGCATTAAATAAATTTGTTAGTCTTTAAGTGCCACAGGACTCCTTGTTTGTAAGAAAAGATGGGAGCAGAACCTATGCCAGGTTCCTCTGTCTAATTAGAGGCCAGGAAAAGTACATGTAAAATCTCTTTCTTCCAGCCAGGCTGAATATGCTGTTGGGCCCGAATCTACACTGAATTGATAGTGTAAATCAAGGTGACTCCAGTGAAGCCAGAGAACTCATCTAGTGAAAAAGACGGTTACTAACCTTTTTCCGTAACTGTCGTTCTTCGAGAAGTGTTGCTCACTTCCACTCCAATTAGGTGTTTGTGCACGCTTCGTGCACAGCCGCCGGAAAAGTTGTCCCTAGCTGTCCCCTCCCTGTCAGGGTCGGCGACTGAGCCCCCTAGAGTCCCGCCTCTATAATCCCCCTTATATGGGCTCGCCGACCGTTGCCACCTCAGTTCCTTCTTGCCGACGCACCAACTGAGGGGTAGGTGGGTGGCTTTGGAATGGATGCGAGCAACACTTGTTGGAGAACGACAGTTATGGAAAAAGGTTAGTAACTGTCTTTCTCCTTCAAGTGCTTGCTCGCATGCACTCCAATTAAGTGATTCCCAAGCAACTACTGGAGCCAGGGGTCGGTGTTTTGTGGTACTACCAATTTCAGCACTGCCTTGCCCACCGCAGCATCCTGTCTGGCGTGAGACATGATACCATAGTGGACTGCAAAGGTATGTATAGATGACCAGGTTGCCACTTTGCAAATTTCCTGGATGGGGACATGGGCCAGGAAGGCCGTAGATGCTGCATAGGCTCTAGTTGAATGGGCTGTTATCGGAGGAACTGGTTTCTCTGCCAGTTCGTAACAAGTCTTGATGCAAGAGGCGATCCACTTGGATATAGTCTGAGACGAAACAGGGGAGCCTTTCTTTCTGTTAGCTACTGAAACGAATAGACGAGTGGATTTCCGGAATGGCTTCGTCCTTTCTATATAAAAGGCCAGGGCCCTCCTTACATCCAGTGAGTGGAGTACCCACTCCCTATCCGAGGTGTGGGGTTTTGGATAAAACACTGGAAAATAGATGTCCTGGTTACAGCAAAAAGCCGACACCACCTTTGGCAGAAAGGCCGGGTGTGGGCAAAGGTGTACTTTATCCTTAAAGAACACCGTGTACGGTGGCTCGGTCATGAGTGCTTGTAGTTCAGAGACCCTTCAGAAGTATCAGAAACCAGATCTGTGGACGCCATGCCAGGGCGATCAGGATCATTGTAGCCTTGTCTCTCTTTACGTTCGCTAAAACTTTGGAGACCAGAGGGAAGGGGGGGGAGGCATACATCAGAGCCCCGCTCCAAGGTAGGTGGAATGCATCCATCAGGGAGCCATCGCCTATGCCTCAGAAGGAACAGAACTTGCAGCATTTGGCATTGACTTTGGTGGCAAAAAGATATATGCAGGGAGCGCCCCACCTACAGAAGATGGAAAGCACTACCTCCTGTTTGAGAGACCACTCGTAGGCATTAATAATCCTGCTGAGGGAGTCTGCTAGGTGATTTTGAGACCCTGGGAGATAGGAAGCTTCCAATTGGATACCCCTGGGAAAACAGAACTCCCAATGGGCTATTGCCTCTCGGCAAAGTGGAAGGGAGCGTGCCCCTCCCTGTCTGTTTATGTAAAACATCGTAGCTGTGTTGTCCGTCTTTAATGCCACATGTTTTCCCTGAAGGTAGTGTTCAAAGGCCTGGCATGCCAGTCTGACCACCCTGAGTTTCCTCACATTTATGTGTTCTAGCATATCCTGGGTACCCCAAAGCCCCTGCTGGTCATTCCGTCTAGATGAGCTCCCCATCTGATGTCCGACGTATCTGTTACTAGTACCTTTGAAGGTAGGTCAGAGGAGAAGGGGACCCCCGCACACGCAGTTCTCTGGTTTAGCCACCACTGCAAGGAGTCCAAGCTGCGTGGGTGGACCGTAATAATGTGGTCCAAAGGGTGCCTGGAAGGATGGAAAACAGACCTGAGCCACATTTGAAGAGGTCTCAAGTGTAGCCTGGCATGTCTGACCACTGAGGTGCATGCCACAAAATGACCCAGCAAGCGGAAACAAGTCCAAGCCATTGACATTGGGAAAGCGGATATATCGTTGATTAGGGCGGCCATGTTGTCGAAGCGTTGGCAGGGGAGAGAGGCCGTTGCTGTGGTTGAAGCGATGATGGTGCCAATTAATTCCATTTTCTGGGTTGGGATCAAGACTGACTCTTCCTAGTTTATGAGCAGGCCCAGGTCATCGAGAAGGTTTCTTATCAACACCAAGTGGGATATCACTTGCTCTCTGGACGAACCTCTCACCAACCAATCATCGAGATAGGGGAAGATGTGCACCCTGTTTTGTCTGAGGAACGCTGGCACGACTGCCATGCACTTCGCAAAGACTCTTGGCACTGTGGAAAGGCCAAATGGAAGGACTGTGAATTGAAAGGGGTTCTCACCCACCTTAAATCTCAAAAACTTTCAATGTTATAGGGCAATTGAGATGTGGAAATAAGCGTCACACAAGTCGAGGGCAGCGTACCAATCTCCGTGATTCAGAGAGGAAATAATGGATGTCAAGGTTATCATCCGAAACTTTAGCTTCTTTATAAACCTGTTCAGGTTCCTGAGGTCCAGGATTGGTCTGAGACCTCCTTTTTATTTTGGGATCAAGAAATAGCTTGAATAGAGTCCCTGACCCCTTCTCTGCACCAGGACTTCCTCCACCGCCCCCAGCTCCATGAGATGGTGAACCTCTGACATTAGACTTTGTTCGTGAGATGTGTCCCTGAAGAGGGACTGGGAGGGAGGGGGAAGAGAGTGGGGTGTTGAGGTGAATTGGATGGAATATCCCTGTCTTATCGTACATAGTACCCATCTGTCAGAAGTTATCTGAGACCACGCACGACAGAAGTGAGATAAGTGGTTCTGAAACATGGATGCTGGTACACTGTCCTCATGAATAATCTCAGAAACTTTGCTTAGGGCCCTGAGACTGTTTCGATGAGCCTTCAGCTCTACCTGAGGGGTATGAGCTTCTTTTCCCAGAGCTTGGATGTAGAATAAATCTTAGTCTCCTCCTCCCCGAGTCTTGTCTCTGATTATGGAACGACCGTGGCAGGGACTGAGGTCTGAAGCAACGTCTCTGCGAGTTCTGGGGGTGGGAGCCAAGGGATCTCAACATGGCTCTGGAGTCCTTCAGGTTGTGTAGTTTAGAGTCTGTTTCCTCCGAGGAAAAGGGATGCCCCTTCAAACCATAGGTCCTGCACTGCCTGTTGGACTTCATACGGGAGTCCAGATGCCTGGAGCCATGAGCTGCGCCGCATGGAAATGCCGGAAGCCATAGCTCTGGCAGCTGCATCGGCTGCATCTAATGCACCCTGGAGGGAGGCCCCGGTGACTGCCTTACCCTCCTCTATCATCGCTGTGAGTTCTTTACTAAGTTTTTGATCAAGAGCCCCCAAAAAATTTTTGAGGGAGTTCCAGGCGTTGAAGGTATACCGGCTTAAAATGGCCTGATGATTGGCTACACGGAGTTGTAAACCGCCCATGGAATATATCTTTTGACCATACAGGTTCAGCCTTCTAGCTTCTCTGGACTTAGGGGCCAGTGTTTGGGCACCTTGCCTCTCCTTTTCATTAGTAGCTGCTACCACCAATGATCCAGGAGAGGGATGAGTGTACAGAAATTCATAACTCTTGAGCAGGGCAAAGTATTTTCTCTCTACTCACTTAGGTGTGGCAGACACTGATGTTGGTGATTGCCAGATGGCTCTCATGGACCTGAGCGTGACAGGATGTCCACCATAAGATCTGAGGAGTCCTCGGTGACCTCTGATACCTCTAATCCCAAGTTTTGAGCTATCCTCCAAAGGAAGTCCTGGTAAGCCCTATTGTCCTCCACTGGGGTTGTAACAGCAGACTCGGTGACAGCATTGTCTCAAGGTGGGGAGGGGAAGCCCCTAGAGATGGTCTGATCTCTGAAGTCAGGTTCAGACAGCATGCTACCTCTCAGCTCCCTGTCCTCAGCCCCCGTATCTGAGTCCGTGTCAGGCACAGGTCGTGACAGAGTTTCGAGTTGACCCTGGTTTTTAAGTCTTGCTGGTGAGTCCCCTGGTCTTAGGGTTGGACCCATAACAATGTCCGCCTGCTCCCACCAACCGGCCCATATGTAGGGTGTGCTGGGTAGGATCCCCAGGTCTGGTGGCATGATCAAGGGGTCCAGAAGGGCCAGTTGGGCATCCAGGGCATCGGGAAAGGCTGAGACAAGAGCTCACGTTGCTGAGACTGTGATCGTGACCTAGAGGTTTGCAAATGCCCATCATCAATATCACTGGTAGGAAGGGAGTGGTTTCCAAGGGGCCATTGTGCCTCCACTTGAATCGTCTTTGCAGTCCAGTGCCAAAAAGAGGGGTGAGGCAACAGAGTGGGCTTGCCCCGTGAGCAGGTGGGGGCTGAGGTTGTTTCAAGGCAGAATTTTAAGGCCTTTTAACAGTCAAAGAGCATATGGTGCATTCTTTTTCATCCTGAGCAGACCAATAAAATTAGGCAGTGTTAGTTTCTCTTGACCAAAGCAAAACCTTGAAACTACTGGTGAAAGAAAGAAAAGCCTCCCTATATAGCAGAGAACCAGAAATAGTCTGGCACTGAAAAGAACAGAGCTGTCAAACTCATTTACCCCTTAATCTTCAGAAAAGCAGCAACTGGGACAGACCCAGCAACCTCACAGACCCAGAATTCAGAAGCTTAAAGAGAAACCAGCAGAACTATCAAAATATGTGGAAGCACTGGGTAAAATACCAAAAGCTCCTACATCACTTATCCCAGGGACCAGATAAGAGACTTAAGTACTTTTTAAAATTTTACCCAATAGGCTTAACAGAGACCAAAGAGATAAATGCCCACTTGAAATAGAGCAGTGGTCGTCAAACTTTTTTTGCTTCTGACCCAGCTCCGCACCCTTCTACCAGGCAGTGACCCCTCCACTGTGGGAGGGATGGGCTGCCCCCTCTCAGGAGCAGCACTGGCCAACAGGGGAGCGAAGGGCAGCCACCCCCCTCCCAGAAGCAGTGACTGCTGGCTGGGGAGCAAGGGGCAGCCACTCCCATCCAAAGCAGCGCCAGCTGGCAGGGGAGGGAGGGGCAGCAGCCAGTACTGGGTCATGACACAAACTTTGACGAGCACTGAAACAGAGCACTAAGATCTATGATCCAAATGAAGTACCCTGAGATTCTGAAGAGTCCAAAGGCTACCAGTACCTTCCTAAAAGCCCTATGGTACATTTTCCTCTGAAAAAGAACCATTTCATCAGGCTCACCCTGAACTCCAAATACGGCCCTTAGTGTCCATTGTCACTATGACAAACCTGGGAGGTCCAGTTAACAAGTGACATTTCATTAACCAACAAAAGATAGGGGTTTTCCACAAGGACAAGAGACAGAAAAGTGTCTTGTATAACATTTCTGATTCATCAATTCCAAAGAGGATCAGAAACAGCTAGAGAACTTAACCAGACAAGATTGAGGCAGTGCACTGCACCAAGGTACTCAGTAAGTACAGATTCTGTAAAACAGCAGCAGTACTGGGACTTAATCCAGAAAAAAAAAAACAAGGATGGTCAGAGACACTATCTCCAGTGACAAGGTCTATGTTTCAGGACATTCGGGGATGAGAATGGACAGACAGATACATTACATCCAAAACTGGTGCAGTGAAAAAAGTCCCAGGACCCATTCCCTTTGTTTCACTTGAGAAACCAGACGTCTGAAGAACCTGATGAGCATAATGTTTAGGCTGAGCAGGGAGGATATCATTTATTGATGGACAAAATAGAATTGCATGGGATTAGGCACTCTCTTTCGATGATGCTTCTCAGTTAACAGAAGAAGTAACAGGCTTGGTTCCACTGAAGCATTATTTCATTTCCATTGAAATATTTCTGCATAAATACCGTAAACCTTCTAGCAGAAAATATTAAGAATAATCATGGTCTTCCTTTGGTGCCTCCTCAGGCTCAGAAATCTCAGCTTTGGCAGCTAAGATGAGAAAAGGCTTTTATCACTTTTGAGGATGACAGGTGGAAAGGTTTGAGTCAGCACTGTTACCCATGATAACTAGTTCATCTTAATCATCTCAAAGAAGATCATCATCACCAAAATCTATTAGATCCTACACAGACAGCCTTACCCTTGAAGGCAGAGTACCAGTTGCACAAAAACAATAACCAATGTACTTTAGAGGTGGCGGGAGGAGAAGGGAGTGAGGAGTGCAGTCTTGAACTGACATTTCCTGTAGTAGCTAAGAAAGAAGGAAAGACTGGTAGGGTTAAGAATATTATGGATAAGTTAGAAAGGCAAAAGTAGAGGAGTGAGCAGGATTTCTTATTTCTTCCACAGATTTGTACAACAGACTAGTCACAGTTATTTGAAGATACTCAAGTGAAACATTGCATAACAGCAACAAGGATAAGGAATGATCTTGCCCCAGAGTTCAGAGTCATGAGTAATACAGTGGAGGGCAAAGAGGTGAAGTTAAACATGTATTTCAAAAGTCAAACATTTCTTGCCTCCTGCCCCTTTCCTGATTTTTTGGCATCTATAGTCGTAATGAGTAACTTTTTCCTGAATCTGTTCTAGAGAGGAAAGAACAGGAGTGAATTTCTGAGTGTTACCAGGCAACACAAAGGGAGAACTACAGAACTAGGGAGAAACAGGGCATGAATGAGAGTCCTCAATGCCAAAACTTTTGGCACAATTCAACTGCTGGTTTTCCCCCAAAACTCAAGTAATAAGAATGAACGATTGCAGATTGATATTTCAGAGTTTTCAGTTTCTGAATTCAAATGGGAGAGAATCAAAGAATTTACTTCAGCTTCTGATATGTGTTAACATTTCATAGTACATTCCATAAAGTTAACTTATGATTTTTTTAATGTGTATTTATATTGTTTCTCTGTTCTCAGTTACTCTAATTACTATTTGGAAATGTAAGGTGTCATTTAATAGCATTTTTCATCCACTAAATGAAAAGATACATTCAGTAATGAAAGAAAAATTATACAAGTTAATAATCATTCATTTTTTAGAATAAGACTCTGAAATCCTGGTCCTCTTCCTTCACCTCTTCCTGAGGACCTGAATTTTGTTTTTCACTGGGGCTGTAAGTGTCTTTCCACAAAGTGACACACGATTCAGGGAATAACTGCATCTTTGGAAAGTCTGTATGTAGAAGGATACAGTAACTTTGTGCGGTTTACTACCGCAAGTCTTCTTTGAGAACCATTTATGTTTTGGCTTGTTTTTTAACTAAAACAAGTAAAGCACATTACAGATCAAATATAATTCAGATATACTGTATTTGGAGCTTGTACTCTTAGCATATATACCTCATAACTATGGAACCAACTGCCTTTTCATTTTCTGAAAGCCCAGTTGGTTTCCATTTTTCAACAAAATGAAAATATAGTTATTTGACATTTCTTGCTTATTTAAAGCAGCAGTTCTCAGCCAGAGGTGTGTGTACACAGAGGTCTTCCAAAGGGTATGTCAATTATTTGCCTAGTTATACAAAAGGCTATATAAAAAGCATTAGTGAACTCAGCACAAACTAAAATTTCATAGAGACAAAAACTTCTTTATATTGCTCTATACACTAAAATGTAAGTAAATTATTTCTATTCCAATTGATTTATTGTATAATTACATGGTAAAAATGAGGAAGTAAGCAATTTTTCAACAATAGTGTACTGTGACACTTTGGTATTTTTATGTCTGATTTTGTAAGCAAGTGGTTTTTAAGTGAGGTTAAACATGGGCGTATGACACACAAATCAATATCCTGGAAGGGGTACAGTAGTCTGAAAAGCCACTGATACAAAGAACTCAGTACGTTCTGTAAGGAATCATGTATGCACTATGGGAAAGGTTCCCTTTTGAGTATGGGCATCTAAGGCATCAATTTTACCAGAATTTAAGCTTTCACCTGAAAGAAAAAGTTTCTATCCCTTCCAAATGTCGATCTAATGTAAACCAGCACAGTACTGTTTTCTTAAGTCCGCAGAGCTTTCACAAACAGCAGCCAAGTTATACTAGTGGCTCTAGCTCAGTTTCCCTACTGCTGTTCAGAATCCTGTAAGCAGCAATGACACCATCACAAATCATCTGAAATTGATGCTGCTGCCCATAAAACTGTAAGTAGCAAAGGCAGGAAGTGGAGTTTATTCCCAGAAGACCTCCCTCCACTCCCAACACACACATCCTACTCCTCCCCCCACCCACACCCCCATGCCAAAACATGTCAAGGCCACAGGCGGAGTACACTAATCAAAGCCTTCTTCCCTCATTGCAGCTAGGAGACTCTGAAAGTGCCAAAGATCCAACCAAGACCTACAGGGGTGCTGGAGCATCAATCACATACATCAGACAATTACTATCCTGAAACTAATAAAAGAGAGAAACCATTGAAAAGTAGCTCAGGGTGTAGTACCTATTGTAAAAATTCCAATATCTACTCCTGTCCCACCAGCTGGGGTTAATGGGGAGCTTGAACTGTTCATCAGGGCATTCCCTTTGAACATCACTTCTGGTGCCCCCCTCTTCATCCTTCATATCTATCACTTCATATCAAACTACTATGTTTCTGATATTTTTTTCAAACCCCTTGAAGTTTCTCTAATAATAAATATCAAAGGGGTAGCCATGTTAGTCTAGTTCAGCAAAACAAAAGGGGAGTCTTGTGGCACTTTTAAAACTAATAAATTTATTATTCACATGAGCTTTCGTGGGCAAAGTCCCACTTCATCACATACCAGAGTGGAGAAAACTTACATTGCAAAACATTTTCCATGTAAGTTTTCTCCACTCTGACATGGAACTTTGCCCACAAAAGTTCACGCAAATAATAAATGTGTTAGTCTTTAAAGTGCCACAAGACTCCTCTTCTGTTTCTCTACTTATAAAATTTCCTGTCATTAGCAAGTAAGTCAGTTTTTTCAGAATCCTTTTTGCTATCCTATGCTCATTCAAATGACCATTAAAATTCTTTTTTAACTAGAAATAATCAATCAGAAGTGCTTTGAGACAATCACAGTCTTTCTCAACTGCACTATGCTTTATCTCCTAGACTCTAAGCTAGTATGTAGAAAAACAGTACAAACTAGAAACCAGGGACCCAAATCACCATAGTTATAAAGTTAACTTCCCTTTAGAAGTCATCATTGTGAACGACTACCAGAATATTAATTCTGTTTCATCTTTCAACTGTCTAATAAATTTTCTGACAAACAACACAACCTTATCATTATGCACACATATTTTTAATCCCAGATGGACATCTTCAACTTTAAAAAACATGAAATTGCATTGCAGGAAACATCAACTGTTATGCTGATTCTGATAGCTCTCAAAAGCAAACATTTACCCTTAAAATCATTGTTGATTGTATCTGAATTTATAAAATTATATCAGAACACAAGTATTTGTTTTAGTTAATCCATGTATCTTTCTCATTATCCCCTTCAGACTTAACCTGTTATAAAGAAACTCCACAGCAGATATGAGTTTCAACTAAAATACATATTATGGGAAATAAAATTAACTAAAAGCTCCAATTATATACACACATGCATTGCAGTTATTTTTTATGATGAAAATGGTAGGTAGAAAAATGGTAATGTAATAGGGAGTCTCTCTCTCTCAATCACCAATTCAAATTTGGCTCATGTCAGTACTACCTAAAAATTGTTACTATTCAACCACTGCTTAATGGCATAAATGAAATAATTTGGTGTTCTCAATTCAGTTAAAAGTGGCCAGTTGGCACAACTGACACCTACATTTGCAGCCTCAGGGGAAAGGCCATTGTTTGAACTGGCACAAAGCTAAACTACACTGTCTCCAAGAAAAGTAACTGTTTCAAAATAAGATTGAGATACAATGGAAGGTAAATCTGAAGTTTGTACTACCAATGTATGCAATACAACTGCTCTGTAGGTCATGCTACAGTCCCAATGCACATCAGTTTGACTTTTTTTTTTTGTGTGTTAACTGTACATCCACGCACACAAATTATTTTTGTATTTAGTTAAGAAAAATGTCAAGCTATTAGGTCCCAAAATTGTTTACCTTAAAAGTTGTTTTTCCTTCCAGGTAGAGAGAGGTGGACTGGCCACGTGATGATCTTTTTACAAGTGATTATCGCAGCAGGAAAGATATTTAAAAAACAAAACAAAAACAAAACTGAAACATGCATCTCAAACACAATATAAATCTGAGCGCAAGTGCACTTTGCAGTGTAATTTGTGCCCATAATTTTGTTTGTTTTTCCCTTGAGGTGCATCTGGATCTGTGATAGTGTTTTTGTTTTTTAAATTTTCTCCCTGCTGGACTTAATTTGGATCGGGGGTGGGGAACTGCTGGGGAATTCCACATCTTTAGAAAATCAAAGAAAAATAAATGTAAGGACCTAAAAGGCCAACAGTGTCCTCCTACAGATTTGTAGTTAATGGCAATAATAAAAAAGCCAAACCCCAGAAGTTACTAATATGAATAACTAATACAGCAAGGAGTTTTAGATTAGTAGTTTTTGCAATATATATGCAAAATAATTAAAGTGGGCAATCCTATTCACTATACACTGAAAAGGCTAGAGGAGAATTCTAGAACTTCACTCAGAATTGCTACCTCTTTGATGATAAAAAATATCGTACAAGGAAGAGGGAATTGGACACTCAACCCTTCACTGCCAGTTCAAATCTGATCCAGGAGAAAAGAAGTCATAGCAGAACGAAGGCTGTTCAGTGGCCTAAGGCACTTTTGTGCTCCCTCTCTGTTTTGTTGGTACACGTTGACCCATCCTCACAAAATGCACCACTACTTATAAATCTCAGTAGATAGCGGTATGGAAACCAAAGTGCCTTCTCACCCTAAAAACTGTCTTTTTCAGGTCACAGTTAAAGTAGCATGGCTAAAGAGGATAAATTTGCACAGCCTGCTGTTCTAGTAGAGGAATTTTAGCCACTAAGTCAATCAAGAATCTTTCATGAGCACTTAATCAATTTCACCAATTTTAAATGCAGCAGACACGACAACCCAAACTTTACTTAAATTTCAAGTCTATTCTAAAATAAAAAAAACATTTTTTCCCAGACAACTGCAACAATCATTTTCTAACTTTATACCAAGTTTCCAGTAAAGAATTGAGAATATAGGGATTTATCCTAGCTTCAACATTAGGGATGCTCATCACTACATGACATGACACATGTCACACACGACATTCTGTATATTTTGTGACTACTTCTGTGAGACTTTTTTGTTGGTGAATCCTTGTGGCACGGAGTCTAAGCTTAGACATTTGTTTATGAAGCTCTCTCCTCCTTCCTCCTTAGCAATGGCACAAACATTTTGAACGATTTCCGAACAGCAACTACATTTGCAGAGCATCAGGAGGCAAATACAGCTTCCATTTATACATACTATCCCTGCTGCTATTCATTTCACCAGTGCACCTACTGTATCTCACAACACACTCGCCTCTAATTTACCAATAAGCTTCATGGTTATATACCGTGAATGACTCTGCACTGCATTATTCCCTCTGTTTCTTAGGAAATGTTTCTGAACAACAAGAAACACAGAGCAGTACCTAGGGCAAATTCTTTTGGGTAAATAGTACAAATTCAGAAATAACAGATATAATGTGTTTCTATTCTACTAAATGAGCTGTCTTTAGAAACTCACTTAACCTACATTTTTGTTGCCACAGTAAAAGAACATAATTAAAACAGAAGCAGATGCCTACCTTATTTTGTTGTCAGAAGCCAACACGTACAGACACAGAGCCTTTGAAAAGACATTCCTCCTAAGCAGTTATCCTTCAGTACCAGTCAGAGAAGACGTACATGAACTGAGTATTTGAGCGTCATTATCCCTTTTTTCCCCAAACTAATCTCTCCTGTCCTGTTAGAGCAGGGGTCTCAAACACACAGCCTGAGGGCCGCATGCGGCCCCTAAAGCTATTTCCTGCGCCCCCCAACGATGCTACTGTTACCAATATTTACAATATCATTGTAAGAAAACGATTTCAGCGGTGCGGCCCTCGGGCTAATCTACTAGGCTAATGTACTAGTCCTCATGCGGCCCTGTACTGTCCTCATGCGGCCCTCATGATGATTTGAGTTTGAGACCCCTGTGTTAGAGTAATCTGTCGTTCTGTTTTCACGTCTAAGCTCCCACTTGTCATTTGGAGCACCTCACTGTTGTGATACAGGAATAAGGAGCTGTATCTCCACCTGAAGCACAACAGGTCGGGTTCAAAACAAAGCCAACTAGAGCCAATTGAAAGACTGCTACTGGCTTTGGATCAAAACCCACTACCCTAACCTGCTCACGCTCCAGGATTTTATTCACTATAATCCATCACTGCATTGAAATTCCTTTGCAATAAGTTAAGTGAATCACATGATTATTTTAGAAACATAAAAAAATAAGTGGGTAAGATAATATCTTTTATTAGCCCAACGTCTGTTAGTAAAAGAAACAAGATGGTCCTATTAAAAAAAAATATTACCTCACCCACCTTGTCTCTCTAATATCCTGAGATCAACACAGCTACAGCACTGCAAACTAAAAAATAAAGTCAGATCAACTTGTCATGCCCTAAAATACTGATTCAGCCAGAGCATGTTACTTTAGCAATGACATACAGTTCTCACTAATACTGGATTTAATTATTGTCTAAGGAATTGTAAAACATATTAAGCATATAAGTACTGACCTTGTTTCTTTTAACCCTTCTTTCTGAATGACTTCCAGTATTTGTTTTGCAGTCATTGGTGAGTTGGGGTGTTTTTCCAGTGCCTAAAAAAAAATATGTGTGTGTAAATAAGGTACAATCATTCTGTGAATTTGAAAGATAATGTGTTCATGCACTTTTTGTTTATTTTTTATTCAGAGGGGGAACTACAGTGTTGAGACTTGAGTCCTCCATCGTTGGAAGGCTAGATATAGTCCAGGACACTGCAGAAAAAATGAGATTTCCTTGCTGCATGTGTGCATCATCTGCGGAAATGCATGGGAATATCCTTCTAAAGATATAAATAAACTAAAAAGAGTTAAAATATGAAACCTATTTGAGGAGACCAATACTGAATAGTTTCTCTGAAGCAGGAAAGAAAAAAAGAGAGACAAAAAATGCTAGTGTTTCCCTCACTACTTTAAAACAGTCTGAGGTCACTTAAGTACTATGGTTATGTTTTGTGATGACCTCTGAAACAAAAGAAAAGCTAAAAATTTCTGTCTGCAAAGAGAAGCTAATGTCACAAATGATATGATAGGTTTCAAATTTTAATACTTTTTGTTTTTAAAAAGATGCAAAATTCAATGGCCAAAATAGTCACAGAAGCACACAAGATGCCACATGAATCACTAGAGTGCAGAATATTTTCCAGTTCAGCTCAGTTTTCCTCTCATCTCCTCTTCCTTTTCCAATTAAGCCCAAAATCATCCCTCTTCCTCCCAATTCAGACCAACTGGAATGGAATTTTCTAGTTTTCATTTGCTTTTTGTTGCTTTTCAGTATTAACCACTTAACTCTTTCTGTCATACTTCTTGCTCAAGTATTATGCTAGATTCACAGCCCTGGACACTGAAGTCCTCTATCAACAAAAAAGGTACAGCACAGGCAATGGCAATGCAAGCTTCCCCGCAGTGTCTTGCCAACATATCTCTCTATCAACTTGCTCTACTACATCTGACAAATAAAAAATGAGTTTGGTCTCCACACTCATTCAATCCTTCACCTGTCTCTACTCATTACTATTTAATTCCAATTGTGGTAGCTACTGTAATGTGGACACCTGTCCAGTAGGAACTAGAGACATACCACCAAAACATATCACGTAAGTCAAGGAAGACTAGGAGGTGAATATTTTCAATCATTATTAACCAGGGCTGTAATTCAAGCAGGTAACCTAGAGGACCTAAAGCCTCCATACCCTGTTCCAAACCCTTGAGCTTCCCAGGCTCCTCCTGCCATTTTACAGTGCAGGTAGCTTCCTGTTCTCCACTTTCCAAACCAGAAACTTTATCAAATCTCTTGCCACATATTGTTTTCCATTACCAACAAGCTTCTTACTCTTTACCGCTAAACTCTACAGAAGAAAAATGCAGAAACGAGGGGTGCACTAGAAAGGTTTAGGAGCTGAACTGAGCTTATAAAAACAGGTACATAAAGAGCAAAGATTGTACAAGGAACTTGCAGGAAAGAAAAATGGAATGATGACCTGGAAAGGGGACAAGTACAGAGGGAAATAATTAAAGGGGCAAAAGGAACAGTAAAGTGCTAGGAAAGAGATCATTACAAGGGAGAGGAGAGGAACTATAGAAAAAACAGGAAACAGTAGCAATAGAACAGTCCGATTTACTAGAAAGAGGACTTGTGAGTGAAGATTAAGATTAGAATGATGGTGGTTAACGTCAAGAAGCAAAAAAGGAAAATATAATCTTTCGAGGAAGGAAGGGAGGAGAGTTCAGAAAAGGACAAAGTAAAATGAATATGTAGTAAAATGGAGAAGAAGGAAACTGAACTGAACTGGGAACACTCCAGAGGACAAACTGGGTAAAACTGGAAAGGGCAGAAGAGGAAACTACACTGTACTGGACATGGCTATGAAGGAAACTGGGTGCACTTGAAAGTGGGGTTACTCACTGTGGAGGACTCCCTGTTTCTCTTCCTGAGTACAGGCCCCTCAGCACACCTGGGCAGCTCCTCCCTGCAATTGAGAAAATTTGGGTAGCCCTGTCCCCTTCTCTATGACATCACATCCTACTCTATAAAGGAAGTAAAAGTGCCAAGTATTACAGTGTGAATTTGATGACAGTGGAAGAAACGATAAAGCTACACAAAACATCAGAAATCACCCTGTCTTGGGAAGTGGGGGAAAGGAGGACAATATGTGCTGAGGAAGCTGCACTGAACGGATTGTGGGAACAATGGCCAGACACATGGATATAGAATACCATCTTCACAAAATAAAACAAAACAAAACAAAAATGAAAAACTGACAAAGCAATGTATAAACACTACAGAGATTTTAATCAAACCCACAAGACAGCTTTTAAATACCACAGTATGAAGCAAATATACAAGGATATAGTATAACATATTAAAATGGAAAATACATTAAAAAAGCAGAAATTGCTAAAATGAACAATTATCTATTGTGTGAAATGGTTTCATCACTGGACGCAGTGTGGGCTGTGGTTTCATATATCCTGACAACTGTAATTGTATTCATCTAACCATTCAGAAAAGATATATACTGGATGTGTGTGCAGATATGCACGCACACAAACGCCACCAAAGTTATCTGAAGTATGGAGCAAACGTCTCCTGATTCAGAAGTTGGCTGTAGGGACATGTGTGAATTTTCATAACTACTAAGGAGACTATTTTTGCAGACCAAAATAACCAGGTAGTTCTTCTTGTTTAAGGGGGAAAAAATTAACAGACAATTTAAAGTTGTTGATAATGAGAAGAAATTAAAAGTAATTAATAGAAGAACCAGTTCCATGAAGGTCAGTGATTTCCCCACCTACCTATGGAAAACAAGGATGACATGACAGTACAGAACAACACATATACAGCAACATTACTAAAAAGCATGTGAGCTAACAGACTGAACCGAGCATGTACCAACAAAACACACCTCCCTGGTGCACCTCACCTCCCCAAATGTTTTATTTCCATGAATTATCAAAATAATGCTAAGAGTTTAAATTGATCTAGTAATTGTTCATGAAGACATGTACGGTAATAAAAGAAAACAGCTTAACGCAGTCATGACCACCTTGGTGAGACGAAGTAATGCAGAGCAAGTGAGGAAGCCTTTATATGTTTTGAATCTTTGTTCTAATCCTCCCACCCCATTCACCAACATTCACCTCCTCTCAATGGAAATTTACTTGGACTTGGGCAATGACTGGTAATCTTGGCATTACAGTTAATAGTTAGCATCCAAGTCAAATTACAGTCATGAAAAAACAGGAGTCTTCCTATCACTAGTTCTTTGAGGTATACATCAACTTATTCTCATAAGGGGGGAGGGAGAAGACTGGGGGAAATGACTTACACTCTAACCCTGACTGAACTCTGAGGATCCTCCATTTGGTACCTATAGTTTACCCTTCTGATTTGGAGAATGCTGAGACCAGAACCCTGAACCAAACCCAGGTTCAGTCATGTGGCACCTCTAAGACCTGTAGAAAACAGACCTATTAATAAGCATTAGTGCCAGAAAACAAATTGGAACTTTTGAATTCTTTGAATTAAAGTGAAATTCTAAGGGCATGGGTGATACACAGAATGCACAAATCCTATAATTGAACCAGCTCACTCAGATTAGTTACATCTCACAGGAAAAAATGAAAGATCCTTTTCTGGGACAAAACTGCACCTATCTCTGTAGGTCTGGGATAACTAAGATATTATGAACACCACTGGAAAACAAATAACTTGCTGTAAAGTGGCAGTATATGTTCACAGGAGAGGTCAGGGACAGAATTAGGCTTCTCAGCTCCATCAGTAGTAGAAGTACAGAAATCCAGCTCTAACACTTCTGATAGAAGCCTTCTTCTGATTTCCTGCCTGGATTTGTTCATGGCCAGTTTATACACATTTGTTCTTGGGCCAACGTTATTCTTTAGCCTTCACCCTCCTTGGTGTTTGTCCCTCTAATGTATGTTACAAAGAGCAATCATATCTCTGTCACCTTTTTTCCCCTAAGCTAAACACACCAAGCTTTTACAGTGTTTTCCTATCATACAGGCCCACCTTTCCCTGATCATCCTACTACCTCTTCTCTGCACCTGTTCCAGTTTGGATTAGTCTTGCTTGAATAACAGTGACCAGAATGTACACACAATATTCCAAATGAGGTCTTATCAGAGCCTTGTACAATGTCATGAATTCTCTGTCTTCTCCATCTCTCCTGAAGTCTCTGACTCTGATACATCCTAGGATCATATCTGTATTTTTTACATCACACTGGCAACTCACAGGCATCCTGTGGTCAACCCACACACCTAAGTATCTCTCCTTTTGTCAGTATGAACTGACTAACCTCTAGCCAAGAAACAAAACAATAAAATGTCCCTGGTCATCACATTCAACCCCCAAGTCAGACCTCTATAACAGATCATTAAGGACCTACAGCCTAATCTAAAAGATGATCCCCTCACTCTCTCAAGTCTTGGGAGACAGACCTCTCCTCACATACAGGCAGCCTCCTAACCTGAAACAGATACTGACCAGCAACTACAGACCTAACCCCTAACCTTAAACAGGTACTCACCAACAACTACAGACCTAACAACACAAACTTTAAAGCAGGCACATACTCATGCAACAAACCACATTGCCGACTTTGCCCACATATCTGCACAAAAGACACCATCATAGGACCTAATCAAGCCAGATATCCCATCAAGGGCTCATTCACCTGCTCATCCACTAATGTGATTTATGCCATCATGTGCCAGAAATGCCCCCACACCTTACAAACTGGACAAACAGGACAATCTCTGCACAAAAGAATAAATGGGCAAAGAACTGACACCAGAAATCACAACATTCAAAAATCAGCTGCTGAGCACTTCCATCTTTCTAATCACTCTGGGGATGTCTTGTTAACAGCTGTGCTCAAGCAAGTCAATGGGACATCAAGACTTCAAAGAGAAACAGCTGAACTCGAACTCATATGCAGATTCAATTGTGTGAAAGCAGAATTAAATTGGGACTATGGATTCTTGTCCTGTTACAACAGGTGATTTGACTTCACCTTCTTCTACGTGCTGTTTCCCAATGTTTGAATCTTAACTGCTTGATTTGCTGTTACTATATGACCTGATCCCATGCCTTAACACTCCCCTGCATATATTTTCCTCCCATTCTGTAAGTTCTCCCATCTTCAAAGCATCTGGCGAAGTGGGATTTTCTCCCACAGAAGCTCATGCGATAAATAAATTTATTAGTCTTTAACTCCCACAAGACTCTTTGCCTCTTTAGCTTATAGCAGAAATTCTTATTATTAGACCTTAAATTCCAAACTCTGAACTCTGTAGTATTAAATTTCATCGCATTTCTGTTACTCCGATGATCTTCAAAATCATCTAGTTCAGTGGTTCCCAACCTTTTCAGTAACATGGCACATTTCAGTGAAACAAACAATTCCATGGTGCGCGCACACTTTTTTCAGCTGAACTGTTTGCTCAAACATCACATTTACTTATATTTACTATGGTTACGGTCTTACTAGAGAAGTTTACAACACAGCGCATATAACAAGCTAACGAAGAATCAAATTCATTCTTGCTTCAAATCCACCAGAAAAAAATAGATGTTATCACAATTTTGCCTTTTGGCCACCTGTATTTAGAATGTTCACGTTTTAGAATCTAAAGACCAATACCTCGCTTTTAATTTGATGATTAATTTTCATGAGTTTTATGAGTTGCCGTTTTGATTGGCTAGATTATTAAGATGAAATGTTTGTTTTACATTGGTTTTTCATTACCTTTGTACAAAATTTCATGGCACACTTGCACGGTTCTCATGGCACACTGGTTGAAAGCCACTGATCTAGTTCTTCTTGCATAAACTCCAATCTTTCTCAGTATTAGCACTGGCTACCAACTTTGTATCTTCATAACCTGTCCAGAAGTTATAAAAGCAGCAGAGAATCTCTGTATGTAATGTGCCACTGTTTTTTAAATACGCATACAATTGCCATTTACTGCATGCACAAAGTCAGATTTACTTAACTGTATTACTTTACTTAACTGCAGTTTAGCCACCACAGAGCAACACAAACACAGGAAAGACAGACAGTGGTGCACACTACAGTTTTAGCAATTACAGAAACAAAGAACACCATTCTTTTGTGGCCAGTAGAAAGCCTTCCCAGACAAATACCATCTACTCTTGCAAAGTATGTTTGCAGAAAAAAGCTCTAAAGGTGAAACCTCCATAAACTGATATAGTGCTGTCTTTCTAAACCAGACAGACAGACCCCTTCCATGGTTCTGCTGCTGCTCATAGCTTTGCCAAGCTTTCCACTGATAATTCCTGATACCTGTGAACAGCAACTAAACTGAAAAGAATCAGGTACATTTCACTTCTGCTGCCTGGCAAAACTATAGTGCAAATAATCACAAAGACACTGAAGCAATGAACTAGGAAAGATCATTTTAGAAAACCCAAACACCATAGGCTGGTATGGGGGTTAGAAGGGATACCACTTAGCCCTTTTCCTAAGCAGCCAAAATGCTGGAAGAAGCCCTGAATAGATAGCACAGGCGGACCCACGTATACAGCCAAGAGGTGCTGGAATGAATGGGGAGAACATAATGAATATTTCTTTCTTTCTTCCAGCAGACAGAAAACACACAAACTTTATATGCATCCATTAGCTCGCTACTTAATAGAGAGATGGAATCCCAGAGAAGTGTAGAGGCATAGGATCCAGATAGAAATCCCAGCACGCTCTTCCTCACCTGTTTGCTCACAGGCAGGCCAGAGGGAGGCAGATACCATGAAGAAGGGCTGACTTCTTATCAGGGCATTGCCTCACACAGTGACTTTCGGTAAGCAGATTTAATCTTATGGCTATTAGGTGTCTCGTAAAGCTTTAAAGTCTTCTGTTGTGAGGGCAGAGACTGTTGGGTAAATCAATCACAAGAGATTTTGGCAAGTGTTTTGGGCAAGGACTGAAGATGGGAGAAGCAAGAAGAAAGACAAAGGGGAGGAAGTAGGGAACACTATGTGAAAATAAGAAAATATAAGAGAGCTAAGTACACAGGGAGGAAAAGACGGATGAAGACAACAAAGGATGGTACGCCATAATTATTGCAGCAATTTTCAAACCTGAACACTCGCTTGCTGGTGGTCTACAGAAAGCTGGCTGATCATATAATGCTAGCTCTCCATTTCCAACCGCTAAACTACATTTAAAGACACTAAAAATACGCTGAAGAAACAAGGAGTCCTGTGGCACTTAAAGACTAACAGATTCATTTATCGCACAAGTCTTCAGGGGAGAAAATAACTTCCCTAATGCTACTTTTCCATATGAGAAATTGTAGTTGCCATAGGGATGTTATACAACTGTGAATGACACAGAAAATGTCGCTGATACTCAGAAATCATCTATGAAAAAAATTGAGAACTCCTGTATTATGAGAGAGAAAAGCAAACGCAGAATGAAGCCAGGAAGGGAACGAAGGAATAAAAAAATTTATATAAAAAACAAGTTTTCCAGGTGAGAGAAATTTAATGCACTAAAAGGAAAAAAACAAGAGCTTCACGTTGGCAGGACTCCTTGTACAAGGAATTATAAAACATTTAAATGTATGTGTTTGCAAAAGGTTGGATGGCCAGCATAGGGAGTGTAATGTCATGGGCACAGTTACATAAGCCATCTGACCTCTTGCAAACAAATGAACTCAAGTGTTTTAAAATTCCTTGTACAAGAAGTCCTACCAATGTGAAGTACTTGTGTTTTTCCTTTTAGTGCATTTTATATAATTTTTTTTTAATACCAAAAAGTGATGCAGCATCACCAGGTGTGCTGCTTGCCACTGAAACCTATGAACTGAACCAATGAACAGCACTTGCCATTGAAACCTACAAACACTGCACCGTCTACTGGAAAAAGGTGGGAAAGCACAGGGAATACAAACAGAACAGAAACGGAAGCTAATATAAAGGATGTCTAATAATAAAAGGAATAATAGATAGAGCTATAATACAGTACAATCAATTTTAACACATATTAAACACAAAGTTTAACAATCATTTAGTGCATTACATCCATAC
Organism: Podocnemis expansa; assembly: GCA_007922195.1. NCBI lineage: Eukaryota > Metazoa > Chordata > Testudines > Podocnemididae > Podocnemis > Podocnemis expansa. Next base: position 8,448,569 of record ML682005.1, read on the forward strand.
ATCATAATCCACACTGGCTTCCTATTGGTTTCTAAATGGCATTAATGGTATTGACCTATGAAGTCTTAGTGGATATGCTACACTAAACATTCATACAGCCAACACCACAGCCAGCAAAGACATGAGCTGCCACCCCTTCTATTGGTCTGGGAGAAAACAGCTAGCAGATTGTTTTCTTTGCTAGCGTATCAGCTCTGGAATTCACTGTCCATCTTGGTCTGAAACTCTCCAGATATGTTGACTTTCAGACCACGTAAGGCCTGTCCAGTTTCTTATGCATTTGATGAAGGAGGAGACAGAACATGGAGCTCTCGGGTAGCATATATGTTTCTTCTAGTGGTTCAGTTAGCTGGTTTGTTTGTTTGTTTTGGAAGTGCAAATAACTGGACCAGTTTTGAGCATGCCAGTTTTTTTAACAAGTCACATTTAAGTGACATGATGGCAGCAGGGTTTTTTTGAAAATTCAAAATAAATGGCATACTTGCATATAAAGCTCAAAATAAACGTCACAATTACATACAATATACTTTAAAAAAAAAGTCACATTGTTTTATTCCTGAAGGAAAGAGGCTCTGTCAGCATACAGCTTTTTTTTTTTTTTAGTCATGGCTTTTAAACTCAGCCCTAAGGCTAATAAATATTGAGTAAATTTTTCAAATCCTGACTAATCATCTTATAGCAATAATCTTGCTGATCCAATCTATCATACTGTAGCAATAGGAGAATCTCCCATTTTATCATTTAGTAAATTAAATTAAGTATCTAAATGACTAAAGAACCTGAACCTGCACTGAGATTTGCTAGCACAGAACACTGCACGTCCCACTGACTGTAACAGAATTTTGCACAGGCACAGTGCCCAAGCTACCAGACTGCTTTGTAAGATCAGGATCAGAGACAAATATCATGACAAGAAACACTGATTCCCCCCCACCAGCATCCCATAATATAAGCTCCATTGCTATTAGCAATTAAAGAGTGTCCTTTAGCTCAAGTGACAGAAGGATATAGGTTTAAAATATTAAGATGCGAGTTCTAGTCTGTGGTACGCATGTGGTTAGCTCACAAACACGGTTTCTGTGCCTTGAGTCTGTGGTTAAGAATTATTACACTGAGATGCACCTCCACCACTGAGAAGGCAAGAAGGAAAAGGCAGCCCTCCCTCCCTTCCCACTACCAACTCAAAAAAACTAGGTAAAAACTGCACTGAATTCATGACTATGAGCCTTAATTGCTTCCAGCAGAGAGCTGAATGCCTCTCGGGCACGTGACCCCTCGGGAGAAGGGCAGAAAAGGACCATGCCTAGGTGACTGTAACTGTTCCTTTCCACCATACCATCATGAGTCCTGAATCAGCTGTAGATAAAGGAGAGGAAAATATAAAGAAAAATTAGGAACACACAGATTGCTATCTAGGTGATGGAGAGAAAATAGCACATAAACAGCCTGAATATATTCATTTTTATACATTGTATCACTCTAACACAGAGATGTCAAATATGCAGTACACAGTCCCCTTCGCTGCAGCCCACATTTCAGAGGTGGACCCAGCTGACACTGGCAGGGGCCCACCAGAAGCCACACTCCTCACGGCACTCTCCCCTGCCCCGGCAGGCTGGTCAGCCTCAGAGAGCGAGGTGGGCCTGCAGGGCCATCCCCAGGGAGCAATGGGGGCCAGGGTCAATCGGCCTTTTAAGGCACCTGCCCCCTAGCAGTGGGAGGCAGGGCAGGACAGACTGGCCTAGTAGCCAGGCTCTGTCTTCCTTCCCCGCCCCTTCGCTTCAGCTTGCTGCTGAAGACAGTGGGGGGGTGCAGTAGCACTGCTCGCCCCTCCCTAGGGATAGCAGTGGGGCTGGCAGTGGCTCATGGCTGCTGCGCCATGCAGCCAGCCAGACATGCTCCAGTGTGCTTCTGCAAGGTGCCCTGGTGGTAAGCAGAGCAGCCTGGTGGGGCAGCTTAAGGGAGCAGGTAGTGAGCAGAGTGGGAGGTAGGGGATTTGAGGGCAAGAGTGGGAGTTGGGGATCTTCAGGGGGAGGGATGAGTATAGCAGGACACAGCAGGTTGGGGGAGTAGGGGTGAGTAAAGCGGCCCAGTGGGGGAGAGTGTGGGGCTTGGTGGCAAGTGGGAGGTGAGGGTCTTGGAGGAACAAGGGTGAGTGGCCTGCCAGACTGAGCTGCTGGCAAATACAGCCTTCGAGGCTAAATGACTGACTCCCCTGCTCTAACGCAAACCAACAAGACATTTTTTTCTGACACTAACAGGTTTGCTATACTACTGATGTTTCAACATGGCCAGAATCGGAACACCTTGAGAAGTCTTCTGAAATCCTGTATATGTGTGCAAACATGAATTTTTAAAAGCCTCCATCGCTTATTTTTTTCCTCCAATACTGGTAGCATTTAAGGAGTATTTCTAAAGCCAGTAACAGAATTTCTATTGCCTACTATCTAGATGTCCCAAATTTAACAAGAGAAGACAGTTATGTCAGTTTTCTTTCCACTCCTCTGCTGCAACGAGTTATCATGTTAGACCATGTCCTAAAGATAAAGGCCTCAGTATTTTTTTATCCCTGGATTCTAAGCCATTACATATAGGATTAAGAATCAAATATGTTTTAATGCATATACTGCAGCTAAATGTGTACTTCCAAATAGTTTTTAAAATACTTTTTCCAGATCAAGGTTACCTACAAAATTTAATAAAACAAGCAGATTTTGTGTTGTATCTGATAGGAGCATACTTGAGGCATAAACACAGTTAAGCTTTTATGGCAGTGGCTCTCAACCTGTGGCCCACCCACAAGGTCTTTCACAGTAGCTCATGATTGGCTGCAGATGGGAGCCAGTGCCTAAGTTTCTTGGTGGAGCATGTTGCCAGTGTAGGCTCCTTGCTGCAACCAAGGAGACAGAAAATCAGCGCTCCCCTTCCTTTGGCAGTAGCACAGAGCACAACAAAGTACTCCAGCCTGGGTCTCTAGGCCTTGGGGTCCCTGCAGAAGCCAGGAGGGGAGCACTAATCTCCTATCCCCTGGCCGCAAAAGGGAAACTGTACCTAAGGATGTCTCTGGGTCCCTGTTGAAGCCAGAGGGATAAGAGAGCCTCCCTGCAGCATGAATTCCCTCTGGCTACAATACTGTGCTGGTAGTTTGGTAGGTTTTATCCTTGCAAGGATGACCAAAGTGTGAAAAGACTTCAGTGTAACACAGAAGGCCAGGACAAGGAAAACAAGAACCAGGAGATCACCATGCCAAAACAATAAAATATCCGTATTCCTCAACCACCTCTGTTAAGATGGAGGGAACAGAAGGCAGTAACTGGAAGGAAAAGATAGGAAAATCCTTCTGAAGAAAAGTGATATGAAATCTCTCCATCTTGTTTTCTTATGAGGGAAATCATTTAATTTTTGAGGGACTTGGTATTACAAAGAAAGGCCATTTGGAGTTTTACAGAAAGATTTCAAGTCAGTTCGAACAATCTGAATTGTGCCATCACATCACTGCACAGTTAGTTCATTGGCACAATCAGGTTCTAGTAATTCAAATGCTCCAAAAATAGACATTCAAGTCACATTTTTAAACAAGAGAAACATAGCCTTTTCATGCCATATATAAAGAGAATTCTTTTGTTAGCTGTCAGAGGAATTTTGCTACCTCTGTTAAATATAAAATGGTTAGTGTCATAACAAAGATCAGCTATCATGTTATGACATTTATCTTCATGAGTGAGGAAAGGAAGGGCTACTGTGAATTACTGCATCACTTTTCATGAGATGATTAAAGTCTTAAGAGATTAACCATTGATACCAGCTGTATATAAAATAAAGTACATAATGGTGTAGAATGCTACTCAGTTTTAATTGCCACATGTTGGGGAACACCACCTTAATCGCAGATACCACAGCTGTCAGGTACTCATGCAAGGTTCTCAAACAAGGGGAATCCACACTAAACCATGCATATTTTGTTTGAGTCCCTTATCTTTTTCAGTTTTAATTCTAATCTTCCCCTACCCTGCTTTTAAAGAACATTAGCTACTACAGAAAAAGGCTGTGTTTGAGTAGAACTTAACGATTTTTGTTTAGCTTGTATAAAGTTTAGCAAATAATGTATTGTTTCAAACCTCTTATGAAAAAGAGACTGGCAAGGTGCAGACAAACTAGAGAACACATGATAGTACATGCAGGGAGGTGTCCTAAGACTTTTATTTGGAAAGACCTGAATGATCACATATGGCTTTTCTGTTTGAGATCAATCTGACTGTTCCAAATCGCTGGCAACAAAACAAAACAAAACAAAAAACAAAAAGGAGGGGGGGCGGCTTTCATGGCCCCTCATACCAGCAGTTGTTCTGTTCATTTTGAGTTTGTTCTTGTTGCTTACAATGTACACAAAGAGCATTGTATATTCACACTTCCATTCTGGAAAATATTTTTGATTACAACTGTGGTGAGCTGTAAGTTTTTGGAATGAATGGTAACCAAAAGGTTCAATGGAAGTAGTGTCCTGGGTTTTTTGGAGAAGTTCTCCTTCAGTTACAATTAGACCACACCTAAAAAGGACAACTTCAATTTGAAATATCAAAAATATTTCTAGTAAGTAGTATTTGCCTTAGGAATACATCTGTCAGGAACACCTTCAATCTGTAACTCAAAACATATCTCCAGCAAGTAATATTTTGCTCTTACAATACACCAAATGGTAAGCATTACTTGACAGTTTTCTACAAGAAGCATACCTTTATCCACATCACCCTTGATAAGGGATTCATGACACCCAAGCATAAGGCTTTTTAAAAAAATCTTTTTGATGCAATCAGTAACTGACACACATCAGCCATATAGCAATGCAACTTAACTGTGACGAGGATGTACTATGACAGTACAGTTGGAAGTCACTGTATTCACATAAACAAACAAGGCGTCCTGTGGCACTTTTAAAAACTAAAGGTATGTCTACATTGAAAAGTTTTTTAGAAATAAGGAGGCTAATTTCAAAAAGCTTTTTACCAGTCCATGCAGGCATTTTGTTATTTTGAAATAAGCACTTCATTATTTTGAAAAAACAAAGGGCTATTTTGAAATAACTAAGCCTGCTTTTATTTTGAAAGAGCAATTCTTTCAAAATAGTTATTTTGAATAAAGCCATTCCAAGCCACAGAATTGGCTTCTTTCGAAGTAATGGCCCTATACTTTTCCTCGCCTTCCCCTATTTTGAAATAGAGAGTCTAGTGAAGACTATTATGAAATAGACTCCTATTTCAAAATAATAAATTTGAAATAATTCTATTCTGAAATAATTCTTTTGAAATAAATCCAAAATAGTTATTTTGAAATAACTATTTTGAAATATCTTTGGCGGTGTAAACTTAGCCAAAAAAATCTTATTTATTGCCTGAGCTTTCATGAGAAAAGACAAAGCAGAATCTTCTCCCACAAAAGCTCATGTGATAAATTTGTTAGCCTTTAAAAGCGCCAGAGGACTTCTTGTTTGTTTTGCTGAACTAGACTAACATGGCGTCCCTTTGGAATTTATAATCAGACAGTCAAAGGAAAATCAACTCAATGATTTACAAGCCAAACAGAATTTTCTCTTAGAGATTTAAACTCAGTAGCAGCTATCAATCTTCATAGGCTGACCAATTAAGGAGGATCTTGTGCCAAGAAGAAACAAAGATGAACTCTGACTTCAAAATTACAGAGGAGATAGTGAAATAGTGATAAAGATGTGATGGTTTACCAACAGTTTGCAATCTTTGCCCACAATTAAAATGTAGCATTTTTCAACTTATGTGAGTAAAAACTGATGGCACTCAGGATAGGTCACTAGTTGTCAGTAGACAAAAGCTCCAGAGTTGGTCTGAAAGCATTCTTCTTTGCATGGGACATAAGTCTGGTTCAACTCCTATATCAGATCAGACAAGAACTCAGCACACACTTATAGGAAATGTGAAGCACAATAAATCAGCCAAAATGCCACAATCTATTTCAATTTAATATGTCCTATGAATCACAGACAAAGCAGACACTTCAATCTGTAGAGAAAAGGATACATAGGATTTTCTTCTTCTTTTTGGCAAGGAGAACTATAGATATGTAATTCTCACACAACCGGGCTTTCTGCTCCACTAAGAGATGAGCTTTATTTTGGGACTCTTTTAGTTTACTGCCCCATCTCTCACTCTGAACATCAATGGCCTTTTTTATTTCCTGGCAGGTGAAAACACGGAGGCAACACAAACTAGAAAAAGGCAAAACACACCCAATAGGTAATGGGCATATGATTTATTCAATGGCTGATTCATTCTGATGAGGAAAGTTCTCTCAAAAGCAGCAGTTCTCAACCACTGTGTCACAAAACAAAACTATGGCAAAGAGCTGGGAGGCATCACAAAAAATTGGCAGCCACGCTGCTCCCAGCCCTAGTGCCACAGCTGATGGGAGCAGGATGAGGAGAGCCACCAGCAACAGAGGTGCTGCTCAGGTTGGGAGTGCTCCCAAGGCTGTGGTGCTCCAAAGACCCTCCACAACCTCAGAAGTGCTCCCAGCCCAAGTGCCACCATTGCCAGCTCCCCTCACCCTGCTCCTGAGCTGCCAGTGGAGGTGGTGCTCCAGTTGGCAACACTCCCGTGGCTGCAGTGCTCCACCACCTTGCAGCTGCTGTGGGGGTCAAGCAATGCAATAGGGGGAATAAGCAGGGGACTGCTAGAGGGAGCAGCAGCAGTGAGTGAGTCAGGGGAAGTGGGGACATGCTGCAATGGGAGTTGGTGGCCAGCAGACATGACTGGGGAATGGCTGTGGGGGGATCAAGAGACATGCAAGGGGTCAGAGGACATAGCTAGGGGTTCAGAAAAACAGCAGGAAGTAGTGGCAGGCAGGGGTTAGGAGACATGGCTGGGTGTCAAAGGAAGCAGCAGTGAGCTGCAGCAGGTTGCAGAAGCAGCAGTGGTCTATGGGGCTGGTGGAGGTCAGGAAAGCAGTGTGTGTATGGGGGGGGGGTGGCAGTGGCCTGCGCTGCCACAGAAACCCTTGTGACAGCAAGAAGAGGTGGGAGACTAGGGTCAATGGGAAAAAAAAAACAACACTGCCAAAACTCCTGGCTGAAGCTTTTTTTTTTCCCCCCCTCAGTGATGGAGTTCTTGTGTTTTATGCCACTGCCAAAAGCACCAATGGCAGCAGTTCTTTTAATAGAGCAAGCTGGGGGGAGAGGGCTACTGTGTTACCATGGTTGGCTTCCACGGCCAACCATACTACAGAAGAAAATTAAGAAGGTAATTTCTCTGTCTCTTTCAATTTCTCTCATTCTCTGTCATGGAACTTTGGTTTCCTCCTGGGACATTGTATTTTTGTTGTTGTTGTGGCTCTTCAACTTCACAGCTCTGCATCTTTTCCCTCCAACTGAGGTTCTCCAAATGCTTTCCACCACTTTCCCCATCCCTTTGCCAATACTGTTCCCTCACAGAAGAGGCACACAAAGGTGCAGTTTAAAGTTCAAGAGACAGACATGTGCCCAAATAAGATACAAAAAAACCTTTAAAAGGGTTTTATGACATGCCTACCACATACACATATATCGGCACAGAATCTTTTTAAATGCAGGTTCTTGCATCATTAGTACTTAGAGTACTTTTTCAGACTCTCTCACAGACAGCCACAAACTCTCTTAGGTCTTGGCTACATGTAAAAAAACAAGATGACGGCAGTGGCTTATGCCCGCATTAATCCTCCTTGGTTTGTGTGGACTCACCAGGAGCACTTCCATTGATCCAAAAGGCAGGGTGAGGAGATGAAAGGCTCATCTTTCTGCTCCTTGTGAGCTGTCCAACTCACTCCCTGATCCCAGAGGAGAACTGGGGAAGCCACTGGTGACTTCTCCTCTCCCTTTTCCCTGCCAGGAACCATGGGAAGCTGTGTGGGGCTTCTCCATTCCCACTCTAATTCCAAACAGGAGTGGAGATCAGCAGCATTGGCAGCTGGTTCCTACAAGTCCAGATGCTTCTCCACCTGCTCTCCACTAGGGCAACCTTATCAATTACACAGTTCTTCCAGGTAGGAGTGAAAATTGGCCTCCCCGCTCCGCTCCCAGCCCAGAGTGGGAACCAGTTGCCCAGGCTACAGAAGCCTGGGGCTGAGCTTTCTTGTCAGATTCACTGCTCTGATTGACAAGAATGACAGCTCCACCCCAAATGTAATGGGATGCAGCATCTACATCAGGGCTCCAGAGATAGCCTTGTTAGTCTAATTCAGCAAAACAAACAAGCAATGGTTAAAGCATAATTGGTGGACCCAGAACCCTTCTAAATTTCCGGGACCCCCTCATGCACATCTGGGCCCCTTTACCCACCCCAGCTACTGCCTCCCCAACGCCAGCCCCCACACCCCAGCTATTGCCCCCAAAATGCCTGCCCCCATCAGACCCCTCTTTCCCCATGTCCTCCACAGCCCCCATCCACTTTCTCTAAGCTTCCTGCCCCCATGTCCCCATTCCAGCTCTCCTAACTCCCCAGCTCCACCGCCTTCACTCCACCCCCCCTTCAGCCCCCAATCCCATCCACACCTCCCCAGCCCACCATCCCAAACTCCTCTTCCCTTGGGCAGCTCGGCGTGGGAACAGTGGGGAGTCTGGGTCCTGAGCTGCACTAGCTCACCACTGCAGTTTGTGGCCCTCTGGCAGCACGGAGAGTCCCAGGGGCAGGGTAGGGGAGACTCACACCTTCAACTGTGCCCCCCGCCTACGCTGAGCTGGAGCCACCCAAGGGGAGGCTGGACCCCACACCACGCTCACTCACAGTGGTGCACAGACTCCAAAGAGCTGGGGCAAGGGAGAATTGCCCCTTACTCCCCTCCTCCCAGTGCTCCCAGCTGCACTTCAAGGCTTCTGCACATGCGCAAGGGACCCGCACTCCTTGCCCTGCCAGAACGTGCCGGAACGCAGCGTTCCAGGTCAGTTTTCTATTTTTAGGGGCCCTGGAATGCTGCGCCTCTAAAAATAATGGGCCTCAGAATGCCATTCTGGTGCATTCTGCCCTGCTTTATCCCCTGCAAACAAGGAGTCCTCTTGGACTTTAAAGACTAACAAATGTATTTAACACAATTTGACACTGCATGGCCATAACTATGCCAACAGCAGCCCTACACTCTTCATTAAGGTGGTTTTATTTTGTCAGAAAAAGAAGGCAGTTTTGTCAGCAAGGAGTTGATTCCAGTGCATTCACCAGATCTGTTTTGTTGACCAAAGCTGACTTTGGTTAACAAAACTTCCTAGTATAGACCAGACCTTACTTCAGCATCTAACTAACTTCAGCCTTTAATGATGTTTCATGTAGCACATAAGGGGTTTCTTCACATGCAAGTTTTAAGAATGCAGAGAAAAGCAGATATGAACAGTGTTTTTTAATGTAAATTGATATTTCTCTGCACCTGCAACTTTCAGGAACACTTCCCCACATCCACACAAGGCACCAAACTTCACTGGCTGTTTAATGACACTTTTGTACCTCAGGCCCAAGACAGCAGGGGTTTTTGTTTGCTAGTTTTCAGATTTAAAAATTTCCCTAAATGATTTGGAACTCAGATACAGCAAAACTCTGCTAGTGCATAACTACAGTGAAATTACTCAGTTTATTTTCACTGCCAAAACAAACCAAAATAAAACCACAAAACTGTACAGATGGGTGAAAATTATTTTTAATATAATTCATATTTTAATCCCTTAACATGTTAGTAACAAAGAATTTTTTATGGTGATATATTAAAGAGAAGCTGCACCGCGCAGGGCAGAGGCGTGGACAGACACCTGAAGAAAAACAATTCAGATCCATTTTTAGAGCTCCAACTAGACCGAAGAGAAGAAAGTAACCTGAAATGTAAAAAACAGCTCATCAAATGGCAAATACCATCGCTAACATACTCATGACCTTCCAATCCATACAAAACGCAGCCATTAAAATAATCTTGTAACCCATTGCTCCATATCACATTCATTTTCATATCTGTCCTGTGGCTCAACTTCAACTGCATGACATTTATGCCTTGATTTGACCTTCATGGCCTTCACTCTACCCACATCTACGTATTGTTCCTCATCACTTATATCATATCCTGCCTTTTATTCCATGAACTATGCCAGCCCCCCCACCCGTCCATTTCTTCACTTCTACCACGTTTCTGCTTTCTAACACATTACATTGCCCTTTGTGCATGGCAAGCCTTCCCTAAACTAACTAAAACAGCTCTACAGTCTCTACCTCAAAACCCCATATTGCTGTAAGCAATTATATCATGGTTAGCTAATATTAATTTGTTTAATAAAAAAATTAAATGATTCAGAAGCATCAAGCTGACCACAAAATTAGTCAATGTTACTTCATCCTCCTTCCCTGTTTGTTTTTTAAACAGTTGCTCATGCCTTGTTTCAATTTAGTTTCTAACAAAAATCTTCACCTAGATTAATGCAACTTTGGTCCTGACTGCAGCCTTCAGGGAATCACATAACACAAATCAATAAAATACCAATTTTTTTTATCATCTATCAAAAAAACATTCTCAAATTGCAATGCCTGTGATGAAAGAAGTAGATGCCTGCTTGTAAAAGTTGTTTTATCCTTTCATATTGAGAAATGCCGTTATTAGACGTCAAGTAGAAAACTTGAAGAGGGAATGAAATGCTAAGTGTAACAGGAAATAGTTTAGCCCATGAGTGTAATCAAAAAGTGACCTGCAAATATAGAAGATAAATTCCATTGACCAATACATCCTGAATGCCTAACTGAACAGGCAAAGATAGGACCAGATCATACTGTGTGTGGAGGACCTCCTTGGGAGATATCGAGCAGGCTCTGTACCAAATCATAACAAAGGAAATCGAAGGCACTCAGCATCTTGCAGAACAGGGTAATGGACAATCCACATTTTCCCTTTTCATTTCAGGTCCTGTGAATTCACAGTCATCTGGCTCCTGATTCACTGGAATCCATGCTCTGATATCACAACTATTAAGGAAGCTTGCTGGAGCACTGAAACAATCTATTGGAAGCTGTGGCTTCTCCAAGGGCTTTGTGTAGCTTTTAAAGTTACTTTAAAATCATGTAATGCATTGTTCTTTTCTTCACTATCACTGTTCAGAGGTTTGGCTCCATGCCCCAAGCACCTCATTGGTACCGGATGTATCCAATGTTTCCTCTAGGGCCCTGAGGCAGCTGAGCAATTCACGTTGTTCACTGCGCAGGCCACCCCCCACAGGCCCAATCCTGCCACACCCCCAGTTCTCTCAGTAAGCCCCCCGAGCCAGCTCGATCCCCTCCCTACCCTACCCCACCCCTCCCCGCACTCTTACCAGCCGTGCGGCGCCGAGCCATGGCACCTCCAACCGGAGAAGCACTGACGGAGCATGCTCAGACATTCTGAGCACAGTCTGTCAGAGCTTCTCTGGGCAGGGATTTTAATAACTCTCAGCTCCGGAGGAGCTCTCAGCTGGCTGGAAGACAGTCTTCTGGCCAGCCAGGGATTCTGGCTGCCAGCCGTACACAGCAGGCATCATACCCTGCACAGGGCAGCGGCGGGGAGCTGCGCAGCCACACAGCTTAGAGGGATCACTGGATGTATCACAGTTGATCAAATCAGACATGACTTTAGAACATGTTGAGAAGAAGCTCCAAAGGGGCAGCTGTGTTAGTCTAGTTCAGTAAAACAAACAAGGAGTCCTGTAGCACTTAAAAACTAACAAATTTATTTACTGCATGAGCTTTCATGGGAGACAATCCCACTTCGTCAGAGGCTTTTGAAGCATCTGACAAAGTGGGATTTTCTCCCATGGACGCTCATGCAATAAATAAATTTGTTAGTCATTAAGTGACACAGGACTCCTTGTTTGTTTTTCTTGAGAACAAGGTAAGGCTTGGTTATTTAAAGTTTTATGCTCCTCATCCTAATTAATAGGGTCACTATCCACATACTGGTAAAGTAAATTAAGTTTACTTTTTATTTGCAGTTCACCTTTTAATATTGTTTTAAATCTACTAATCTCTAAAATACTCAGTACTAAAAAAGTGATGTTGCCATATACATGCAATTGCAAACGGTAAACAAACAGATGTGGGAGTTGTAGTACCTAACAAGTATAGCAGTTGCTTTGACTAAAATCAGAGGAAGCCCTAGGGCAAATAAACAACATTAAAAAATGCCATAGATCTTCAAAGCAGCACTGACTGTGGATCAAAGAGAAAGGCCAGCAAAACCTCCTGAAGCAGCAATATTTCTGCATGTCTGATAAAGAATTAGCCTGAAAGAAATATGGAAATAGTAGGTTTATGTGCGAAGCCAACAACAAAGTCGTCCTTAGTGTAGTAAAAGAAAGGCATGCCATATCCCCATTTTCAGAAATGCATGAAGTTCTGTTCAAAATGGTTTAAACTGTGTTTATAGTAACAAGAGTGAAGACTGGAGACAAAAGTCAGAAGGTATTACGAAGTTTTAGCTATTCTTGTTACAATTCTGATATTTGAACACATTTGTAGGTTTCAAACATAAAGACATTCTGTAGAATATCTGCATATCACTGCATGCACTACTTCAAAGCTATCTCAGTAGAAAAGAGAACAAGTGATTGACAAACAGAATTGGAGAGCTGAACACATTAAACAACAAAACAAAAACTAACAACACATCTCTAAAGTGATAATTTTTAAATCAGCAACTTCTTTACCTGGCACACAGATTTGCAAGTTTAAATTACTGTTCCTCCATAATGGTAAAAAAAAAAAAAAAAAGTTTAATAATTCATTCTTATTCATCCTTAACTAAGAAGTAGATCCCACAAGGAAGCTACAGAAAGAAACACATAGAACCAAAGAACTAGAACATCCCATTTCAGTCCAAGAATGTTCTACATAGTACAGCAAGACAAATGCACCTGTAGCCTACAAGCTACTTTACCTTTCTGGATCATAAGTAACAAAGCCATATGCTTGGCAGCCTTAACTGGCAGCTCAGTACGGTTCTCTCAGAACTCCCATTCATCCTTTTGTAGCATGGAGGCTCAAAAGAAGAAAGCCTTCCAATGATATTGCAAAGTTGTGTTGTAATGTTCCTACTGATCCATTCATGCAGCATAAAAGTGATCAATCCCAACATCCATGTTTGTAAATCTCATTCATTTAATTATTTTAATGTCTGCCTCAATTTTAAAGTGATTGATGAACTTAAATGAATTGTGAAACTAAATAGAAATGAAAGTTACCAGAACTTCTGGTTTATTACACCTATTAAAAATATCAACAGGTAGCATATAATCAATTCCTTTGTAATGCCTCTGTACTGTATACCTCTTATGCAACCAATGAACTTAGAAAATCCAGCTGAAGGCACAAGATTAGTAGAGGACAGAAGCTGATAATATTTCAGGACTTCCAATTTACTACATTATAGTTTTGGGCTTAAAAAGATCTAGACTCTAGAACCTAGAGTTAAGGATGCACAAGCTTCCATTCAGTGGAGTCATTCTCCAGTCTTTTTAAGCTTTTGCTGAAATTTGGCAGTTTTGCTCTCTGTGAGCAAAAATCAACAAAGTTTAAAGAAAATATGGACAAAATAATTCCATGGAAGGAAAGGAGGGGGAGGAAGGCTGCTTTCTTCTCCTTTTATATTTAAAAAAAACACTCGAGCCTATCAGTGGTCTGCAGAAAAAAATATGGTAAGCAAATAATCCCCAGGTTGCATTTGTGCCTTTTAGGAGTCTGGTGAAAACTGGCTGTGATTTGTCACAGGTCACAGATATATCTTTCAGTGCCTGGCTGCAATTTGTCATACTTAAAATATGTACTTTGCACAATGGATTCTGTAATACAATCTCTTAACAGTCTGCTACCTACCACTCGATTGGTTCTGTGCATGTGTTCATTGCTGAGGAATGTTTGTAGACAGCACTGTGTTCTTCTCCACGATTAGTGGAGGTGAGTGAGGAAATAGGTAGGGTGCTACAGACAGAAAGAAATTAAACCTCAAAAGAATCCTACCATCCTCCACAAAATACAGAACAAGGAATGTCTCCAGGGCTCCTGCCTTGTTGATTGCACTGCACAGAACATTTTAGTGTGCCATGTTATACAGCTAAACATAGTGCCATTTTTAGCTCTTCTTAGATTAAGTCTTAAACTAAGGCTCCACACGAACAAGACGAGAAGAACGTTAAGCTTACCAAGATGATTTATTCAAGTATCAAGAAATAATAAATGTAAGGCTGCCTGTCAATCTTATGCCTGGCTCCTTGGATATATACATTACAATACAATCTTATTCTAAAATAATACACCTTTCTTTTTTTCCTGCAGGACTGCTGCTTCATTCATTGTACATAATGACCAGGGAATAAGGCAGGGATATACAATAATTTGGGAGTGAGGGCCAGAGTACCCCTGTTTTATTCAATATAATTGTTGCATGGTGCATATGAATTTTAAGTGGGGGTGTTGTGGACACCATTCTATTCACTTCTACCATGATTAACATCTGGCTTATGGCTAAGGAACTGGACTGCAACCCAGGAAATTTCCATCCATTTTCTGTCTCCTTCAGAGAGTTTCTACGCAAACTTGGACAAGACATTTCATCTCTCTGTGCTTCAGCTCTGCAAACGTAAAATAAGGATTATAATACTTCACAAGAACAAAATCAATTTTAAATCAATTTACATTTGCAAGGCAGTAAAGTACTACAGTGATGAGTGTCTCGGAGAAGTAAAGAAGAGAAAAATATTTTCGTTAGTGCAGGATTTGGAAGATATGCTGTATGTGAAGCATGGGGCCACTCACTGAACAAAGGGGATAAAGTGAAAAATTCAACAGCTATTTTATTTACTGAGTATTATCCCTCTTCTGTATAGCATGACAAAGGAATGCCATGGAAAACAGTGTATGAACACGACAGTTAAAGACAGCACTGTAATTCATACACACAAACAAGTAAGCAGAGTTAAGGTTGCATGGATTGAAAATCTTAACTGTCATTTCATAACTTGGAACTACTTCACTTTACAGCTTAACATAGTCTTATTAGGGGAAATATAAAAAAACAAGCACCAGTACTTCTAATATATTAAGCCAACCTTCCTTTTCTTAAAAATAAAGAAATGCAACAGCCAACCGATTTTATAACATAGATATTGATCTAGCTAGCTCATGAGTCATTACTTGTGAGTATGTAACAATCACTTCATTCTTTACTTGTCATTGGAAAGAAACTGATTCCATCAAGCCTTGCAGTAATACACGATTGATGTATTCCAAGAAAATGGAATAATAATGAACCGTCGGGTTCTTTACATAAAGAACTGTAAGGACTCACAAATTTGGCCTCAGTGAGGACCTTCTAGCATGAATCCCTATGCCAACAGATTCTGACGCAGAACCTAGGCCAAACCAAGCAGTGCTACACATTACTCATATAGGAAACCAATTCTGAACAAGCTTGTGGATAATTTTGTAATCCTGGAAAGCTGCTTCATCACCCACCCACTCTTCACATACAGCAACTACCAGTCATCGTAGGTTTTTACAATCAAAGCTCTTTGGCGTGAGAAAAATAATGTGACTCAAAGAATAATGAGTCTCAATTCTTCCCTATTTATATCAGCTCCATCTACATACTAGAAGTTATTGAACTTTTCCACAGAGTTGACTATACCTCAACTGAGATTTTCTTATTTGCATGGACTGCCTCCCTCTCCATTCCCCACGACTTATCTTCCTTGTGACAGCTACTGCTAATGTGTATGTGAAAAGCTAACATTAGGATAAAATTCCATGTATTTTAAAAGTCTTTTAATACAGTTCAGCAGCTTAAAATACAAAGCTGTCAGCAACACAACGTCTGCCAGAAATGCTCCGAAGTCCACAAGTTTGGGAATTCATATTCTAGTCATTACTCTGGAGAAGAGAGTGCATCCTCACTGTACTTATTTCTTTGCTTTTCCTTATTATCCACAGAGCTAAGAAAAAACAATAAAAACGGTGCAGCTGTCACTTCATTTCTTATTTTAGACAGGCATATTTTTATAACTCTAAAAGTGTCTTCATCACACCATTCTTGCTAAAGCTGAACAAGCTATACCAATTTTTCTGCATGTCCAACGAATCGTGTATGTTCAGTTTGTGCAAAATTATTGTGGGGCTATGTAGATGATGCCGACCTACTATTTTGATATAAAGAATGCAGGGGAAGCACTGAAAGGCTGAAATCCCTATGAAGTGCTCCACAGTCCCACAACACACACTAAAGATTCAAAACGTCCTTTCAGAAAGGACTGTTCTTTGCAGCTAGTCTAAGACAACAAACAAACAAAACAGGTTACCACCACATGAAAAGAATCACATTCTTTTGATACTAAATTAATTGTTGAACTAATTAGCAAAATATGAAACTGATATGGCTACCAAAAAAAAAAAATCCAGTATAAGGAGCAGCAGCTCTTTCTACCGATCCCCTTTCTCTAACCAGATCTGGTACTGAACCAACCTCATTTTCAGGGAAAGCACACGCACAGGCACGCATGCCGTATCGTACACACACATACTTTGTGAAATTCCTAGAATGGAGAGAACCCACACAAAGGGTCCTAAGGCACGAAATAAATGACGCGTCCTAACACACTTAGCAAACAATAAAACAAAGTCACACAGAAACAGATATCGAAGAAAGAGGAGACAAATAATTTCCCAGCCCACAGTAAGTCTTTAGAGTCAGACAGCTTTCTGGAAAGTGGGATTGATTGCCTGCCTATTTCTCTACATAGCTAGGTGGAGAGGAATCCCTGGATAATTCCCTCTCTTACACGTACTAACGGGGTGAAGAGAAATCCTTGGATCTTTCACGCATTTTTAGCCCGGGCGGCGGAGGACCTTTCCGGGAGATTTGATACCTAAACACGCGGGCACAGGGAGAAGGGAATGGCCAGTGGGTCTTTCATTCTCTCTCTCTCACACACACACGCGCGCGGATTAGATATTTTAACACACACACACACACACAAAAGAGGCGTGCGGCTGTCTCCTCACACACCACAAGGCGCTGTGCCTTTCCCCCCCCCCCCAGCACACTGAGAGGGGAGCTACCCTGGCAATCCCACTGGCGCCTCAGGGGAGGGAAGCGCCCCCCAGGGGCTTCGCACACACGGGAAGGGGGCATTTCCCTCAGCCCTCACCCGCCCACACGGGGTAGGAGGCGCTCACGCCCGCTGCTGGCACCCGGCGAGTCCGTCTTCGCTCACGCTGCCCTGCACCCCCTACTCACTGCAACAAAGACGGGGGTGCGGGGTGTCTGTGCCGGGCTGGCCGCAGCACCTACCAGGCGGGCAGCCTCGGCCCAGGTGCGGTCCTTCTTCTTCCTCTTGTCTTTCATGTTTGCATCTCATTGAGATGGCTCGAGGGGGGCGGGGGGAGGTCGGGCTGGAACGGGCGGGGGAGGGGGGCCCGGAGGGGACCCGCACGGCCAAGGCTACGGGCCCACGGAGCTCCGGGGCCCCCGGGGCGGGGGGAGGAGGAGGGGGCTGGGCCAGCTCGGGCTCCCGCGGCAGCAGCAGCAGCGGCACAGCTGACAGCTTGAGGGATGCTCCGCTACTCTCACAACAATGCACTATGACGTCACACAGGAGAATGGCGACCGCTCCAAACATCCCGGCCAAGGCGGCCGCCCTCGCGAGGAAGCCGCGCGCGAGCCCGGAGCGCTTCGAAGTCTCGCGAGAGCGGCAGGAGCGCGGCGGCGGAGCGGAGACTACACAGCCCAGGGGGCGATGCGCGGGCGGCCGCCGCGGGCGGGAGCGCGGCCCCATGGGAAGTGTAGTCTCCCTCGGCAGCGGGGGTCGCCCGCGCTGTGACTGCCCCGCCCGGCTGAGCGGCTGGGGCGCTGCCGCTGAGGGTGCTGTGGGTCTGTTTCCAAAGGGGCAGCCGTCTTAGTCTACTCCAGCCAAAAAAAAAAAAAAAAAAATAGCAGTGGTGTTGCACTTAACGTCTAACAGATTTATTTTTCGCATGAGCTTTCGTGGGAGAAAATCCCACTTCGTCAGATGCTTCGAAGATGGAGGAACTTACAGAAGGGGATGAAAATAAATGCAAGGGAGCGTAAGACATGGGATCAGGTCACATAGTAAAGTGTCTGACGAAGTGGGGTTTTCTCCCACGAATGCTCATGCGAAAAATAAATGTTAGCTTTTAAGTGCCACACAACTTGGTTTTTTCTGTCTGTGTCAGTGTCTGTTGCGGCTAGGGCCGTGGGCTCTCAGCAGGGTTAACAAAATGATCGCTTGAGTGCAGATGCCGCATGTCTGAGCGGGCGGGCTGTGATTTAACACTGTGTTTCCATTATAAAAGACGATGGATTTATGTGAAGAAGATGCAGTGGAGCCAGCCATGTTAGTCTGCTTCAGTAAAACAAACAAACAAGGAGTCCTGTTGCAGTATGACCTGATCCCATGTCTTACACTCCCCTGCATTTATTTTCATCCCATTCTGTAAGTTCCCCTTCTTCAAAGCGTCTGACAGAATGGGATTTTCTCCCACGATAGCTCATGCAATAAATAAATCTGTTAGTCTTTAACTGCCACAAGACTCCTTGTGGTTTTTTTTTTGCTTTACTAGGCTAACACACCTGCCTGTTTGAAACAAAGAGTCCTGTGGCACTTAAAGATGAACACATTTCTTTATTACATGAGCTATGGTGGGAGAAAATCCCACTTCATCAGGTGCTTTGAAGAGGGGCGAACTTACAGAATGGGGGGAAATAAATGCAGGGAAGTGTGAGTCATGTGATCAGGTCACACTGTAAGTTCCTCCCTCTTCCAAGAGTCTGACAAAATGGGGCTTTCTTCCACAGAAGCTCATGCAGTAAATATATTAATTAGTCCTTTAAGTGCCACAGGACTCCTTATGTGAAGAAGAGTCAGCTTTTGCCAAACCTAGAGAGGCTATTGCCAAGCAATAGCTATACCTAAAACAGAATAGTATAGGTTAGCTAACATCAAAGTTGGGGTATCGGAGTTAGGTCCTGCAAGCAGCTCTCTGCTGTCTGCATCCTCAGCTCCTCTCCATGCAGATCCATGAGACGGGCTCACATGTCACTTTTGGCAATAAGGACTTTATAGAGTGACTGGAGAAGACTGTCATAAATAACCACATGAAACCTTTTACATGCATGAATTATGGCCAAAGCTTCCTTCTCTATTTGAGCATACTGACGTTCAGTTTTTGTTAGCACCTATGACACCTAACCCTTTATGCCTCTAGTCTTTTTTCTTGTGATCATTTGGATTCAATTCTTAATCACATTGTGGGAGGGTTGGCATCCACCACAACACTCCCTTGTAGCCCTCACGGCCTCTTGCAGGGTCTAGTGCTCTGGACACCTACCCTTCCAATTAAACCGTTCTCTAGTTCCTTCCCCAACGGGTTATCAAAATCCCAAATTAAAAGAAACTGAGGTATTCAGAAGAGGAATGTCTGGTAAATTTTTGGCAGGACTCCATTCTTGTCTTTGGATCTGTCTTCAGACAAAATCATCTGTTCAGGTTCCCTGAGTATAGTCTCCCTGCCAGAGAAAAAGAAAAGAGAACTATTCTTCTAGATCAGCTCCCACCAGACTTAAGCTCTCTCCCCAACCTTGACATCCCCTTACAAGTGTAGTGGGGTTAGATCGATTGAATCTTACAGTCCCTCATTAATGCCCTCTCAGCCAGTGGAGTGGGGGGGAGGCTTGTCACACACGCAATCACAGAGCACTATTCCCCTCCCATAATCTTCATTCTGGACTGGGTGATTTCTGTTTGGCAAATTCCAGCTGCTTTTTTTCTCAAGGGTAAATTCAGGCTCTTGCAGTAGTCTCTCAGAGTATTTTGTTCCAGATTCCAGTCATGACCTGGATTCTTATCAGTAATTCAGTTAGAGCTCCAAAATTCCAAGATGGTCTTTGCAGTTTCAAATCCGTTAAACTCTTCCATAGTTTCACATTCTGTTTGTATCCTCTGATCAAAAACAAACTTTTTATTACATGGAGCATGCATTGTACATATTCACTGTTAGCTTCCTCTTCCTGAGCCAATTGACAATGAATACATCAAATCCTTCATAACGAACCACTGTCAAAAATTAGGATACCTTCTTAATGCCTCCTCTTTACTTTTTATCTTGGAGATACAGAGTGAAATGCTGCTTTAACTTCCTCTAGTTATCTTCCACATTTCTAGAGCATTTCAGCTTTGGTGCTGCTTTTGACTGCTACAAAATTCCACTTGTATTTTCTTAAGTTCTTTTTACTCCTTGAAC
Source organism: Podocnemis expansa (assembly GCA_007922195.1). Lineage (NCBI taxonomy): Eukaryota > Metazoa > Chordata > Testudines > Podocnemididae > Podocnemis > Podocnemis expansa. The sequence continues at coordinate 8,468,869 of ML682005.1, forward strand.
CAGGTTGTGTTCAGTGATCATGCAGAGACAAGATGACTATTTGTATCATGGGTGGGCAGGCCTAAGCTCACTCAGCATTAAAGCTGGGCCTGAACTGAGTGGGAGAACAGAACTAAGAAAAATAAAAGCATTCTTGGGACAAGGAAGGGAACAAGAGGGATGTATAGTGAGGGTCACGGGTTTCTGGATGGGGATACAAGCAGAGAACCCTGTACAGCTCTCACTGTTCCACAAAGGAATCCAAAGATTCCATGGATACTGCACAGAGGAACTCTTCCAAATTATACAAGGCAATAAGGGACTGAAAGTAGGCTCCACCACTGAAGAGAATCCTATCACCCCCATTGAGTCTCCTCCTGGATTCGTGGATGTCTATCTTGGTCAGTACCAGGAAGAGACTGAAAAGAAGATCTCATGACTTTGCAAGGCCATGAATAGGGTATGCCTAAATAAGGAAATGTGGGGAAAAGTGCAGCAAGAACTTTCGCATAAGGTTCTGGAGGAACCAAAAAAAAGGACTACAACCTGGTACACTCTAAATAGATGTGTGCCGGGGTTTCCTATTGATAAAAGGTCAAATGACTGGGGACTCAGTGAACCTCATCACAAACATGCCCATGTTCACAGCTCTAGGAAGGAGCCATGATCTCATGCCCCAAGAGGACATGAATCCAGAATGGAGTACAGGCAAAACCACTAGGGATCATCAGCCTCTAAAAATGATAGGAGGTACTGCCATTACATATTGAACTGGAACACAAAGGCAAGGAACTGGATGGTGTGAAAGATAAGTATGTATATTTGTTCCAAAGGCACAGTTTGGAATCAGACTGGCTGGATAGTATTCAACCAACTTAGATAAGGAACCTGAGGGGCTGGGGTTGGGGGAGAGGGAGAGTGGGAAAGGCTCATGGAGCAGGAGTTTAATAACAAACTCCATTGGGCCATGGAACAGGGGAAGCTGTTGATCATCCTACTTTAGGATCCACTTGAGTAATTGAGAGATGTGTGGGCACATTACCCTTCACTTCATGAAGTATATAGTGGGGAACACATGAGCTAGGCAAGTGCCACAAGGTACAGTCCTTCTGACTGTAGTCCAGGAGGTCTCTGATTCTGGTTACACCAGCCAGAAGCAACCCCTGGTTCACCAAGAGGGCCTCTCTCCCATCTACAATGAGATGTGTTGTGCAGCCAGGGTTCAGCAAGGAGGTCTTTCCAGTCAGCAGCTGAAACTGACCTGGTCACCAAGAAAAGTTTACAGGTTCTAAAGAGGTCCTAGTAGAAGATTGGCAACTCAGAGAGGTCTCAAGAGAGGATTTCATCTGAATAGTCCAAAATAGGCAACAGAACTCTATTTTGTTCCATATAGACTCAATGATCAGCTTGTCAATACACAGAGTTTTATTAATGGGCATCAGACAGAGGGTTTCCAAAAATATGGCCAGTGAGAGGAGGCTCCAGCCAGTCCTATTTCAAAGATGCAATTCCAGTGAAAAGTACAAACCCCTAGAGTTTTAATCTTATTGTTTACATTGTTCCTACATAAACATATAAATACATACATTAGTGTGCATTGGGATATGTATATAATGAATACACATATTTCTTTTTCCTGTCTCAACAGCAAAAGAGAGAAAAAGTGAGTGAGAGAGCACTTACAAAGTGAAGTAAACTTTGTGATCAAACAGGATGGTCATAAAAATGTAACATTTAGAAGATGAAGCATTGGTACTTTCATAAAAATGTAACATTTAAAAGATGAAGTATTGACACATTCAGCTATAATATTACCACATTTTGTGGAATGTTATTCTTTTAAAATTCAAAATCTCAATATTCATTCAACATTGTCAGTAATAATCCCTCTGTAGCGTTTGGAATTTTCCATTTTGAGAGTAATATTCCATCTGGAACTTACAGGTTTTGACCTTTTTAATAAAGGCAGATCTCAATAGCTTTCAAGGGTCCTATAATCCTTATGGTATATTTCTTCCACCTTTTAACAGCTTCAATGTGTTCCATAATTGGTTGATTAAAATATAGAATGCTGTGATTCAGTGCACTCATACATCTATAGTATTTATACTTCAAAGTAGAAAATTTCCTGACATATTTTATTGGGAAAGTGACATGTTCTCCTCCCAAAGAAGTAATTCAGGCAATGTATTACATTCTTGTAAGCTCAAAAATGAAAAGGAATACTATTCATAGAACTGTTGATATGCCTGGTAGTAATTTCTGCACTGATTATGACCATATTTGAGGTAGTACTATCTGTTCCTTAGAGTTCAAATTTGGGCTCATCCTTAACATTCTGACAATGCTGTAATTCACATATACTGTACATACTGAAAACATTCAAAGCCCAGCAATTCAGTCCAGATGATTAAACATTCCAAAAATATTACGCAACTTGGGAATTTATTTCCTCCCTAGAGTCATAACAACGCATGGTTTATTAGTATTCAGGGTACACTTCAAGGTCCACCTTTTCTCTCTTGTCCATGAGGATACAGATTTTGTGTGTGTGTGTGAATATAGTTTTCTCCGTAGTGATTTCTTAAGACTTTTTCTTACCAAGAAATGCTTTTAAATTAAGAAGAAATGCCACTTGCACTGGAAACATGGACAAAGTAGTTAAAAGAACACCACAGGGAATTTTAAAATGAAATCACCAGAGACAGGAAAGAACAGAATATCACATTCAAGGCAAAATCCTGGATTAATTAGTGAGAATTTTGCCATTAATGTCAATGGGGCTGGAATTTCATCCAAAATCCACATTTTTTCTCAAATATGTTGTTGTAATTCGTTTTTCCATAATGCACAGTCAATGTTGCATGATTCTTAGAACTTACTAGTGATAGTGAAATAACAGTTAATGCATGTCAACACCAGTGTAGCATGGTTTATGTGTTTAACAATGCTTTTTGCTTTTCCTCATCACCGAAGACCAATATTTTCTCAGAAGTGCCATGACTAATCACTTTGGAAAAGTAGTTCATTTAAAAAAAATATCAGCAGAAATCAACATATTTGTGTTTCTCTAAAGTGAGTGACTAAAATATAATTTAAAATATAACTACTGAGTTTATCAAGAGCAATAAACATAATTAACAAATCCCCTTTTGTTTAGATTGACTGTTTTGCTTTAGGAGAACACAGATAATTTATTGAAATGAGTTCCTCATTTAAACTGAGTGATAATTGCTAAATTACTTCTTCATAATGTTACCATAGAAAAATGTGGATCAGATGGAAACACAGAGATTGATATTTCTGATGTTAGTATAATTGCTCATTTTTTCTTCATCAGAAATGAACAAAAATAATTTAAAGGGATTAACAGGAAAATCTTTCACTAAATAAAGTGTTCTAAAATCTTCATTATTGCTAAAATATATCTATCACACTTAAGTGATAACTTACTGCATCCTCAGGATTTTGAGCAAAATAATATGACTGTCAGGCAGCTCAGAAAAAAATATTCTTGTATTACAAATTAGATGTAGAACAATGAAATGATTACATACCTTTCAGTAAGCAAAACCAATGTTACAATCAGACAATAACAAGATATGGACATTTCAATAGCTTTGTTATAGTAATTGTTCACCCAGTAAGACATACTGATAAATTCGTGCTTGTCTTTGATTGTGAAATTCTCTTACAGGAAATCACTATAAGAGGGTTCAGTTCTCTGCCCATTTGATGTAAATTTAACCTGTGTACCCATCTGCACCATAACCTCAAATGAATGAATCTTAGAATCATAGAATTGTAGTACTGCAGGGACCTCTAAGGTCATCTAGTCCAGTGATTTTCAAACTTTTTTTCTTGGGACCCAATCGAAAACAATAATTTATGCTCACAACCCAATAATTACATCTTTGAGCAATGCTTTCCAGCTGGGGAGCTTCAAGCATCTGACGAAGTGGGATTTTCTCCCTTGAAAGCTCATGCAATAAATAAATTTGTTAGTCTTTAAAAATGCCATCAAACTCTTTGTTTTTTTGACTGAAATAGACTAACACTGCTACCCCTTTGGAACTTCCCAGCTCCTTCTTGTCACCCAGAGTCTCTAACAGCAGAGCTGTAACTCTGTGTTTCAGTGCCCAGGGTGCATTCTGATTGGAACGTGCCCCTTGCAATCAGCGGCATGTGGGGCTGGTGTCACAAAATTCGCCTTTTAATAGAGCGGCTGTATTGAGTTGCTCCAGTGCTCCCTGGGCAAAGCCCCATTCACCCCACTGTAGTTAATGTCTCTGTCTAAGAGTCTCTGAGCTGCAGGGATGGAAGGTGGATTGGGAGATCTACATGTAGAGAACATAAAGAAAACTATGAGTAACCATTCTTTCATCTTCACGTTTCTGTGCATGTGGCTCCCACTAACAGTGACTGACAAGCAATTCAGTGATTCAGGTGGTGGGAGCTAGGAGCATGTTTAAAATGAGATTGTAGGACTGCTCTTCCTACTTGACCATCTGCTCTGGAGGCTGATACTAAGGAATAATGGTTGACAACTGTAGGCACTGAAGACCAAGTTGCTACTCTTCAAATTTCAGCAGCTGGCATCCTACCAAAGCAGGCTGCTGAAACAGCTTGAGATCTCCTAGAATGGTTAGTTACTCAAACTGAAAGGCTGGAGGTTATGACAAAATAAGTGTAAGCAGGGTCTGGATGAGCTCTCCCCTGACATCTAGTGATGAGCTGGAGGAAAAGGGAACAGACCATGTTTGTGTAGGCATGCCTGCAATGCTGAGGTGTGCAGCATGATGGAGCTGTGTAGTACTTCAAAGGCTGGTGTCTCCAACACTCTCTGGGCCAGGGCTAAGGAAGCAGGCAGGAAGCATCCTGATGCCAGAGCTTGTTGATGCTGAGGTAAGCTGATACGTCTTGCCACACTATCATGTATGCCCATGTTGAAGTATTCTTCAGAGCCCTTGTGGCTGTTATAGAGGCAGATCCCTCCAATATCACACTCCTTTGGTGAGCAGACTTGCCTGCTGCCAGCTCCTTTGATCTTCAGGATTCTCCTCTTGTCTTTGGAAGTACCAGAGAAAGTGAACATTTCCTGGCAGAATGTCTAATAGAGCAGGCCTTGTCTGCATGGCCAGCAGGAGAAATTGACTGTTACAACAGAAAAGTCTTAGATCACTTAGGACAGTGCCTCGTAGGAAATAGAGATTGGGATTTGTCAAGCACTGACAGGCTGGGTCCCAAGTATTGATCCTGAAGATCCCCAAGGTAGAGGTTTAGAGTCAGATCGAGATCTCACTGATTTCTCCATCAGGAATAACCTTAGTCTGTGCTCCCTTGACTTTTTTTCCCCCTGCAAGTCCGTCAAATAGTGCACTTTGAAGGAGGTTTTCCCCATGCGAAATAGGTAGAGGTAATGTCCATTTGTGAGGGGAATAACTCTAACTTGACTTGGACATGACTTGGCTTAAAATCTGAATCTAAATAAAGCCTGTAGATGATATTCCAATCCTATTTTGAAGCCTATGTTATAAATAATATTAGTAAAGCAAATGCTGCAACAATCAAAACTAACTAAAGTTAAGTAAGTAAACTAAGAAACTAATGAAATACTAAAAAGTTTATATAAAAAATCAGTAACTAGCTAAGTAGAACACAAATCAGTTCTGACTCTCTACTGCAGGGCAGTTAGAAGGAACTGAGGAGATTATTAATTAATACTTGAATGTAATGTAATATTCATCTTCTGTAAGATATTTTAATACACTATAAAACCCAAAACTAAATGTATTGTAACAATAAAGCTGAAACTAAATGTTTTTACCTTATTGAAACAAAATATTTCAACATGATTGGAATGAAATGTTTTGATGGTTCCAAATCAATTTTTTTCCAGAATTTGTTTCAAAAGAAACTTCAACATTTTGATATTTTGCTTTTATTAGGAACAACTTGGCTATGTCCACACAAGGCTTTTATTTTGAAACAACAACTGTTGTTTCAAAATAAAAGTTGTCATATCCGAACCACATTTCTTTATTTCAAAATTATGGGAACCCCTAATTCTGAAATAATGTCCATCATTTTGGAACAATAAAACTTCGCCTGAAAACAAAATAGTCATTGTTTCCAAATGATTGTTTTGAAACAACGCCGTTTGGACATGTTATTTTGAAATAACAGTTATTTTGAAATAACACTTTTGCCCTTCTCCTTCCCAGGGTGCCTTCTTTTTTGTATATGTTGGGTGGGGGCATGGCCCAGCAAAGGGGCCATGTTGCCACACCCCCCATGCTGCCCCTTTCTTGAAGTAAAATAGCAAGTCCAGACCTGCTATTTCGCTTTGAGGTTTTCCCTTATTTCTATTTAATATTTGCTTATTTCGATTTAAGTTATTTTGAAATAAGGATTTTATTTTGAAATAACTCATTTCGAAATAACTTATTTAGAAATAAGGGTTTATGTGTGAACACAGCCCTTTTGTTTCTGATTATTGACATTTCCTACAGAATGGTAATTTTTGTTTACAACAAACTCTGACATCAGATATCTTTTCAGGTAACTCTTACACCAGTCAAGAACTAATTCAAGTGATCTTTTAGTGCTTCCTGCAGACTAATCCTTGTTATTCATCCTCCAAGAAGAAATCTATGTGATAAGATATACCAATAGAATAAAATGCAATATATGGAATTTTCAGTTAGACAGGTTATAGAAAATATTTCCACTGTTTAACTGTATGTAGCATGAACAATGTGCGTAACTTCCAAATGTTGAGCTAGTTAGCTATGTCCTATTTAAATTATACATAATAACAACTGTTGAGTTAATCTATATTTGCTGCAGTACTTTTTATAGCCAGATGTCTTGATGAGTTCTTACACCAAGGCTGTCTTAACTATAAAAAGGAAGACTGGATGATATTAAAAAGTGTAATGTACATATAGCCAAATACAAGTTCAAAATCCTACATGCATTTCTAATTACGGCAACAGACAAAAATATTTAATGTACTCCTTTGGTCACATGTATATTGCAATATTTTCATTTTATAAATTAAATTAATTCTTATTTAACTGGCACTTTCTGCACAGGATTAGCAGTGATTAAAAACAATCATGGCAAAGCAATAGTTTATACTGTGGAACATATTCTGTTACTTACTGACTTACTAAGAAGCCCCACATTTCTTCTTTTCTTTTGCTCTTTGAATACATGTAGTTTAACTGGAGAATTTGGTAACTGGTAAAATCATTCATGAACAAAATAAACATAATAAAGCAAAGAATATTCTGCAGTAATTTCTTCCACAATGACATGAGAACCTTTAGAATCCTTTGCGAAAATCTGTTACACATATATTATTTAGTTCTTCTCACCAACCAGATGTTCTTCCATCAAAATATACTGTAAGTAAAAACTTCAGTTTCTTTCTTCAATAATCTCTGTGACAGCGATGATGTGAAGTAGTAATAAATACATTTTTCCTCTGAAAACAAATTTTATCAAGAGAACTATGTGAATTTTAGACTGATATAAAATGTTAATTAGATTAAATATTAATTTAGATGCTATGATAGTGATCACTGATATTCAGAAAAATAATCTCTCTTTTTATTGGATTTCTTCTCACCTTTCCTTGGAGGGTTATTGTAATAAGAATTCAGCCTATAATATATAATCAAGGATATATGAGCGTCTCTGCCACGAGTACTTGTGTTGCAGTTGTGCTTTTGTCAGTGTTCATTTGATTAAAAAACTCTTTCCACTCTGATGCTGAGATGCTGATGGTCTGAAGAGGAGACTGCTTGCCTACAGAATGGTAAAGATGAGTAAGATTTTTAATTGGGTTTTCTGTTCAGAACCCCATCCAAGATACAGCATTTTTAAACCAGAGACCTCACTATGGGTACCCTCATGTCCCTACAATATGCCAACATTTTATGGGCGACATAGAACAACATTTCCTCAAGTTTCATCCCAAAGCACTTCTCTTCTACTTATGCTACACTGATGACATCTTCATCATCTGGACCCATGGCAAAGATGCTCTTGAAGATTTCCACAGAGATTTCAACAATTTCCACTGCAAAATCAAACTTAGACTGAAACACTCCACACAGGAGATCCACTTTCTGGATACTACTATACAAATTAGGGATGGACACATCAACATGTGTCCTACTGATCAATTTAGTTACCTACATTCCTTGAGCTTTCATCCTAAACATGCCACATGATCCACTGTCTACAGCCAAGCCCTAAGATATAACTGCATTTGCTCTGATCCCTCAGACAGAGACAGACATCTACAGGATCTCTATGAAGCATTGTTAAAACTACGGTACACACCTGCAGAAGTAAGAAAACAGATTAACAGAGCCAGAGGAGTACCCCAAAGTCAACTACTGCAGAAGAGGCCCAGGAAAGAAAACAATAGAACACCACTGGTCACCACATACAACCCCTAAGTCAGACCTTTACAACAGATCAGTAAGGATCTACAGCCTAATCTAAAAGATGATCCCTCAGTCTCTCAAGCCATTGGGGATAGACCTCTCCTCACATATAGACAGTCCGCTAATCATAAATAGATACTTGCAGCAACTACAGACCTAACACAAACTTTAAAGCAGGCACATACGTATGCAACAAACCATGCTGCCAACTTTGCCCGCATATCTGCACAAAAGACACCATCATAGGACCTAATCAAGCCAGATATCCCATCAAGGGCTCATTCACCTGCTCATCCACTAATGTGATTTATGCCATCACGTGCCAGAAATGCCCCCACACTTTACAAATTGGACAAACAGGACAATCTCTGTACAAAAGAATAAACGGGCACAGAACTGACACCAGAAATCACAACATTCAAAAATCAGACACTGAGCACTTCCATCTTTCTAATCACTCTGTGGATGATTTGTTAACAGCTGTGCTCAAGCAAGTCAATGGGACATTAAGACTTCAAAGAGAAACAGCTGAACTCAAACTCATACGCCGATTCAATTGTGTGAAAGCAGGATTAAATCATGACTATGCATTCTGATCCCATTACAATAAGTGATTTGACTTCACCTTCCTCTACGTGCTGTTTCCCAGTGTTTGATTCTTAAACTGCTTTGATTTGCTGTTATGGTATGACCTTACACTCCCTTGCATTTATTTTCCTCTCATTCTGTAACTATGTCCACACATATGTCATTATTTCAAAATAAGTTATTTCAAAATGAGTTATTTTGAAATAAAGTCCTTATTTCAAAATAAGTTAATTCAAATTAAAAAAATGTTAATTCGAATTAAGGGAAAGCCTGTTTTTGAAACAGCTGTTATTTCAAAATGGTTTTTTTGAAATAAGGCCATTTGGACATGTTGTTTTGAAATAGTTGTTTCGAAACAATGATGTTGTTTCGAAACAACATGTCCAAACAGCGTTATTTTGGAATAACCATTTCTAAATAACATACATTTCGAAATAATGGGGTTTAAGCTGTTTCAAAATGATGGTTCTTATTTCGAAATGACAGAGCCCGTCATTTCAAAATAAGAAAACGTCATGTGGACATTCAGTTTTTTATTTTGAAACAACCAATGTTGTTTCAAAATAAAAGACTCTTGTGGACATACCCTAAGTCCCCCCATCTTGAAAGTGTCTGACAAAGTGGGATTTTCCCCCACAAAAGCTCATGAGATAAATAAATTTGTTAGTCTTTCAGTGCCAAAGGACTCATTGCTTCTTTTTCTGAAAAGAAAGTTTTTGTTTAACAGCACTTCAAAAAGAAAAGATTCATATTCAGACACGTCAACTGCTCTTGAATTATTAGAAGAATTTTCAAAAGTGCTTTGTTTTCTTTATCCTGCCTCAGTACATTACTAATGATAACACCAAATTTTTATTTCAACCATATAATAAAATAAACAATAAATTATTATTTTTGTCATGGATTTGGCAGACAGTAAGAGTTTCTTGACAATTTTTTAACTCAGAAAAATTCTAAACTACAGAATATTTTCTGACAGACCCCAGCAACAGAGCTATACTTAGATCATATTCAAGTTTGTTATTTTTTTTCCCTCTCATTGTGAAGTTTGTTTTAAACTTGAAGACTGGTACAGACAGGATCTTCAGTTCTCCCAGTAGTTTCTACTGGGGCTATCTTTTCTCCTACTTTTCTGCCAGAATCTTCGCTCCCACACCAGCCTGTTCATACAGCCTTTTTCTGCATGCAAATTCACTCCCAGGTACAAGCTCAGCACTATAATCAGTCACATAAAGGGTCACACCCACAAATTTCTAGTCCCAGCCTTCTCCCCCAGAAATGTGCACCTGGTACTACTGAGTGCCTTTCTGAATAGTACAAGCTCATAGGAAGTCTGTCATTTCATCAAGGGAAAATGATAATGCACCAGCCTTGTTATCCCAAATGGGTTCCCAGATACTTTAATCCAAACACACTTGTTAAAATACAATAGTAAGATAAATTATTAGCTACAGAAAGATTTTAAGTGATTAAATGTGATGAGGCACAAAAGTCAGAATCAGTTACAAAAGAAAATAAAAGACTTGAATGCAAGCTAATACCTTATTTAACAAACTAAGTCAACTTAAACACAAAAGGCACTGTTTCTCCATATGCTACAGCAGTCTGTACTAGCTGAAAAGCTTTCCAGAGAGGACTCTTCCTCCCCCAGGTCAATGATGCTTTCTTTGTCTTTTGAGCGTTGTAGCTGCTGTGTGCAGAGACGGGGAGAAAGAGGTGAGGTAAAAGCCATAGTCTCTCTTTCTTATGCCACACTCCTGCATGTGAGGATTAGCCCCAGCTTGGGCACAAACCTAAATTAATTTCTTGTGGATGTGGTGTTTGAACTGTTCCTGTGAGGGAATATAAATTTCTTTCCTCTCCTGCTAGAAAATGACTGCTCAAGTAGGTGATAGTCCTTTAGCTACTGGCTGTATGTTGGTCTGTCCTTTGTTCCTGAGAAACTAGTTTGGGCCTGCCTGCCTTTCTAACTTGGGAACACATTACCATCATGTTATACAGTAGAATCTTATAAGTTGACATCCAATGTTGATACGTGTATTTTACCAGGACAATAATGTTCAGCACTTTATGATGTTTCAGATGATACCTCATAAATGCATCATAATCCTGTGAAAGAGGTGAATGTAATAGTATAGGCAGTCACACAGGGTCATCAATGAGATGAAGTATTATTGAGGGAGAGTTTTGAGGTTAGTGAGGGAGCTTATGTTCCTGACTGATTTTAGAGCACAGGATTGGAATTCTACTAGCGTGTTGAGCTGGAAAGGAAAAGGCTTGTCGGTAGTAATTCCATCTGGGTTTTCTCCAAGATCCAAGAAAGCAGGTTGCTGGGAAAAGTAATCCCTCCAGGTAGACAAGTTTATATAACAGGGTGCAAGTCTCTCCTCTTCCATCCTAGCAGGATCCTGTTTCATAACCACTAGGAGGGGAGTGAAGGTAGAATCCCCTGCAGGAGGAAGAGGAAGAAAAAGGAGTTTCTTCTAAAAGACACTGCAAAGGAGAGCATTTCTAGGCTATGTCTACACTAGGGAGCTATTTTGAGTTGACTTCACAAAGTTGACTTTAACTCAACTTAAAGTCTGCCTTATGAAGTTGATTAGGAGTATGTCTACACTTGTCGAGATACCCTGGTGGGCTTGGGACTCGACCCCTGCCCCGCCCTGGGGTGTGAACTGACTCTGGGGCTCCAATCCAGGCCACAGGGCCTGATCCAGCTCCTGACCCCACTGGCAAGGGGCTGGGAGACCAATCTGGCTCCTAGCCCCTTGCCGCAGGCAGCAGGGGCTAGAAGCTGGCTCCTGCTGCCTGAGGCAAGGGGCCAGGAGCCTGGTCTGAAAAGCTGCCACTGGGGACACAGCCCAGTCAGCTTGATCAATTTCAGATGCTGTTCCTGAGATCAGGAGTAGGCTGTGAATTTGACCAGGATTACTGGGGTGTCTCCTCTGGGGCAGCCTTTCTGAGATCAGCAGTAGGCTGTGAAATTGACCAGGCTTGCCATCAGTGGCTAGAGCCAAATTGGGCCCCCAAACTTGATCGAGACCTAGGGTGGGGCAGGGGTGGGGCCCTGCCCTGGAAAGTCGACTTAATGTTTAAGTCGAGTTCCAGGGCAGGAGTTATTAAGTCAACTTTTCAGTGGGGCCAGGAAGTATCTTAGATCAACTTAAGGCTGGTTAAGTCAACCTAAGGCTCCAATGTAGACTCATATTCCTAGAGTCCATTTCTGAAGACAACAGGTAAGGAGTTTGGTTTCTTGGGGGTTCTAATATGCATTTTGTCTACACTAGTTTTGAAAGACTAGATACTATTTCATGTAATTTGGAAAACTTTTAATGCTAATTAATTATATGCTATATTTGGGCACTGATGAAGCATATGTATTTGTTTGTCCACTGCCTCTTGCTTCAGTGGCATGGACAGCTCCACTGTGCTCTATCTTCCCCGCCCCACAGGCTGCTTCACATGAGTGATGTTGTTGAACTAAGGTGGAGAAACTGGCAGAATTCTGCAGACTAGTGGTACATCAACCAAATTTTGATTCTGTAAATTTTTATTATTGAGGGGTGGGGGGAATAGGATTTTTATCCATTTTAAAAAGAAAAGCCAAGGAAAGAGAACTAAATGCTGACCTTAAATGAAAAACTCAACCTCCCCACAAGAAATCAAACAGAATAGTTTTATCTAACTATTTCCCATTTTCATAAAAAATTTAAAACATTAAAATAATGTTTAATTTGGCAAAAAGGCCATTATTTGAAAAAAATATATTTTTTCATTAAAAAAGTCACCCTTTTGTACAAGGTGGGTGATGTGGCATTGAGTGCACTAGTATTTAATGGCAGGTAGGCAGAGGGTCTCAGCACTAAGAAATATTGATAGCTAGCAAAGTTGAATGCTTTTAAGAAGAAAGCTGATTAGATGTCAGTGTTAAATATGGTGTCTTTTCCTGTCCATGTGCTATTTCTTATTTGTGGAAGTATAGAGGGGTTCCAGTCACTCCTCCTTCTCTGGTTTGGAGAGAGGCTATACAACCTCACTCATTCATCATCTATTGGCAGGCAGAATTACTCGATATGACAAGTAACAGTCTGTTATCCCAGCCTTCAGGGATGGCAGGGCAGGGCTGGGCAGGGCAGAGGAGCAATCTGAAGTCCAGGGCAGTGTTTCAGATACCACTGCAGCCAGAGGCTCAGAGAGAGTATTGTTGCTAGCCAATGCTGCAAAGGGGACAGAGAGTGGTGGTGGGGGACATTAATAGCAGCAGAGCATTACACTTGATCCAACCAAAACTTGCTGACCTGACTGCAATACAATCGGACAATTATCCAGTTTCTCTGGACTCCTTCCTACTCCCTTTCCTTACAGTACATGGGCCAGCAGCCTGCCCCAGGAGGCCCTAAGCATTACAGGTAGTAGGCAGCTCCTCTGGGCAGTAGGCAGCTCCTCAGCAGTGCAAAGCTAAGGCTTGATCCCCAGCATCAGAGAAGAGATATCCTTCTCCTCCAGCAACTTCTTCTATCTTGAGCTAAAGGCCCTGCCTTTTTTACTTCCTGTCCCACCCACCCACTGGATTGAGCCTGAACTGGTTCCACCCATTAGGGTAGGAAGGCTGCTCCTTCCCCTTTAATTCAGAAGGAGGCCACACTGCCTCACTACAGGAAGGAAATAGAATATTTAGGTTGTGCCATGTTAAGTTTGATAGAATTTCTTTAACAGATAAAATATGAAGCATAAGTTAAAAAGTAATACCGCTGCACCAACTTACGTGAGCTGAAGATCTGATCCATTGTCTCTGCCTGAGAAACATGGCTATGTCTACACGGTTCTTTTATTTTGAAATAACACTCTTTATTTCGAAATAAAAGAAATTAGGTCTACACAACGTTTTCTTATTTCGAAAGGATGGATCCCGTCCTTTCGAAATAAGAATCGTCATTTCAAAAAAGTAAAACCCGCCCCCCCCTCGAAATGGCCGTTATTTTGGAAGGGATATTTCGAAATAACGCCGTTTAGACCTGTTCTTTCAAAACAACACTGTGTAGACCTGTTGTTTCAAAAGAACTGTTTTGAAACAACAGGTCCAAACGGCTTTATTTCAAAATTACCATTTCGAAATAACAGCCATTTGGATTTCAGGCTTTCCCTTAATTCGAATTAACATTTTGTTAATTCAAATTAACTTATTTCGAAATAAGGATTTTATTTCGAAATAACTCATTTTGAAATCCTTATTTCAAAATAACAATGCATGTGTAGACATAGCCCATCTATATGGAGAATAAGGAATACTAAAAATATATGTTTCCCAGCAACACAGTCTAGAAGTAAGTAGATCTATGTATGATTATGAACATCAAGAGCTAGAAATTGCCCTTTGGTAACTGACTTCAGTGTCATCTAACTATCTGATGAAGAATGTCTATTCCACAGCTGTATAATGCCCATTTTCTATATGAGCAATAGTAAAGTTTCTATTGATTTAAATTAGCTTTGGATCAGGCCCTATGAATGTATACATGGACACTCAGGCAAACAGAAAGATCCTTTGAATTGTATATGTTAAGTGACACGCTAGTTGCTATTGTCTATTTTAAGTTATTTTGTATACAGTGTGCATCTAATATATTTGTGTGTATTGTCTTCACATACCTCACCTTACTTTTTGGTCTATAGTAACTGGAAGTTGTTTGTTTTTTTAATTTTTAAATTCAAAATAGCTTTTGTACTATTTACAACCTCACCACAAGAATTTATTTCTGTTAACTTATAATGGAAGCAAAACAACATCTGTTATTACATCATGTGTTCTGACACAACATATGGTCTTACTGTGTTTCCGAAATGTCCACTACATTACAACCTGACTTGGCTGCTATACGTTCTTTATTTTTCTTTATTAATCATTAATTTTTTTAGGTTTACAGGGATCAACAAAAATTATTGGGTATAAAGGGGTGTATGGCAACCATACA
Organism: Podocnemis expansa; assembly: GCA_007922195.1. Classification (NCBI taxonomy): domain Eukaryota; kingdom Metazoa; phylum Chordata; order Testudines; family Podocnemididae; genus Podocnemis; species Podocnemis expansa. The sequence continues at coordinate 8,483,870 of ML682005.1, forward strand.
GAATGGCTATTACAGATAGATATTGCAGAAGAGATATTATGTGCAGTATCATGCAGACTAGCTGTCTAAACATGTCTCTGATGGACACCTACAGCCTAGAAACTGTCATTTATACTTTGTGACAGCATATACTACCATCCTAATGCAGGATGAGAGTGTAGTAGGCAGTCAAAATGTCATGTCTCAAGACCCAATTTCCTTCTGTTTAGGGAATACTAACTGGAATGTCATAACTGCTGCGTGTCCTAAGTTCTTTCTCGTTACTACTGGATACTGGCTTTTCTGCAAACTTAAAAAAGGTTTCGACAACACTGTAAAATGTAGTTTTAATTAATTGCATTTAATCAGGTTTAATTATTTTTCAATCTCTACAGAATGCCACAGTAGAACTGCAAAACCGTTTTGTAGAATAGATTAGCTTGCTGATTAGGTTTCAAGGAAAAAACGTTGTTGCAGCTTTGTAAGAGCTTATATTAAAATCTTTTGTTATATAGAGCTTTTTGGGACCCAAAGACTACTTCATCTTAATCCGACTGCCTACTGCCCAAACGGGTTATTATGGTAACTACTAGGACATGTAAAATAGGCACGGTGCATGAGTTGTTTCAATAGCCGTGTACTCATGACAGAGGAATTCTTAGATAACTGGTTAAGATGGATTGATTCTGTTTTGCAATACGAGAATGGTGGAAAGCAAACTTCCATAGGTGATTCTGGCTCACTGTTCTATTTTTCTGTGTAGTTGCTCAGACAACATTGTATTAGTTTAATACTTGAAAATTTCCTTTGTATGAAGGACTGAAAATTGTTTTTAAAATGAATATTTAATTGTATTCTGAAAAATGTATGTCAAAATAAACATCTCTTTTCCTCATGTGTATGGTGGCATATGGAATGTCTGTCAAGGCTAGATTTTTCTGCTTTTCATGCATTTTGTTATTGTGGAAAGAAAGACTATTTTTCATAGGACATCATGAAGAAGTATTTTTAAAATTACAATCAGTTACACTTGTGCAAGTTTAATTGAGGACACAATTTGATCTGTTTCTACTGTTGGTAACAATATGAAAGTAAGAACAAATAAGGCAATGCCTACACTACAGACTTTGCCAGCAAAAGTTCTGCTGGCAGATGGCCACCATTATAGGAGTGAGGAATGTACATACGGCCATTCTTTTGTCGGAGGAGTGTGTCCTCACTAGGATCACTACCACTGACAAAAGAGGCAGCGTGGCGGAGCTGAGAAGTCAACCTCTCAGCTCCCTGCAGGGAGCCCACTCCATACATCCCCGCTAGCAGCTACTGGGACATGGGGACCTGGGACCCTGGCCACTGAGGACCAGGAGCCTCTGCAGCATAGGAAGCAGCCGTCAGGCTCCTGGGTCCCAGTGGCAGTCCAGCTGCAGCCACAAGGCTCCTAGGGCCCCAGCAGCATGGGAGGCAGCTGCTAGTGCTCCCAGGTCCCCAGCGGCAGGGGAGCCAGGGTCCCCAGTGGCAGGATGGTTGAAGCCCCTGGGGAAGCAGCAGGCCCAACAGCAGGGGGCTGAAGCCACCAGCGCTCCTGCAACCTACTTCTGGGCACCCCCTCTAACAGAGCAGTGAAATTGACAATTATGGCAGATCCTCATGCTATAAGGGAAGACCTGAGTGGTCCTGATTAGCATTGTGGGACATTTCTTGAGGCCATGTAATGCGACAAAAAACAGCTTGAGTATACACACCCTTTCTTTTGTGATAAAACAGTTACACAAAAGGCATTATTCTTCTTGCACAGGTGGGGTTGTTTTATCAGCAAAACAAGGCGGTTTTGCCAATAAAATGGGCATTCTAATGTGTAGGCAGGGCTTGTTTTGTCGCAAAAAGTCGACTCTTTGCAACAAAACTTTCTAGTGTAGACAAGGCCTAAAGGGCGTCTTTGTCTACAGTTAATAATATCTTTGACATATGGCACTTCTAGCCATGTATATAAAGCACACTGAACCAGATTCTGTTCCCCATTTTCTGAAAAACAAAGCATGGAGCTGTAGTGCAAAGATCAAGCATAAAGGAGGCTTTATATTACCTCTGTGTCTCCTGCTGCTGACTGAGTCAGACACAGCTTTTGGGGTAGGCAAAGGAGGTGACAGGGCCCCTTTCTGTTTGGGGCCTTAGGCATGAGCCTGCTTTGCCTACCGCAAAAGCCACCTCTCTCTCATCCCTGGAGAAACCTGTCATGTCTTTCCCCCTTTTTCCTTCTCAGCCTTCCTTCAGGTACCCCTTCAGGGAAAGCACTCCCTCATTCCCTTCATCTCTGACTTTCTTCCTTCATAACTATGCTTACTAAGTTCTTTATGGAAGTAAGCCCTACTCTGCCCCAGCTAGGCCATCTGCCTATTTAGTTCTGGCCCATCCTTCAGCTGTGAGCAGGCAGGTTCATTGGCCTGTTGGGTGGATATTAACCTTTTCCTGGTGTGTGTGAGATAAACACCCTATCATAATATACTTTTTGCTATATGTTTTTGTTAGAGAAGACAAAGTCAAATAAAAGTGCATTGCCCTCAGAGCGCACGAATGCAGCCCAGAATCTCTGCACCACTATCAGTTTGGCTATTTGCACTCCCACATGCAACACTATTGCTTACATCGCCTTTAAGTCATTCCTGTAGTGGAGGAATTCTCCCTGCCCCCATACAGATCACTTCTGTTTCCTCTACCCACTGAAGCACTATATAGGGGCTGGAGCAGAGGGGAGAAATGGCCCCAGTGTAGCAGGTACATCTCTTGCAGATCACATGCTCTTCCTCTACAGTAGAATTCTTATTTTATGAACTCTGATCTTATAAATAACTGTTTTAAAAACCATTTTTATCCTTGGATCAGCAACATATATGTGTTTGTATTTATGCAGTGTATAGAAGTTACAGAAGTGCATCGGTGTATCAGTATCAGAAGAGAAGAGTATCAGAAAAAGAGTATCAGAATATGTCAGGTAAGTATTTCACCAGTGACTACAGCAACACCACAGCACATTATGTACATATGCTCCTGTAGGATGTACTGCAGTTTGTTAGCACGACTGAGTTAGCTCACCGTAAACAATTGATACCATTCGTTATGAACACACTGAAGGATTAGTAAATTAAATGATGCAGTGTACTGACAGTAATTCTGAGATGTTCAATTTTATGAACTCCATTTTATGTGATGACCCAGAACACTTTCTATCAATAATAACAGAAAAGACAGAGCCCTTTTCAACACTGGATCCTGTCTACAGGACAGTAACATTCCCCATTTCAGAGTATTGTGCAGCTTTGCAACATTTTAAAAATAGTTTGATTTTATATCCCATGCATATAAACATGAATATGTAAAAACTAATCAAAACTATAAAACGTGGAATAAAACATCCAAGAATTGTTTTGCCTTTTATGTTCCTGTCTCTTGGAGATGTGTGGTTGCTGTAATGTTTTCACAAAAGCAACTTGAAGGGTACCATACTGAATGCAAGAAATCATGAGCTTTAGAGAATATACAACTATTTGCCCATGTTATACAACCACATAATACTGTAACTTGGATTGAAAACCTAAAATACCTACGTACCTATATACATGTATATGTGAAAATCCCATTGGACTCCAACTGATTTAATGAGTTCAGAATTGGGTTCTAAGTTTTCAAGTATTTAACAATAAGAATAATCTTAATGGTATTCTAAAAAACACTTACGTCAGACTTCAACCACTTCCTAAGAGGATTAATGAACATTTTAATAAAACATTCAAGTTTTATTCAGACTTATAAATTGTAATGCTAACTACAGTAGATATTCAGCATTTCAGTAAGTAATGTTTACTAGCATCCCTAAAAAATGGCAAATCTACCAGCATACTGGAATTTAAATACATTTCTTAAAAACTTGTTTAAAGAAATGTTATCATCTTAGGGGGAACATGGAAATTCCATGGAGGTAGTTAAAAGATTAGACTTGTCATATTCCTCTTTGTCTCACAATAGTTGCAAAGACTGACAAATAAATACATATGCAGCCACCTAAAATACTAAATAACATTAAAACTTATCACAAAGTTTGTGACAGAAAAGAGTTCTTTTCACTGCCTTAATTTTTTATCTCTTTTTCTACTTCAGTGCCAAGAAGAACTTGAAGCTTATATATTGCCAAAAAAGTAGTAACAAATCCAAAGGAATGAAGAGATATGATATGGGGGGGGGCTGCAGAACCTGAAAGTAGTCAAAAAGGGCAAGGAACAATATTCATGTCTCTGACAAAGTTGTATCTTCTCTTTAGTCATGTTTAATTTATAAAGTCAGTATTAGTGTTATAAGCTTACAATATTGCTAAGAATGTGACATTGCATTTTCCGTCAATTGTTGCCTGGGAACATCTCAATCACTTAAGCTTTATTTTCAGCACTAAAAAGTATGGGTTTTTTTACTCTGGGATAGCAGTCTTTTTGCAAAGTAAAAATGGAGAAAAGGCACAGCTAGGTTTTGCCTTGATGTGATTAGTCAAGATCAATTCTATACCCTCTATGTATGCCTTTTCTCCACTAAGGTTTTACACTAAGATAGCTAATTTCAGATAGCTATCTTGATGTAACCCCCCCCCCCCCGCTTTTTTTTCCCAGTGAAGATATATCCTAAGGGTCTGAATCTGTAAGTACAGAGTTCTGTGCATGTAAATAAAAGACAAACAGTGATGAGGAGGACAGGGAACTCACAGGAAATTGATTCAGCTTTAGTAAATGAAAAATTTCTTGCTCGCTGAATTTCTGTTGTATAACAGGCATAAAATCTAAGATGGGAAGAATAAAGGATAACTGAGGATTACATGTAAACTCAGGTCTCTTCTGAGTCACCTGTTCTCTGCATATATAATCCACTTTTACTGTATGTACTTGAAAGTAAAGTAGTGGGCATACATGCTTGAGATTTATTACCTTTCATCATGGAGGACTAGGCCTGTGCTAACCTTACTTGAGTTCACAAGTAGTCCTATTTGCATTTGAGCACAACAACCTTGTACACCATTATATGCTTTGTTCAAGAACTTTTATGATCAAAAACTTAATAATATGAGCTGACAGCAAGTTTTGGGGGTGGTGGATGCCAGTTTAGTGAATAGAAAACTAGCTGTATAAAGTAAGGTCTTTTCTAATGAAGTAAGATGGGAAGGATTGGATTTGACACCTAGAAAATACACAGCAGGGGAGAAACCAGGGGCTGGCTCATAGCTGCTTTGGGAAATAATATTCTTTAAGTTTTTAAATACAGTGCTTTCCTCCCTCGTTATGGAGGATGATAGAGATTACTGTACTCGAAAAGTAGATACTTGTGTGATGCAAACCATTTGGGAGTATTTAATAGAGCTAGTTAAAACTGGTCTTCTTCATGTCAGATTTTGAAAAACAATCAGACATTTCACTTGGATGGTGAAACAAAATAACACTTACACTGGTCACATTCACAAAATCGTCTAGTTTAGCTCTCAATACACTTTTTCAAAGCAGGTAAGTACATTGAAAAGTAACTGGTGAATGGAATAGTTGATCAAAGAGCAGAATAGGAATTATTTATCACTGGGCATGACTATGTTAATAGTTTCATCACAGCTATAAAATAATAATCCACGTTTTTAAATGAATATTTGAAAAACTGCAGTCATTAATTATCCTGATCTCTTGCCAACAGCAGTGAAGAACAGATGAGAAATGTTGTAAACCCTCCTCTGACATGCTCACTAATATAATTTATTTTAGAATGTTAAGCACAATATTTGTGTGTGGGAAAAAATGGAATGAGGTACTAAGTTCTTCTATTCCTGTTTAAAGTATTACTAGAACCTATATATACATTGCAAGGATATTAGGAAGGTTTGAGTATGTGCCCTTTCCTTATCAATGAAGAATTAACACACTTCAGGAATCCAAACTCTTCTTGACTGCTTAGAAGTCGGCGCAAGATTATTCCTTTTTTCAGTTTACATTTAGCACTTTTGATGGCAAATGCTGTGAAAGTGTAATAGAAAGATAATTAAGGGAGAGCTAGTAGGATGTGCACATGTCTTTGGACTTGAATGAAGAATCTGAAGAGACTAGCTGTAACTCATCAAAAATGGTGGTGGAAAATCAAAGGGGAATTTATGAAATATTTATTTAAATTGATTAATAGCTTTTAATTACAACATTTTTTGCAAAAGTTCTATAGTCAGCTAAAACTTTTCCTTGATAGTTTGTATCCTTCACGTACACTTTCAGATTTTCATGTTTTTTTCCCCAAGTGAGCACCGCATACAATTGTCTGAAGAGTCAGCATGAAATATTGGAAACAGCCGAAAACATAGCTGAGAGCTTTATAATTTTGACAAGTTCCAAAGGGGCAGCCATGTCAGCAGAGTGAACCATTCCTGGGTTTCACTGGCTGTTGCTGTCCAATTTTAGAATCCTCAGCCATTTCGCCTTTATGAATTACAATGAGGTATGCAGCTACGATAAGGTATATGTCTTTGCCATGCCAAGACTCCTGGTCCATTGTGATGTCAGACATGACTCAACCAATTGCTCCCATGGAGCTCCTTGGGAGCAACTGGTTGAGTCACTTCTGATATCATAAGGCCTGTCACATGGTACACTTCACATCATGCCTGTATGCCTGCACACATGCCCGCCCACACCCACATAGTGAATTAGTATAGTAGATGATTGTCTGATCATTGCAGGATCATACTCAAAATGGCAAGTGCTTGGAGAAGAATTTAATTATTGCCATTTTCTTCATTTATACCTTTTTAGTATGCAATGTAATAATTATTAAATTCTACTTAGTTGGTGACTGAATAGAAGTGTCAAGAAAGGTGCAGACAGATGCTATTCCAGGTTCTATTCAAAACAGTCTGGCAATGCAATTTAGCATTCCAGTCTTATTCTGGTCACTTAGAGTAACTTGTGTGTTGAGTGTATGATGTGACAAATATTCAGTCAAGTTTGTCACTTGTGAACTCTGCAGAATATTAACTTACTGCAGGTTTCCCAATGTGAAAGGCTTGGGCCCTAATGTACTGTGTCACTTAACCTCCAAGACACTGCTTCTGCCAATTAATACTCCTATCCAGGAGCTGTAAATCTTGCAGTTAAGTTAAGGGGCAAGTAAGCAAAGTGTTAATGAGATAGTGGAATAAAAAAAGATAAATGATATAGCATATTAAGAATCAAGTGACACTTTCAGCCTTCAGATTATAAATGGAAATTATGTGGAATAAATCTTGACAGCTGCTGTCCAACATGTTGAAACACTGACAGTATTTCTACTATAAATTCATCTTTTGAAAGGTTTGTAACTTGGTCATAAAAATTTAACTTCAGGCTGAAACATGGCATATAGGCTGACAAGAGGAGTAAATATTTGAAATGTAATGGTTTTTGCAGTATTTAATTGTTGAACTCTATGGTGGAAACGTATAACTTTCAAAACTTGAACAGTTTATGCATGCATCCGATAAGTTTGACTTTGTTTTGAAGATAATTAAATTTGAAAATTAACAACTATACAGGTAAATTACACTTCGTGATGTTTTTAATTGTAATTCAGACTATGATGTAATGTAGTAACATTTATGTTCTATTATCAGGAAGTTTTACAGGCAATTAAATACAAGATTTAGAAGTTACTACAAAGAATGTTATGCAGCTGGGGCACCATTGAAAACTACAATCAGATATCTTTGGCTTAATTTAGGAGGCACATGTAGAATTTAAGAAATATACAGACTCAATAGTTTGAAAAATTAAATAATGTAGGAATAGCTATTTTTAATCTCATTACAGTTTGATGCACGGATCATATAACGATGGCCACAATCCTGCAACTGGACCTTTGTAAGTGTACTTTTGCACCTGAGCGCTGCTGATTTCAATCTCTGTATGACTACGAAGATCCACCGTATGGATTTGAGTGCAGGATTAGGGCCCCATGTTTTGAGTTTAGCACCTCAGAAGTCAAAGGCTACTGTCAGTTCAAATTTGGGCCAAAATTTGAATTTTCCAAAGACAAGGTTTCACAAGACCAAAGGTTTGTTTCTGGCAGAGTCCTGGGATTGGTTCTTGCCCTATGCTGTTAAGCATTTTGTATCGGTGACCTGAAAACAAATCGTCACTGATAAAAGTTTTCAGATGACACATGAGTTGGGGTAATGGTAAATATTGAAGAGGACAGGTAATTAACACAAGGAAATAGGGATGATTTGGTAAACTGGGTGAAAGCAGTGTGCATTTTAATACAGCTAAGTGTAAATGTTCACATTTTAAGAACAAAGACTTTAAGCCATACTTACTGGATGGGGGGCTCTATCCTGGAAAGAAATGACTTGGTGAAAACATTACGGGTCATGATGGATAATCAACTGAACATAAGCGCCCAATGCAACACAGTGGCCAAAAGGATTAATGTCATCCTTGGAGGAATAAACAGGGGAACCTCAAGCAGAAATAGAGAGTTCCAAAGGAGCAGTTATGTTAGTCTAGTTCAGCAAAAGGAACAAGGAGTCCTGTGGCACTTAAAGACCCCATAGAGATATGCTTGTAGAAGGCTGTGAATTAAGAGACACTCCCTCGCATCGGCCATTGTTCTGTGAACTGGGAGAGGTGACCTAGAGAAGATCTAACATGCCTGCTCCCAGGTGCACACCTGGATACCCATCTGTGTGATTAAAGTTCTATTCCTCAGCCATTCAGTAGCTTGGTCTTTAATGAACCCTCAAGATCATTACAGACCCAACCCCTCACTCCAGAGTCCCCATTCTCCACTCATGACAGGACCTCTTTGTGTGCCTCTTTTGCCCTTTTCCCCTCCATGCCCACCGTTTCTTGAATTGTGGACACCAGAACTGAACATAGTATTGCAGGAGCAGTCACACCAGTACCAAATACAGAGATAATATAACCTCTCCATTTCTGCAAAACAAGCAAGGAGTCCGGTGGCACTTAAAGACTAACAAATTTATTTATCACATGAGCTTTCATGGGAGAAAATCCCACTTTGTCAGACTTTTTGAAGATGGGGGAACTTACAGAATGAGACGAAATAAATTCAGGGAAGTGCAAGTCATGGGAAAAGGTCACACTATAACAACAAATCAAAGCAGTTGTTAAGATTCAAACACTGAGGAACAGCATATAGAGGAAGATGAGGTCAAATCATCTGTTGTAATGAGAAAAAAAATCTGAAGTCCCTATTTAGACCCAAAGGAACACGGTCTAATTTGGAAATAAATTCACTGTGACCCACAAGTCCTTTCAAGAGTCACTGTACTTCCCAGGATGGCGTTTCTCAGTGTGTTAGTATGGTCTTTATTCTTTGTTCATAGCTGTATCATTTTACATCTGATTGTACTAAAATTTGTATTCTTTGCTTGTGCCCAGTTTACCAGGCCATCCAGATTGCTCTGTATATGACTGTGCTCATCACTCTTTACATTCCCTCAATATTAGTGTCATCTGCAAACTTCATTAGTGATCACTTTACGTGTTCTTTGAAGTCACTGATAAAAATGTGTAGGGTACAAACCTAATCCCTGTGGGACCCCATTAGAAACACTTGTTTGATTCCCCCTTTTCAGTTACATCTTGCAATATATTAGTTAGCCAGTTTTTAATCATTTACTGTGTGTGACGTTGACTTTATATCATGAGTTTTTCAGCAAAAGTCATGCAATAACATGACAAACACCTTACAGCAATTTAAATATTTTACATCAATATGATTACCTTTATCAACAAAACTTTTATTCTCGTCCAAACGGACTTCGGTGTGAGCAGAGTAAAACCCGTACTTAGCACTTTTAGGAATCCCCTTCAGTACCTCTAAAATCAGGATAGATCATGTTTAACAATATATGGTGTTTTAAACAAGATAGCCAAAGGAACCATTGTCTGAAATGATTTGTAAGTTGATTTGACAGTGTTACCAACTTTCACAATCTTAGTCTAAATCTAACAACATTTGATATGTTCTTAAAGTTTCAGCTTCTGGAGTCTTGTGATTGCACAGGACTCACAATTTTTATTTATTTATTTAAAGCATGTTTCTAGTCTCATAGTTGTGGTAAAAAAGCTTGGAACCACAAACTTTACAGGCTCAAGAACCAGAAGGCACATAAAGAAAGACCTTTTAAAAATCTCATGATCTTTAAACCAGCCTGCTGAATTGGGATTAGAAAAGAGCTAGCTTGTGATTTTTGCCAAGATCCAAAGGGGCAGCTGTGTTAGTCTAGTTCAGTAAAACAAACAAGGAGTCCTGTGGCACTTAAAAACTAACAAATATATTTATTGCATGAGCTTTCATGGGAGAAAATCCCACTTTGTCAGATGCTTTGAGGCAAATGAAGTGGGATTTTCTCCTGTGAAAGCTCATGCAATAAATATATTTGTTAGTCTTTAAGTGCCACAGGACTCTTTGTTTGTTCTCTTGATTTTTGAACACTTGGGGCTGGTGGTATTACTGTGCTTGTCCAAAATCAATTCTGCTTCTAAATAGTAAGAGTAAAATTAATCTATTTCTTTTTCTAGAGCAGGCTTGTCCAACATGCAGCCCCAGGGCCAGAATCTGACCCACCAAGGGCTTTTATCCAGAGCCCACTGAGTGCTGCAGCAAGAACCTGGGAACTGGGGCTGGCCGGGGCTATCTGGACTACTCTGTATTGCTGCATCAAGTGTGTGGGTGTAACCTGCTAGGGTGGGCTCAGATTCATTCAATTGCCCCTCTCCAGTGCCTCACAGAGAAAACCCCTGATGAAAGCAACTGGAGAGCCAGGATCCAGTTGTCAAAAGGACTCACAGCGAAGACTGCTCAGAGTTTCCATCCCACATTAAACTATTACTCAACAGAAACGTAACAATGAACTTTATTAACTATCTAAACACACCTTATCCTAAGGAACCATAATACATTTAAACAGAACAGTAAGAAACCCAAGAGTCCCAAAGTTCAGGTGGAGTCACCCTTATCTCAATTGCAGTCATTTAAGTCCTTGGGGCTTGAATGCAGAACGAAAGCAATCCTCATCCTCTCTAGCTGCAGGAATCTTCAGGCAGATGCCATGCAGTCCTTTCTTCCTCCTGTGCAGCCAACACCATGCAATCAAGTCACTGGCCATCCAACTCTCAGTTCCACTGCAGACAACTCCCCTGCAAAGCAGTTGAAAGCTGGGAGAAAACATCCTGCAGTCCACTCCTGCTCAGCTCCTTTCACTGAGTCCCTTAGCCAATGTCCTCCGCAGCTCTCTGTTTGCTCCTCTCCAGGCTTCTCTTCTCAGGCTTCTCCCTGGGTATGCACTTCCAGCTCAACAATAAAACTTGTGGGGCATGCTCAGTGTGCTCCCTCACCCTCTTACCAGAAGTTTCTGGTTTCTGGGCTGCAAAATCTGCCCAGCAACGTAACCCAGCCATAAGGATCCCTAAAAGAGATTGCACCTATTTAGGCACATGGGTTACATGGGCAGACACTGACAATTTGTGCAAGCAATAAGCAATGCCAAATATCACACCAATCAATATTTTATTAAAGTTTCTTAATAAAGATCAATTTACATGTCTTATCTGTGTTTTTATCTACCAAAAGTTTTCTCACCAGCTCTCTGACTGAAAAAAGAATTGCAATGTGGCGCCTCACCCAAAGAGGTTGGACAACTCTGTTCTAGATCATCAAGTTTATTGAACACACTCCTTAGTGCTGTTTGGAAAGAGAGTGTATTGTGCATTGGCAGCCCAGCAGGCAAGCGAGGGAAACACGTGCAGGGGCAACCAGGTGACAGTGTGTAACTGAAAAGCTGGACAGAAAGGCTGTAGCATAGCAGTGCTCAGTATAGAGCCCTGCATGGCTACAAATACATGGGTCCGGATCCAACCTGAATCTGCAAGAAATGGTTTGCGGATATCCGTGTTGTAGCCATGGATGCGGATATCTGTGGATATCTGCATATTTGCAGGGCACTAGCTCCGTGCAGATAAAAACACGTGGATCTGTATCCAAGCTGCATCCACAAGAAATAGTCCGTGGATCGCTGTGTTGCATCCATGGATGTGGATATAATGTGGATATCTGTGCATTTGCAGGACTCTAGCCCAGTATTCTCCCCAAGACTTGAAATTAAGTCAGGTATAGGGGGATGTTTAGGGGGTACTCACTAATTTGGTATAACTAGGGGTTACCAGATGCCAGGCAAAAGGAGGACATGTCCTCCTTTTTACCTTCATGTCCTCCATCTGGCAGGCATTTTAAAATACATGATTTTGTCTGGTTTGTTACTTATAAGGGTTAAAGGATGCTGGCAGGCCGCGGAACACCTTATTTTTAGGGAAAAGTGTTCCAGAGCCCCCTAAAAACAGAAGAATATGACATTTATACTACATTTTCTCCATGGGTCCTCCACTGTCCTCCTTTTCGTACTTCCCTGCTCTCCTTTCCAGCCTTCGGTAGCTGGCAGCCCTGGGTATAACACTATCACCGGCAGACAACTGGGGGTGTTGGGAAATCCCTGGCAGTGCCTCCTTATTGCAGCGCTGCCCTTCTCGGGGCCTGACATCACATCATAGGGCTGGAAGGGACCTCATGAGATCATTGAGTCTAACCCCCTGGGAATTAAACCCAGGACCATCTGCATGTTAAGCAGAGGTGCTAGCCACGACACTGACAAGGCGCGTCAGGCTCCTCTGCCCCAGCCGAGAAACCTGAGCGGGGGGCTCAGTGGCAGGGCTTGGAAGAGAACCCAGGAGCCCCCACACCCGGGCGCTGTGCCGACAACCACCTGGCGGGACGGCGCTAGGGGCCGGCGGGGAGAGGGATTTGCAGACGCTCCCTAACTGTCCGCCCAGGGAGCGGCATGGGGTGGGGCTGCTTCCACCGTTGCTTGGAAACGGCGCCAACGAACCCCAGCACGAGAAGCCAACGTCCGCCACTGGCGCGCGCGCGAGGCCGGGGACGGGGCCCCACCCCGGGAGCGAGCGGGGGGAGGCCGGTCCCGCCCCGGAGGCAGCCCGTGAGTAACGAGCCGGCGGTGGGCCGGACCGAGAGCCGGCGGTTTGGCTCGGCAGCCCCGCCTCGCTGTTTTTCCTCCCCACCCTCGCCCCGCCCCAGGGCAGGCTTTGCTCCCGCTCCCAGCAGTGCCCCGCCCCCTGCTTTGGGTCAGGGTGTCCCTGAGGCAGGCAGTGCACCCCCTTCAGGCCTGTGCCGCCTCGCCTCTGCCCACAGGCTCTGCACCTGCCCCCTCTGCCTGAGCCCTGTCAGTTGTTCCCTCTCCTCAGTGCCATGGTTTGCTTGCAGGTACCTGGGCATGGCTTGTAGGGTGCAGTGAGTCTGCCAGGGTTGGGGTTACCAGATGTCAGGCAAAAGGAGGCCACGTCCTCCTTTTTACCTTCATGTCCTCTGTCTGGCAAGCGTTTTAAAAATACCTGATTTTGCCTGGCTTTTTACTTACACGGGTTAAGGTATGCCTCAGGTTACCAGATGTCAGGCAAGAGGAGGCCATGTCCTGCTTTTTACTTTCATGTTCTCCGTCTGGCAAGCGTTTTAAAAATACCTGATTTTGCCTGGCTTTTTATTTACAGGGGTTAAAGTATTCTAGAATGCCACAGAACACCCAATGTTTAGGGGGAAGCATTTCAAGGCCCTCTAAAAACAGAGGAATATGACATTAATACTACATTTTCTGCATGTGTCTTCCAATGTCTTCCTTTTCATGCTTTCCTGTTCTTCTTTCCATGCTTTAGTACCTAGTAATCCTAGCCAGGGTGTCAGTGTTGCTGTTGATGGTAGGTGGGCAGGGGCCTAGCAGGTGCTCTGGCTGAAATGTTTGTCTGAGTGCCTAAGTTCCTACAGACAAGTGAACTCTCTTTTTCCAAAGTGATGAGGACCATTAAGATCAACAGAAAGAATCGAGACTGGGTGATCTTAACAGTGTGGTGTATTATGACTAGAGAGCAGTATTCTCTCCAGGACTTGAAATTGGTGGAGGGTAGGGGAAGGTGGGGGGACTGTTGGGGTGCTCACTAACTGGTATAGCACTGTTACTAGCTGACAACTGGGGGGGGGGTTAGGGAAAATCCTGCTAGAGAGGCTGTGTGTGCAGTGGTGGTACCTGTGTGTGTGAAATCTTTGTATCCTGACCACTTCCTTTGGCAGAACTATTTGGGCTGTATTTCTTTTCATGCAAACCCAGGAGACAACTCTTGTTTGTCCAGGGGCTTTGAGGATTGGCCATGTCTAGAACAGGTAATTAGGTCCATGCTCCCACTTTATCCATTTTAATCCCAGTTTTTAAAGTTTACTGATGTTTGCCCCTACTCTCTTCTTTCAATTAAGAGATTAAAATTTCAAGAGTTCTGCATCCACTTCAAGTCCACTTTTGCCACACTTTTCTGGTTTTTTTCCTCCCTCATGACAGAGTAGGCTAAATGCAACCAATTAAAAACTAAGAGGTGCTGCATCTGTGAAAACACTAACTTGCACTCAATCGTCTCTCACTTTGCCAGTGTAAAATCTACAGAATCTGGATGGCTTTTGAGACTTCTGGAATAAACCCTCCTGTCCTTCCGCCGCCCCCTCCGGCCCCATTTCCAGCCAGTACTTTAATAGAAAACCACTGCAGAGATGGAGCATGCCTTGTCAGTTTATATGACTAAGAAAGTTGGAGTATTGTCACCAATGAGAGAGCCTAGAAAGTGAATTAAAAAATTCTACCAGGCCCTTAGTTTAATTGTACATCTCAAAGGGGAGAAACTTCAAGCATCCTTCCCAAGTTCTTAAATGGGTTACAGAATCACGGTGCAGGGAATCTGGTTTGATTCTTCCCAAGAAGACATGTTTTTTTTCCTAAGATATTAACCCTTCCCCATTTATCTGATGAAGAAGAGCACAAGAGCTCAGGTTCTTTTTTGATCCTATGCTGGAAAGGAAGCACCTGCTAAGCAATCAGGTTCGTCCTATCGGTGGGGGTGACTTATTTTCTCTATCTCTTAACTATTTTTATGCTCCCCCCCCCCAGAAAAGAAGAAAAGTAAAATGCCAACATGTTGAGAGAACAGGAAAAAAGTCAAAATATGGTTTGTAGTCTTGTCTCCTTCAGGAGCTGTCACTCATACTTAGGTACCTAATTCTTATTGATTCCAAGGATCTGTGTGAAAAGGGGACACAGTTATCAAGTCCTAATGTTCTACAGAGTCCTAGAACTTAAAGATTCTCTATTCAGGCTAGCAGGATTGATAGAGTTGTGGCATCTCTTGCAATATACATAATACATGTTACAAAGTGCATAATATACTGGAATTTTTCTCCAGAATACTCTACACTGGAGGCCATTTTGAAATGTCTTCAGTGGTCCTCAGAACATTTCTGGCAACAGCATACTTTGCCAGAGCCACAAATATCTTGATGCAATGGTATTAAAAGCATCAGCTCCCAGAATCATGAAGAATTTAAGTTGATTTAGACAAAATATCCCTGCTTATGTGGACTCCATGAGCCTGTTAGTAAAAAGCACGGCAGGAAATTCAGTGGTCAGATGACAACTGTGGATTGAACTCTGGACTGCAGGTACTTATTCAAAACAAATTCTAACTTTTCAGTAGGATTTATGTTTCGAGAGGAATGTGGGTTCTGGCAACACAGAAAATGTACCTGCTCGGGCAAAAGCTAGGAAGGGCAAGCCATCCCTTTGGTAATGCTCCTTTAGTTTCTCCTTATAACATAGGTGGTAGAGGCAGGGCTCATCTGACTTCAGAAGCTGTTGAACACAAGGTCCTAAACAAGTTAGGATACTCCTTCAAAGAAACTGAAAACCTCCAGTTTTCAGCAGACTTTCTATTGTTTTGTTTTGCACAAAAGTGTGGACAGAATTCTCAATGGTGCTATGACAGAGCAAACCAAGGCATGAGATTTTTTTACAGGACAGCCTCGGTTTGAGTTTAACGGCTTGCGTTATTCCATTCTGTGTCCCAGGAGTGGTTTCATAAAACAGGACTCTTCCAAGACTTTGCTAGGCAATTCAAATGTATCGTGATTATTTTGGATAGCATGTCTGTTCAAGGCAATTGTTATACCTGACCTGGGACCTGCCTATAGGGCTTCAGTTTTTTGCATTTCATCCATTTGAATGGATGGAATCAAATTCCTATGCTTAATCTCCATAAATACATATTTTCTAGCTGCAATTGCCTCAGCAAGAAAAACCTCAGAGAACTCTGATATTAGAAGAAATGAATCTTGAAGCATATTGCAGGAGAATAAGGTAGTTCTGCCAGAGTGATTTGTAACCAACGTTAACTTTCTTTTATACCTCACAAAAGATCATGCTTTCTTTGTCTTGCTGAAAGTGTCAGTGTTAGAAATAAAGAGAATGGGGGAAAAAATAGGTGTGAGAGCAGTTTATAAAATATACCTTAAAGGAACTTTACTTCAGTAATACCTCACTGATTAATTCCCTTTCATTCTGGATGCTTGAGGCTGAAGGCACCCAAATCTTTTATAGCTAGGTGGGTTCCATGCTGGATCACTGAAACATACTTGGTAGCAGATAAATCTATTCCAGAAGGTATCAAATTCCACTAAATGTATTAAATGCTTATCTTTTGGACTGAAAGGACATCAGGCACCATAAATGGAATTTGTGAATCTTCCACTTGATTATCTCTCAGCACTGCAGTATTTTTATAAAGCACCTTTATAAAGACCTTCCTTCCTTCCTTAGGAAAGTACTCTGAATAATGATCCCATCCTATTATATTTTTTCTGGTTACTTAAGTCCTGCATGACTCAGATTATTTTGCTTTCAGTTACCCCACCTGAAAAGTTTTTGTGTCTATGACTGGTTTCTTTTTTGGATATGTATATAAAATTTAGTACAGCTGAGTCGGGTATTGCAGTGGTCAGTGTTTAACTTCTAATACAAAAATTAGCATTCTCATTACAGCTTTGGAAGTACCCATCTAGAGTCCATTGGAAAAGTCTGTGACTTCTTCTATGTGTAAGAGTTGTAGGTCCAAATGTCTTTGAGTGGGGAAAAGGATGATATCCAGTAACGAAATACACTGCTCATAAAAAGGAGTCCATTACTTGTAAAGTGAGAAGAACTGATAAAGCATCAATATGCTGATCTATTAAGTCTTTCTTGGGAAGACTCCTGAAATTGTCTCCTTTCATGGGTTCTGAATGAGTGTAACATAGCTGAGGAAATAGAAACTAAGCGTATTTGTGGGAAAAGGACTGAAATGTCACAGTAAATTATTTTTATCGACTTTTCAACATGCCTATCACTGTAGCAGAGGCTTCTGGTATTGTAGGACTTATGAGTTAGAATTAGAAACATTTTTTTCCATTGGAAAAAGCATAAGCACCAAATTAGGGCATTGCATAGTTTTACATCAAATTTTTACATTTCTGGACCTGCCTTAACAAGTCTGAGCAAGAAACAATATTGAATACCAATAACCATATGCCTGCTTTAAGTGCACTGTACTTTACTTTCTAAGGGGCTTGTCTAAACAAAATGTGTATCATTTTAATTATACAGGTATAATTGAAGCATTATTATCGTATTGGTAGTTCTACCATTATACTAAGGTGCTTTTTACCAGTATAGCTGTTGCCTCAGAGGAAGGAGAATGAGGATTATGCTAGGTTAACTATATGGACTTGGGAGGAGAAAAAAAAATCAAACTTCTAACTTCATGTTTGTCAGCTGGTGTACCATGGGCCACCAGTGCAGTGCACCACAGACAGTGCAGGACAGGTGTTCCATGATGCCCCTCAACCCCTCAGAAAGTGGAGTGAGAAGGAATAATTTAAAATGTCCGAGCCACAGCAAAGCTTCCAGATGCGTGGTGGTGGATGTCGATGCATGCCTGAAAGCTATGCTGCAGCTTGGGCGTTTTAAATATCCCACCACTGTTACCAGCTTTTTTTGAGGATGTTTTCATCAGGTGTTCTGCGTAAAGTCATTAATATCTTTAGATGTTCCCTCGTCCATTAAAGGTTGAGAAACACTGCTCTGACTGACATAATTCACCAATTCAAAAATGGTGTGTACACCAGGACTAAGTATTGAACTCTGCCTTCTTATGTGTCTGAAGTGTGTTGTCTTTGATTTAGTATATAGGCTCTCTGTGGCATTGATTGTTTCTTTGTTTAGTACCAAGAACCCAGTAGTGCTCAGTATAATTACAGTTATGTATAACCTTGTAAATAGGAAATTCAAAACAATCTCCCTTTCTGCACTTAAAATGGTATGTGTTAAATTCACCAAGTAAAACTTTTGGGATGTTTTCCATGTACTGTTCAAAGTGCTGTTATTTATTGTTTTTATTAATTATTATTTTCTTGAATATAATTGAACATAGTAATTTATTTTGAATTGTTGAACTGTGGAGCACAAATGTTGTGAAGCCAACATATACATTTTCTTTTTATTACTTTTTATGCTGTAACTCCCCCAACCCCCAAATGTGAGTAGGAGAGGAAAGTGTTAGCTTGTTGCCTGCAGCTGCTCCAGTCATTATTGGGATACTGATGATCTTCCTCATGTTATTTTATTTTATTATCAGCTAATGTCCCATTTTCTGTTTCATGAATCTAATGAAGTGGGATTGTGCCCATAAAAGATTATGCAATAAATTTGTTAGTCTTTAAAAGTGCCACAGGATTCCTTTTTTGTAAACAGTGTGAGTAATTCTCTACCCTGCTGATGGGTCATGGTGCAAAAGTCAAAATGATAATTTACTATTTCTAAAATTTTTTTTACATTAATTAGGATAACAATTTCACATGGCATCAGGAAATAATTAGATTCCAAGATCTGAACACTGCTGCAAAATAGTCATGTTCAGCTAGAGTCAGAAATATGTTTATAGTTACTGAACACTCGATGCGATCTTTGGCAAGGGATGATTTTTATTAAATTATAATATACAGATGCAGCTTCATACTATTTAGTAGTGTGATCTGTTTCTTTTTTGTTTTTAAAATAACTTGTGTGTTCCTGCCAAACTTTTCTCATTTTGTTTTTATAATATTTGCAGCTAAACTCAATTTAAGTAACCGTAACACATCCAAAAACGAGATGTTTTTCTAAAAGATTATACCTATTTGTTTTTTCAAAACTTCAAGAAGTTTTAAAATAAAAAGTTTAAAATGGGGAATGAAAGTAGAGGTGGCTCTAAATTTAAAATGTTGATTTTCATTGATTCGTTTATATACAACTATATGATTATATTGTTGTACATATCGGTCTGCAATGATCATGCATCATTCAGAACCAAAATAACACCGTTGTTGTGCTCATGAAAGGAAACATGAACTCTGTTTAAACAATAATTTTGAAAACTATTTGTGTCTTAACAGCACGCATACTTTCTTAGACCTAAATCCCTCAAAAAAATTGTACATGTGCTTAACTTAAAATTCTGTGGGGTGATGCTTTCCATTTAACGGAACTACTCTGATATTTAAAATTAAGAAAATTAGTAAGTGTTTGCACGATCAGTGTCTTAAAATGAAATCTTGCTTAGTAGAGTAAATGGGTCAGTAAAGTTTGTTCCCCATTCACTTTTGAGGGGCAGTCATATTAGGAAGATTTTAGTCTTTCAGCACACCACCATTAAGGCCAGTTGTGGTAGGAGCTACTTACAACAAATTATAACACTGCACATACTTTTCTAATAACACTTAAAGCAACAGCTGTAAACATAGATAACATGTTTAATATGAAAAAAAATAGGAAGTTTAATTAAAGCTTAGTTGTTTTAATAACTTTTCAAATCTTGTAGTGTACAGGTTATTGCTGACTGTTTTTTTCAGGGATGAGGATGGTTGCTGTAAAGTAACAAAATAAACTTTATGTTTTGTAAGTCACATTAAATGAAATTCCAACTCCATTGAAGTCAGCGTGACTTGGGCAGTTGACTCAGTGGAGCCAGGATATCACCCTAGAGTTTATTTGGATAAAGAATTCCAAACATCAGCTCCTTATTTTACAAGCTGTTTCTTCATCTGTGTTCACTCTTGGACATATAGAAAAATGTAATATTTGCTTCTTCGTCAAATTTCATGTTCTGTCTTACCTTTTTTCAGTATGTTGTCTTGATTGCTCGTGTCAGGAGAATTTGTTATGGTACGATTTAATTTTCTTATTTTTTGTTGTGTGGGGGGATTCGTTTGCAGAATTCGAAAACACCCTTTGCTGTAGATCATATCTTCTCTTGGTCCAACTCAGTCCTCAGAGAAATTGTTTTAAAGATGATATCTATTGCCACATTCCTTTATTTAGCTATGGTCCCTAAAATCTGGATGTTGCTACTCCACATTTTATTTTCTAGCTTCTTTAAGTTCTAATCCATCATAAAAATTTCTCACTACTCTGTTCCCGCCTCCATTTTCCCCACAGATTTGGATATGCCTCTCATATTAAAACCTACTGACAAAAAAAATCTCCCTCCATTGATTTTTATTAACTCTTTCTCACCCATGGCATCTTTCTGATGCTTCCTTTCATTCCTGTATCAAGTTGGAGATTCTTGCTTTTGCCTTAAAAACTTCACTCAGGCCAAGAATTTCCCCACTACACCTCCTCCACATTTCCAATGAAACCTGCCTCCATGTTCTTTTTTTTTTCTCTTCTCCCCTTTTTCCTACATATTTTTCCATGTTACTCCTTATTTGTGTCGTGTGTCACAGTTTGCTTCTACCCTTGCCTTTATTTAAATGACTCCTAGTGTATTGCACAAGAGATGTAATTTATAAAAAAGATTAAATGACAGATGGAAAAAAAGTTTACTTTGTTAGTTTGTTCGTTACTTTAACTTTCAGTTCTTTAAGCTACTTCCACCTCTGTATGTGTGTTGTTTGTTGTGGACTCACTCCTGATATTAAGTAAGTTATTCTATTACTCCTGGGGGAATTCCTCCATTACCCCTGACACCTGCAAGGCTTATCGCTACTTCTGAGAGCTATGGGAAATAAGTTTCATTGTTTCTATATTGTAGTTTAAATGAATTATTACTCAAAGTTCCATATTAATATGCCTGATAAGAAATCTGTCAAAAATCATATCCTGAATCTTTTTTGTAATATAATTTTGTTGTATTGAAACAGATAAACTAGCTGTGACAGGCTGCTCCCCAGATGTGATCTGGTGTGCTGCTGTGACCCCCCAATTCCCACTCCTGAACCCCGATTCTCCCTGCTTTGCCAGGTGATCACTCACTCCTGAGTCAGTCCATTCTAGCCTCTGGCGTGCAACCGTTCCCAAGCAGTGGGTGTATGCCGTCTGGCTACTCGAGGACAGTCACCCAGCAAGCACCCCTGCCCCCAGTTACCACTCCGGGAGCCACTGTCTACAGATTGGGGCCCACTCTTAATCACAATACACCCAAGTCCGTCCGTTTAACAAAGAAATGGATTGTGCCCAGCCCTCTTCACTCACACCCTCTAAAGAACACACAGCTTTAGATAAAACTACTACTAGTTTATTGACCAGACTATAATTCTGTAGCCCGATTCTATAATTACTTTGGAATTTAGAATAGCCAATATGGATTTTAGTGAACTAGTTTTAAGGAAAAGAGTCCTGGTTCAGACTCTGACCACTGATAAATCAAAACTTAAACAAGTTTCTTTATGGAAGCTCCCGGGACAAGAAGAGGTATACAGAGTTTAGGTATCTATAACAATTTTTATTAACAGGATAGTGCAGTCAACAAATGCTATACAGTTGAGAACACACAATACCCAGTTATGATTTCTATTAAAACTGTAAAATAGCTTACAGATTACAAGGTTACAATTTGCTGATACATTCGAAATGGTGATGTTCAACTGAAGAGTAAAGTTGTTAGCTTTAACATTACTTAGCTAAAATAAAACAAGAAAAAGCTTATCTAAAGAAGGTAGAGTAGAGTCATATGAGTCTGTGAAGATCTTCTTTTGAGAAAGCTGAGCTCAGGTTCAGGAAAGTGGAAGCTTTGAATTCTCTCCCAATTTCAGGACCTTAAATACTCTTTTTTGCACAGTGCAGCGGGTTTACCTTTTATACCATTCCAAAAATTGAATTATCCCATTCTTCCTGGCCCAAATATGGGTCTTGATTAAAAAAAAAAAAAACTGTGAGGATGCTCTCAGGTTATTGGTTCAGGGGTTCATATGTGTGATTGATGTATTTTTTCTAGAATGTTCCCCTTCACCTTTCTCCTGTTTTCCACCTTGTAGGTTTTGTGATGAGTCTGCAGAAATGTTTTCCGTCTATTTGTCTGAAAAACATGATCAAAATAACTTATCTGATGCTTCCCATAAAGATTACAAGGTCCACACTCATCTCTTACCTAGTTAGCTTTCTCCTGTTGCATAGATAGATGCAAACCTTGGTTTTACAAAGTTTGCAGGATCTCATCCTATTGCACAGCACTTGCTTGCAGACTTTGTCACTCCTTTTGCAAAGCGAGTCTGTGCAAACTTTGTCGTTCTTGCATTACCAGCTTCTAGAAAGAGCTAGTACTAACCTACCTACTTATACTAAGTAAAATACTATAAAACCATGGTTTCTTAGACTTATATAAAGAAATATATATCTGTATAAAATAGTAATGTATGCATGCAAGCTCAATATGGGTATAGCCAAAGGCTCCAATTCTGAGTGCAAATATGGCCAATAATGGCAGAATCACAATGTAAATGAGTCAGGAAAGACCACAAGGAAATAAAAGGTAAAACACGCAAACTAATATCGCTACTTAAATTGGCTTCATAGCCCAAGTTTGTGCTCAGGGTGTTCGGCTGTCAGATGTTTGTACAGCCAGTCTCTGCCTGAAGTCAGGCAGGGCCCAGGTCTTGCTTGAAGTTGTTGTTTCAAAATGGAGATTCCCAGGCCAAAAGCCCCTGGTCCTTCCCAGTGCCTTTCTTTGTCTTCAAGACCCTTCAACCCCTCCTTTTCTGGGCAGAGGTGATCCCTTTGTCTCTTCTGAGTCACCTCAATTAGCATATCTGTGTTGTATCTTCCAGGTGCTTTCTTTTCTTGCTGCAAGAGAGCTCTGTCTTCCACCCCCCCTTGAGCCATGTTAAACATGCTACATGTTTGTGCACATGCATGAAGTTGTAGGAGACATGATGTCATATTAATCACGTAGAATAGGTCAGGAGCATCAATAAAGAAACATTGCATGGTGTAACTGGCAGCAAATCATACAATCACAGTGCACAAGTGAACATGAAAATCATAAATCATAACCCAAGGTGCACAGATGTGCCTCCTGTCATGCTTGCTGACAGATATTTTGAGATAAATATCCCAAATAATTGAAACTAAGTGATTATATTGTGTTATTTTGAGAATAAAATATGCAGAATTTCACAATTTTAAAATATTGTGCACAGCAATTTTTCTTTTATTTATTCATTTGTTCAGTCATTTATTTATTGGTTGATTGCACGGGATTCTCCCAAGAGCACTCTACACTGGCTAGTCATGTATCCAAGTATACTTATTGCATCTTGATTGCATTAGAAGATACATACCATCCAAATCTTGGGTTCTGCAAGTCTCTGAAGTTATGACCTTCTATTGCTATTACCATAAAAGCTACATGCAGTTGTTACAAAGATAGAAAACATAATTTTGGTGTTTCTGGGGAAGAGTGGGTCTCAGTGGGTAAAACAGACAGATAGCATTGTCTTGGTTTTGTTTTTATGGTATAGCATGGCTTCATTTTACATCTGAATATGTTTCTGCAAGTTCTATGGCATTTAAAAAAAAGATTTTTAGCCGGTTTCTAAGTTGTATAGTTTCCAAGCAGAGTTTTACTAATCATGTGTTTACTCCTAGCTGCTCTGTTTTCCTGAAATCTTCTGATATTTGTAGATCATTTTTCTGAATAAAGAATTGGATACTGTAATAGTAAGTGCTAGTGTCTTTTGGAGTCAGAGAATTAAAACTACACCTGAATGGTATATAAGTTTTATAGAAAGAGTAGTTTCCTGAGATACTGAAAATAAAACTTTGAAGTGTATCATCTTTCTGTAACTGAAGTTATGTTCACCTCCCCTTCATAAATCCAGATTTTGGGGATTTAATAACTCAGCTATTCCAAAGTTTATTGGGCTACACCTTGCTGTAGTTGTTGAGATAGGTGTGATTATTTAGAAAGGCTATGTTTAATGTGACAAGACAGTGTAAACAGAATTGTATAAATGCACCAGAACCTTAATTCTGTCCCAGTGGGGATGCCAGCCTGCTACCACCCCATTCCCAAACCTAATGTTTGTGGCTTCTCAGAGTTGTCCAGAAGGGATATTAGAATAACCTTTGGTCTGCTTATTTTGATAAGGTGCTTGGAGAGAAAGGTGCTGTTAGGCTGGCATCTCTATAATGGGTTGTTGGGACAGAATTAAAATTTGTGATATAGAGTGGTTATGCTTGTAATGAGGTTCATGAATCATGGTGGAACAGCAGAGGGTGTGTACAGTTAAAGTAACTTATCCTTTCCTGTGCTTTTGGGGTTTTATGGTAGGTAAGGAATGTATACATCATTAATGTAGTGGCATTTGTTTGTGAAAAATGAGATAGGAAAGTCATGATTTCAAGTTTACAATATTTAAGTTACATTACCTTCTTTTGGCTGGTATGAAGTTCATTAGTGTAAGTGCCTTTACAGGATTGGTCCCACAATGAGTGCTTCCTGTGACATATCAATAATACTCAATTTCCATTAAGCACAAAGGGAATGGATACCTCCTATTACTTCACAGGATCTGGCCTGGTGGGATGAATTACCATTCTTTCCCCTCTTTTTTTTTTTTTCCCTTTACATATTGTCTACTTTTGTTTTTCTTCATTTTACTACTTGGAGTTACTAAATGGTACGCAACAGTTTCAGACCACAGAAATAATTATAAATGAAATAAGAATTTGTTAATGGTTGGATTGTTTTAGTTTTTTGTATGGGGAGTCTGGTCTGCCCTCCACTTTAGAGTTTCACCATTAACTTCAGTGAGAAGAGGATCAAGTCATAGTACAGTGCTTCCAGTATTCCATTTTAATATTATTGTTTAAAGTATTTAAATCTATGTAAGTTTTACTTCGGAGTTTAAAAACAATTTTTAAGAAATTGTAGTAAATATAAAATGAAGTAAAAAGTTTCAGAGTGAAGATTATTGCAGCCTTTGTTTCACTGCTTTGTTGCTCCTAGGCATTTCACAACCTAGGACCAGATCCTGCAAACAATATTCTTCTGTATGGATACTCTTTTGGCTTCTGTTGACCTTATCAAGGATCTGAGAATGCACACTTGGGAGTTCCTTATGAGACCAAAACTACAGGGTTTATATTGTGAGGTCTCAACCTATGTTCCCCCTGAGGCCCCAGTGCAGCTGAGCAAGATAGGTTGCTCGCTGCGTGCCCCCTGACATGGGCCTGATCCTGCCCCTACAAGCTCTCCCCACTATGGGGGAGCAGGGTGCAGGGGACCACCAGGGCCACAAGCTCCACTCCCTGCCTGGCCTCCCAGCAGCAGGGTGGACCAACCAACCCAGCCTACTCCCAGCTGGCCTTGCCTCCCTGGGGGCTGAAGGGGGCCGTCGCTGAGCTCTGGCATGCAGGGTCGGGGCCCTGGAGTGGCCTGCTCCAAAAGAGTTTGGGCCACTTTGCCCCTGGCCCCCTGAGGCCTTGGATCAGGCCCATTCAGGCCGGGGGCAAAGCGGCCCAAACTCTTTGGGAGCAGGCCGTTCAAGGGCCCTGACCCTGCATGCCAGGGCTAAGTGCTGGCCCCCCTCTGCTCCCCAGGGAGGTGCGGCTCGCTGGGTGTAGGCTAGGCTGGCTGCTCTGCCCTGCTGTGGTGAGGCCGCGCGGAGCAGCCTCCAGCCCCAACAATCCACACCCCCAGGTCCCCACCACCTGGGAGTTGGAAGGGGGGCGGTTAGGACCACCTTACCCGGCCTCCGGAGCAGCGCAGCCTGGCCTCGGCCGCTTATCTGGCTGAAGGAGTTCTCACTGAGCATGTGCAGAGAGTCTGCACATGCTCAGTGAGAGCTTTGCCTGAGCGGGAGTTTTAAAAGCTCCCAGCTCAGAGGAGCTCTCTGGGCAGGGATTGCAGCTGCCGGTCATGCACGGCCGGCAGTGTTCCCTCCACCAGGCAGTGCTGGGGGCTGCGCGGTTGCACAGCTTAGAGGCCACATTGGTCTCAACCCTGGATGAGGGATGCAGTGAGTGGTGCTGATAGCATATAGTGTGTGAAGGTAAATATTTGTTTGCATGGTGTGTCAAGCTTAACATTTAATTTCTATGTTTTATTGTTTCTTGTTGTTTGCTTTTCTGCAAATTTACCTCTACATGTATTTTAAAAGGATATTTATTGTGAAATTTTTTTAAAAAGGAAAAATGTTTTTGGTGCACAATTTCTTGCAAGTAGGGCCTGTTTTTGCTTGGAACTGTGATCACTTTCAGTGGGAAGTATCTGGTTTTTACTTAAAAATAATGAAGAGTTAATGTGATTTTTTTTTTTTTCCCCCTGAAAATCTATGGGTCCACTTTCACATTAATAGTGAAATACA
The DNA here is from genome assembly GCA_007922195.1 of Podocnemis expansa. Lineage (NCBI taxonomy): Eukaryota > Metazoa > Chordata > Testudines > Podocnemididae > Podocnemis > Podocnemis expansa. The sequence continues at coordinate 8,510,450 of ML682005.1, forward strand.
GAACTTAAATTTTGACTAGTTTTGCATTTGTTTAATACTTAACATACATCTTAAGATAAACACCATCAGGAAATCACTACGCCTGCTCAGACGATGAGAAATTGAGCAGTATATATTTTCATGTATTCATCACTGATAGAATCCCCGAAAGGGGTCCTTTTTTATACAGGACAAAAAGTGCTTTTGTATTTATTATTCTTTTTTGTTATCATGGCCATTGTTATAACATAATAGCTTATAATTGATGGGAGTCCATGCCAGAAGGCCACTAGGCATCTCTGCAGCAACAAAAATAGACCTCGAACTGTTTAAGGAATAAATCAGTAGAGTTGAATGAAGTCCAGCACTGGACCACAACCATAAAAATCTAAACATTCTATCATTCATTTAATATTGGGTTTATGGAGACGATTTTATGGTATATTCCTAGAGATGATGTGGGGGTGGAAGAGAGCTTTGGTGTAGCTGATTCACTGGTTGGTTGAGTTGAGTTAATTTGTTCCTGCTGAATGCTTGTTTTTTATGCTGCTGGGTAAATTATGCTGTTGTAAGATAAAATGAGTGTCAGGTAGCCTGGAGCTCTTGTCTTCTTTTTCACCATTACTTAAATCTAAATAAAGAAATAATAAACCCATCCAAATCAAATGAAAAGAAATCCAATTGTCTTTTATTTTCTTATTTTAAAATTCCTTCTATCTTTCTAGGAAACTTATGATTTAAAAATAACAGTATTTTAAATTTGAGAACATATAATAGCATCACACTTCGCTGGCTTGTTTATAATAAACTAATAGACAAATATTTGAATGGGACATGTTATGAGAAATGTACTGTAATGTTAAACAATATGTCAATGAATAATAACAAGTGAATCATCTGTTTGGCATATAAACAATTGCAATGTGTTTTTTCTTCCTGTTTCACCATTATTTCTTTTTTAAAAATTGAGTTCAAAAGTGCTCTTCAGCTTTAGTGCTCAGGGAGAGAGATGTGATTTCTACAAACATATGGAGCAATTAGACTGAAACTAAGGCTCCTCAATTCTGTCGTTACTATGGTAACCAGTATTCACTTTGTTTCGCTTAGACATATAAAACAGAATGGAAAGAGTCAGTTCAAAATTTGATCTTCTGCTCAATAGAAATTTTATATTACATGATATGTGTTGTAGTCATGTTGGTCTCAGGGTATTAGAGAGAGAAGCTTGTCTCGCCAGCAAAAGTTGGTGCAGTGAAAGATATGTAATAATATCTCTCTAATATTACATGGTATTTATTTTTAATCCCATATAAGGGGCATGTTACATGATGCTTATTTTTAATCATGTGTAGGGGGCAGATCAAATAATCAGTATGCCTACGAGCATAAATTTCAGCAGCATTCATCATTTTAAATATATTTGTCGTACTGGACCTGGTAATAGTCTTCATTTTCTGGATCTCATGTCCCTGACACAGAGTCAGATTCTTCATGCTGATTGTGTTACTCTGTTTGTTCTTCTGATAGTCTAAATGCTGCGTGGTTGACATAGTTAGATCATAATTGCTCTGTAGAATTTTATAAGATGCTGAGGGACAAGGGAAAACTTCTCTGTAAGATGGGAATGTTTTTCACTGAGATGAAAGGAAGGATTTGATTTTTAACACTTTTATTCCCTTTGTTCTGGTCTACCAGCTGTATCTCAGTGTAGTCTCTCTTTCAGCTCTATAAGAGTGTGCCAGTTACAGTTTTGGCCTTTAACCCACCAGTTTGACTCTATGTTCCATCAACTTACAGTGGCAATCATTTTTAAAAGGCCTGTTTCACTTATGCTTCATGCTAGGAAGCAACTTCTGTACAGATTGTCCTTGAACTTTAAACGTACTACTCAAGAAATTAATGGAACCACTGTTTGAACCATTGTCAGCATGTTTTGTGAGACACGTTTCATTGGTGATAAATAATCTTGAGTGTTTCAAAGATTCAGGTATTAATAGCAGACTCCTGTATATAGCATTCCAAAAGTACACTGTGGTTTTGCTAACAGTACAGAGATTTTTCAAAGGTAGTCCCTCATTTTCTCAAGCCATGCCTTTATTATTTCCCCCAGGCCTCATTCTCTGCCAGTGGACGTTAGGCTATTCTTTCTTGTAGTAAAAAGGCCATAAGTTACTGTCTAAACAGGACAAAATAAGTCTTCAAAACAGCTAGTTTATTTGTTGTTTATAAAAATAACCCCCAGAGGATCCTTGTCTCATGCTATATGATCTGTTAATATTTTTCAAATGAGCTGGAGGGGGGCCTTGCTTCATTCAGTGCACAGAAGCATTTCTGCCTCACTTGAGTGCATATTTTTCCTTCAGTAAATCCTAGACTATACTAAAAACTATATTAAAAACTGAAATTAAAAGATTAACCACTCAAATTAGGACATACCCCAGATTAACAAATAAAGGTCATCTTAACTCTACATCCTTTTCTGTATGTAATATTAGGTGGTCTTTAATTACATCACCACATACATGTTTTTGGTCAAGATCTCTCTCATTCATAATGGGTGAGGCAGGAATATGCAGTGAAGGAGAAGAGAGTTTTGCTGATGTCTACCTTAACTTGACCAAATTCTGTTTACACCTACAAGATAGATTTATTCTGATTTCATTAAGGACATGTTTGGGCCTCTAGTGGACAGGTACATAGTTGAAGACAGAAAGGGAATATAGTAAACATAAGCAGCGTTTCCTGAATTTTGATTTTGCTATTTGCAACTTTACCATTCTATTAACATAGGGATTTTTTAAATAATGGAAATATATACAAAATCAGCCATAGGGCATCCTAGGTCTTTGTTTTGGGTGGGATTTATAATGAAAAATGTTAATCATCATTAGCATTATGTGACTTGTAATTCTAATTCCTAGAGTTCTAATTTTAAACTTTTTTAAAAGAATTGCTTTAAATTTTCTTCAAATGTGTGAAGTGATGTCCTTGAACTTAATGAGCAATTTCTGGCCCTTTTATTTGAGATGTTGCTGTAATAAAACATGGTATCTTTAATAGATATAACAGAAATAATAATTTGTAAGGATAGTAGTGTAAAGTGCCAAAAAAGTAATTAAAAAAAGTTGAATATGTGCACTGCAGCTTCAGACATATTTAATGAAGTGTGAAATAGAATGTAAAAGCATTTACATGTTGTATACCTGATGAATCTAAGCATCCACAATGGTTTCCATTATTCTTTTCCTTTTTGTGGAGTAACATACAGTGTCTCCAAAAAGGCGTATTGTGATAATAGCAACAGTGTGGTCTTTGTCTTCATGTGCCATTTCAAGAAATATTGTAGTACAAATTTCTTTGAATCTCTGTAAATCATTTAGTAACAACGAGTCCTGTGGCACTTAAAGGCTAGGAAATTTATTGCATGAGTTTTTGTGGGAATAAAAACCCACTTCATCAGATGCTTAGAAGGTGGAGGAACTTACAGAATGGGAGGAAATAAATGCAGGGAAGTGTAAGTCATGGGAACAGGTCACAATGTAACAGCAATCAAAACAGTTGTAAAGATTCAAACACTGGGGAACAGCATGCAGAGGAAGATGAGGTCAAATCATCTATTGTGATGAGAGAAAAATCCAAAGTTCCTATTAAGTCCTGAAGCAGTGCAAACGAATTTGCAAATAAATTTGATCTCAACAGCTTCATTCTGAAGTACCAGTGCCAAATATTAAGCAATTTATCAGATTCATCATAGTGATACTTCAGCCATTGCTGATTTGCCTCTCATACTAGTGTATATCTGGCTGAGATTTGCTGCTTCAAGTTAGTTATTTCAGTGTGCTTGGTAGTGCTCAAATGGCAGCTCATCAGTAGCTGGCCAGCTATGCTTGTGAATATGTGAGGCTGAGATTTTCCAAGGAGTCTAAAACAATGTTTTTCAAATGTAGGATCGGGACCCAGTACTGGGTCACAGACTCTCAGGTACCAGGTTGAAGTACTGCTGCTGCCTCCACCAAAATACTAGAATGTATTGTTGAAAGCTGTAGTTGTCGGTCACAGGCAGAAATGATTTTTTTTCAGGTGGGTGCTGAGGAAAAAAGATTGAAAACCACTTGTCTAAAAGAATGATATGCCTAATTTTCTTAGGCTCTTTTAAAAATCTTGGAGTAAGAAATAGTTTTTTTTTTTAATCAACTTTGGGTTTAAACATTAATTTTTTTCAGTTGGGACACTTTTCAGTTGTTTCTGGAAACCCACTGTTTTGTAGATAACATAGGATATGTCCACATTTAGAATTTAATTTGAATTGAATGTCATCAATTCGAAATAAATTATGTGAATGGCCACATTCGCTTTCATTGATTAGAACTGAGGAACTCCTTAGTTTGAATTGGTGAAAACCAACCTTGAAGTGGTCGAAACTCGTTTGACTTCAAAGTTGCAGTCAGTTTGAAGCTGTTAGTTCGAATTGAGCCAGTATGGCCAGGTCAATTTGAACTAAGCGTTATTTGGAATTGACCATGCTTTTCCCTTCTCCTTCCCAGAGTGCATGGTGCCAGGAAGGAGAAGTGCTTAACAGGAGAAGTGCTGCCCCGCTTATGGCCCCTGCAGCCACTGCCACGTGGCAGAGGGCAGTGGGCGTGGCTGATGCTGGTGCCAGCACCCATGGCAGGCACAGGTTGGCCATCTGGGGCCATCAGGAGGTCCTCTGCTCCTGTCCATCTGGGGGACAGAAGACATCCTGTCCAGGTTGCGCGCTAGTTGCCGCAACTGGGTCATTTATGCTGAAATAGCCAAGGCTCTCACTGCCCAGGGGCATCCCCTGACCACAGAGCAGGTCCGCATTAAGGTAAAGTCCCTGTGCCAGGACTATGCCGGGGGCCAGAGCAGGGATGCACGCGTGGATACTTCAAGGACATGGATTGCTTCCTTGGAGAGGAGCCATCTGGCCTGCCTGCCAGCACAGTGGACAGTGCTGAGACGCCCACTGTGAGTGCCACTGTGACATCTTTGTCACCTTCAAAGAGGCACCCACCACCCTGGAGGTTCAGGAGGAGGAGGGACCACCCCCTGACCTTGGAGGACCTTGGTGAGGGAACATCCTGAAGGACAATGCCAGGACCTGTGGGTATGTTTTTCCTCTTTCCTGCATGCTGGCACAGCTACACCTGCCTGTGACAGGCAGGGCAGGGGGACAGGGCTGGAGGACAGGCAGGTCTCGGCCACTTGTAGGGGCACCAAGGCCATCTGACGGGGTGGACCAGAGTGGATCTGTGGGGCATCGGAGAAGCTGAGTCAAGTGGGGTGGGGGCCTGTGAGGGGCTGGCTGGGAGGGAACACGAGGTGCCAATGTAGAGGTTAGATCACGTGCAGCCCTGACCCCTGGCACATAGCCTCTGCCTATGCCCAGGAGCCATGTTGGGCTCAGTGTTGCCCGCCACCATGGGCATCACACACTATCCAGCCCAAACAGTACAGCTGCACATACCTTGCAGCCTCCCTTTTCACAGGACAGGGAGTGGGAGGTGCTGGGACGGTCAGGGCCCAGGTGTTTGCTGCCCTTAGGATGCAAAAAGTGGCAGCAACATAGCCTCTTGGGAGTAACCCTGTTCTCTCGCCCTTCCTCTACCAGCTCGCACTGCAGACTGAAGCCATGCTGCGGGGAGCCCCCCATCCAGTGGAGGAGGAGGGCTTGCTGTACCCATGATGACCTTCTCCAGGAGCTGATGCAGCTGGGCCAGGGGCCTGAGGAGAGCATGTGCACCTGGCGAGGGCAGGTGTTGGCCAACCAGGCATCTGCCCTGTGCCTTCTTGAGATGGCCGTGGAGTTAGAGAAGCGCCGCACCCTCTCTCAGGAGCGCCAGAGCCAGGCCCTTGCTGCCATCGCTGTGGCCCTCCAGGACATTGGGCCCACCCTAGGTTCCCTGGCAGACCACCTTGCCAGCCCTGCTGCCCCTGAACCCCCCTATGGGACCCCCCGCATTCCACAAACATGGCATCCTTGCACCCAGGGCGGGCGCGGCAAAGGCTGCAGGCAGTGCCCCCATGGCACTGGGACTGTCCCCCCTGCCTGAACTCCAGTTTCACCCATCTGCCCTGTTCTCCCCAAAGTCCCCTTTTCTGTCCCATTCCCTTTTAAATAAAGATTTCAAAACAATTATTTCATTTCAGTTTGTTTATTGCTTTGGGGATAGGGACATTGGAGGGTGCAGATGCGTGGGGGAGGCATGTGCAGGGTGGGGCTGGTCAGGGTGTCTGGCAGCAGGGCTGAGCCTTCAGGGTTCCTCTTTGAGGAACATGTCCTTGAGCGACTCCCAGATACTGTGGGCTCTTCGCTGCACCCGCTCTGGCTACTGCCTGGCTGCTGGAAATGTGCAGCGAGTTGTTTGGCCTCAGCCTTGCAGATAGCGGGGACTCTGTTGCCCTGCATTTCACAGAGATTATGCAGGGCACCACAGGCGCTGGTGACCTCTGGAATCATCTCCTCCACAAGGTGGGGGCATATTAGAAGGCAACGCCATCTGGCTTTGAGCCTCCTAAAGGTGCACCCCTCCACATGGTGACACCTCTTCAGTCTCCTGTTAAAAACCTCCCTGCCTGGATCTAGGTGGCCTGTTTATGGCTTCATAAGCCATGGGAGGAGAGGGTAGGCAGCATCCCCTACCAGAAGGAGGGGCATCTGGACATCCCTGACAGTCATGTCATGTGGTGGGAAGAAGGTGCCCTCCTGCATTTGCCTGTAGAGGCTGGAGCTCCTCAGCACATGGGCATTGTGTGCTCTTCCTGGCCAGCGGATGTAGATGTTTTTGAAGAGGCCCCGGTGATAGACCAGGGCCTTCAGGAGCATGGAGTAGTAGCCCTTGCAGTTTTGGTACTCCATGGCTTGGTGTGGCGGGGCTTGGATGGGGATTGCAGAGCTAGGACTGTGAGACTGTTTCATTGCTTGTAGACATCTGGGTTTGGGTTTGAACTGGGATTTTACAATCCTGTGAGGGAGCTGGATCCAAGAGCTCGGGCTCCAGTCTTACCTTAGAAGTCTACATAGCACTGAAGAAGCCCCACAGCCCAAGCCCTGGGAGCCTGAGGTGGCTGGCAGAAGCTAGCCGCTGGTTTTTCCTTGCTGTGGAGATATACCCACAGAGCTGCTGTTAAGGTTCTGTCAGAAATATATTTAAACTCTGCGCTTTAGTCAAATTGGAAAATTCAGTTGAGAAACAATGAGACTTGTTGTTGGAGATGATCCTTTCAGGAATTTCAAAAAAATTAAGTATGCAAATCTGTGACTGAGCAAATGAGGTGCCTGCACAAATGACTCACTATGCATTTGCATCTACAGGTACCATGCCATTTACACAGTGAATCATGCATTGTGAATCTGATATTTTAGAAGTCTGGCTTCAAAGGCTTTGGTTCGTTAATTGTTGTGTTTCTGATATTAAAAGTTTTTCAGATAAAATAATCTAAATTGTAGTGCTTTGCCAATAAATCCATACTAGTGGTTTGCTGTGATCTTTATGGCATTTCATCTGATACTTGATTTATTTAAGGTGTGGGACCTTAAGAGCATATCTTGGGCTCTTTTCTTCTAAGCATCCACTTTTTCACTGACATCAGAAGATCATGCTGGGGGGGGGACATTTTCTTCTTTTATGTACTGAATTTCAAAATTGTGGTATACTAAGGATTATGGCAATATTTTGTATCAATATGGCATTTTTACCAATATTTGCTGCTATTGTTTTTATTATTAATTACTGTTATATTGATTTAGTAACAAATACCCCAAATTAGAAGTGGGGTGTCATTGTGCTAGCTATTGTACTAACTAATGTGTCAATTTGATCAGTATTGTTTCCAAATTATTGTCTTCATGCTTTTTAGGATGGGTTGATTTAAATAATCAATTTTAATAGTTAACTTAGTATTTAGAATCGAATAGAATCGAATCGAATCATAGGGTTGGAAGGCACCTCATGAGATAATCTAGTCCAACCAGGAAACATTGACTTAAATAATTGATTTTAATTGTGGTGCATTTGTAGTTTTTAGTCATTTTCCTGAAGAAAAATCGATTTTCATTAGTTGGTAATGATTGAAACATGTTGATTTGTAACTAATATAGCCCTTATATTAAATTTGGTATTTTTTTGTTAACCAGAATGATATACTGTATTTAAATTTATTTAAGCAGTTACATAGTTTAACAGAGATATTTTTCAGAGTCTTAGTTTTAAAATTTTATCATATTAGAAAATGGTGAATGATGCATTTTAATTAGTAGATGATTAATTTTTTTACTCAAGATTTGTGTAATTTTTGTTTGAATGGATGTTGGATTCAACTAAAATGAACAAAAACAGTTTAATAAAGATGTTTTTAATTAGATAAATGCAGTTACTTTAAATATACTGGATACATAAGGGAAAATGTTTATCAAGACATATTTTGTGTTAAAAACTAAATTTTATTATTAGAAACTGATTTATTAATCACAAGAGGTATTATCTGTAGTTCCATAATTAAACTAATTTTTTCTAGTCATCATGCCTTTCAGGCATCTAGAGTTCAATAGGTTTTATCCTCTGCCCACCTTATTTTTACTCATAGATGGGAGAAGAGTTTTTTTCGACTCTCATGTAATGTCTCAATTTTGAGTGAGCTGGTCAATGAAATGAGTGGGTTGCATAAACTGAAATGGAGAAAATGTTCTCTCCACACTTGCAAAATTGGTTACTGCTGACAAAAACTGGTATAACATTTCAGCAAGCTCTGATTCCTGTTTCTTAACTAGTGACTTCTATCAGTTCAATGGTTGTCATCAGTCCAGTTGGTTATTTTTCGTTAAAACTTCAGCAGCAAACATATACTACTAAATTATTTTATTTAATTTCAGTGATTTTAATAGAATATAGCAAGTATATATGTTGGTCCACCAGAGATGCTCAAAGATTTTCTTCAAAGTGACTGACAAAAATGGGATTTTCTCCCATGAAAGTTCATCCAATAAATGTATTTGTTAGTCTTTAAGTGCCCCAGGACTCCTTGTTTGGGTTTTTTTTTTGTTTTGTTTTTTGTTTTTTGTTTTTTGTTTTTTGTTTTTTTTTTTTACAGAGATGCTAATTCACCTTTGCTCTTCCATTCTGGGCCTTTCTAGAGCAAAAACTAGTAGCTATTTCCTGTTACTTGTCACTGCAATTTTCTCGATTTGTATATTTATCCACTAAGAGCTAGAAGTAAACCTCAAACTCATTTCACTTTTGTTAAGCTGCACGTGGATGAATGCATTGAACTCCTTTTTGGCCTCAAACCTCTTTGTCTTATTTACTTTTTTGCAGTTTCTTCTCCTTTTGTGTTTTTCTTTATTTTCTTGGGTTTCTCCTTTTACCTTTTAGATTGTATTCATTAATCCTCTGTGAATTTCTACTTGGAGTTTCTTCAAAACTGAAATGTTACGGTGTGTGCTTTTGTAAATGACAGTGGGCTAGAACTTTGTGCAAAAGGTGTTAACATTGGTAGAACAGTGTGCTGGATCGTCTTAATCATAAAACCAAGAATCATTACTTGAAAATTACAGAAAAATTCCTGACATTTGTATGCAACTTTGTTTTTTGTTTTCAGATAAGGGTTAAGAAATGCTTCTAGGTTATCCCACGAGGCGTCATAGTTGCGCTTTGGTAAAAACTCCATCATCATGTGTTAACAAAGCTATTCAGCACATACGAGAGCTGGAAGTAAAGATAGAAAACTCCTTTTACCAGGTACTGTATGATTAAAATTGTCAAATGTTAGTACAGTCCCTGTCTCTCTATCAAGATTATATATTTAGAAAGGATTACTGCATTGATTTTATAAAAATGAAGAGTTATATCCTCTCTGAAGCAGTGTCAAGCTAGTTTATTTTGTTAGTCAAGATATCTTTTTAGCTATGTAAAGTTCTAGAGGTCAATATACCTTAATAAAATCAAGCTGTCTTCTCTCTGTTTCACGTGCCATCATCCACAAACAAATAGAGGACATCTTGATTTTTTCCTAAGCCAAGTGAATGGTATTCAGAAAAAAGTTGACACTAAATTGACTAGATAATTAAATTGATCTGTGTACCAATGTATCATTTTTAATAAGTAATTTTGTTTTCAAGCAACATTTAATAGTCCATTAAAAACAAAAGGCAGTTTCCTTACTTGAATCCACTGAACAGCATGGGTTTGACAACGCTATAGGCCAGGAGTCAACAATCTTTGCTGACACTCATGCCAGCCCTTCTTCCCTGATCATCAACTGATGCCAGCGGCCCCCTCTGTTGAAAAAATGTGGCGGCTGCCTGAAAATTTAACAGCCACAGCTGGAGTGAGGGGTGGGGGAATGCTTCCCAGGTATGCCATGAAAGGGAGGTGCCCAGAGTGGCTTCCCTTGGTGGCATGCCTGTGGACAGAGGTCCCCACGAATGCCACAGAAAGAAATTGCTCCTTTTGGGAGCAGGGGTGTTGCTGGATAGCAAAAAGACCTGGGGCACAAGCCCACAGGCTCCACCTATGCTAGACCCTGCCACTGCCATGGATCCGCCCCAAATAGGCCACACCCACAACAGATGCCTCCCCCCCCCAATGTCCGAACAGGCTACCCCTATCCTGGGCCCCACTTGAAACTGGAATTCACATGAAATATTTTGAAGTGGGGAAGTTGCACATGAAATGGAAATTTTGGAAACATGGAGATGTGATGTTTCTGAAAGGAAATATGCTCCCTGGGGCCATGCCAGCTGATGACTAAAATTGAAGCTGTCAGTTTCTAGCCAGCAGCTGTCTAGGCACCAGTGCAGTCTGACCATGTAGACTACCATGGATTATCTTCGTCCAGAGTGTTTAGCCTCTGTACCACTGTCCCACCACACAGAGGCCCCATGCCATGTTGTGATACAACAACTCCTTCATACCCCTCTGCATTAAAACTAAAATGAGCAATCATTCACCTCCAGTGTTCCCTACAAATGAATCAAGGTGCTGGCAATATCCTCTTAAAAGCTCAGAGACCATGTGAGGAGGACATATAAAAATTCTCCTCCTCTGACAAGGCATATCATTCCCTGTCTCCTACAGGTTTCTGTTGCTAACCATCAGGAGTCAGGGAGATCAGAAAACAGGAGTGGGAGGGAGAGTGGTGGATCAGACCATCCCTGGGACTTCCAGTCAACTTGTTTAGGTTCTCTAGGTACTGGAGAAGTGGATGGCATCTGGGTGCCCAGATTAAAAATGACACCCTGCTGACCCACGCTGAAGACATCTACCGCTGCAGTTCTCAAGCTTTTAAAATAGAGCCCATGCCTCCCCTGATCTTTGTTGTAATGCTTGCCCTCCACTTTGAGTGGCAGCATGAGATTGTGGAGCAGGGGAGTAGAGGGATGGCAGCACAGCAGCTGCAGTTTGCCTTGCTGGGCTGCTTATACCACAGGGCAGGAAATTTAAAAAGGCTCTGACCCTCTCCCAGCTTCCAGGTGTATGGAACCCAAGTAGGGGAAGTTGGGGAACTCAGGAGGCAAGCAGGCAGGTTGGCTGGGGCTGCCAGTGCAGTGCTGTGAGCAGGGTCACACCAAACTGGCAGACCCAGTCAGACAGCCAGGTTGCCTGCGTTCTGCCTCCCCAGCAAATAGCCAAAGAGAGGACAACAAAGTGAACTGAAAACAAAGCAGAGAAGCCTCCTGCTGTATTCCTCCCACGCTGCCCTTAGCTCCTGCCAGACTCCCAATCCGCCTTCTGGGAAAACAAAGCAGAGAGGACTTAGCAGCAAAAACTCAGTAAGCCCACTCTTACGGGAAAGAACGAATACAGGAAAGAGCGAGTCCAAACCAAAAATACAGCATTACTGGGACCACACTATCCAATGCAAGACAGACAACATTTCAGGAATTCTCAATAAGGTATGGCAACTGTAAATCAAGCAAGGCATCTAGTGGTACTTTCAAAGTGTAACAAATTTATTCATTGCTAGTGCTTTTGTGGGTGAAATCCCACTTTGTCAGACACCTGAAAATTGTTTCCAAATGGGATTTCGCTCATGTGATAAATAGATGTGTTACTCTTTAAAGGTACCACAGGACTCTTTTCTATTTTTACTGGATTAGACTAACATGGCTACCCCCTGGAACTTTTCAGTAAAGGATGGTTAACTTTGTGGCATGCTGCCTGGTAGGTGTACTTATGCTGTGCACAATTCATAGGAGGGCAAAACTGAAGAGCAGAATAAGTAGTAACATTAAGTAGCGACATTATTGGTAGGTAAAGCCTCACTCATGATCTCCTAACAGAACTCTCAAATCTCAGGAATTTTTTCCCCAGGCCAAATCTGCTAATATTTGCTCAGTCTTCTGTAGCCACAATGTAGGGACACGGATAAAATGAATAGAATTTTTTCTTTAAAGCGTCTGTTAGGCAACAATGTGTATCTGTTCTTTAATAACATAACTAAAATATTTAACTCAGTTTAATAGACATTATAACCAATATTTAATAAAGCTCCATATTGTAAATTTGGAACTCATTTTATATTCTTGATGAAATTTCTTTAAGATGTAACACTGTGTAGTTTAATTTAAATATGTATGAAAAAGATGTGTGAATGAATGGTGTGTGATGGGATCAGTTGACGCCAGCCTCTCCTGATGAAATGCAAGTACCACCTTAATGGATGAACAATTCAAACTAATCTCTGAAAAGCAAGAAGAAGAATCCACCCCAGAAAGAGAAAAACAAAATACAAGATCAAAGTCATGTCTGTAAATGACTGGTGATGAATAATTATCAGACAGGAGCTTTGAGGTAGCAAGACACAGCAAGCCTCATACACTCACATGAGACTCAGCAAGCACAAAAAACATGAAAATTTTGTGTGTCATTCTCCAACTGTCATCTTAGAGCACCAGATTCATGACCTAGAGAGACCTGGCTCCCTCCTTGTGCCAAGCTTAGTTGCCCACTGGGCTGGCTCTAGCAACACATAAAAGGACTGGTAATTATATCATGTCAGCTTCCAAAATGTCATGGGTATCAATGTACATGTCTGCTTTTGGCTGTTTTCATATTTACAAATAAATGTGGCATATTGCCTTGTCCCCTGAATAAGATCCTACTAGTCTTTTCTAACAATTCCATTTCCTCTGTTATACCAAAAGGGCACCTACTAAAATGATGTGCAATAACACCCAAAAGAAAAGATTAGCAGGATCTTATTCAGGGGACAAGTTAATATGCCACATTTATTTTAAATAAGTAAGGATAGCAAAAAGCAGTCTCTCACACACACCCACACACACACACGAAGTTCTGCAATCTGGTATATGACTACCAGTCCTTTCATGTGTTGCTTGAGCCAGCCTAGTGGCCAGCTAGGCTGGGCACAAGGAAGGAGCCAGGCCACTGTCAGTTGTGAATCCGATGCTCCAAGATGACAGCTGCAGAATTAGACCCCGAAGTTTTCATGTTCTTATCCATCTTTCGTACTTGCTGGCCCTCACGTAAGTCTATGGGATTTGCTGTCATGTTGCCCTCAGGGTTTGTGTGAGATCGTTGGTTATCAGTCTCTTGCAGGCTTGATTGTATTTTGTTCTTTTCTTTCTGGGATGGCTCCTTCTGTTTGCTTTAATCAGAGATGTCAGCATTGTTTGGCTAGTTAGATGATAATTGTGCTCCATGAAGACAGGCTGGCAAATGAGACTGGCACATGTGCGCGCACTCTCTCTCTCTCTCTCTCTCTCTCTCTCTCTCTCAAATGAACATACACAGCACATGCCTAAACCAGGTTTCATCAAGTATACAAAATGGAATACAATGTTTAAGCAGGAGTTCCAAACTGGCAATATGGAGTCTTAGTGGACATTGGTTATAATGCCTATTTGTCAGGGTTACAGAACTATTTCACTTATGACACTAAAGGACATAGACACAGCATCACAGCAGCCTGGCCACCAACCTGATCCCCAGGGACCCATGGCTGAGGGATGGTCCCTGGCTCACCAGCCTTCTGCTGGCCTGACCCTGGCCTGGGCAGAGGCTGGGAAACATCCCTTGGCCCACTTGGGGCTCATGTGATGGCTCCATTCCCAGGTCACCCACTCCCAAGGCCCATAGGCCACGGGGGGGTCCCCCCTGCAGGCAATGGGGAGACACTCATGGACCCAGCTGGGACCTAGAGGCCATGGGGGAGAGCCCCCAGCCCAGGGGTTCCCCTGCCAATCCCAGCTGGGCCCAGAGGTCTATAGACACCTGGCCCGGTCCCAACCAGAGACCAGAAGTCTAGGAACACCTCCACCAGTCCCACATGGGTCCCAGAGCTTTGGGGGCACCCCTACCCATCCCACGTGGGGTGTGGAGGCCTATTGGCACCCCCCAGAGCCCCAGCTGGGTCCCAAAGGCCTGGGGGTAGTCCCCCCTGCCTGACCTGGGGCTCAGAGGCCTAGGGACACCCCTAACAGTCCTACATGGGCCCCAGAGGTTTGGGGGCACCCCTGCCCATCCCATGTGGGGCCTGGAAGTCTATGGACAACCCCCCTGGTCCCACCCAGGGCCCAGAAGTCTAGGGGTAGCCCCCTGAGTCCCACCTTGGCCCCAGAGGCCTAGTGACACCCCCACCAGTCCCACATGGGCCCCTGAGGTTCGGGGGCACCCCTACCCATCCTGCTCAGGGCCTGGAGGCCTATTGGCACCCCCCACAGCCCCACCCTTGTCCCAAAGGCCTGGGAGAATCCCCCCAGCCCTACCTGGGGCCCAGAAGCCAGGGACTAATTCCCTGCTTCCACTCAGGGGCTGGAGCCCATACAGGGAAGCTCTCCTTGGCTCCAGTCTGCCCTTCCTCTCCCCCCTGCCTGACCAGGGCCTCCAGTCATCCCCCCCCGCCCCCACAACACCTACCTGCTCTTTTCTCTGGAGAGAAGCCCATGCTGGAGCTGCTGCCTCTGCTGGCGAGAGGGGAGGGTTTGAAACTCCCTCCCTCCTCTCCCCTGGCTGAGCCACAAGATGCTGCTGCAGCACATGGGCAGGGGAGGGGCAGCTGCAGCTCAGAGGCTCAGTGAGCTCTCTCCCTGCGCTGCCAGGGAGTGGCTGGCTCTCCCTGCACCAGCACTTGGGGTCCAGGGAAAAGAGCGGGGGCACTGCTGGGGAGATTCGGGGCATGGGCCCCCTGTGCCCAGTGCCAGCGATGCCGCTGTTTGGGAGTCCCCAGGCATGCTGCAGAAGGAAGCTTGCCAGAGTATCTCCTTTTGATGGTAGTGTGCTGTGGAGAGGAGCCACTCTGGGCAGCTTCTTTCTACAGCACATGGGGACTTGGGAATGGTGGGGACCCTTTGCACCCCAGCTGCATATGAGAGAAGTCACCCAGAGTGGCTTTTGGTGGCAGAAGTGGCAATTTCTGTGGTGCCACAGAGAGTGCCGCGTGGCCTCTGAATGGTGTGCTGGGGGTTGCCAACCCCTGCTGTAGGTTATCTAAGTCTACTAATGCATCTAATTTTCTTACCTTATCTGGATATATGTATTGGTAGAATTGGATATATATATATTTTCTTATCTTATCTGGATATATATTGGTAGAATTGAGACTGATAGGCCTTTTCCTAGAGCTTAGCATGCAGTACTTTGTAAAATATCTGGAAAACTTTGGAGCTGGGTAGGAAGTCACTTGCAGCTGGCATTCTGCATTTCTAAAAAGAATATGAGTAGGGAAACTAACTGTGGGGAGAGAAGAAAACATGAGAGGTGATATATCCTCAAAATGTAAAATGCTTACGTGTTTATAATGTAATAATATGAAATTTGCCACAGGCACATGATCAGGATCACTAAGAGAAAGTACTCTTTTATGAGGAGGTTTTTGCCACATAGCAGTTTTTTCCAAAAAGCAGTTAGTTAGTTAAAGGGAAAATCTCCCCTGCCTTCTTCATGTTTATGAAGAAGTGGAGAAACTGCATATAAAGTAGCAGTGGACTAATTTTTAAAAAATGTCTTTATTTTCATTAACAATATACATTAACTGGAAAAATATGAAACTTCAAATGTATAGAGGCTTATCTCTATTAATAGTAACCTAATAAATTCACATTTCTAAAACATTATTTTATAACAATTCCCACGTCTCTTCATATTAATTCCACCCATTTTATTTAATCAACAAAGAACCAAGAGAGTTTCAGGTATTGACACAGCAACATACTATTACAGCTAAGAATTAGAAGAAATTAAAGATGTGAAAACGTATGTATAGTTCATGATGAATATTCTTTTTTATCATTAGTGAGAATTATGCAGCTATTCTGATAGAAAGGCTATGCCTTTACAGTTGTTTGTATGAATGAGAACTGAAATCCTTCACTCCCACTGATCTTATTGAGCTTTGGATCAGGCTGTAAATAAAATGAATCTGTTTTTTTTTTTTTAGAAGAAACAGAAGAGAAGTTTGTGATACAAATGTCAATTCTGTTTTGCAAGTAGGGTAAAAAGATGCATTGCAAAATTGGTTAATAGATAATGTAAAAAGGCAGCTATTGATTTTCTTTTGTATTTGTAAAAACTGTTCTTGAACATTCACATTATTCATAATTTCTACCATGGTATGGGTCAGCTATTACTAGATTTTTGTTTTAAGACTCATGTTTAGGGTTGATTATTGTTTATCTTATTTGTCTGAAAGGATGCTAAAGAGTTTATATTTAACTTTTGGCACGTACAGAATTCCAAAGACACATTTTTGATAGTTATTTTTAAAGCAGGTAAAAACAAATTCATGTTTACATACATTGATGTGTCCTTACAATGTAAAGTTTAATGATCTATTATATCTACATTAGAGAATACATATTTGACCAAGATGCCTTAAGGAATTTTATTTGTTATATTTTCAGTTTGACTATACACTTGAGAAGGAGAAAAATCCATGGTAAGAATTGTACATGATTTTTGTTCTAGTGAAATAATTGTTTGAGAAGTTAGTCTCCCTAAAAACTATACTTTGTGAACTTTAGCACCAAATAAATTTTCTGTTGTGCTTTGAATGGAACTATAATCAGCGTATTTTTTTATATAGCGTTTTGTGAAACTGGGGATTCTTCATCGAGCAGTGTCCTTGACTGCTTCACTTTTGGTGCTTGGTCACACCCCGCACCGCGGCTTGGATATTTTTTCCCCTAACAGAGCTCCATGGAGAGGATGCGTGCGCCAGCAGGGACTGTGGCAGTTTCATGCCCCTGCTGATGCGCATGCCCCCCCCCTTTCCTCAGTTCTTCCTCAACCACCTCCGACAAGGGATGGATTCGTCAAAGCTCTGACCACTCTTCACTACTTCTGAAACCTGAAAAAATAGTAGATTGAGATGAGGAAAGAAGAAAAGAGAGGAAGATAGTAAAAAAAAAAAAAAAAAAAAAAAAAATTCTGTCAAAGCAAGAAACATCAAACAAGCTAGTGATGCCGAGCTCTTCGGGTTTTAAATGCTGCTGGTCCTGCACGGATGTGGTGCCGGCTTCAGACACCCACGATGAATGTGGTAAATGTTTGGGCGAGGGGCATATCACCCAGAAATGCCCAAAATGTAAAAAGCTAACTTCCAGATCAAGGAAGGAAAGAGAAAGAAAATTGAAACTTTGATGGGAGGGATCTCTGAGATCAGCTTCAGATTCCGGTCACTCTCCAATGCATTCAGGAGCACAGCAGAAAAGACATTCCTCTGCTCCATCTCCCCACTCATCCAAGAAAGCTAAGACTCATCATGAGTCAGATAGTACCCTAGACACTATGGGTTCCTCAGGTACAAGTGCCCCAAATAAGGGAAGCTGCCATTTTGGCCCTAAAAAGGAGACCTGGCAGACTAACATAGTTGCGGAGAAGTGAGTGGGACTGGCTCCACAATTTAATGCTGGCTCTGCACCATCAACAGCCCTAACCACTGCCCTGCCACTCAGTCTGGCACCATATATGCGTTCAGTCCCGGGAGTAGCCCCAATGCCACACAATCCTCCTGTGTCGAACTTCTTTTCCTTGGCACCAATACCAGTGCTGCAAGGCTTGCTTCCTCAGCAGACTTCAATTGAAATGCTGCTGCAGTCTCTCTCTGCATGGCAGCCGTTGCCTAACACAGCGGACGAAGCTGTATCTTCTAATGCAGCCCCAAGGAAACATCAATGCAAAAGGCATCATTGTGAATTAAAAGATGTCTCATCTTACTGTTTCTCGCCTATTTCCCTTCTTTTTGGCTTGGATTCCTCACCAAGTCAGTACTCATCTCTTTCTTTCTCCTTGGGAGAGACCTCGGCTTCCATAGAGTCAGACATTCCAACACAGATTTGGACA
The DNA here is from genome assembly GCA_007922195.1 of Podocnemis expansa. NCBI lineage: Eukaryota > Metazoa > Chordata > Testudines > Podocnemididae > Podocnemis > Podocnemis expansa. Next base: position 8,528,752 of record ML682005.1, read on the forward strand.
CCAATCCAGAAAGGTTCACAGCAAATTTCCAATACGACAGTTCCTTGGGCTCCAAACCCATGGCCCTATCCCATACAGTGGATGGGTTGGCCTGGCTGGCCACAATACGGGCAGATGTAGGGGTTTTCAGCGACAGCTCAGCTGCCCCTGACTTTTCAACAGATTAACCCACCCTGGACTCTGCAATTCCAGCAGAATGCTACAATGACCCCCCCCCTCAGGGATTACCAGCCTCACAATTAATCGGACAGCCATGTGCCCAAGTGGCATCAAACCACCAATTGAAAGCAGAAGAGAACAAACAATTCTAGGACTTGTTCAAAAGAATTACAGACAGCATGGGTATTTCCATGCAAGACACTATATCTTCTCAACACAAGCTTTACAGATTATTATAATCTGCAGTTTCAAGCAAGGTGGCCTTACCCATGGATGATGGTATAATGGAACCTGCAAATCTGATCTGGAAAAATCCTGCCTCCTTGGTGCCCACAAATAAAAAGACCGAGAAGAGATACTTTATTTCCCCAAAGGGTAACAAATTTTTGTTTACCCAGCCACAACCAAGTTCATTGGTCATTGATGCAGCAAATCAGAGATCGAAGCAGGGATACACAGAATCAACCCTGACTGATAAGGAAGGGAAAAAGCTTGACCTCCTGACAGGGGCGTCACTGGGGCGGGGAGGGACCCGGGGCATGGGCCCAGGCGCAGGCCCCCCCCCCAGCCAGAAGGCCCCACCCCTGGCCCAGGATAGGGCCAGGGGGAGGCAGCGCCACCTCCGGCAGCTAGGCTGCAGCATGGTGCGGCCCGGTGCGGCCAGAAACGGCCGCTGGAGGCTGGGCCCATGGCCAGGCCCTGGATCCCCAGTGGGGGACGGGGCCGCCACGGGCAGCTGGCCAGGCCCTGGATCCTTGGCCGGGGCGGGGCCACCAGTGGCCGCGGAGACCCTGTCCCTGGCCGGGGATCCGGGACCTGGCCGGCTGCCCGCGGCTGAGGTGGCCCCGTCCCCTGCTGGGGATCCGGGGCCTGGTCGCTGGCTGCCGGCGACCACAGCCGCAGCAGCCCTGTCCATGGCCTGGGATCCGGGATGGCGGCTGCAGGCCCGGCCTCCAGCGGCCGCTTCTGGCCGCACCGGGCCACGCCATGCTGCGGCCTAGCTGCCGGCGGCGGCGTGGCCTCCCCCTGGCCCTATCCCTGGTCAGGGGTCGGGGCCTGCCGGGCGGCCAGCTAGGCCCCAGATCCCTGGCTGTAGACGTGGCTGCTGCGGCCGCAGTCCCCCGGAGATTGGGCCCCGGATCCCTGGCCCGATTGGGTCGGAGATCCGGGACACTGGCTTTGGGACCCGGGGCACATGCCCTGGGGTGCCCAACGCGAGCGACGCCATTGCCTTCTGGGTAGGAAGATTTATACATCAGCCACCTTCCGGCTCAGAGCGTCAAATTGTACGGCTGTCCTGTCTAACTATGATTGACAGTTACACAAAGTTTTTGGAATTTGTCAACTTTGTTCCAGCGGATAAGAAGGAACATTTCAAAGCAATAATAAAAGAGGGACAAGTGGCGGTTAGGGCGGCTCTACAGGCTTCCTTTGACTCCGCGGATGCTGCAGCTCGCATGATTGGTACAGCAGTGGTCATAGGACTGTCCTCCTGCGTCCCACACTGGGACTCCCTAAACAAATAAAAATAAATAGAGGGTCTACCTTTTGAAAAGGACAAACTTTTTAGTGAAAAGACTGATGAGATCATGCACACGCTCAAAGATTCCAGAGCAATTCTTCGCACCTTGGGCATTTTCACTCCATCACTGAATAAGAAATATCAGCATTACCAGACCAGCGGAAGCAGATACAACCAGTTTTTAGGCCAGTAGGAGATATGAGTATTCAAGACCCAGATCCATGCAGCACCACCAACAGAGACATAGATGAAACAGCATTCGTCATCAGCTTCATAACTGAGAATCTCTAAACAGCAGTTTTGAAAATCTGGTCGAGGGTTTGCCCAGCAACCCTTCAGTGAAGCAGGATGTTACCCCCACAACATCGGGTTTTTTCCAGTACCAAATTCTTCCATTTGTACAACTATGGAAGACTATTAGCTGTGACAAGTGGGTAATAGAAATAATCACCAGAGGTCATGTTATCCCTTTTTGAACAAAACCCAGTCACCCAACCCCCCTCCCCATCCCTCTTCAGATATCCCACTCACGTACATTTCCTGCAACAGGAGATAGACAATCTCATTCTGTTGGGGGCCATGGAGGAGGTACTGAGACAATACAAGGGGACGGGGTTTTACTCCCGTTATTTTCTTACACAAAAGAAGACGAGGGTTGGGGGAGGTGGAGACCTATCCTAGATCTTTGTGGTCTCAACAAATTTGTGCTTAGCACCAAATTCAAAATGATATCACTGGCAACAATACTTCCTGCTCTGAAACAAGGGGACTGCTTGACTTCTTTTGACCTGAAGGATGACTTCATTTTGGTCTATGCACCACACTGAGAGTTTTTTCAAAGGTAATAGCAGTAATGGCTGCTCAACAGCGCGGATAGGGTATCATGATCTTCCCTTACCTGAACGATTTCTTTATACGAGCACCCTCATGTCAAGCCAGACTAACTGCAATAAGAACTATGGAGTCCCTGTTTCTACATTTGGGCCTCATTATAAATTAAAAGAAATCATCTCTATCTCCGTTGCAGGAGATAAGCTTCATAGGGGCTTGAGTCAACTCCACAACTGCAAAAGCTTATCTTCCACAAGAGAGATACGAGGCTATCAGAGACATGGCACAAATTGTGCAGGACTCTCCCACAGTTTCTGTTCGAAGATGCATGCAGCTATTGGGCCATATGGCCACAACAACTTACTTCATCCAACACGCAAGGCTACAGTCCTGGTTCTTAAATGCTTTCAGAGGAAAACACTGCCCTCTGTTAAGCTGGATTTTGGCGATCCCAAAACTGGTGAAGGACACCCTGTTGTGGTGGACAAAGCAGGAAAATCTCCTTCAGGGGATGCCATTCACAGACCAAAGACCAACAGTTCTCATGGCCACAGATGCCTCAATTCTAGGATGGGAAGCCCATCTCAACGAAGCCACAATACAAGGAAAGTGGTCTCCACAGGAGGGACGCTTACATATAAACATATTGGAGCTCAGAGCAGTTCACATAGCCTGTCTCTGTTTCCTACCACTAATATCAGGGAAGACAGTCAAGCCTCCATACAGACATCACAGCATCAATGTTTTACATAAACCGTCAGGGAGGAGCCCAATCTCGTGCCCTATGCCTGGAAGCAATGAGGCTGTGGGACTGGTGTATTGCTCATGATGTTCACATCTCAGCCACATACTTACTGGGAAAGGACAACATAACTGCTGACATATTAAGCAGAAGGTTTGTGGACGTCCACAAATGGGAAATAAGAACAGACAATATCAACAAGATTTTCACAAGGAGGGGCTTCCCCACACTGGATCTTTCTGCCACAGAGGCCAACAAAAATGTCATTATTATTGCTTGGGGGGGGGAGGCCCCTACTCCAGGGGAGATGCATTTCTCATGAGTTGGGGCCTGATGTTAACCTATGCTTTTCTCCTACTACTCTTGCTGACCAAAACAGTCTGGAAAATCCACCAAGACAGAGCAAGGGTCACAATGATACCTCCAGCTTGGCCCAGACAGATGTGGTACCCTTACCTTTTATGCATGTCCACAACACTGCCGATGGATGTGCTCCTGTTGCCAGACCTGTTGTCACAGAACAGAGGGGAGACGTTACATACTCGCCACTGTTCCCTCTAAGCTGTGTGCGTGTGCACACAGGTCATGAAACCTGCGCACACAACAAAATAAAGTGTGCACAAAAAAATGCAATAGTGTTAATGTTGGTGCTCACAAAGAAATGTTTTTGCGCACACAAAGAAATTGTTTGTGCACACAGTCTACGAGTAGTTAGAAGGAACACTGATACTCACCTGGACAGACTCCACCTCATGGCCTGGAACTTAAGAGGGTTCACTAGTGTAGAGGAACAGTGTTTGGATCCAGTCAAGTTGATACTATTTAACAGCAGAAAACCAGCAACAAGACACACCTACCTTCGAAAGTGGCATCACTTCTCCATCTGGTGCAACCAGAATGCCACTAACCCCGTGATGGCCTTCATTCCCTCATTCTCCCAATATCTTCTTCACCTAAAAGACACTGGTGTTTCCAACAGCACACTGAAAGTTCACCTAGCAGCATTATCTACTTTTCATGAAATAATTCAAAATTTGTCATTCTTTGCTTACCCTATAGTTAAGCATTTCATGGTGGGGATTCAGAACATGTATGCTCACATCAGACCCCCTGCCCTGCAGTGGGATTTGTCAACGCTCCTAAGAGCGCTGACCAATCCGCCTTTTTAACCCCTTGCTATGGCTTCATTGTTACACATGTCCATGAAAGTGGTTTTCTTAGTTGCTGTTACATTGGCAAGGTGTGTGAGGTAACTGGCAGCACTCATGGCTTACCCGCCTTATACGGTTTTCCATAAGGACAAAATTTCATTAAAACCACATCCCAAGTTCCTTCTGAAGATCATGTCGGCTTTTCGTTTAAACCAGCCTATTCACCTTCCATATTTCTTCCCCAAACCACATGCTAACCCACAACAGGTAGTGCTTCACACATTGGACAGTAGGAGGGCATTGGCCTTCTACATAGAAAATACTAACCTGTTCAGAAAAACTTCCAAACTGTTTGTCTCCACTGTAGATTGCTCACAAGGGGAGCCTATATCCAAACAAAGACTATCCAAATGGATTTCCTCTTACATCCAGACAGCATATGCCATCTCAGGGAGAGACCCTCTGGAGACTATCCATGATCATTCAGCCAGATCTGTAGCTGCATTGGCGGCATTCTTGGGCAATGTTCCTATTGAAGATGTTTGTCAAGCCACCACTTGGGCATCATCAGATACTTTTGTAAAGCATTACGCTATAGAGCAATATCATAAAATGGATGCCTTAGTGGGCACAGCAGTGTTAAAATCAGTCCATCCAGTGGCCTTCAAAGTTCTTACCTTCTTTCAGGGGAGCTGCTAGGAAGTCACCTAAAGTGGAGCAGTCGGGGACACTGCTCGATGAAGAAATGAAGGTTACTCACCTTTGTGCAGTAGCCAAGGTTCTTTGAGATGTGTGTCCCCAACATGTTCCACAACCCGCCCTCTTCCTCTCTGCTTCAGAGATCCTGCAACCTGTTCTTTGTGGTTGAGAGGGAACTGAGGAACGGGCAAGGGGGTGCATATGTCAGGAGTGGCGCAAAACTGCCATCGACCCTGCTGGCACATGCTCCAGGAGCGTTGCTGCACCAGGAAAGGACTCAGGGCACTGGCCCAGGCCTCGCCCCCTACCCGGAGGCCATGCCTTCTTTAAAGACAAAGTTGTCTTAAGACTATACCCTAAATTCCTACCCAAGATTTTCTCACCCTTCCATTGAGAGTATCCTATTCCCTACCTATATTTTTTTTTCCAAAATCACATGCAGACAAAAGAGAGAGAGCAGTACACACCTTGAATGTCTGAAAGAGCATTAACCTTCTACACTGAAACTACACAGACCTTTAGAAGATTACTGAAATTAAAAAACATTAAACCTTCAGAAAATTATCCAAATTATTTGTCTCTATAACAGAATGATGATAATGGGAAGCCATTTCAAAACAGACACTATCAAAATGGATATCAGGATACTGTGCACTCCTGTTACATGAACTGTGTGTCTTCCTGTCCACCCTTGCAATGCAGTTGTGTGGTTTAATGCAAAATATGTCATGAAAGGTGTGTGGTTTTTTTTTCTTTTTGAATGCTCATGGAACTTTGTAGATGAAAATTCCTGGTGTTGCACTGGGGATTCAGGGTGCCTGCAGCAGGGCCATCCCATGAGTGGTTAATAAGCACGCTTCTGCTAGGTGACTAATTTTACACAATAGGCTGGTGTGGGCAAACCCAGGAGTGGAGGTTCACCCAGCAAGGTGGGGTAAGTCAGGTCCAGGAATTGGGAATTGGGGAGCACAGCAGCACACCAGTCCAGATTGCAGGAGCTGAACAGCACAGATCCATCCACTTTTGTTACCAAAACATCATTACAAGCCTCAGTAGGATCCTGCACATGCTCTATGAGAGCAACATCCTTTGCCTTTTTCAATGATGTCCCAATTAGGGACGCTTGCAAAGCACCCATTTGGGTGTCTGCCCACACTTTCACAAAGCAAACTATGATGTACAGTAAAAGAGTCATCTTCAGATGTTCTGTTCAGACTCATGGTTTTATCAAGCCTCATGAATGCAACTGAGAATCACCTTCTTTCCACTGAAGGGCACTGCTCATCAGTTACCTGAATTTGTGCACTCACAGAGACACTCTCAAAGAAGAAAAGTTTACTCACTTTGTGCAGTAACTAAGGTTCTTCAAGATGGTGGTTGTTCCTGTTGGTGGTCCACTACCCTCCTTCCTTCCCTTTGCTTGGGATTTTATACAACCAGTGCTTTGTGGTAGAGAGGGAACCACAGGACAGGCGGTCACACAGCTCTATGTAACCTCTTGAGGCATGTGAGATTGTGACAGTGCATGTTTGATTCAATCAGGCACTGTTACCTTAAATCTTTGATTTACAGGCACAGGGCACATGAATACCTAAAGTGGAGCATCCATAGAGACAACCGTCTCAAAGAACCTGATTTACTGCATAAGGTGAAAAACTTTCTTTCCCAAGATGGAAGAGTTTCCCCATACAAATCAGTAGGGTGTTAATGCAAAGACTCAGTGCTCTGGGATGTCCCTCAATGCCATCTATGTGCTTCAGATTTGGTGTTGGGATCATCATCTTCCCATTCTACTTTTCTTGATGATCTTCCCTCTCTGCATCATCTGATGAAGCTGCAGAAATTCCACTTCCCTTGCTATCCAAAGCTGAAGTCACCTGCCAGATTCATGGTGGTGGTTTCAGGTCAACTACAAGCCCAGGCACTGGCAACCTTCCTCTAGGCTGAACCACCAGAGTCCTCTCTTCTGGGTATCTCACTGGAAGTGAAAGCCAGTTTTGGCTTAGTCAAGGCATTTGTCCTCATTGTTGGATGATGCCATCCTCCCTGGTTTGTCCTGCCCCTCTGTTTCAGAGGACTTTATGGCATACCAGGACCTTTTATGCATCCCTGTCCATCTAGGTGGAGTTCCTCCAAAAGAACATACAAATTGGTGGTTGTTTTAGAGCCCACCATCCGCAGGAGAGTGTCCCCCGAATCAATGATGTGCTGCTGGAGCCAGTAAGAGCCCTAGGAAGTTTGTTGGCCTTGGTGTTGCCGGTGGCTAAATGCATAGAAAAGCACTACTTTGTTCCCATATAGGGGTTATAAGGGTTCTATTCTCACCCATCCCCAAATTTCTGGTTGTAACAGTAGTAAATGACAGGCTCATCAGGGTAGATTCAATTTTACTCTCAAGGACAGAGACTCCAAGTAGTTGTATCTTCTGGGCAGGTATGTCTGTAACCTCATCATCCTCATAAAGGAGAACAATCAGCAATCTTTGCTGGTGATGTATGATTTCCTGAATTGATCAGTCATATCTAAATTCAAGGACCAGTTGCCTAAGGCCTTGTGTGAGGAGTTCTGGATGTTAGTTGTGGAAGGCTTCTTGGTGACCAAAATGTCCTAGCAGTCCATCCTTGTCATTGCAGAACACCTCATCCAAGGTCTTGCTCTCAGTGGCTACTATGAGGAGAGCTTCCTGGCTGTTAGAACTCTGGGATCATTCTGGGTATCCAGCAAGCCATTGAGGACTTGCCATTTGAGGGCTGAGTAATGCTTTCAGACAATAGTGATGACAGGTGGCTTTCCTTTAGAGATTCCAGAGCTGCCTGGAAGTCCTGAGAATGCACACACTATCCACACACCCACTACTGTGGGGCGCAGCAGCAGCAGCAATATGACTTGCAGTGTTTTTTTGCAAAATCTTTTCCACCAAAACAGTGGGACTAACTTAGAAAGAGGGCCAGAGCCCACAATAGAAAGCAGTCAGACTCAGGCTTTAGACAGTCCACATGCTCTCTTTGGGCACAGGGTAAATGCCCATTTTGACTCCTTTGTCCAGAACACTGGTCCTCTCTTTTTCTGCCCCCCTCCATCTTTCTGTGCCAAAGGGGATAGACTGGACTATTTTCACAATGCTTGGGACTTGATTACCTCAGACAAAAGTCATAAACCCTGTCAGATGGGGCTGTGAATCCTGATCCTTTCCATGCCACCTTTCGACCTCCCTCCCCCATTCACTTTCAGGGACCTCACTCACAAGATACTGTTCATCAAGCTGGTCAGATCCCTGTTGAATTTGGGGGTGGTGGAGCAAGCTCAACGGGAACATCAGAGCCATCATTTTTAATCTCAGTAGTTCCTAATACCAAAATCCAAGTGCGGGATGAGAGCAGTTCTTGACCTTCTGCAACCTCAACAAATATTAAGTATTATGAGAATCTGCATGGTCACTCTATTGGCTACCATTTTCACACAGTTTCTGACTAGTTTGCTGCCTTGGACCTTTAGGTCGGTCACTTTCATGTGACTGTTCTACTGACCCACTGAAGATTTCTGCATTTTGTATTAGAAGAACTCCATTTTTAGTATGTGTTTCTCCTGTCTGGCATCTGTTTTGCCGCTCAAATGCATGGCAGTGGTTATGGCATATTTCAGAGGCAAGGAAATCCATATTGTCCCATACTTCAACAAGTTGGTTCTCACCCATGTCTATACCACATTGCATATTCTTGATCACCTGGGACTCATTTTAAACACCAAAAAGTCAACTTTGGCTCCCACTCAAAAAAATCAAGTTTATTGTGGTCCTTTTATATTCCACAAGTTTGAGAGCATTCCTGATGACTGACTGCTTCCAGGTAATTCAACAGCTCTACCTCAGTCTACAATCTCAGCCTTCCACGAGACTCCACACGTGTCTGAGTCTATTGGGCTATGTTTCCTCTTGCATGCAGGTGATTCAGTTCATCAGTTGTGTCTTTGCCTTCTTCAGAAGTGGCTCAAATTGGTTTACTGTGCATTTTCTGGACAAGTTGGTGCCCCTTCCTTCACTAGTTCTAGATTCCTTGTGCTGGTTGGAGACACAACACAATATACCCATCCTTTGGCTCCCTCTGGTCAAGTTAGTGGTTACTGATTCTTTCTTTCTGGACTGGGGGCACATTTGGATTTGCTGAATGTGCGGGTCCTATGGTCAAAACAGGAAGCCCCATTCCATATCATCAGTATTGGTATTTTGGGCCATACAGTATACATATCCTATTTTCCCAGACTGTATCAGAAACTTAGTGATTCTTAAACTCACTGACAATGCTGCCATGATGTAGTATGTAAGTAAAGAAGGGAAAAGGACACAGTGCAAGTTACTCTGCATGGAGGGGATCAACCTGTGGCAATTTTACATCAAAGAAGATTTCATTCTCCTTCGAGAGATTGCTCATGTCCATTCATTCTGTAGGTGTGTGCATGCCTCTGTGCACAGCTATTGGAAACCTTTTTCCCCTAAGCAGCAGCCGTAGAGCTGGCTCTGGCTCCCCCTGGAGTGGCGGGCATTCAGGGGAAGCTGAAGCCTAGCCTGCCCAGTTCCTTCTTTCCGCCTCGGGAAGGCTACAGGAACCTCACTGCAGTTGCAGCTTTGGTTAGTCAGTTTCCTCACTTAGTTAGTGTTATCTCTGTTTGGCGTTTCTGTCTGTTCTGTTAAGTTCTGTAGTTAGGTTTGTTCTGCCATAGGACATGATGCCAGGGTCTCCAGGTTTCAAACCATGTTCAGCGTGTGGGAAAGCTTCCTCTATAAGTGACCCACACGATCAGTGTCTGAAGTGCCTGGGAGAGAGCCACATGAGAGAGAAGTACGACATGTGCAAGAATTTTAAACCCAGAACCCCAGAAAGAGAGGGACTTTTGCCTAAAAGCCCTCTTGATGGAAGCTGCTCTCTCCCCGCCTGTGGCACCGGCAAAGTCCCCAGCTCTGGATACTGCTTTGGTGTGCAGCACCCTTTCAGCCCCGGCACCAGCACCTTTGCCCTCGTTATTCAGGGCACCGGGCTGCCTCCCTGGGGAAGTTGAGGAAGCGGGGACCGACAGCAAGCTCCTCTCCTGGGCAGCAACACGAGCGGAGCCCCATGCACAAGGAGCAAGAAGCCATGCCATGCCTTCCGACTCCCTCCACTCCGGAGGCTTTTCAGGCAGCCAGCTCGTTACTGGTCATGCCATCTCTGCCAGTAAAAAAGGTTGCTATATTGAAGTGCCTCCGGACTGCTGCAGTGCCAGAGAAGCACTTGGGAGCCACAGAGCAGCTGCAGGGAGCAATGACAGCCTCCCTGCTGACCACAGCAACTGACAGAGCCACAGGGAGCCAGAGATCTGAACGCTCCTGCTCAGGAGAACTAACCCCAGGGCAACCGGGTGTTCAAAATGCAAGCGGACAACTGTGCCACTCCAGCTCTGATAGAGAGAGCCTGAGATCCCAGAGAGGCTTCTCTAGCAGTGGGAGAGATTCAAGCGGATCCCTGGTGCCGCGGCACTGTCTGCCTGTTTCCCCAAGAAACAAACATTGGCAGCGGCACTGTACTAGGCGCAGAAACAAAAGTCCTAGTCTCCGATCTTCTGTCTCCAGCTCGGTTTCCTCCCAGAGCAGCATTAATCTCAGCGGGAGAAGGGGCAGAGATCATCATTCCTACTCTTCCTCCCCATTCTCTCAAGACAGAGGGAGGGCCAAGAGAAGGAGGATGGCTTCCCAATCACAGCCTTGCTGCTGGCAACATGGGCAGTGGCCCACAAAATGGCCTTGTTGGGGCCCATGGCCTTACCTTCTGCCACCAGCACCCCAATCATTCACTTCAGCTGAGATATAGTCCAAGCCACCAGCCCCAGAGGGGATCCAGTGCCCTCAATTGGAGCCCAGTGTACGGGAGGGATCCACAGAGGAGACACCTGGACAGCCCTTGTCCTCTTCCTTGTCTGAAGGGGATCTGGTGGGGCAACCCACCTCTCTACCCTCAGATGACTTTAAAGCTTATCAAGAGCTGTTGAAGAGTGTGGCTTCCAATCTGGGCATGGAAGTCCGGGAGCTCAGAGAAGCATCAGACAGCCTTTTTGATGTTTTGACCCTGGCGGCTCCCTCCAGAATTGCCCTTCTGGTCCATGAGGGAGTGCTTAAAATTGTGAGATCCCTATGGCTTTGATTACCTCTTTAACCACCCAGTCCTGGACACGTTGGTGGTAGTGACGGCGAACCAAAGAGAGAGACAGGGCCAACCAGGATCTACCCCGAAGAATAAAGACTATAAAAAACTGGATGTGTTTGGCAAAAAGATTTATTTAACAGCCAGTTTCCATTTTCGAATTGTTAACCACCAAGCCCTATTGAGCAGATACAACTACAATTTATGGAAGTCTCTCTACTGCTTCCAGACCTCTCTTCGGCCCGACCAGGCAGTGGATTTCCTGACCATCTTGGACGAGGGCTTGATGGTAGCCAGGGCACTCCTCCAAACAGTGGATGACTTGGCAGACACTTCTGGCCGGTCCATGGTTTCAGCGATATGCATGCGCCGCTCCTCCTGGCTCCAAGCCTCTGGCTTGTCTCAGGAGGTCCAGAATACAATTCAAGATCTTCCATTTGAGGGCCCGAGCCTGTTCTTAACAAAGACAAATGAAAAACTCCATGGGTTGAAAGACACCAGGATGACTTTAAAAACCCTAGGCCTGTGTGGTCAATCTCAGTCTCAACGCCTGTTCCACCCACCCCCTGCACCCCAGCAGGTGCAATTCAAGATTCAGCATCAGAGGCAGAGGGACAGGCCCAGATCCAATAGACGCATTCAAGCACTGGCTCTGGCATGGCCTAGCAGCAGCAGAGCACATCTGGTAGATCCACCACCAGCTGGGCATTTTGAGGCTACGACTGAGGACAGCAAATCAGTTCACCCATCGTCTTCTTTCAGGGACCCCCTCATGAGCAAGCTCTCATCAGGGGGGTTCAGTCCTTACTGGCTCTGGGAGCAATACTTCCAGAGCCTGAAAAAGACATAAGGAGAGGGTTCTACTCCTGTTATTTCCTGATTCCAAAATCCAACGGGGACCTGAGACCCATTCTGGACCTTCAATCTCTAAACAGTTCATAATCGAGAAGAAGTTCAGGATGGTATCTTTGCGGTCCATTATCCCTTCCCTGGACACTGGGAACTGGCTTGCTGCCCTCGATCTAAAGAATGCATACTTCCACATTTCCATTCCCAGGTCACACTGGAAGTTCCTACGTTTTGTAGTAGCTCGAAAACACTACCAGTTCATGGGCCTGCCTTTTGGCCTGTCCTGTGTCCCTCGAGTCTTCACAAAATGCATGGTCGTAGTGGCTGCTTACCTCTGCAGGAGGGGCATCCATATTTTTCCATATCTGAATGACTGGCTCATCAGAGGTTGGTCCAAGCAGCAAATCAAAGCCAGCATCCGAATAGTTATAAGAACCTGCAAGAGACTGGGGCTGATGATAAAAATGGGAAAGTCCAAGCTCACTCCCACACAAAGAATAGAGTTCATAGGGGCAATCTTGGACCCTTTACAGGCCAGGGCTTTTCTACTGACCTCCCGTGTCACTCTGATAACGGACCTAATTCTGTAACTTTGGGGAAACCCGGTGACCACAATCAGACATTGCTTAAAGCTGCTGGGACATATGGCCTCTTGTACATGTGTGGTCAGCCTGGCAAGACTAAGACTAAGACCCCTCCAGCAATGGCTGATGTCAGTTTACATACCAACATCTCATCCACTAAACAAGGTGGTAACGATTCCCTTCCATGTTCTAGAGCAGATAGACTGGTGGAGAGACCCGTCTGCGGTTCTGCTCGGGGTCCCCTTCCAAGAGGAGGACCCTGCAGTGACCCTAATCGCAGACATCGCCGATCTGGGCTGGGGGCCTCACCTAAGTATGGGAGCAAGAACTCAGGCCAGGTGGTCTCAACAAGAAAAGCTTTTGCATATAAACATCAAGGAGTTAAGGGCAATCTGCCTTGCATGCAAAGTCTTCCTTCAAGACATCTCAGGGAAGATAGTTCAAGTGCTGACAGACAACACCACAGCCATGTACTATATAAACAAACAAGGTTGAGTGAGATCCCCTGCTTTATGCATGGAGGCCATGTCTCTCTGGGAACTGGCGCTGGCACACTGTTGCCACATAACAACCTCTCACCAGGCTTGAGGAACAGGGAAACGGATCGCTTAAGCAGAGTGTTCTCAAGTCACCATGAGTGGTCTCTTCACCCTTGGGTAGCGTCACAAATCTTCCAGAGGTGGGGGCTTCCCTAGATTGATCTCTTCACCTCATGACGGAGCAAGAAGTGTGCTCGCTTCTGGTCTCTGGGGGGAAGGGAGTGGGGATCCATTTTGGACACATTCCTTCTCTCGTGGGGGGGTCCCCTTCTGTATGCCTTCCCACTGATTCCACTGATCTTTAGGGTCATCTGGAAAATAAAGAGAGACAAGGTGGATGTCATACTGATGGGAGCTTCCCCTGCACCCAAATCTCCTATTGCAAGATTGGGGCAGGCTACTGCATCCACACCTAGAATCCCTCCATCTCACAGCATGGAGGCTTCATGGTTAACAAAGGAGGAGCGCTTATACTCCGCCCAGGTGCAGCACATCCAACTGGCTAGTAGAAAACCCTCCACCAGGGCATCGTATACATTGAAGTGGAAGAGGTTCTCGCTCTGGGCGATGCAACAGCAAATGTCACCAACAGAATGTGCGATACAGGACATTTTGGATTATCTCCTGAACCTAAAACAACAAGGCCTCTCCTTGTTGTCCGTAAGGGTACATTTGGCGGCAGTTTTCTCTTTTCATTTGCTCCTACAGGCGAGGTTGGTCTTTACATACCCAATGATGGTAAGGTTCTTGAAGGGGATTGAGTGCATGTACCGTCAGGTACATGACCCAGAAGTGCCTTGGGACCTCAACCTAGTGCTCTCTCGGCTTACAGGACCTCCGTTTGAGCTGCTGGCTACCTGCTCATTAGCAATTCTTTCTGTGAAAGTGGTCTTCTTGGTGGCCATTACTTCGGCAAGGAGGGTCTCGGAGCTCAAGGCACTCTCATCTGACCCTCCATACATAATATTTTTCAAGGAAAAAGTGCAGCTTAGGCCTCACCCTTGCTTCTTGCCCAGAGTAGTGTCAGCGTTCCACTGCAACCAGACAATATGTCTCCCAGTCTTTTACCCAAAGCCTTATGTTTTGGAGGAAGACTGCCGCTGGCATTCATTAGATGTAAGAAGGGCACTAGCCTTCTATCTAGATCAGACCAGAGCATTTCGGAGGTCCTTGCAACTCTTCATGGGGTGCGCCAACCACAAGATGGGCCTTCCAGTCTCCACACAGTGTATCTCCAGGTGGATCACGCAGTGCCTAACACAGTGCTCCAAGGAGGTGGGCTGCCCGATTCCATGGCCCATAAGGGCACATTCAACGAGGGCTCAGGCTACATCTACTGCCTTTCTATTCAGGAAACTTGCAAAGCCATGACGTGGTCATCGGTGCACATGTTCGCTGCACATTATGCCATTGTAGAATAAGCAAGGGATGATGCAGTCTTCGGGGGAAAAAGGTCTGCCTGCCATTAACTCTGCCCTCCTTCCAAGGTAAGCTTGTGATTCACCTACAGAATGAATGGACATGAGCAAGCTCTCAAAGGAGAAAAGACGGTTTCTTACCTGTAACTGTCGCTCTTCGAGAGGAGTTGCTCATGTTCATTCCAATCCTGCCCTCCATCCCCACTTTTGGAGTTAGCGGAAAGAAGGGACTGGGCAGGCTGGGCTCTGGCTTCCCCTGATATACGGTGGTGAATGCCTGCCACTCCAGGGGGAGCTGGAGCCAGCCCTACGGCTGCTGCTTAGGGGAAAAAGTTTTCTGATAGCTGTGCACGGAGGCATGCACTCACCTACAGAATGAATGGACATGAGCAACTCCTCTTGAAGAACGACAGTTACAGGTAAGAAACCATCTTTTCTGGTAGCAATCTATTTGCCAAATGTATAAAATTGTCTCGTGGACAGCCTCAGATAGGTTTTCTCCCTGAACAATGAGTGGGCTCTGAAAGAGAGTGTTGTGTGTCATCTCTGAAACATGGGAATCCCCTCAATTGACTTCTTTCTGACAAGGAAAACCAGGAAGTACTGACTATTTTGTCCTCGAGGGACACTCAGCCAAATCTCCCTCTTCAGGGCCTTCCACGGTAGCTGGTTGATTCTTTTGTCTGCCTTTCCACTTCTTCCAGTCATTTCTCAGATTATCCTCAAGCTCAAACCAAAGTGGACCAGGTTCCTCCTTGTTCCTCCAGCATAGATGAGATAGTGCTGATTTTTAGATCTCCTTGCTCTGTCAGTTCAGCCTTCCATATTGTCTCTTCAACACAACCTACTCACTTAGAAAAACAGTTGCACCCTCCATCCTGTGATCAGCTTCCTGCACACTATGGTGTCCCCGCTTCATGGTTAAATGAAGAGGAAGAGCAATGCGCCAAGGCTGTCTGACAAGTCCAGCTTAACAGTAGAAAGTCCTTCTCTAGGATGGCCAACTTAGCAAAATGAAAGAGGCTCTAGGTGTGGTCCGTGGCTCATGGTACTCAACCGACAGACTTCTAGGACATCTTTGCAGTATCTGTCATATCTTCAGAAATCAGGCAGTGCACTCAGTTTGCCAAGAGTGCGTTTTTTCCCCAATGCCGTGGTGATGAGATTTCTGAAGGGAATTCTCTGCTTATGTCCATCAGTTCAAGAACTGGTTCCTTTGTGGGACCTAAGCACAGTTCTGGTGGCTTTGATGGACCTTCTGTTCAAGCCCCTTTCATCCTGTCTATCTCAGAAAACTCCATTCCTGATAGCTATTGCTTTGGCAAGAAGAGTTGTCCTAATGGCCGAGCCACTTCATGCTCAGCTCTCTGAGGACAAGACCATAGCCAAAATTTTGTCCAAGGTGATCTCTCAATTTCACGCAAATTAAACTGTGGATTTACCTGTGTTTTTTCTTAAGCTGAACTCATCCCCTGATTAGCACTCCATCCTCTAGATGTCAGCAGTGTCTAGCCTTTTATCTGGGTGGAATTAAACTGTTTTGTGTTTTGTCTTGCCTGTTCATGTCATATGCAGACTGCATGAAGGCGTAAACAGACTCTGCACAGAATTTCTCTAGATGGATAACTTCCTGTATCAGGGCTGCATACGAAATAGCTGAAGCTATGCTCCCTCAATGGATATGGGCTCACTCAACAAGACTGCAAGCAATATAAAGAGTGTTCTTCAGTGACATTTCCATATTAGAGATTTGCAGGGTGGCCATGTGGTTGTCCATATATATGCTTAAGGACCAATATGCCATTACTGCATCTCCCAGGGTGGATGCAGTCCTCAGAAGTTTAGTCCTGCAGTCCCTATTTCAGCAGATTTTAAGCCCTGCCACCAGACTGAAGTAGTGCGTATGGGTAACCTAAGTGGATTACACATTTACATCCACTCAAAGAAGAAGAAATGAACTTACTGTAAATGTGGTTCTTTGACATGGGATATGGACGTGGATTCCATGACCCACTCTCTGTCCCCTCTGTATTGGAGTCTCCTTTCATGAGCTTTTGGTATGAAAGAACTATGAAGGGGGTTGGGATGGCATCATCTTGTATAGCCAGGGGAGGGGTTACAGCAATGAGGCATGAGCACTGCTACCTTACTGGTACTGCTAGGCATAAGTCTTTGGCTCCAGTGTGTAGGGGGTGCACGAACCTAAATGGAACATGCAGCCTCCATCACATCTTGAAGAACCATAGTTACAATAAGTAACAGTTTTATTGGAAACACATATGTGAAATCAGATTTTAAACACATTCCAGAATATCTTTTTCAGGGGTTGAAAACTTGTTTGATGTGACTGTGGTTATGTACCCCAAGGGCTGTGGATCCATATGAAGCAATAAAGTTAGAGAACTATGGGGTAAACTTTCAAAGCAGCAAATAGATGGGACCTGTGCAACTGTAAGATCCCTTTGTACAGCTGAGAATGCAGAAGTAGTTCTAGCCATGGAATTGCCATAATTATAAAAAGTGAACATGTTAATTTCTGTCCTAAAAGTAATATTTTATTTAACAGGATCTGTTTAGTATGTTGCATACCATTTTGAATGACAAAATTTGTTACTGACAGTTGACTGTACATATAGGGCTTCAAATACGGACAGCGCTGAATATACTGGAGACGTCTGGCTACCAAACGCCTCTAAGTTGGATGTTAAAGACATTGGGATGTATTGTGAAGGTAAAGATGTTTCCAGGTTTTCATTCTGAATGACAGAAAACTAGTAAATTTGTTTTCCCTTTTGTAACATAATTTTAAAACTTGTTAGTAGTGATTGCAATATATCTAATATATGGGCATTTTTAAAATGTAAATATCTTACTGATTTACAAAGTGGAAAACTAAAATACAATATTCAAAGGGGTAGCTGTCTTCATCTAGTTCAGCAAAACAAACAAGTGTCTGACAAAGATGGATTTTCTCCCATGAAAGCTTATGCGAATAATATATTTGTTAGTCTTTAAAAGTGCCACCAGGATTGTTTGTTTTGCTAATATACAATAGTGTGCTAACTACTGTTAAATTATAGTCATAAATTGCTCTTTTTATGTTGAGAAAACTTGCATTGCTGTTATTCAACATCTTGTGTATTTTAGGTATTTAGGGTATGAACCAGCCAAAAATAGTTTCTGTGTCTGCTGGAAATTCTTAAAACCTTTTTTGCTTGGCACTGTTACAATAATAGTAATAATAATAATACAAAGCATTCATATAGTTTCCTTAACAAAAAGGCTGAAGCAGTTTTACAATTCAGATGATTGAAAGCAATGTCCATCACATGCCTTTTAAAGATTGATATAAAAATAAAACAAATTTGACCTTCTGTATATCAAAAGGAGGCCAGTTACAAAACTTATCAGTGAATACTAGGAGTCAAAAGTGGAATCGCATCTGCAATGACGAAACTCCCATTGACTTCAACAAGGCAAGGATTTCACTCCAGATTTTAAGCAGTGCCCTCTCTTTCGGGGCTTGCAGTTTTTTGACTAGTTTTAACCTGTTCTTTGTCTGCTGCACACAATAGTTTTGGTCATCTGAGGGTTGTAATACTTGGGTTGAATTCTAGTGGTTGGACTTAGTGTGGAGATGTCTGGGTGGTGTGTAGTGGCCTGTTCCATATAGGAAGTCAGGCAAGATGATCTAGTAGTCCCTTCTCATCTTAAATTGTAGCTGTGGAATGGGAGGCCCAGGTGAACCCCAAGAGACTGTAGTTTAAAAACATTTTAATATGTCATGTAGGTCAGTAAATCAGAACAGAACCCTTTGACCTCAAAGATTCTTCTATGAAAATAACTTATTCTGAGTGCTTGAAGCATTCTCTATAGCAGCTTTTCACAGTGGGATTTTGCTTCAGTCTAAATGCTGATGATAGCTAGTGATACCGAGACCCCGTTTAATTTTATTGGAGTCACAGGTGTTTTAATAATGTACTTCCTCAGCAAGCAAAAGTACATTAAAGGGAACAGAAAGAATTTTGCAGTTCCACTCTTGCCTAGATGGTTTCCCCATAAGTACAAGAAATATTGCATCAGCCATCTTACTATGTGTTTACTGTACTCCGTATCTAAAATAAAGTGAGGGAAAATACTATTGAAAGTACAAGTTTTGTGTTGCAAATAATTGCGCATATTCTGGTGTATGTGAGTAGGACATTATGTTGAGAATTTAACTGAAGTGTATATGTGTAAATCTATATAAGAAATATATTTTTTCTTATATATATGGTTTTACACATCCCTTTTTTAAAATATATTTCAAAGGCAGTCAGACTTTAACCTTAAAGCAGGATGCAGAAGCTGTGCTGTCAGAGGTCACTGAGCTGATTAAGCGGCTAGAAGCTGAACGTAAAGAGGCTGAAGAAGCTTTGAAGCGGGAAAACCAGCGAAAGAAAAAGCTTGTAATGCAAATTGATTGCGTGTCAATTTGGAGGCTTCAGCAATTCCCTATAGCTGTACAAAAAGGTATTGTGATTAAAACTAACTGTTTTCGTTAAGTTATAATCAGTCTAATCGAAAGGAGAGATAATCTAGTGCAGTTAGACAGGCATCACATTAGCTCTGCTACCACTGTAGTGAACTATTGACTTACTGTTAGGAACTGGGTTTTCTTAAAGAACTGTACAAAGGGAAAAAAACCCCCAAAACCCTGACTATATGATGGAACAGTTGAACATTTGTTTAGGAAATAGCATGAGTGCACAAAACAGTCTACAAAGGGATGAACGTTAGGAAAAGGAATGAATTACTCAAAATGATGCAGGAATGTGAACTAGCAGTAAAAACAAAATTAGACTAAACATAAGTAAAATGTTTGGGAATAACTATAATGGAGAAGTTCTTGGATAAAGTAATTATTAATAGGTAGTAAGAACCGTTCTTTGTATTTTAGGAGGTAGGAATAGATGATTTTGGCTTTTTGTACTCAGATATCTAAAAGGTGGTGATAAGTTCAGGATGGTACTGAGTAACCTGTTGATATTCCTCTTTGTTTTGCTGTAATCAAAAAATACAACATCCACTATAATCAACAGAACAATAGGGGAATATTTTGTTGTTAATTATACTCAAAAGTCTTGATTTACATTTATTTTATGAATTAAATGTGGACAATTTTTAATGTATTGTGGTACCTTTGGTAGCAACATCTTTTATCCATAAACTTCAAACAAAAATTTGAAAGGAAATTATCTTAGAATAAGAATAAAAGAGTGCAATTAAACTTGTAGGCACTTCAAAGAAAATAACCTGTATAGGACACCTAATCTTAAACCAAAACTGTTAATTTCATAGTAAAAGTTTCTTTAGGTTTTTTTTAAGTTGTTTTTCTGATTTGAAACTGATTACTGTTCCTATAACTTTACTTGGGAGGAATTTTAATACAATTAAATTTAATTCTTTATTTTTTCCTGCTTGTGGCAGTAATATATTTTTTTAAAATTGTCATGTTGCTGTTTTACTTATTGTCTGGTGCTTTTTGGTATGTCCTAACCTATTATTCATAATTAGTCTGAATTTTAATTGTTGTTGCCCAATGACTCATAGTGGTTTTGGAGACAAAAGACTCTGGAACTAAGCCATTAGTCCGTGTCTGCATCGCACTAGTTTGAACTTAAAGTTCGAAGTAAGTGCTTAGTCTGGACTAAGCAGTCGAACTAAGAAATTTCTGAGTTCGAACTAGTCAAAGCCTCATGTAAACACAGACTAATCGGCTAGTATAGACATAGCCAATGGTACTTTTACACACACACTTCGAGGAAAGAGGAAGGTTTTTGGGTAGTAGGATATCAGTCTCATGATTCATTCACAGGGAGGTCTGAAAGTACTTCAGGGAGAAATTTCTGCTACAAACTGCAACAGCATTTTATCAATAAAAAATTACAAGAATGGAAGGGCTGGTAATTATGATTCAGGGTTATAGCTGCCAAAAGGGTTAACTTCTCAGTGAGCAGTTGCAGTGATACTTTAAATTATATTAGCACATTGCCACATGGTCATATTAATTTCAGTATACTCTTCTGAACTCCGATTAGTAATATGGAATATTTGGAACATGGAATAAAATTAACACATTTTCAATTTTGTTAATAGATAATGATAAAATATTTTTAAAAACAATTAGCATGCCCTAACATGAGAAAACTCTGTCACTCTACCCTTTGACTTAACTTACCAATGTCAGCTTATGAAATTTGTTCCTTCTATTCACTTGTATTGTCCTTCTTATCATTTTGTTAGTGCTATTTATTCAAATGTAAAAACTATGCTAAAATGGAGTCAAGGTGGAGAGTGTGTATCTGTGACTTCAGATTAAAAACATTACAGGGAAATTGAAATTATCTCAAATGCATTAAAAACCCAGGAATTTCAGAGCTGAAGTGTAGCAAGTTCATTCTGAATGATGTGGCAGACCCTGCATGTTTTTAAGTTTTCTTTCTGTTTTAGTCATTCACTGCTTCTCAGTACTTCTGGCTCTCTGCACTGTCAGGTCATAACCCCAGGCTAAGCCCAGAAAGCTCACTCCTTTCACAGTATAAATCAAGAGTGTCTAGTTCAAAAGGAATAATTTGGAGGACGTTCTATGGTCTCTGTTATATCAGAGGTCAGACTAGATGATCAGAATGATTCTCTCCGGCCTTGGAATCTTTGAATTCTGGGGTGTACTCTTCTCATTTGTCCTCCCTTTGTGGGAATTGCTGCACACTTAAAGGGCCATATTACTATGTTATGTAAGTCTACGCTTAAAAAATGCAAATATTTTGAAGTGTGGAAATGCACAGTTAATGCACTTAAACAACCTGAATTCTGCTTTTAGTGCTGCCACAATGCAATGGTATAATCAAACCTTAAAAAGGTTTGTTGTCCTAGACTAGATTAAATTGATTTTTTTAAAGACAAGTCAAGTTTTTTTTCATGTATTTTCTCCCTGATGTTGTCACACAGTGCAGAGTTAAGATATTTTCAGTTGACTTCAGAGATCAGGCAAGTATGCCATCCTCACTGGAATCCTGCTCTTAGCAGAATTCAAATATCATTTGACCTTGTTAAGACCTTCTGTGAGATGTGCTACAGTAGGACTTTTTTCCCAGTTGATAAAGGAAGTTCATTTCCATCAGTTTGGTACTACTGGATATCGTATTCTCTTGAGATCATCAGTTACTACCAGCATTTGAGCATTTGAGGTTGATAGAACCCAGGAGCATTCCTGCCCCCAAAAAAAGGGTTGGGGCCCAGGCCCTGTCATGCCTGGTGGGGGCCAATCTGGTTCCAGGGCCCAATCCAGCCTCAGCCACTGCTGCCAAAAAGCAGATGGCCCCAGCCTGGCTCCAGCTCCTGCTGCTGCAGCCAGATTTGGGGTAGGGAGAGATCGATGGAGGGCACGAGACCTGTGGGCCCAGCAGCAATGACGCCCCATGATAGAACCTCAGTATGATAAAAATGAATTTTCAGTTATGTCTCACTATAGTAAACCTGTTTGTCTGGATGGGAGCCAAGGCTGGAATGGCTAAAGGAAATTGTGTTAAGCTTCTTCTTATCCAGTCTGGTACTACAGAAGGTCCTTTGTTACTGGTTTCATGAATCTAATTATAAATAAACTACCCGGTGAGGTGAAATAGTGGTTCCAAAACCAAGTACAATTTTTATGCAGTTCTAGAAACATTGCAAGAGGACTGTGACTTCAGTTTTTACTCAGAAGTTAATTTCAACATTTTATAGTGGTCAAAGCTACCAAATGACAATGTATTAACAGGTTTTTGTTCTTTTTCATTAGCAACTATTTTTTTTCCAGAAATGCTAAAGCTATTTAGCATGTGGTAAAAATAAAAATATCAAACATTTTTCAGCTTACTAACATGAAATCTCTTAACATTGCATATTCTTAATTGTGAAGCTATCTCACAAGAGATTATACTAGTTTTCTGTATTTTCAACTGAAATTTTGCTGACCAAATCAGTCACACTGAAAATTATGCACCACTACCATGGGTGTGGCAGATGGGAGAGAAGAAGAGAGGCCCTTGGTGATGGAAGGTCAGGTTAGGGACTGCTTAAAGAAGATGGATGTGCACAAGTCCATGGGGCCGGACGAACTGCATCCAAGGGTGCTAAGGGAATTGGCTGATGAGATAGCAGCACCTCTGGCTGTTATCTTTCAAAACTCATGGAGAACGGGGGAGGTGCCAGAGGATTGGGAAAAAAGCAAATGTAGTGCCTATTTTCAAGAAAGGGAAAAAGGAGGATCCGGGGAATTACAGACCTGTCAGCCTCACCTCAATCCGTGGAAAAATTATGGAGCAGGTTCTCAAAGAATCCATCCTCAAACATTTAGAGGAAAATAAAGTGATCAGGAACAGTCAGCATGGATTTACCAAGGGTAAATCATGCCTGACCAATCTCATTTCCTTCTATGATCACATGACTGGTTTTCTGGATGCAGGAAGAACCATTGATGTGATATACCTTGATTTTAGCAAGGCTTTTGATACAGTTTCCCACAGCATTCTCATTGGCAAATTAAGGAAGTGTGGGTTGGATAGGTGGACTATAAGGTGGATAGAAATTTCGCTAGATCAACGGTTTCAGTGTGTAGGAATCAATGGTTCCATGTGTAGCTGGCAACCAGTCACGAGTGGTGTGACCCAGGGGTCGGTCCTGGGGCTGGTTCTGTTCAACATTTTCATCAATGATCTGGATGATGGAACAGACTGCATTCTCAGTAAGTTCACGGATGACACCAAGCTGGGGGGAACAGTAGACATGTTGGAGGGCAAGGACAGGATTCAGGGAGACCTAGATAAATTGGAACAGTGGACCAATAGAAATCTTATGAGCTTCAATAAGGACAAGTGTAAAATCCTGCACGTGGGATGAAAAAACCCCATGCACTGCTACAGGCTGGGAAACATTCAGCTAAGTAGCAGCAGTGTAGAAAAGGACCTGGGGGTCTTGGTGGATGGGAAGCTAGATATGAGTCAGCAGTGTGCTCTTGCTGCCAAAAAGGCCAGTGGCATACTGGGCTGCATCAAAAGAAGTATTACCAGCAGATTAAGGGATGTGATCCTTCCCCTCTATTCTGCACTGGTAAGACCACATCTGGAATACTGTGTTCAGTTTTGGGCTCCCCACTACAAAAAGGACAGGGACATGCTAGAGAGAGTTCAGAGGAGGGCAACCAAAATGATGAAAGGGTTGGAGCACAAGCCCTATGAGGAAAGACTGAAAGCATTAGGCTTATTTAGTCTGCAGAAGAGAAGATTGAGGGGGGATTTGATAGCAACCTTCAACTACTTGAAGGGATGCTCTAAGGAAGATGGAGCTCAACTGTTCTTGGTAATAACAGAGGACAGAACGAGGAGCAATGGTCTCAAGTTGCGGTTAGGGAGGTCGAGGCTGGATATTAGAAAAAACTTTTTTACTAGGAGAGTGGTGAAGCCTTGGAATGAGCTGCCGAGGGAGGTGGTGAAATCTCCATCTTTGGAGGTGTTAAAGGCCCGGCTGGACAAAACTATGACTGGGATGGTGTAGTGGGAGTGGTCCTGCCTCTGGCAGGGGGTTGGACTAGATGACCTCATGAGGTCCCTTCCAACCCTATGATTCTATGAGTAGCAGTAGATTGTGTGTCCATTCTTTGTACTGTGTAGTGGGTAAATGTAGATGTATGTGAATTCCTAATACAAGACTCCTTCAGTTGAAGCTTTTGTCCATACAGTGTAGACTCTAGTCTACTTATTAGAAAGTTTTAATTTCGAATTGCCTGTACATGCAGTATTAGCCTTTGAAATAGTCTAAAAACTAGCTTAATTCAATGATGCTTATGCACAGATCAGAGATAGTGTTAGAGATGACAATATACAGCCAAAATACTGGGCTGCTCGCTAAACAAAAATGAGTTTTGATACTAACATGTAGACTAATTTATATCTAATCTTGCTCAAACCTGTACACCTTTAATAGATGAAAACAGGTGGAAATGGTAGTGGTAATTGTAACAATATGTTTTGGGCATTTCACCTCTACAAAGAAGTTACTGTATATGAAAACATGGAGGACACAAACCCTTTAAAGCTTACATCAAAGAGAAAAAGACTCTCCACAAACTTTGAAAGATGTATTTGTCAAGAAAATAAAAAAATGTGAATTGTCAAAAAACACTAGTACTAGATAGAATTCTATGATGTTGGCAGCAAAAGTCAGGAGAATGAATTACATTGGCAGCTACTGGATGAGTTTTCTAATTGAGAAGATGTTCCACCAATACTCCTGTTACTGGAGTTGCTTTCAGAAATACACAAACAAGCTGAATTTGGCACATTAGGATTGTGCTGAACCCAGAAAGAAAATTGACTCTGAATCTGATCAGATAGCATCATGTTTTCCCTCTTTTATAGCTGTCAAATCAATCATATCCTCCAGTGGCTGGTCCTGTTGCATTGTCTGCTTGAAAAAACGTACAAGAAAAGTTTAATAAAATAGAAATATGTGAAAGAGCAACCAATCAAAGGAAGACAGCTGTTCAAAGATATTTTGTGCAGAATATAGGTGGAAGACTTGATGGTCAGGGATGTAGTTTATCCCTCAGTGTATTTTTCTTCATACTAGAGTAAAACGAATCTTACAACAAAATCATTAGTTATGCTGAATCAATATAGCCACATTATGACATTGAATTTTATCAGATGATAGAGGGACTGTACAATAATCTTTTTGTACAAGAAGAAAGCTCTTGTCCTTTTCCAAGATGCTACAAAAGTATAAGTCCTTATTTCCCTCAGATGTAGAAACTGGAAACTATTCCAGTAGCAAATTACAGGCAAGATGAGAATTACATTATGGTTCTGCAATTCCATTCCATGAGCAGGGCAAGTGTGACTGTTTTGTATAGCATAATAATGTTGATGACACTGTCCAAACTGCTAGTAATCTGAAGCAGAAACTTAAATCATTCAAATGTTTTGTGAATGTTCTTCTGGCCAGTGAGCCTGATGAACAGCTTTCAAATGAATTAGTGGTTTTGCATAATTCCCCTTCAGTTCTTTGGTCTGAAATAGACAAAATGAAAGCCTCAGATTATTATCTAAAGCCAAGTGATCATACTTTACAAAGGTCAGCTACATTTCTACAACAGCTGGTATAAGATATTGTCCTTTGATTGATAAAGAAGCATATAATTCAACCAGTAATGAATATCATTCTTCAGAAGACATTCAAAGAAGGTGCCTCTCAGCTACAGAATGCGTATTTAATTCGTCCACTGATGCCACATCATTGCTTATAAGCCTTTCTGGATAGTTCCACCATTAGTTTAGGTCTCTCAGTTTAATTGATATTGTTTAATGCTGTATCCCAAAGCATCACAGTATAAATCGTGTATTTATTAATTCATTTTAAGTATACAGTATAAGATAGCCAGTGAAAGGCCATACTCTGCTAATGTCTATTGTGCTATCAAACTGTGCATATCACTAGTATGTATCAAATTAGATGATTTTGCTGTTGTTATAATGTGTAATAAGCTTGCTAATAACAGCACAAGGAGGCACCCCTTCCCAGGAGGGACTTATCAACTAGCCACCAACAAAGGAGTTATAAACAAAGGATTTTCAATAGTGGACAGTTGTACAAGACTATACAATAGAAATTGTTGAACTCTATGACTCATTTGGACAGGAGGGATTGGGAAAGCTTGTGGCTCAGCAGAGCCTGCCTGGACATTCCTTGATTAGTGTCTGCTGGACATGTGGTCCAAAGATATAAAGGAAGGAACCAGAGGCTTCAGGGTTTGTCCTCTCTCCATCCATGCTGAAGGCAACAGGAATGCTGGAATATGAATAGATTGGACCGATGCTTTGGAGAAGCCTGCATGGTAAGAATCAGAACATTCAAGTGGGGGTGATGCTGTCTAATGATGGATGTTTGAAATTTAGATTGTGTGCTTATCTTTATTTTCTTTGGTACCTATCTCTACTCCCTTTTGCCTGCCACTTATACTCCCATAAAGTCCTCCTTTCTGCACTTAATAGACCTGTCTTATATCCTTAACAGCAACAGTGAGTTTCAATAACGTATTTGGAAAAATCCAGTTAACAACAGTTGGTATCTTCTCCACTCCGAGGAAGGACAAACAGAGTGATAAACTTACTAGTTAGACTTCTGACCAGGGCAAGACAGGACAACTTCAGGGTGCAGGGTGTGGGGGCTGATTGGCTGAATGGGGCCTTTCTCTCTGAGATTTGTGAATGGTCCTGAGAGCATTCATGCAATGTGGCTGGGCGTAGGGCTCCATTACTGTTAGGCTGTGGTCATAGCCCTGGGAAGGGTTTGCGAGTTGTGTGTGTGCGACAGCTCAATCTCGGGAGTTAAGGTAGCACAGCAGTACCCCATCCCAGATAGCACCCTGGTGGACCTGTCACACATACTACATCTTCATGGATTGTGAATCACTTATGATGAGCTGAGGCATTTCATCACCAGTGCTGCAAAATCTGAAATAGACAGTCTTCAGGGAGGTGTGTTCATTTCAAATGGAACTGTGTCATTTCTTGGTGGTGGAAAGTAGTTATCAATGATTCACAGTCATGCTGGAAGGGCATAATAAGTGAGGTATTGCAGGGATCATTTCTGAGTCCAGTTATGTTCAATATTTTCATCAATTATTTATGTGATGGATACAGACTACACTTATAAAGTTTGCAGCTGATACCGAGCTGGGAGGGGTTACAAGTGCTTTGGAGGATAGGATCACAATTCAAAATGATTTTGGACAAACTGGTGAACTGGTCTGAGATAAATAGCATGAAATTTAATAAAAACAAGTGCAAAGTACACCACTTAGAAAGAACAATCCATTGCACACATAAGAAATGGGCAATGACTGTGTAGGAAGGAGTCCTGTGGAAAAGGATCTGGATGTCATAGTAGACCACAAGTTAAATATGAGTCAATAGTATAACAGTGTTGCAAAAAAAAAGGAAACTATTCTGGGATGTATTAACAGGAGTGTTATAAGAAAGACATGAGAAGAAATTCTTCTGCTCTACTCCATGCTGATTAGGCGTCAACTGAGTGTTGTGTCCAGTTCTGGGCACCTCATTTCAGGAAAGATGTGGAGAAAATTGTAGAAAGTCCAGAGAAGAGCAACAAGAATGATTAAAAATCTGGAAAACTTGACTTATGAGAGAAGATTGGAAGAACTGGATTTGTTTAGTCTGAAAAAGAGGAGACTGAGAGTGGATGTGATAGCAGTTTTCAAGTACCTAAAAGGTTGTTACGAGCAGGAGGGATTAAAATTATACTCCTTAACTGCTGATGATAAGACAAGAAGCAATGGGCCTAAATTACAACAAGAGAGGTTTAGGTTGGACATTAGGAAAAAATTCCTAACTGTCAAGGTGATTAACCGCTGGAATAAGTTGCCAAGACAGGTTGTGGAATCTCCATCACTGGAAATTTTTAAGAGTAGGTTAGACAAACATCTGTCAAGGATGGTTTAAGGGTACTTGTCCTGCCATGAGGTCAGGGGACTGGACTCAATGACTTCTCGTGGTCCCTTCCATATTCTGCGATTTTATGAAATCCCATCCACGAAGGAAATGATAATATACATAGGTTGTGAAGAGACTATTGATTGAAAGATGACCTTCCATTCAGTAACTAGATTGGACTGTCAATAACAGCCTGCAAAAAGTCCAACATCACAAGAAATATCTCTAAATCATGGCAAAGAAAATTCAGAAACTCTTTTTGGGCAAATTGGAGTCTCTTATGCAGAGCTCAGAATTTGGAAAACCTCAAACACATCCAGAATTGATTTGCCATGAGAAAGTGCTTGAGAAAATAAACTCTTGTCACCTGCAAATGAATGCTATCTGAAATCTCTTGGAATCTTTTAAGACTTCTACCTCATGATGTCCTACCAATGCCAAATAATGTTGATATTATTCATACTCAGGTGGTTCCATTTTGGAATTTTTTTGACAGAAAGCTTTCAACAAAGAAGAGCAGTTGCACAAGTATTTTTGTGAATGCCAGTCACCTGATATGGCCACAATTTGTGTTATAATGCTGAAAAGTAAAGAAATGTCAGTAGCAGCGGGACAGGAGCATGCTATTTAGACCATGGATCTGCAGCCATGTGTTGTTGCTCAGCAAGTGAAATGACTCTCTGAAATGACCTTGGTATCAATTTTAAAATCCCACGAAAGCTCATGCAAAAAATAAATCTGTTAGTCTTCACGTGCCACACAACTCCTTGGTATCAATGTCATTTGCCTGGCAGCTTTCATGTTGTTTTTTGCATGTATTGCATAGTTCATGCTGGGTTTTTTTTCGCCCATGTGTTGGGAAATCTGGGGAGATGATGGATTGCTAAACCTTTTTGTTGACTCAACTGCGTATGCAGTGTGTACTGCAGATCTAATGCCTTCCAGAAAGCAACTGAGGCGTGCTGTGGGTGCCTTGAATCTAGTATATGAGGCCTTCAGTGCTTTAATGCATTGCTCATTTATTAAATGGTGTGAGCATGGAGGAGGATGAGAGTTAGGATAAGATCCAGCATTTGGCTGGCAAATGTTGGCTCATGCTGAGTTCTTACAACATGTCATTTAAGAATTTAAGGGTGCTATATCTCTGTATATGCTACCAATACTAGTGGAATTTCAGATGTGGGGTGTGGCCAATCTCCTACATTCAGGTTTGGGGATCATTTTCTTCTTGTTATGCAGTTATTCAAAACATCCAAGAGCAAAAGGGTGATTGGAAACTTCACCCTACGTACACACATGCCATTCTTGTATATTACTTTACACTAGACTGGGACAGGTCTGCCAGGTGAATACTAAGCTATGATCTTAATATGTTAAATGTCCCCCCCAAAAAACTTAGTGCCTTTTGAATCTGGGGAATTTGTGTTCATCAGACTCCTGGTTCTTTCTGTGGAGTTTGTAGTAGTGTGGGAACAGACAAAAGCATAATCAGAGACTCAGGATGGCAATGGTATTCTAAGAGTGACAAGAAAGAAGCCAGCATGTGTGAGAGAACCCCTCACAAGATGTGTCCTGAGTGAATATGAAAAAGCTATGAGAGGACGAAGTGACCTAACAAGAAGTGGGGGAAGTTTTGAAGAATATGTCAAAAGAGCATGTTGGTAAATAAACATATGGATGTCTTTGCACATAGGTAAACCAGCTATTGGCTTAGCTTTGCAATTTGGGTGGAAAAATGTAGATAATGATATTCTTTAAGGGTCCACTGGCATATGTTGATGATGATACTCTTTAAGGGTCCACTGGCATATGAGCATCTTCAGGACCTTATTTTTGCCTGTACCAGAAAGGGTCTCTGCACAATCAATTGTGTCTGTAGTCAGAACAATTTTCATTGCACAAAATTGTGTACATGCCAAGGCAATAAAGACTGACTGTGCTAACCTATGCATTTTTAAGAAATCATAATGATGGATAAGATGATAACGTTAATGGAAAATGTCACCAGTGCTATTATATTTCAGTGGTACCTATACAACTTCATGATTAGATCTTATATTACTCTTTAGATTAGTGATTTTCTAACATAGGGTCGGGACCTAGTACTGGGTCGTGGACCCTCAGGTATTGGGTCATGGTGCTCCCTGCTGCTGCCACCAGAAAACTGGAATGCATTGCTCAAAGATGTAATTGCTGGGTTGTGGGCATAAATGATTTTTTTCAGAGTCCCAAGAAAAGAAGTTTGAAAACCACTGCTTTAGTTTGTTGTCGTAAAGCTTTGAGGCTGCAAATAAATCCAGTTTTATATCTTGACATAATATAGTGCTATTAAACTAACAAATGAATGCAAATGTTTCATAGTTGTCATTTTAACATGTTGATGATGTCATTACTTATCTCTGTTTCTGTAGTAGTGAAATGACTTTACAGTTTCACATCATACCTCATCTTAAAGTAGACATAATAAACTTTAAAATTATGTATGGTTTTTGTGTAGAATGTTAAATCAACCAAATTGTTGTTGTGTGCCGCTTGCCTACCATAGGTAGAAATGTGGATAGCTAGTCACATGACTTCCTCTCATACTATCTAATTTGGATTTAAGGAGAGATGCTTAACCAAAGTGTATAATAACGAAGACTTTCAAAGCTATCTCAAGCTCTTAGAATAGACTGAGTTCTAGGTAAACAAGACTTTGGTCTCTCATTTACTGTTCCTTCCCTGTAAACTGGTTTTCAGTTTAAAGGATTGTTAGTGTAATGTACTGGGGATTGTTAAGCACAACTTCTGTCCAGCTCTTGATTTAATAAAACATTTAGTGATGTGTAATGCATGTGATCTTATTCACTCTTAAAAAGTATGTTTTACAGCAAAATGTTTACAAAATGTTTGCAATTCTTTTATTAGCATATTTTGCAAGGTCATTAAATATGTATAATATTCCTCAGCTTTTCATATTTTCATGCTGTTTGTCTGACTTTTCTTAACAGAACATGAGATATGTGATCAAGATATCTCAGAACTACAGTGGCATTTTGACTGTGTAAATAGCCAGCTACAACAGGTAAAAGCACAAGTACTGAAGATTGAGGCAGCTAATGGAAGGATTCATGAGGCTATAGACTTCATGAAGAAACACAGCCCTCTGCTGGAAGAAAAGCTGAATCTTGAGGGTGATGCTATGAAAGACGTATTACTGGCACATGGAAAGGTAAATAGATATGATGCAAGAATGTTTATATTAAAATTTTTCTGCTAGTTAGGGACATGCACCTTTAGAATTGCCATCTGTGGCTAATGCCAACATATATTCCATATACTGCAGGCAAATAAAAAGAGCTTTGGAGGTGCCACTAAATACAGGAATTTTCTACATTCTTTAATGTTTCTGCTTTATGTTCCTTATCTGTAGTTTTTGTAAGATGCATGTGTTGCTGTTAGTATTCAATCTTCACATTTTGTAGCCAAAAATGAAAAGATTATAAAAATTTTTGAATTTGTGGTATTACAACATTTTGGAGTTATACCTTTGTAATTACTTCTTTAGATATGATCTAGAGGAATCTGACATTGATTTAACGTTTAAAGACATTATGGCTCTCTTTCTCAGATATTTAATTGTATTTACAGTATCATGATGATTAGAGACAAGTTTATGAAATTCCAAAAATAGTTGAAACATATTTATCTGAAAAATTCAACAGAACATTATATACCATCGTTCTGCTTTGGGCTTCACTCAGCGTTTCGGTAATTTCCTCCTTTTTTTTTCTTCTTTCTTAATCTTTTCCAGTTAATAATCTTCACCTTCTTTCAGTTTCTAAAGTCTAAAGTTGTTCCACTGTTGGTACATGAATTTTCTCCTTGAAGAGCCATGTAAAAACATTTGCCCCTTTTCTACTTCCAGAACTGTAAATGGCTATGAGTAGAAGAATTTCAAGAATACCTCATCTTAGTGAGCTTCTGCAGAGACTTTTACATTTCTTGTGCTGCTTGCAAGGAGTAAAACCCAAATCCTAAGTTACTAGAATCATTGGATTTGCAAGGGAAGATTTTAATGTCAGTGAAAAATTTTATAGTATAGGTGGAAAAAATTCCTTAACTTTATGTTAGCTATTTCAAATATTAAGAATATGACAGTTAGGATTTTTTTCCTAATGTCCAATCTAAACCTCCCTTGCTATAGTTTAATACCATTTCTTCTTGTCCTATCATTAGCAGTTAAGGAGAAGAGTTTTTCTCCCTCCTCCTCGTGACAGCCTTTTAGGTACTTGAAATGTGTTAATCTTTAAAACATGGCTACCCCTCTGGATTACATATGAACCGTAACTTTCAATTTATGAAGTTGGCCAAATATAGAGGATTAGGAATAGCAAAAGGCACATCTCCCTACCAAATTTTTCATGGTCACTACCTGTCAAATTTTGAGTCCCTGCTCCAAAATAGAGGAAAGTTGTAAGTTGTTTCTCTCTTTTGACATTGTGTGATGGGGTATTTCAGCTACATGCTGAGCCAGCAAAAGTTAATGAGCTTCTCTAGACACACTCAGCTCTGTTTGGCTACGCCTTCACTTGCTGTCAGGTAATGAAGAGACAATTAAAAGGGGAAGACGACAGCTCAATGGTAGTCATCTCAGGAAGGAAAGTAGATCTCTTAGTCTTTGCTTCCTGAGGGTAGGAGCAGCCCAGAACTTCTGAACAGACTGCTTGACTGCCAGAGCCCTCAGTTTTTAGGACTGTTTCTTTGCTTTACAACAAAAAGGACCATTGAGCTGTCTGGGATGGACTTGTGGGGCCTAAAGGCTGTTGGGCTGTTTGTGCTACCTGGCACATACCTGAGGGGCCTAAGAAGACTGTTGCACTGAACTCCTGCCCAACAGGGCTGTGAGAAACTCTCATTAAACTCTGTGGACTTTTGCATTGTGCTTGACTCTGCCTTACGGTTTGTCTCAGACCCTGAAGGACATGATCTCACATAGGAAAAATAATGCTTTTTTTTTCTCTAGTCTCATTCACTGAGATAGCTAATGCTTAGCATAGAAAGTGTCAGTCCAGTTAAAGTTTGATAAAATTATAAGCATCTGAAAACAGAGCCTTATAATGGAAAGTGTTAGATAATCTTAACTGAAACTGTATCTACTAGTTATGCTTAAAATAATATCTATGTTGTATATTGTACGTATTATTAGAAATCTAAATTGAACTTTATGTTATCATTTAACAACTTCCCCTGAAATTTTCTCTGTCGAAGAATGAAACGTTGGACTTACAATAACCTTCAGTTTTGTTATTAATAAATGCTGTTAATATTTTAAATGCCTTTTATTTTTATTTCAGGAATCAATAATTATATATCAGAATACTCAAATATATCATAGCAAAAGGAAAAATTGCATATGACAAAACTTTACAAATAACGTAATTATCTTAAAAATTTTTGCTATTGAGCAATTTTTCTTCCTTTAGAATGAAAAACAGCATTACATCAGGGACTTTAGGTTTGAAATTAGATGCAGGTTTCTAATTATCAGAGGAGTAAAGCTCTGGAATAGCCCTCCAAGGGAAGCTAATGGGGAAAAAAAAGCTAACTGGCTTCAGAACTGAGCTTGGTACATTAATAGAGGGAATGATGTGATGGGACAGCCTAGTTGACAATTGACTTTTTTTGGCTTTTGGTGATGGATATGTCAGTGGCCTCTGATGCAAAATTAGATGGGGTGAGTTCTGATTTATTTCAGAGAATTTTTCTCCTGGCTGTCTGACAGGTGAGTCTTGCCCACATGGTTGGCATTTAACTGATTGCCTTATTTGGGGTTGGGAAGGAATTTTCCCCTGGGGCAGATAGGCAAAGCCTTTGGATTTTTTTCTCCTTCCTCTGTAGTACGGGGCATGATTCACTTGCTGGTGGATTCTGTGTACCTTAGAGTCCTTAAAACATGACTTGAGGCCTGTAATAACTCAGTCATAGGTTAGAGGTTTATTACAGGAGAGTGTGGGTGAGGTCTGGTGGCCTTGCATTCTGCAGGAGGTCAAACTAGATGATCATATCAGTCCCTTCTGACCTTAGAGTCTCCGAGTCTGTTAAAATTATATCATCACAGTACAATATACCTCAATAACTACTGGTACTCCTGAAAACTTCTCACTTCTAACTTCTTTTAGAAAGCCTGACAAGTGCTTGTCGATATCTAACTCTGAGTTGAGTAGATATTCTATTTTTAAAGACTAACATTTTTGTTATATCAGCAGTTAGTGTATTTTGAAAATAATGGCTAATTAAAGGTCAGACTATTACTTTTTCTTCTACTTATTTTTTTATTTCCATTCTTCTTGTTGTTGCCTTAGGATATATTTGATGTAGTAAAAATCTCAAAACAATATGAAATACAATTCATGAAATAGACTTTTCCAAAAACAATTTTAAATTAATACTTTTTTCAGTTCTGATATTTTTTTCTTCCTGATAGTAGATTAAACAATGCAAAATAAATCTCATCATAGGATTAGTAACTCTGCATGGCATAACAACAGTATAGGTCATCTGTTGTGATAACTCACTCATATATTTCCTCTTTAAAAGTTACTAGATATTAACACAAGTATTAAAGGTTTAAAATGTGCTCTAATTTATATGCTTGAATTAACAGGTTCCATTAGTTTTATTGGCTTTATCCTTATTGCTTAGGACCTTGCAGCAGGCACTTGATTTTCTCTTTAATTAAAAATAATTAGATAATATTGAGTATATAGTTGTATTTATAAGTTCCCAAATAAAAAGACTGAGCATTTAATCAGGGCTTTAGATTATAATACACTCCCATTTTTGTTGTATCATGTGCATTACCAATTTTTGTAACTATTGGAGGAGATTTTGGAAAGTAGAGAGGGCATTTAGGTACCAAACTCCCACTGAAAGTCAGTGAGAAGGAGATGCCTGACTCCCATTTGTGCTTTTGAAAGTCTTCGTCATTGTCTCAATTCTCTGTTTTTTAAGTGAATGTCAGACTAATACAGACCCTCAAAAAACTTTAAATGATGAATGAATCTATTGTATTGCAGAGTACAAACTCAGGGGATTCTTCCAAGTTTTTGTGTTCTGCTCAATTGATCTCTGTCTTCCCATGCAAGTTGCCACTTTTTCACAGTAATGTCCAAATGTTTTAACAAAATGAAAGCCATTCTTATTAACATTAGCTTCTTGATCTCATAATATTCTACACATACTCTGTCATTATCTTCTACTCTCACTGCTTCTTTGGTATTCGATGTTTTATTTGTTGTTAAATATTGTGACATGACAAAGCACTACATTCAGACTTTCAAATAGTAATTAAGTCAGAAGATTACTGAATAAGAGCAGCTTTTTAAAGAATATTATGTACATTTCATAATGAAAATAGTTGTAGAAGATGTGTTTTCCTTTTTCAGGTATCAAAATTATACTATGAAGTTTATCGGGAACTTCTGAGAATTCAGCAGATTTTAAGACAGGTCACAGAAGAAGCTGAAAATGAGAGAAAATCTATGTCTGATAAAATCAAATATGCTGGGATACTGTTCAATCAGTACCAGTAAGTCTTTAAAAATTTTATTATAATAGTTTGATGGTCTTTAATATATTCACAGTTTAGAAGTATAATGACAATAAAACCACAGTATTTACATTCAGAAAATCCTGTTTCAGATTCTGTTCTTTTTTGTGAGTTCTCTGCATGTTCTCACATTGGGAATGTGCTGATCGCTGTAGCTCGGATATGGAATCTTCTGACAGAACTGGCTGTTGGTATGCTTGTGGGCCCCTCCTACTGCTTTCCTCACCATTCGAGCATGTTTTAAGGATGTAAAAATAATGAGTCCTCTGGCACGTTAAAGACAACAATTTCTTTGGGCTTAAACTTTCTTAGGCTCCAACCTACTTTGTCAGATGCAGTTGCAGCCCCTGAAAGCTTATGCCTGAAGAAATTTGTTAGTCTTTAACATGCCACAGCATTCTGTTTTGCTGTACACAGACTAACACAGCTACCTCTCTGGAAATTTTAAAGATGTGGCTATAAAAGTGGATGTGATGCCAGGTGTTGATGTATTTAATTTCAGTTGCAGCAGTCAGATGGATATGGACCTTTCTAGATCTCTTGGATACATAGCTTTGGACAATGTATCTATTAACTGTGCATTAGTTGTTAGATTCCATTAGCTAGCTAGCTATATATAATTTTAGCCTTAATTAAGATTGTAGAGTAAGTTTTAAAATAGTGTAAAATATTTACAAAGTCTTTGGTATTGGCACTGATGGATGAAAGGTCAAATTAAAATATGTTTTGGGTGATTAGTACTGTATTATGGATCTGAGACCTGAGGATATAGAAGCTTCAAATTGTTCTTAGATGATAAAACTAAAGAAGCCCACTTTAACTAATTACTATCCTTCTTAGTTCCAGTCATTGCAGTTATGATGCAGGTTCATGTGCATCTGCAACATGTAAAAGTATTTGACTGGTTTCCCAATTAGAATAATGAAAAAGTGCATCTCTCTCTCCTTCTCCTCTCAATGGAAGACTGAGATGAGTTGTTGTACTGGATAGGTCTCTAGTGACTGTACTTCCTGGATCTCCAAGAAAGACTATTTCACCATTACACCTTCTTCAAATTCCAGGTTCAGTTATACCAACTATTGTTGCATGGTCAGATCTGTGTTTTGGAAAAGGATCTGGATCCAGTAATGATTTCACACTCTTAACATTTTCCTTCAAGGCAAAGTTTTCTTCCTCAAATGGATACTCCAAGACATCTTAGGAATTAGGTTTATGAGATGATGCCAGAATGAGGCACTTGACAGGTTTGACACATGCTATCTTGAATGCCTGACTGCACTGGTTGAGGCCCCCTTATCCTTACCTCCCTCAAAAGACAAACTCTTCAGTTCCAGTTCAAGGAAAAGCTAAATCTATGAATCCGAGGTAACTGGATCCTCAACACTCACGACTGACAGAGAATATTTTCTTACTTTGGTACAGCATGCATTTTCTGAAGAAGATAAACCATTTCCTTCCCTTCCCCAGTTCAATTTCAACAGCAGAAGCCTGAATTGGAGGATGACTCTTCCCTAGACAAGAATATAGGTGTTGCTTTAGCATCATCTTTCTCCAGGAATGCCATCCTATTCCGTGAAGTAGTGAACAGAACAGTGACAAGTCTGAAACCGCCATCAGTAGCTTTGAAAGAAATCATTCATGGAATTTTTGACACCTTAGTTTCCATTAGAAGGGATGAGGTATCTTTGCCTAAGTTACAAGGACTTTGGCAACCAGCTAAACCAGTCATCCTCATGTCAGCCATGTTTGAAGAAGGCTGACAAATTATATCAGATTTCTTTTGATAGGTTTTGTTGCTTTCATGATTTCCACCTAATTAGCTTGTTGTGGCAGCAACAGTTCAAAGATCTGAGTTAAGTCACTTTTCCTCCTATCCTTATGAAATAGAATGGAAAAAGTTGGATTCTTTTGGGGAAAAAAATCGTTTTCTTCAACTTCTCTGAATAGCGGTCAATTACTAGTCAGTGATGTTGAGATAACATTTTCACCTTTGGGAGAAAGTGTCATTTTTCTCAAAATAAAATAAAATAAAAAAAATCCAGAGGCTTGGTGGAAACAAGTTAAGGACCTCATAAATAAAAGTCAAAATATTGCAAAGTATGCAATTAAAGCATCTTTTGATGTTTCAGACACTGCTTTTAGATTAGCTACTTCTTTAGTAGCTCTTTGTAGACATTGATGATCAAGATCTTTGTAGTTACCCAAAGACAGAGTCAAGAATAGAGGACCTTCCTTTGGAAGGATATAGTTTCTTCAGTGCTTAAACTGATGACTTTTATTAAAAATAAAAGATACACTGTGACGCTTTCCTGGGGAGCCCAGAACTGTAAGTCACTGAGCTACCTCTCTGGCTCAGCAAGAGAGTGCTTTGCTAGAGCTTGAACTGTGTGATAGTTACCTAAAAAAAACAACAAGCAGTTGTGTGGCACTTTAAGACTAACAGATTTATTTTTTGCATGAGCTTTCGTGGGAGAAGATCCCACTTCCTCAGATGCTTCGAAGCATCTGAGGAAGTGGGATCTTCTCCCATGAAAGCTCATGCAAAAAATAAATCTGTTAGTCTTAAAGTGCCACACAACTGCTTGTTGTTTTTTTACTGGACTAGACTAACACGGCTATCCCTTTTGAAATTGATAGTTACCTGCCACACTACTTCATCCACTTCACCCACAAACTCCTTGAGATCTTGCCAATGTTAGCCTTGCCTTGCAAGTTACCATTATTGAACAGCAGTTACCAAACCACGTTCAAGTGCGTTCCTCTGCAGCATCGATCCTCACTCAGTGGGTGCTCAGAGAAGTCACTAGGTCTGGTACCTTCAAAGCTATGCATGCACCAGCCTTCAGGTTTAGCTAAGGACTGGCACTTTATTATATAGCACTAAAAAGAGTTATGCTAATACCAAAAAAAAAAAGTTTATTAACAAAGAACAGAGATTAAAATATTAGTGAGCAAGAATAATAGAAACAGAAAATGGTAACAAATAAAAATAAAACATGCTTTCTAATGTCTGAAAATTAATATATTACAGTTCTTGTCTCAGGCAATGCAGTTATTTGAATCTGGCCTGCCATCTGACAGTAGCCAGTGTCAGATGCTTCACAGGCAGTGACTAGAACAGGGAAATTTCCAGTAATCCATCTCCTCTTGTCCAGTCCCAGCTTCTGGTAGATGATGTTACTAGGGTGGATGGGTTCAAAATCCATTAATATGTAAATATTTAAGTGAGTTAGGCAACTGAGAGAACCAAAATCTGCTTTACATTTTCCTTTATGGAGACAGACTATGTTGAAACATTTCCAAATAAATAAGTGACATTATTTCTTTTTTTCTATTAGGAATGAGTTAAAACACTCAGAATTTTGTTGGACTGAATTCTGTGTAAAGATAAGAGAAACAGAGAAGAGGTTTGTAAAGGAAGGAAAACACCTTGAAGAGTTAATAAAGCAAAAGGAAGAGATACAGGAAGATGCTAAATCTTGGAACAACAAAGTGAGTTCTGAATGTTTCTAAACAAGCAAGTAAATAAAAGCAGTGTTTCCTAAACCAAAAAGTACATGGTACTTTATATATATTTTTTATATTTGAAGTTAAGGATTTCTGTAACAGCACAAATTAAAATATTTTTTTCAGTAAACTGGAACTATGTTTGATACAACGGAGTTTTTCATTATTATGTACAGTAATGTAACTTAGTTTATGAAGAATAATAATACAGCACTTTACAGTATTTCAGGTGACTGCTGCATATTCCTATCTGGTACTGCTGACCTTTCAAACCTTCTGAAAAGAAGTACATGCTCTGTGGAGTTGCATGAGCACCTTTTGAATCAGTGAATATTGGGAGCTGAAATTAGCAGTAATTGTGACCATCTCTCTGTACTTGTATCGATTTCCATTTTACCTTAAAATTCCCCTAGCGTTTCTTGGTTTTGGCTTTTTATACTTTATTTAGCATATTTTGGGAGGTCTGCACTGTTGCACACTTTATTTTAATATTGGAATTGAATGGCCTAAAATCAGTTTGTTGTGGCTAATCCAGTCTCCAGGAATCTGAATAACAAGCACAGATTTAGATGATGGGTTGTGCTCTTCTGTGTTCACTGAGGCAGACTCCTATATGCACTGTAATTCTGGCTGGGGGATTCTGTTTCCCATGTCATTATTTGACATGTAGAGGTTTTCAATCTTTGGGCCTACAGTGATGTGCAATGGAGAGACCATGAGATCCCCTTTAATGATCAGAACATGTGATTTTTGGTAGAGGGTAGAGTTTAAAAATAGGTCATTTTAAGCCACAGACATCTTCATGTGCCGAGCAACCTAAAGAATCATTTTTGCATTTCAGGCCCATCCCTTCCCCAGACCTCAAGGTGGCTGATCTGATTAGGAATCAAGTAGCATCAGAACTCCAGTCCTTAGCAGCAGATACTCAGGTGGCAAGTCCCGTACAACTGATTTCATATCTGACATCATACTGAACTTAAAACCCTGATATTTGCAGAAATTGTATTTAAGTAGAACTGCATTTTAGGTATATTTGTGAGATTACAAAATAAACATATCACTATAGAAGAAGCTTAATTAAGAGCCTCACAAAAACATTTATTCAGAGAAATATCAAAATAGTCCTGTATATAACAATTAGAAATTATCAAATTTGGTCTTTTTAAACACTCAGGAAAAGGCGAAGATGTAGAACCAGAATATTTGAAACTGCTCCTTTTTGCAACAACAGAATAATATTAGTTCAGTTTCATTCCTTTTAAATTATTCCTTTATTAGTTTCCATTTATACCTTCTCTCTCTTTTTGCTGAAATTTTTTATGTCTGTTTTCAAAGATGAATCTCGGGTCTGATTGTTAGGTTCCCTTTTGGCTTCAGTTTATTACTTTATTTGGTTTTAGTTTCTTTACTTGAGCTTTCACTTCACATTCCTTGGAATCACTAGGTTTTCATTTTGCTTTTATGACCATTATATTGTATATTTAGTGTTTTTTCATTTCAGAATATTTTTATTATTTAAACACTTGACTTTCAAGTCTTAAGGGTCAGTTCCATCGTAATTATAAAATAAACTTGAAACACAAAGCAAGTAAACATAAAAATCCTATATAAAGTACTGTGAAGTGTTTTTTGTGTAGATCTTTTGTTGGTGGTGTTAAATTTGTAGTCATTTTCTTTGATGGTCAGATTCTTTTTTTGTAAGGATTTTGATGTTGTGTAGAGGAACAACCATTCTGGGTCAGACCAGTGGTCTGTCTTTCTAGACCACTAT
This sequence comes from Podocnemis expansa, assembly GCA_007922195.1. Taxonomy (NCBI): domain Eukaryota; kingdom Metazoa; phylum Chordata; order Testudines; family Podocnemididae; genus Podocnemis; species Podocnemis expansa. Next base: position 8,569,814 of record ML682005.1, read on the forward strand.
CCTGTCTTCTGACAGTGGCCAATTCCAGGTGCCTCAGAGGGAACGAACAGATCAGGTAATCATCAAGTTAACCATGCCCGGTTGTCCATTTCCAGCTTCTGGCAGAGAGAGGCTAGGAACACTTCAGAGCATAGTTTTGTATCCCCACCCATCTCGGATCATAGCTATTGATTGACAGGGCTGGCCTGAGGTTTTCTGGTGCCCTAGGGACCTGTAATTTTGGTGCCCCCAGGGGGCGGAGCGGACCAGGCTGGGGGCTGGGCTCCACTCTTCTGCCCTGCCTGTGGGCCAGCCCTCTCCACCCCCAGGACAGAACAGCCAGCTCAGAGGAGGAGTAGGAGAGCAGAGCCCAGCCTCCAGGCTGGCCTGGTCTGCCCCTGGGTCAGCTGTTCCCTGCCCTGGGGGCAGGGCAAGATGGCTGTGCAATGAGGCCAGTTTCGCGCTCCTGCCCTCCACCCCGCTGCCTTCGACTCTGCGCTGAAGGCGGCGGGAGGGAATGGGAACCATGGGGCCAGGGGAGATCACCCTTCTCAGCCCCCACCCCAAGGGCAGCCCTGGATGAACGCCGTTGGTGCCTCCTATTGCTTGGTGCCCTAGGCAGCCACCTAGGTCGCCTCTATGGGCGGACTGGCCCTGTTGATCGATCTATCCTCCTTGAATTTATCTAGTTAGTTTTTTAATCCTGTGATTGTCTTGGCCTTCAGAACATCCCCAAGCAAAGAATTCCACAGTTTGACTTATGTTGTGTGAAGGCATAGTTTCTCTTGTTCATTTTAAACCTGCTGCCTATTGATTTCATTTGGTGACTCCTAGTTTTTCTGTTAGGAGAAGGAATAAATGTTTCCTTATTTACTTTCTCCACACTAGTCATGATTTTACAGACCTATCCCCCCTTAACTGTCTCTTCTCCAAACTGAAAAGTCCCAATCTTATTAATCTCTCCTCATATGGAAGGTGTTTCCTGTCTCTAATAATTTTTGTTGCCTTTTTCTGTAACCTTGCCAACTCCAGTATATCTTTTTGAGGTGAGGTGGCCAGATCTTTATGCAGTAAGCAGGGTGTGTCCCATGGATTTATAAAGGTAATATGTTTTCTTTCTTATTATCTATTCCATTTTCTAATGATTCCCAACATTCTGTTACCTTTTTTGATTGCTGCTGAATATTGAGTTGATGTTTTCAGAGAACTATCCACAGTGACTTTAAGATCTCTCTCGAGATGTACAAGCTAATTTAGATACTATCGTTTTATGTGTATATAGTTGGGATCATGTTTTCCAATGTGCATTATTTTGCATTTATCAACATTGAATTTGATTTGCCATTTTGTTGTCTAGTCATCCACTTTTGCAAGCTCCCTTTTTTAACTCTTTGAAGTCTGCTTTGAACTTAATTGTCTTGAGTAGCCTTGTATCATCTGCAAATTTTGCCATCTCATTATTTACTCCTTTTTCCAGATCATTTTTGATGATTTTGAATAGTACTGGTCCTAGTACAGGGCTCTGGGAGACACCACTATTTACCTCTTTCCATTCTAAAAACTGACCATTTATTCTTAAGTGTTGTTTCCTGTCTTTTAACCCATTTCTGATCTGGGAGAGGACCTTCCTTCTTCTCCCATGACAGCTTACTTTGTTTTAGGGCCTTTGATGAGGAACTTTGTTGAAGGTTTTCTGAAAATCTAGGTATACCATGTCCACTGGACTACCCTTGTTCACATGCTTGTTGAGCTGCTCATAGAATTCTTGTGGATTGTTAAGGAATGATTTCCCTTTACAAAAGCCGTGTTGGCTCTTCCCCCAACAAATTTTGTTCACATGTGTGTCTAATAATTGTGTTCCTTAGTATAGTTTCAGCCAATTTGCCTGGTACTAAAGTTAGGCTTACCTGCCTGTAATTGCTAGAATTGCCTCTGGAGCATTTTTTAAAAATTGATGTCACGTTGGCTATCCTCCAGTCATCTCATACAGAAGCTGACTTAAATTATGTTAGTTCTGCAGTTTCACATTTTGAGATCCTTCAGAATTCTTGGGTGTATACCAGCTGGTTCTGGTGATTTACCACGCTTTAATTTATCAATTTGTTCCAAAACCACCTCTAATGACAATTTTGGATAGTTCCTCACTTAATAAGAATGACTCAGGTTTGGGGATCTCACATCCTCAGCTGTGAAGATTGATGCAAAGAATGCATTTAGTTTCTCTGCACTGGTATTATCTTCTTTGAGTGCTCGTTTAACATCGCAATCATCTAGTGGGCTCCAGAGGTTGTTACGCAGGTTTCTTGCTTCTGATGTACTTACTTTTATTTTTCTGTTAATTTTGCTATTAGTTTTTGACTCTTTGGCTTCTTCTTCAAATTTTATTTTGGCCCTCCTAATTTATATTTTTATACTTCACTTGACAGTATTTATACTTGTTTCTATTTCTACTTTTTAAAGGATGCCTTTTTGCCTCTGTCTGATACTTTTAGGAAGGTTTCATTTTGGATTGTTCATATGAAGTGAATATTACTTCATAAAGATCCTGATCTAGAGCTCACTGAATTGCGATAATGTAAATAAATGGAGTCCAAATTAATTTTTGAAGTCTTTTTGTTGTTACATAACTAATTGTTGCCTCTTTCATCAACAATACATTTCGGGTACCTTATCCCATTGTGTAATTAGGGTCACTTTTTTCAAAAAATTAATACACTGATGCGTTAGGTTTCAGACTGGTAGCACTGCGTAATAGTAAAGCTGCTCGACACTTCCCATTCTACGACCGTTTTCATTTGCTTATAACTTTCCCAAACCTTAACCATATGGGCTGATGTTTTCCATGCCCAGTGCCTGTCACAGGTTGATCTTAATTTCATCCAGAGCAGTTCAGCCATTTCTGAGAAACTGGCTAGGGAAAAGTATATTGTTGTGTCTATGTTACACTGTTCTGGTGACCTTTTACTCTGAGACGTATCAGTGCTCCTATGTTTTGACATTGATGGCTTTTGTGTCAGAGATCTGCCATCCTTTGTCTTCATGAATTACTTTCAAAATTTGGCCAACTTATAAATCTTTGAAAAATGTTAGCTGCAGGCTGGGATCATGCACTGGAACTTAGAGCAGGTAGCCTGCCCATCCTATGCTGTGAGTGTCTGTCCCCACCTGACACCCCTAGTCTCAAAAGCACAGAGAAGGAAGCTACCTTATTCTGATGCAATGAGGACAACAGTCAAATCTGGAACAGGGGAGTAGAGTGGGACTGTAAGCTGCCAGGATGATGGAGAGGTCAACTGAGATGGGGAGTTGTGGCAAGAGATTGGGACTTGTGGGCCTGAATATGAAGGAACAAGAGAGGGAGGACTGGGATTCTGTGTCTGTTGGGGAGCCTGAGATTGGATGGGGAGCCAGAAAGTGAAGTTAGGACTGGTTGTACAAGAGACTGGAACCCACTGGGGAGGAGGGGGGCATCAAACATAGAGATGAGGTATGGAGAAAATTAGCACTGTCTGGTCAGGGATCCTGGCATGGGAGAAAAGAGAGAATGGATGGGCAATTAGAATGTGAACTGGTGATGGAAGACTTGACCTGGGAGTGAGGAGAGAAAGGGACTGTTAGAGGAGTCTGAAAGGGTGATGCTAGAATAGCTGTTCATTAAGTGATCACAATGCAGGTATACGCTAAATGAGACAAGGGAAAATAATATATGATCATGCAATTAAAGTTTTTATCCTAATGTATGTGCAGATTCTGGCAGAATGAAGATTGTTCGAGCTCTGCTCACATCCATTCCCAATTAGGTGTTTAGGTGCCACAGTGCATGGTTGCTCGAAAACTTTTTGCCCTAGCCTGTCCCTGTAGGGTCAGTGGCCAACGCCTCCTCTTCCCTGTGGATATAGGTGGCCCTTACCCTCCCACCTTTAATTCCTTCTTTCCACCCATTGTGATGGTCCTGGAACAATAGCCTTTACAGCCCTTGCAAGTACCTGTCTCAGTTTCGTTTCTTTCTCTCTGTCATTACTCCTTTCCTTTGCTTCTCTTGCAAGTACCTGTCTCCATTCTTGATTTCTCTGCTTTTCCTTCTTCAAATCTTCCTCAGCTTACCTCGCACCACTCCGGACTGAGCATGTGGACCCAGTGCAGTTCCAGCCATGCCTGGTTCTAAGCCCTGGGCCACTTGCAGTAAGACCTTTGTGGCAGAGCCATAACGCTCTGTTTTGGCACCTGGGGTGCATTCTGATTGGAATGCAGCCCTTGCAGTTAGCATCACTTGGGGCTGGTGGTGCGAAATGGATCCTTAAATAAAGTGGCTCTGTTGAGCCGCTCCGTGGCACCCAGAGCAATGCCCCTTCCAGCCCACTGTAGTCAGGGTCCTGCTTTGCAGTCAGCAACCCGTACAAGAAGTGCCTAAAATGCCTCGGTGAGGGACACAGGACTGACAAGTGCCCCATCTGTTGGTCCTCCAAGCCAAGAACAGAGAAGGAGCGGGAGAACTGCCTCCGCGCCATCGCACTGGAGGACACCCACTTCCCTGCCTCTGTGCTGTCCTCTGCGTGGCCTGCAGAGGTGACTTTCACACAGAGAGCACAGTCTGCACTGGCCCCTCCTTGGCACAGGTCACCTTCCGGGAAGACAAAGGAGCACCTGGCACAGAAGCCTCGGCCACATCAAGAAGCGTCAACATCAGCATGAGCTGGGATCCCCAGTGCAGACCAGAGGAGACCTCCAGGCCGAGGGCCAGAGGCCCGAAATCCTCACAGCACTGTCCATGCTGGAACCAGCTCTAGCTTCGAGGGCATGGCTGGCAACACAGGCCACAGCTGTCACCTTGGCACAGAAGGAACCTGCACGGGGTCCAGACAGACAGTGCAAGGACTCATCCCATGAATGGGCTCCAGTGTCCCCCCAGCACAATTGGAACAGGCAGGGAGTCCCATACATAAACACTACCTATCCCTTGCCCAGGGCACCTCACAGCGCAGCCTCTGACATGAGCAGCGGGGAAGTGCAGAAAGTGCTCCTCCTCATCCACTTGGCACAGGGAATCCCATGCACAAGCTTCACTGCCACCTGCACCAATGCAGCATTCTTGGCACAGGGGATCCAAGAAGTCTGTGTGGAAGAGCCACTCCCCAGACAGAGCCCTGAATGAATTAGCAGTTAGCTCCTCTGGACAGAGTAGGAAGCACTCCTTAGCACAGACCCCTGAACCACAGACCTTTAAGGACAGATCCATGCAGTGGACCAACTGGGGCTCTGAGATGCCTGTACGGAGGGGACACTCCCTGCACAGGTCATTGTACAGAGGAACAGATAGCTCCTCTGCATGGAGTAGGAAGCACTCCTTGGCACAGACCCTTGCATTGAAGACTTTTAGGGTATGTCTACACTTACAATTTTGTTTGAATTAAGAAGGCTTAATTTGAACTAAATTTGTGCATGTCCGAACTAGCTTTCATTAGTTCGAACTAAGGAAAGCCTAGTTTGAATTTATAAAACCTCCCTTAAGTTTGAATTGATGGTTAATTTGAACTCATAAATTCGAATTAACCCAATGTAGCTGCGTTAATTCAAACTACCTTAGTTCGAATGAACCACAGCTAGATTTTCCCTATGCAATAGTGCTCCCTACCTGATTTGAACTAGCAAGTACTGTGCATATACATGCTAGTTTGAATTAGGGTTTCTAGTGTGGCTGTGTTTAATTTGAAATAGCTTAATTCAAACTAATAATTATTAGTTCAAATTAATTAGTTTGAATTCAGTTAATTCAAACTAACATTCTAAGTGTAGACATAACCTTAAGGACTGGTCTGCGCAATGGACCAACTGGGGCTCCGGAGACATCTACCTCAGGACCCCCTTTTTCAATGGGCTCCACGGGACCACCCCCTCAAGGTGGCAAGGACCCAGAATGGTCTGATGCTGGCTCAGACCCAGGAGAAGGACCTTCAGGACTGAGGAGACAGGATTCTAGGGGCATGTCCTCATCCCCCCCACCCCTTGGATGAGGCTACATACCACATGTCCCTGGCACTCAGGGAAGACCTGAGGGCCCACCAACAGCTTTTAAAGCACATAGTGTTGAACCTGGACCATCCCATAGGCGCGGTCAAGGAGTGCTTCATCCCCCTCTTAGATATGGGAGAACCCGCACCACCAGAAAGGGTGGCAGCGCCACTCCTTAAGGGGGTCCACTTGCTGGCAGACCCCTTTCTCTGTCCCACCAGTCTCAAAGGAGACAGAAAGGAAGTACTGTGTCCCAGCAGACAAGTTTGGCTTCCTGTTCACGCATCCCATGCTGAGCTCCCTGGTCGTGCTCTTCTGCAAGCCGCACTTTTCTTTCTAGAGCCGCATGTGGCCACACTTGATCTAAGAGATGCGTATTTCGCATCTCAATAAGACCAAAACACAGAAGGTATCTCCAATTCAGTAATGGAGAAAACACTTCCAGTTCTCAGCTCTGCCCTTCAGCCTCTCACTTGCATAAATATGTGCAGCAGTGGTGGCTCACCTCAGGAAATGGGGAGTCCGAATCTTTCCCTACCTGGATGACTGGCTCATCAGGGGCAGTTGACAGTGCCAGGTCAGGTGCAGCATTGGCATGGTCTGGAGGCTGCGCAACAGGTTGAGTCTCCTCCTAGATCTAGAAGTAATCCCAACAAGGAAAACAGAGTTATACGGGCCCACTCAAATTTAGGGAGGGTGAGGGCAAGCATCTCTCTCTCCAGATTTCAATTGATGTCTACCATCATTTCAGAACTTCACCATCCCGCACCACAACAGCGAGGTGGCATGTGCAGCCGCTGGGGCACACGGCAGGCTGCACATATGTGATAAGGATGGCATGTCTCCGAATGAGGCCCCTGAAATCCTGACTGGCCCCAGATACACTTTCTGGGTCAGGTGGTCACTGTATCGGGGGAGGATTTAAATTCTCTGTCAGTCTGGCAATCCAGACTCTGCATGCCAGGGAATACCCTTCAAAGCCCATCCATGACCCTGATCATGGATGCCTCAGACCTGGGGTGGGCAGCCCACATCTCAGGGAACTTTTCCACCCGGGACACCTGGTCCCAGGTGGATACCACTCAGGGCCAATCTGCCCATAGAGGTGACCTAGCTGGTCGCTTAGGGGGGCACACCTAGGGGGACACCAAGGGATGGGCTAGGGCTGGGGCTGGGGCCAGCAAGCCTCTTGCTCTGCTCCACCGGCATTGGGTCGTAGGGTGGAGCCAGCCTCAATCAAGGGAGCCATGCCCCCACTGGCATTGGATTGCAGTTGGTGTGCTGCTGGTGGCTGGGGGAGCAAAGTTGCTGCTGCATTTTGGCCCGGCAGCCCACTCGGCAGCCACCTGGCTAGGCTTGGTGGGGGGTGGGGGGGACACCATCCAGCCCAGCCCAGGCCACGGGGCGAGGAGGGTGCCGAAATCTCAGGTGCCTAGGGTGCCAAAATACCTTGGGCTGGCCCTGATACCACCCTCCACATAAAGGTGAAGGAACTCAGGGCAATCCGTCTAGCTGGCTGAGTGTTCTTGGACAAGATCAGGGGTACAAGCTCTCACAGACAACAGGGCTGCGATGTTCTATCTTAACTGCCAGAGGTAGCTTGCTCACCAGCTCTATGCAGGGAGGCTATCCTCCTGTGGGGGCTGACATTACAGAACAGTTTCCACCTGGTGACAGCTCACCTGACCAGTGCAAGCAAGGCTTGGTAGACAGTCTCAGCAGGCAGTTCCTCTCTCAACACGAGCGGGCCTTACACACGGTGGTGGTGACCGATGTCTTTGAGAGGTGGCAAATAGCCCTCATAGACCTCTTTGCAACACAGATGAACTGCAAGTGCAACCTGTTCTGCTCGCTCATGGGCAGGGACAAGGGATGCTTGACAGTTGCCCTCCTGATAAGCTGGGAAGGCCCCCTGCTTATGCGTTTCTCCCATTCCACTGGTACACAGGACTGTGCTAAAGATCAAAAAGGACAGGGTAGGGGTCATCATAATAGCTCTGGCGTGACTTCACCAGACCTAATTCAGCACATTACTAGACCTCTCAGTGGCTCCTCCCATAACTTTCCCACTGCGAGCAGACCTGTTGACACAGGACTTAGGTTGCCTCTGGCACCCAGACCTGAAGCCTCCCCCACTTAATGGCAGGGAAGCTGCATGGCTGACCCCAGCTGAACAGACTTGCTCCAGAAAGGTCCAACAGGTACTGGTCGAGAGTAGAAAACCCTCCACGAGGACAACCTAGAGGGCCAAGTGGAGATGGTTCTTCCTTTAGGCCACATCCACAGGAGTAACCCCAGAATCTGCCCCAATCCAAACCATACTGACTATGTCCTAGAACTGAAGGAGAGTGGGCTGTCACTATTCTCCTTCAGGGTCCACCTAGTGGCCATATTGGCCTTTCATGGTTCCTTGGAAGAGGTCACCCCCTTCGCTCACCCAGCTAGTTTCAAGGGGCTGGAGGGACTCTAGCCCCAGACCCAGGAAGCAGTCCCTGTTTGGGACCTCAGCCTAGTACTAGAAGGGCTGATGAGGCCACTCTTTGAACCCCTGGACTCATGTGTGTTACTAGTCCTGTCCTGGAAAGTAGCCTTCCTAGTTACTATCACATCAGCAAGAAGGGTGTCAGAACTGAAAACCCTATTGCCCAAATCACCATACATGGTATTCCACAGGGACAAGGTGCAACTTCATCCGCACCCTGCCTTCTCACTGCAGGTGGTCACACCTTTACACATGAACCAGGAAATCTTTCTACTGGTGCCCTTCCCAGACCCACAGGTCACCGAAAACCAAAGAAGGTGGTTTGTCCTTGGTGTGAGGAGGGCCTTAGTCAGCTATATCAAGTGAACGAGGCCATTCACAAGACAATCTAACTCTTCAGAGCAATCACTGAGCGTATGAAAGGCCAATCAGTTACATCCCAACGCATTTCCTCGTGGATAAACAGTTGTATTAAGGACTGCTGCCATGGGCCAGAATTAGAGCTCACTCAATCAGGGCAAAAACATCCTCCACGGCTGTTCTTGCAAAGGTCCCAATCGAGGACATCTATAGAGCAGCCACCTGGTCTGCAGCGCATACCCTTACATCCCACTGTGCACTCGTCTAACAGACAAGAGACAACATTGCCTTTGGCAGAACCATTCAGCAGGCAGGGAAACCACAACTCTGCCCACCATCCTAACATGGCTTGTAAGTCACCTAACTGGGAATGGATGTGAGGAGCGCTTGAAGAAGAATGGAAGGTTACTTACCTGTAAACATCCTTCTCTGAGATGGGCTGCTCACATACATTCCGCATCCTCCCTCTGTCCCTGCTTTTCGGAGTTAGTGGAAAGAAGGGACTGAAAGAGGGGAGGGTCAGGGCCACCTATATATGCAGGTTAGAGGGGATGTTGGCCACTGACCCTACCTAGGGAACAGACTGGGGCAAAAAGCTTCCAGGCAACCATGCAGTGCAGCATGTAAACACCTAATTGGAAATGTATGTGAGCAGCCCATCTCAGAGAAGGACATTTACAGGTAAGTATCCTTCCATTGCAAAGTCAATATTTGTTTCTTTTTTTAGTACTTAACATTGTAACCTTAATAATGTTCTTCTAACACAGTTTGGGTGTTTAATATATATTAACTGTTCTTTTCAAACAAGCTGAGGTTGAAGAACACAGTATCAGAGGAAAAAATACATACTCTGTTCTGCAGTAGATACATAGCATGAAATTCTCAGTCACCTGAGTCCTGTTTCTCAGAAGTGATATAGCACTAGCAGCCTCATCAATAAAGGTTTCTCTCTCAGTTATTTTGTTGTTTTACCTACAATATAAGGGAGCTCCTTATTTCACAGTGGCTGTCACCTTAGCATGCAGAGTCTCCAAGTTGTGGGCTTTCACCTCAGAGCCACCGTTCACCATTTTCTATAAGGACAAAATACAGCTGCATCTGTACCTGGATTTTCTTCCTGAAGTAGTCTGTCTGAACCAAGACATTTTCCTGCCTACGTTCTATCCTAAGCTACATATATCCACTAAGTAGCAGAGATGGCACATCTGTGATGTTAGGTGATCATTGGCCTTTTATATTGATAGAGTTAGACCCCTTTATAAGATTTCCCAGCTCTTTGTTGCTTGAGTAGAGAGAACAAAGGGATCCCATGTTTCATCTCAAAGGGTATCTTCCTGTATTAAGCTATACTATGAGCAAGCAAACTTGTCACCAGGGTCTGTCGCAGCTCATTCCACTAGAGCACAAACATTGTCAACAGCCTTCCTGACACAAGGATCAGTACAGGATATTAGTAAAGTTGCTACCCTGTCCTCAGTATATATCTTTATGTCCCAGTACACCATAGTACAACAGGCTCTGGATGACACCAGCTTCAGGACAGCAGTTTAACAGATAGCACAGCCATGAACTCCAAGTCCAGCTCTGACGATCGTGCTGAAAAGTTACCTACAATGGAATCGACATAAGCAAGCACTCAAAGATGAAAAGGCAGTTGCTTACCTGTACTAACTTGTTCTTCAAGATATGTTGCTCATGTCCATTTCAGAACCTGCCCTCTATCCCTGACTGAGTTGTTGGCAAAAAGGAATGAGGGGATATGGGGCTGGTGCCTCATGTACTATGGCGTAAGTGCACAGCACTAGAGCAGTGGTTCCCAACCAGTGTGCCGGGGCACACTGGTGTGCTGCAACAACAACCAAAGTGTGCCGCACGCATTGCCTAGAGCTGGAGTTAAAGTTCCCTCCCTGCTCAGCCCAGCCACATGGGCTGTGCAGAGCTGGGAAAAGGCAGGGGTGAAAGTAAGGGGGAAGGCACTGGAACATAGTTCTGGGGCCCCCTCTTTTTAGGCAGGCAGCATTCCAGCCACCCTAAAAATAGAGGAAGGCAGCGGAATGTGGAGTTCCAGGGGTCCCCCTAAAAGTAGCAGGAGTAGCTGGAAGGCAGCAGTCCGGTGGCTCCACTTTAATTGAGCCAGCAGAGAGGGGTGGGAGGCCTGGAGTGTGTGAATCTCTCGTTGCAGGGCAGAGCAGCTTGTGTCAGCCAGCCTGCAAAGAGCCCAAGTAAGGGCTTGGAGGTGCTGCTGGGTCTTGTGTGGGGCTGGTGTGTGTGTGTGTAACAGGTGAGTGGGAGTGGCTGTGTAGCAGATGGTGTGTAGCTGGGGTTGTGGGATGGCTGGTTGGGCGTGTGTGTAGCTGGGGTGTGGGGTGGCTGTGTATCGGATGGGTATAGCTGGGGACTGGATGCCTGGTTCTGCCCCTGCAGTGATGGGAGGATCATCACAGGCAGCAGGGGGCTGGGGGAGGGAAGGATGGGACCCACTGGGGTGGGAGGGAGCAGCAGTGGGGTGAGGATTTGTCCTGGGTGGCAGGGAGCCACTGTGGAGAAGGGGGAAGTAGGTGTTGCGCCATGCTCCCCTGCCCTACCTGCTCACTCCCCAGGTTCCCCCCTGTCCCTCCATAAAGCCACTCTTGTTCTCCCTTCCCCTGTCCTCTCTTGCCACCTTTATGCTGTTCCCCATATGGCTGCCCTTGTCATCTTTTGCCACCCCTGCCCTGCTCCCCATTCTCATTCCTGCCACTGCACACCACTCCTGACCTCCCCTGTTTTGCCACCCCTGTTCTGCTACCCCTATTACCCCACATAGGAGCATTTCTGAAACACTGTGCCATGGTTCATAAATATTCATAAATAGTTTAAGTTAATTTGAATATTCATAAGTTTAGTGGTGGTGTGCCTTGAAAAATTTGAAGGTATCAAGGTGTGCCATGGCAGAGAAAAGGTTGGGAACCACCGCACTAGAGGGTGCTGAAAGCCAGTCCTACAGATATGATTAAGGAGAAAAATTTCTGTTAACTGTACACATAGGCACACGCACACCTACAGTGGAATAAACATGAGCAACACATCTTGAAGAACAACATTTACTTCAGTTAAACATCCTTTTTTTGGTAGCAGACCCTTTTACTATTAGTATAGGATCCTGTCTTTTGATTTCCAGAGCACCAAGAGTATTTGCCAAGTGATTAGAAGACACTGTGACTCATTTAAAGAGAGGGGGGTCCTATATCTCAGTGACTGCTCACTGGAAGATTACTTCAGCAGGTGATCATCTTGGTTCAAGTGACATAAAGCTCTTCTACATACAGGGCCCTCAAAGTCGGAGAAAAGTTCACACTTGCTCTGAGTCAAAGCATAAAGTTTATAGGAGCTGTGCTAAATTCCAGATCAAAGAGAGCTTTTTTCCCCACAAGAAAGATTCCAAACTATAGTGAACCTTATCAACCAACTTCAGGCACCCCCCAAAAACCATGCATCTGTATGTGGTGCAGTCTTCCAGCATTAATCTGTGCTTCATACAGAATCAGTGTACCTATCCAGCAGACACCATATGGATTGGGTGGCCACTGCCCCCCCAGAAGGCATATTCTTATTTAAATTGGTGGAAAGACTCTTTGTAGGTGTGCAGTGGAGTATTCTTCTCTGTTTTATTGTCAGCCAAGACTCTAGTGACAGATGCCTCCACTTGCAGGTGTGAGGAACTCATTTATATTACTGCGGGACAAGTGGTCTGCTCATTGAGGTAGTCTGCATATAAATTTCCTGGAACTCAGACATCTGTTTGACACACAAAACGTTTATGTCTGTACTCCAAGGATCTTCAAACAGATACTGGTAGAAATAACACAACTATGCAGTATGTCAACAGACAGGGAGGAACCAAATCATCTTCACTCTATCAAGAGGCCATTCAGTTCTGCCCTTGGTATATTCATTACCAGATCATCTTACTGGTCCTGTATCTTCCAGGCATTCAGAACTTACTAGCAGATCACCTCAACATACAGCTCCCAGTCAGGACTCTTTGAGATGTGCTGCCCACAAAGATTGTATAACCTTCCCCCTTTCTCTACTATTACAGAGGCCTACTCTAGATTCTGTATTGATGAGAAACTATGCAGATACCTAGAGTGAAGACATAACCAAATGGATAATGCTGTCCAAAAGAATCTGTTCTTGCATGTATATGTGCCCCAGGAATAAAATCAATGTGTATAACACATCTTAAAGAACTACAGTTATTATGAAGTAGTTGTTTTTTCCATTTTTGGTATTTAATTTTTTATTAGTAGTTATTTTGTTGCAAATAATGATTTTTTAATTAATGTTTATGCATATCTTCCAGGTACAAGATTTGAACAATAAAACATCAGCTCAAGAAAATGAGAACAAAAGTTTACTGGATGCTTGTTCTGATGTGATTAAAGCAATTGAAGATGTAGTAAGTTTACGAGAATTATAAGTGATAGTCTTTGTACATTCTTTAAGCTTTAAATGATCTTCAAAATATATTCTGTCTTAATGCTTCTTAGAATTCTAGTTGGGAATTTGAACAATTGAATATGAAACAAATACTCCTCAACACCCTTCAAGCAGTGGATGAATTAGAATGTGAAAGTAAAAAAGTTGAAAGAGAAAACGAAGAATATTTGCAAAAATCCAGAGAGAGGTAATGCTAACTCTATTAAATATCTGGAATGTAAACAGAAAGTTAAAGATCAGGAGGAAAATAGGAAACATCATTTTAAATGGGCATGGGTCAATTGTTTCCATTTTAACTCTTTCTGAATTTAACATTTCAGAAGTTTTAAATTACATCAGGCTAAAATCTAGTGCTTAAATTTTTGTTCTATAAACCTACTCCCACACCCCTATGCTCCCAAAAACTTCCAGAACCAGTCATGCATATGGATTCTATAGTCTGGCAATTTGCAAAATCAAAAAATATAAATTTTCTTATATCTAGGTTAAAAGCACCTTCATTCCCAGTTACGCTTTTAAACTTTGTTCTGTGAACATGCACCATTTTGAAACTTCGTTCTTGCATATTACGATTATAATAATAAAATCTAGATACTGAAGAAATACATTGTCATCTTCCCTTTTTCCTTTCTATGCATGCTTTCTACTGTGTATCATGACAAGATGGTACACTTATTTTTGATAGTTTTAGCAATTTCAAATTTATGTATTTTAAATGGTGCTACATATAACATCATTCCTAATGCATTTATAAAAAAAAATGGACTTTGAAGACTGTTAAACCTTTTTAGTGTTATGGGTCATGCTGCAGTTTTGCAAAGTACTGCTCTCACCTTTCAAGAATAATTTTTTTATGGTTTGCTAAGATATCTTTAGTTTTCTTTCTTATCAGAACATCGTGGAGTGGTTTAAATAGATTTTGTAGCTGAGCTAATATATTTTCATGATAAATTCACAAGGATTGTCTCAGTTAGTACTTTATTGATGCACAATAAGCCTTCTTTACCTTAAATATTTAATTTTTAAATGTTTAAATGGTGTAAACTGAAGGGTGAGGGGAAATTGGTGCAAATTATTGACTCTGAAGCATACAATTGGGTCATTGATCAGACCAGATGTTTGAAGTCTGAGTGATTAAACCCTTTGTTTCAGCAAAGGTGTGGAGCTAAGCAGCAAAATTTAGACTCTGGTTTTTAAAAGTATTCAGTATTGCTTTCAGTATTCCAGCACCTAACTGATTTAGGAGCCTATGTATATTTGACCAAAGGGATTTAGGCACCAAGAAGCCAAAGGAATTTAGACTCTTAGATGCCTAAATAAATTGTAAAAATTAAATCTAGGTTTCTCAGTCAGTCACGCTGAGTGCAGCAGTGCCTAAATAGTTTTAAAAATCTAAGTTTTAGTGTATAAGTCAGTTGCCAGGTGAACAAGAATGGCAAACAAGTTTTGGAAGACGTGTAAGAGGATTTCTTTCTCAGTATAATGCTTTAGTCAATACTGTGGTGGCCAGTTATGGAACAGTGATTGTAACTGGAAACAGATATGTCATTGTCTTTCTTGTTACAAACCAGAGGAGATTTCCTCTATATTAAATGTGAGCTGGTGGCTTTGCTGAAAGAAAAGATTAGTGGTCTGGAAGGACAAATTCAGGCATTATATGGAACATCAAAGAGGCTGAAGAGTTGTCAGGCAATCAGGTTTAGGAAATATCATCCTCACACAGTCAAGAAAATAAAGAACTGCCCACCAAGGAACCTGAGAGAGTGGCAGTTTGTAACTGTGAGAGGCAAAATGACCAGGTAGTATTCTACACTGCTAGAGATAAAAGATGGTGGGAAGACTGTGACCACTGGACAAGAGCGGGCCAAGAACAATTCCATACAGCATTTGCTGGTGTTATTTTTTAAGCTGACTTCTAGACCGGGTGGAGCTAGATTACATACTCGAGATGTCCTCAGATTGTGATATTTTACCTATGTAGGACCAAATCATTTAGAATCTATTTCAGACTCTTAGCATCCTTAAAGACAGGTTGAAAGGACAGGCTGCATCAACTCAGATGCTATCTAAATGGGTGTATCTGGTTGCATTAAAATCTTATTAGTTAGACAGTTTAGGTACCACAGCACAGATCACACATTCCAGTAGAATTCAGGTAGCTTCCGTGGCTTCCCTGAGAAACATATTCATCTCAGAAATATGCAGAACAGCTTCTTGGAGTTCAGTCCATGCTTTTCTGAGACAGTATTCCTTAGTGCAGCAATTCTCAACCTTTTGTGGGTTGTAACACACTTGGCAGTGCATTGAAACTCGAGAGGACACACTGGCCTACCCTCCCTCCAGGCTGAATCCAGTGTCTGCCCCAGTTGTCTGTGACACAGTAACGTGTCCTGACACAGTGGTTGAGAATCACTGGCTTAGTGTAAGCATGAGATTTGAGCTTTCTTTTGGCAAAGCTATGACATGACATTTATTAAAGTAGAGTCTAAGTCATGTACCTTCTTTTCATCAGGTCACTGCTTTTGAGTCACAACGAGTGCATTAAAAGAGAAGATAGCTACTTGCCTTATGATGATTGTGGTTCTTTCAGATGTGTTGTCTACACATATTCCATGGCCTATCTTTCTTTCCTGCTGCTGTGGAACGCTGTGACATCAGGAGTCTGTATTGATGAAAGAATTTAATGTGATTAGGCTTGCTTCACCCTTTGTTCCCTAGCTACAGGTTATGAGTGCACTTTGGGCTACTGATCCAAAGATTTTGATTAATAATGTTGGGATGCCAAAGATGGAACATGAATAGACAACACATGAAGAACTGTGTTTTCTGTAAGGTACACCATTTTGTGTTTTTTAGCTGTCGTAAAGTGTAGCTGACTGCCATGGGCCCCTTGCCCTTCTGGGTCCTCTTGGTCTTTCCCCCTCTGGAGCAAAGGACTTGCAGGAAAAACCCATTGTAGTTACAGTCACCAGTGTTGCACCAGGCCTTTTGGGCCGCTTGCCTTCTCTGGCTAGGAGGCAAACTGAGTAGCAGGTCTCCTTCCCTCCTCCATGGCCACACTTCCCCTTTGTTTCTCCCTAGCTGCCTTATATGTTCCCCTACTCCTCCAGCTAGGGGGCAGCTGTTTCCACTTATTTCACTAGGCATGGCTTTGGTGTGCTTAAATCAGCAGGTTTCCTCTCTGCTTTCTGGGTCCTGCTGGCCCATTTTACCGCAGCCCATGTCGCTGGGTTGTGGAATGTCAGAGGCACCAAGGGCCTAATCACCCTCTACTCTGCCACAAAAATCTGCATGTATAGAGCTTATTATTGAGAGAATCAGTCTTGCCTCTAATTCTACTGGGGATATAGTTATTTCTGGGTTGAGTCAGAAATCTGTAATTTTAAACATACAAAGCTACAGTATGTCTATAGGTTATATACAGTATCTTTATTTGATACAGGTTTGAGATTTTGATTTAGCTGAGAATGCCTTTGGTTACTCATTGGAAGGTTCCTCAGTAATGCAACTTTTCTGTTCAGAGCAGGTTAGAAAGTATCAAGATATGCCAATCTAACCCATGCTGCATTAGAGAAAGGAAAATGAAACTTCAAAGTATCCATTCTGTTTCTTTGAATTGATTGGTTCTGGTCTACAACAGTGGCCTGATTTAGTCTAAGTAATTAATATTTCAGGTTTATATAAGCTAAATTTGTTCCTATTTAAGGTTTTTTTTTCTTACCCACTGTTTTTAAGTGATCTGTGTCAACCAAGGATTGCTGAAGGAAGGTTAGCTTCAGGGAGCTGGATCCATCAGCTGAGCTGTATGACTTCTTTGTGAGTGCTGCTGACTCACCCAAATGTGGCTCAGGAGCTGGTCCATTATCATGAAGAACCTTAATTGGTTGTCCGGACCACCTTAATTTTAGCATTTGCTGGCTTGAGTACTTTATTATGTTACTTTCTTTTAATGTAGCTTTTTTCTTGAATATATTACGGGTGTATACTTTATTTTCTAGATATCTGTAGTATAAATATGACTCTTTGAAATCAATAGATTATCAAAGCATAAAAGGTACAGACTATTTTGCAACAAAATGGAAGTATGCATTTGGAAGATGTATCTGGTCTATCCATCATCAATTAAATGGTTAATAAAATACAGACTATAGTTTGTAAGTAAGATTTCAAAATGTTTTAGCTTTTTTTATTCAAGAATAATTTTTCTTCCACTTTATCTACTTATGCATGCATGCATCTCTTGTAAGATAATTTCATAGTTTTGTTTTATTTTAACAGTTCAAAAAGGAAAATAATGTATCAATCAGAACTGCAGATTATGCACAAAAAAACCCGGAGAATTGAAGAGCAAATAAGAAAAGTGAACAAAGAGCTGTATAATATTGAAATGGCTTATGGTGAAGGAAAAGTAAAAGTGGAGGAATTAGAACAAAAAATAATTAGAGAAAAAATCCGGTACAAGGTTGTATATAACATTTTATATAAGTATTACTTTTAAGATGTGTAAAATTGGATAGTTGAAAATGCTACCTCCTGACCTATTACTGATTTAATTAATTTCTTCAGATGTGATCTTATTATAAGTAGAGTTGTCTGTGATGCCTGTAATTAAGCTTGACTAACACTTTTAATTCAAGACCATTTTTTCAGTTACTTATAACTTTTCACACTTTAACTGTATGGGCTGAAATGTTCTATGCCAGGAAGTTTCCTCAGTTTGGAATTTTTTGCAGAGTTTCAACAAAAGTGGTTCATCTGTGACCAGTGTAAGTGGGGGGAATGGACCTGCTATTGTGGGGAACTTTCCAGGCTTGCATACCACCCCATTGAAGGTGGGTAGGTAAAGGATCTGGGTCCCTGCTCCCACTTCCTTTACCCCAAGGCCTGCCTGACCCCATAGGCTCCCCTCCCAATCTCTTGTGTGGAGGAGTACCTGTAACCTCGACAAGGCTGGGCCTCAGAATTGCTGGGGGCTCGACCCCCAATCTTATCCTGGTCTCTCAGGACAGGGCTTGGGTGCCCCTACACCGGGGTACTGACTACACTGACCACTCTTCTGGCCCACCAGTCACTATATACAGTTCAAAGTAATACAATTTATTTAAGCACACAGAAATAAAAAATAACCCAATAAGACAATCAAGAAAAGTGGAAAAAGGTGAACAGTCAACACCCAGTGCCACCCCCTGGTGTGGGGGCACTACACACAGAGTCTCTGGGCCCTGAGGAACAGTCCCACAGTCTGTTGTCCATGTTGCAAGCCCTCTGCCCAGGCCTGGCTGTGACTGGATGCTCCAGGGGGCCAGATGCAGGCTCTGGCTCTGGCCACACGTCCCCAAGCTCCAGGGGCAGGGCCCTTCTTCCCGGCGTCAGCCCCCCTTCACTGTTCCCCAGCTGCTTACCACACCCAGCTCTAGATAGCTGCAGCTCTGGCTCCCAGCCGCTGCTTTGGTTCTGTGTGGCTCTCTGGGGCACTCCTCGGGCTCCTCTGGTTCTCCTGTAGTGGGTCTGCACAGATCAGCTCAGCACCTTGGGCTCCTTCTCTGGCCTCCTGTACCCAGCTTCAGACAACTCTGGCTCTGGCTTTGGCTCTAGCTCTGCTCTGCTCAGCTTGACTTGGCTTTCTGCTTGTCCAGCTGCTGTGGGTCTGCTCTACATAAATCAACTCAGCCTGGTCCCCTTTCCTGGGTTCTCTGGCTCCCAGCTGCTGGCTGCTTAGTGCTTCCTCCTTAGCTGGGGCCCACACACACTCTGGCTTGCCCAGGCATGTCCAGCTTGCAGTGTCCAACCAGTCAGTCAGGCCATCCTGGAACACTGGTCCCTCCCACTAGCCCTGGGGCTGTCTGTTTCAGAGTCCTGCTTCCAGGCTGGAGTGGCAAATCAAAAAGGCCCATTCAATTTCAGTAAGGGGCTATCAGTCTTCTTACACCAGGAATGTGATTAAGGAAAAATTCCATTATTTTGCCAATGTTAAAATTGAAAGCAAGATCTAGTTACTGGGCAGTGGTGGCTTTTGGGGTAGGCGAAGCAGGCGGCCACCTAGGGCCCCAAGCTATAAGGGGCCCCATCCTCAATTTGGTGGACAGAAATGAAAATATAGAAAAATATAGAAATTGTTTCCGTCTAGCAGAGCTAGTAGGACTGGAAGCTTAAGCACTTTTCAATCTTGGCTCATCAAGGCAAGCTATCATTAGGATCTGTGCTTTGTCTGAATTGCAGATTTCACCATTATCTGTCCATCACCTTCACACTGACATGCTAAAAAAGCAGGAGCAAGCAATAGACAGCACAATAGCAGGAATTTTTCCAGTGGCCTCAGTTTTTAATTCCTCAATGTGGCCATTTATTCTGCCATTTTTTAATTTTGTGAAATATTGCCTTTTCCTTTTCATTTTTACCTGTTCTTTTGCCTGTTCTTTGACTTTGTGAGAATTTTTACTTTGGCTTTGGTTAGCTCAGGTGACCAGGTAGGTCCATGCAGGCTGCTACATATAAATGCAGTGCTGCCCTGAGGCAATCATTACAGCAGTGTATGATGTCTGTGCTGTATGTCTTTCTTTTGGTAAGTAATTTTTTACCTTCTTCTGTACTTACCATTAAATTTTTTTGAGGGGGTCAGTCTTATGAACTTGAGTACATCAGAGAATTTCACTGAAATTTGGTGTTCTTTGGGCTCTTCTCACCTCATTTAGTTATAGGTGTCTACATGCTGCAGCGCATGGTAATCCAGAAAGTCTTTTAGCCCTAGCCTGTCAGGTCAGTGTCAGCAGCCAACTTCCCCTCTGTGCTGCAGCTGCAGCTATATGTGCGACTCTGACCCTGACCGTCCTAGTTCCTTCTTTCTGCCCTCAGTGGCAGTACAGGAACAGCCTGCCCTTGTGATTAAGCAAGTGCCTGTCTCACTAGTTAGCTTTTGTTATTTTTGTGTGATTAAGTAATGCTGGGATTTAAACCCTGCACAGTTTGCTGCAAGGCATTCCCGATCGACTACCCTCATGAGAGATGCCTCTCCTGTCTGGGTGAGTTGCACCTGGTGGACGAATGTCCCACATGCAAGTCCTTCAAGAGGAGAACTCGTAAAGATAGGGAACTAAGGCTCCGGAATCTCACTCAGGATCGGGCAGCGCTACTGGCTCTGGGTATGCACGCCAAGCCTAAGGACTCGTGGGGTCCCTTCCAACACTATGATTCTATGACGCACAGGCACTGCGTACCAGATTGGCACTGGAAAAGACCCAGCCCTGGTCTCTGACTTTTACTAAAAAGCCATAATCAGCCTCTGACTCGGTACTGCGCCACCTCACCGCCAGTCACTCCTCCTTGGGGAAGAGGTTTGGTACCCATCCCCTCAACACTGGAGGCATTAGCGGCAGCGAGAATCCTGTCAGAGCTGACATCTCCGGCACTGTGCAGATCAGTGCAGTTGAAAGGGAAACCGGCCCTCTCAGCCAAGGAGTGGTCCTCTGCAGGGGCGGCATCGGCCCTGGAAGCAACAGCAGACTTTTTCACAGGTACCAGAGGAAACCAGCACTGCCCCAAGGCCAGAGCAGGGTTTGGCAAATGATTACCTCTTGTTTCCTGTGTCGGCATGCGAACCATTGGTGCTGTGCTCACAGGGATCAAGAAGAGTGAGATCGACCTCAGCTTCCTTGGTTCCGTTTGATAATGAACTGTGGCACTGCAGATCTCCATTGTCCCCGGTACCGACTCATACAAGAGAACGCCTGCGTGAAAGTGGCTCTGTAAGCGCTCCCCTACTCCTCACCACTGAAGCACTTCACCTCTCGGTACCATGGATGAAGCTACCTACCACAGACCTCTGGTATATAGAGATGACCCTCGCGCTCAAAAAGATCTGCTTAGGTGCATGGCAGCAAATTTGAACCTAGACCTGGAGGTTGTCAAGGAACAGTCCAACCCCCTCTTTGACTTGGGGAACGCAGTCCCACCTGCTAAAGTCTCAGTTCCTCTACACGTAGGGGTATACTCCATTGCAAAAGCACAGTGGCAAAACCCCTCCTTGATTTCGCCCATGTCCAAAGTTGTGGACTGGAGCTGCCATGTCCCTGGTGATAAACTCTCCTTCTTTTTCAACCACCCTATCCCAGGATCCCTGGTGGTGGATGCAGTCAACCATAGGGAGAGAGCCTAGCTCCAGTCCCAAGAGCAAAGAGGCAAAGAAACTTGACCTTTTTGGTAGGAAGGCTTACTCCCATCTCAGCCCCCAAGCTCCGCATAGCAAATCACCATGCCCTTATGGGAAGGTAGGCTTTCAACATCTTGGGGGCACTAGAAAGGTTTTGGGATGTGATTCCCAGGGAAAACCTCAGGGATTTTGAGACACTGGTTGAGGAAGGGGTACTGGTCACCCGCGACATGTTGATGGTGTCATGGGACGCATCTGACGCTGCTTCCCACAACTTAGATTCTGCAGTGTCTATGTGCTGAGCAGCCTGGTTATAGGGCTCTAGTTTGTCTCAACAGATCATTCAGGACCTTCCTTTCGAGGGTCCAATCCTGTTTTCAAAATCTACTGATTCTAAGCTGCATGGGATGATGGACTCTAGGGCCACCCTAAAGTCCTTGGGCATGTATGTGCCACCAGAAACTAGGCAACTCTTCAGACCCCAATTGCCTCAGCAACAATCCCAGCAGCTGCAGCGACAGAGCCATACACAAGGTTCCCATCAGAGGCCCTACCAACATCCCTATGGGGGCATGGACAAGGAAAGGAACCAGGCAGGTAGGGGCTCAAAATCCCAATCCTTGACCCAGACAACCTGCCAAGGGAACAGTAGCTCCCAGTCAGCTGGTCAAAAACAGCATTTTTGACAGACAGCTAGAGGACCCGTTTCCCCACTCACCCCTTGCTGTTCAGCGTCCAACTGCCTGGCTCTCTACCTCAGTGGGCCAGAATCACAACCGACCATTGGATATTGGATACGAGATTCAGAGGATACTCAATCCAATTCAAAACCATGCCCCAAGACTGGAACCTGACCCCTCATCTGCATCTCAGGGATCCAGAGCTAGATCTTCTGCTTCAAAGAGAATGCAAAAAATTGTTCTCCATAGGGGCCATAGAAAGGGTCCCAAGGGTCAACGGAGAAAAGGGTTCTACTCCAGATACTTCCTAGTTCACAAACCAAATGGTAACCTGAGATCCATCCTGGACCTCAGGGCTCTGAACAAACATTTAAGGAAAATAAAATTCCACATGGTTTCCCTCTTGCAAATCATTCCTACTCTAGATCAGGGGGACTTGTGCGCGACCCTTGACTTAAAGGACACTTTCTTTCACATAGCAATAAGGCCAAAACACAGAAGGTTCCTCAGATTTGTAGTGGGAAGGGAACATTCCAGTTCATGTCCCTCCCTTTCGGGCTTATCTTAGCTCCCAGAGTTTTCACAAAATCTATGATGGCAGTGCCGGCATATTTGTGGAGACAGGGTGTAAATATTTACCTGTACCTCGATGACTGGCTAATGAAAGGAAAGTCCAAATGTCAGGGTCACCACAGCGTTACCATGGTAAAATGGCTGTGCGGTTGCCTGGGGCTTTGCATAAACCAAGAAAAGTCAAAACCCACCCCAACCCACACAATAAAATTTATTGGGGCCTTACTGGTTCTCCAAGAAGGGCAAAGCATCTCTGCCCCATCAAGGTTTCAGTCCATGTGTTCCATCATTTTGGAGCTTCGGAGGACTCCTTTTCACCACAGCTAGACAGTACCGGTGGTTGTTGGGTCACATGGTGGCCTCGACTTCAGTGATCAGAATGGCCAACTGAGAATGAGACCGTTCCAGCTGTGGCTGGCCTTGATCTTCCATCCCCAAAGATGCCCTTTGAACAAGGTACTGTCAGTCCCCCACAAGGTCCTAGAAACCCTCAAAATATGGCAGGACCTTCTCTTTGCTGGGCTGGGGTCCCCTTCGAGACCTCAAATCCCACAGTGACCCTGATTACAGATGCATTGGACACGGGTTGGTGGGCACATATCTTGGGGTTTTTCAACCCAAGCGACGTGGGCCCTTGGGGACAGGTACCTTCACATAAATGTGAAGGAACTCAGGGCCATTCAACTAGCTTGCCAAATTTTTCTGGGCCTGGTGAAAGAGAAAACAGTCCAGGTTCTAACTGACAACACGTCAGCCATGTTTTACATGAAGTGACAGGGAGGGATGTGCTCCCCAGCTCTTTGTGCAGAAGCCACCAGGCTTTGGGAACTCGCTCTGAAACATGACTGCACCCCAATAGCAGCCCACTTGCCGGCCATGGAAAATGGTGCAGCAGGGTAGCTGAGCAGATCCTTCCTGTCACACCACGAATGGTTGCTGCATGTGGAGGTGATGTCCCACATAGTGGGGCCTACCACAAATAGATCTGTTCACAACACATCAGAATCGGAAGCGTCAACTTTTCAGTTCACTCGGAGGCAGAGGGAAGGGCTCAATCGCAGACACCTTTCTGATCTCAGGGGAGGGCCCGCTGATGTATGCCTTTCCCCGAATTCCTCTGATTTACAGGGTACTCCTAAAGATAAAGAGGGATGGAGCAGACAGGATACTGATAGCTCCAGACTGGCCCGGACAAACTGGTTCTTGATCCTGTGAGACTTGTCAATAGATACCTCGCTCAGGAAAGACTTATTGATGCAGAAGTCGGCACTCGAACCTGAGATTCCTTCACGTGACTGCATGGTGGCTGCATGGCTAAATGACTCTGAGAGACTCTGCTCTGACAGAGTTAGGAAGATACTGGTCACAGCTAAGTGGAGACAATTTTCCCTTTGGGCCAAGGAAGGAGGGGTGATCCCAGAGTCAGCCCCCATCCACTTGGTACTGGGATATCTGTTAACCCTCAAGGGCTTATCAACTTCCTCTCTATGGGTTCACCTACTGGTGATGTCAGCCTTTCATGGGAAAGTGGAAGGGGTCCCAGTCTTCTCCAGCCCAACCACCATGCGGTTTCTGAAGGATATTGACAGGGTATACCCACAACCTAGAGCCCCCACTCCTCCAATGCCTGACAGAGCCCCCACGTGAACCTTTGGACTTGTGCACTTTCCTCATCCTCTCATGGAAAGCAGCCTTTCTGGCAGCCATAACTTCAGTGAGACAGGTCTCATCAGAGCTCAGAGCCCTCTCCTCAGAACCCCCATACACAAGATTCTTTGCAGAGAAGATGCTGTTATGCCTGCACCCTTCATTTCTCCTGAAAGTGGTCTCACTGTTCCACCTGAACCAGGACATTTGTCTCCCAGTGTTTTTTCCAGACCCTCAAGTCATGGAGAACCAAAGTAAGTGGCACACACTGGACGTCAGACGAGTGCTACTGACGTATATTGAGCATATGTGCCTGTTCTGCAAGTCCTCTCAACTTTTTGGCACCATCGCAGAGAGGAAAAGAGGACAACCAGTGACAACACACTGCATTTCCAAATGGGTAGTGAACTGTATAAAAGACTGTTACAGAAGGTCAGGTAAACCCCTCCTGGGAAGAGTCCAGGCCCACTCAACCAGGGCCCAGGCTTCTTCTGTGGCCTTCCTGGCATAGGTCCCAATCCAGGAGGTCTGCAGGCCAGGGGTGTCGCTGGCTGGGGGAGGGACCCAGGGCACGGGCCCAGGCCCAGGCCTAGCGCCTGGCCTGCAGGCCCTGCTCCCTGGCTGGGGACAGGGCCAGGTGCTGCCGTGCCGCCATGGGCGGCCAGGCCCTGGATCCCTGGTGGGACACGGGGCCGCTGGCGGTCAGGCCCTTGATCCCTGGCCAGGGAGGGGGCCGCTGCAGCTGCGGGCAGCCGGGCCCTGGATGCCAGGCTGGGGATGGGGTCACTGCGGCTGCGGGCGGCCAGGCCCCGCATCCCCACCTGGGGATGCGGCCGCAGGCGGCCGGGCCCTGCATCCCCACGTGGGGATGCGGCCGCGGGCATCCAGGCCCCAGATCCCTGGCCGGGGATGGGGCCACCGTGGCCGCCAGCAGCTGGACCCCGGATCTCTGGCCCGATTGGGCCGGAGCTCTGGGGCACTGGTGCTGGGGTTTGGGGCACGTGCCCCGATGTGCCCAGTGCCAGCAATGCCCCTGCTGCAGGCAGCCACGTGATCATTGGTGTATACTTTCACGATGCACTATGCTGTCGTCCAACAGGCAAGAGAGGATGCTCAGTTGGGCAGAGCTGTACTCAGTGTGGGTAAGCTGTAACTCTGCCCACCATCCTGGGTATGGCTAGCAGTCACCTGTAATGAATGATGTGAGCCGTGCTCGCAGAATGGTGGGTTACCAATGTAACCATCCTTCTTTGAGATGGGCTGCTCACATACATTCAGACCCTCCCACCGTCCCTGCTAATTGGAGTTGGCGAAAAGAAGGGACTGTGAGGGTTAGGGTCATGTATATAGCTGTGGTTGCGGCACAGAGGGGGCGTTCGCTGCTGACTCTGACCTGACAGGCTAGGGCTAAAAAATTTTCCAGATTACCCTGCGCTGCGGCACATGGACACCTGTAACTGAATGTATGTGAGCAGCCCATCTTGAAACGGGACAGTTACATCGATAACCCACCGTTTCTTTTTAATAGCCACACACTAGAAACCTTCTTTTCACTTATTTTTCTTTATTATAATTATTTGTATTAAACTTTTAGTGCACATAAACCCAAGCCTGTATGAAAAATTGGTTTGATTTGACTGCCAAAATTTTAAATGTGGTATTTTAGTTATTTTTGAGACATCATTAATGTTACCACTTTTATTTGTTAATTAATGCTCATACTTGTTAAAAAATTTTAAAACGTTCATTTTAACTTTGTAGTTCAGCATTAGCTCATTTATGTTAAGTGGAAGCGGATCAATTTACAAACTTCTTGATGGGAAGATCTTTAAAAATATGATGCCCAAGAATTCCAGAGGGATAGTCATGTTAGTTTGGTTCAAGAAAACGAACAAGGAGTCCTGGGGGGTGTTGTGGGATGGTTAATGGTGCAGGGGGGACTGTGCCATGGGGAGGGTAGCAATGGGGGCTTATAGTGGGCCCTTTAGGGGGCCCCACAATGGGCCTTTGCCTAGGGCCCCCAAGTGCCTAAGGCCGCCTCTGTTACTGGGCACATCCCTTGTTCAGTCAGCAAGAAAGGGAGTACCTTATCTGCATGGGTATGATACATTGAAATTATGCTAAGTACTTAATGTGGATGAACCCACCTAGGTACTGGATGTGATGGGAAACAGTGTGACTGGTTTAGGTTATAAAACCCTGTGTTTTAACTGAAAGGGGAATTGAAATGTGTTTTTTTGTTGTTGTTGTTGTATGCTGTCCTTTGTATGAGCGGTGTTTAGCCTGCTCTGATGGAAGAGCCTCCATCACCAAGACAGAACTTGGAAAAGCGGCAGACCCTGTTAAGGCAGGAAGGAGGGGAACATGACTTCTGCTGAACAGCTGTGCCTAAAGCAATGCCTAATTCGTCTCCCACTATTAAAAGATTAGACTTAATGATTCCTTATGAGGTCTTTTTTTTATTTTGACCAAGGTCATGCCTATGTATCCTAAAAGCTGAAATCCAGAGCTGAGCTCACTAGAGGGTTGAAATTGCCTCTAATAGCTGAAAATCACTTGAGAACTGACTGAGGACCAACAGCAGTTGGTGCCTGTTGTCAGTGAGAGTAGCTTGGGAGCAGAGGGCCAGCCAGTGGCTGGCAGGAGCAGCTGGTGAGTGGATGGCCAGGGGTAACTGGCAGGAGTGGCCAGTGGGAGCAGCCAGTGACTGGGCAGACAGCAGGTGGTTGGCAGGAGTAGCCAGTGAGAGCAGCAGGGGGTGAGCTGGCCACCAGGGAGCAGCTGGAAGGAAGGAGTAGTCAGCAAGTGGGTGGTCAGTGGGCAGCTGGCTGAAGCAGCCAGCTGGCAGAGCCTGGGATGGTGGTACCAGTTGGTGGCAGGAGCCATGAGTGGTCTGTTGACAAAAGAACCAGCATCTGCTGATGGAAAGCCAGCAGGACAGAACTCATCACTTTTGGGTCTCACTGAGAGGTGACTGGCTGAGCCCCTGCTCCCTCAGAGGTGGACAGTAAAACTATGATGGTCAGTATAGGGTAATGGAGAAGTGAAGCACACGCTCTTTGTAAACTGGGGTGGGGTGAGTTCTGCTTATTGGTTTTTGTGTGAATTTTTCACTTCACTGTCTCCCCCCAAAAGTGCTGGTTTTGATATTGCCTTTAGATATTTTCTTTATTTTAATCTTAAAAGTTTTATGTAGTATACTTAGACTTGTGCTTATGAGAGGGGAATTATGACTGTCTAGGGTGCCCAGGGAACAGTGTGTGATTTCCCAGGAGACTGAGTGGGGGCTCGAGTCAGTAAATGTTGTAATATTCTTAGGAACCCCTACATATAGAACCCAGGTTTTTGCTGCTGCTGTCTTGGCCTGGTAGAAGGGTTACAAAATCATTCAGTGGTTTTATTCAGAAATTCTGGAGTCTCCTCCTCTGGAATAGGGATTTGACATTTGGCAAAGAGGTTGCTCTGGCCTTTTGTTGTTTCTGTGAAAATACATCAACATTTGGCTGAATTACAAGCCGCTAAAAATTGCCATTTTTACGTTTGTATGGAGATTGACAGTAAAAATCTTCAAGCATGCTCCATCCCCATAGACCTGTGTGCCAGTGACAACAGGCATGCTCCATGCCTGCAGAACTCACTGTGCATACTAGGTTGGTGGGGGGCAGAATTCAGCAGTGAGACTCTGTTTTCAGTTCTCTGCTGGCACCTAGGCAGCATGAAGGAGATTGATGTAGCCTGACTGGAGTGCAGAGAGATGAGTGGCAAAATTGCAGGGGAGGGTGGAGGAAGGAAGGACTCAGGGTTACAAATCTGTGGTGGGGACAGGGACAGAGAGAGAACAGGACAGGATGGTGGGAGGAGAAGGTACTGGAACAGAAGGGGGAAAGAAAATGGTAGACAGGGACAGATGCATAAAATGGCAGAAGACCAGCTGGAGCACATTTCTCTCTGGAACCTGGAAGAGAACTCAGGATTTCTGAGTTTCACCATTTATGCTGGTAGCATATGTCATTGAAACATGCTGGTACAGTTGTACCTCATGCCCCTTTAGTTAATAGTTCAGATGGAGGATATCATAGGCCCATTCTTATGTACCCTCCCTCAAGGTAATCTTCAAATACAGGGTTTCAAAAAGCATCTTTCTGCCATAGCTATGTCTCCATTTCTAAATTGTCTCACTCTATTTCACTGTGATTTCATGATTATCTCCTCCAGGATGTTTAACTCTTCATTAAAATTTAACCCAGTTACAGCTGAATTCCTGATTTACCTCCCCAGCTATTTCTGTTCAACCCTACTCCCCTTTTCTGTCACTGCTGACAAAGATTGCTGTCTTTCTTGTCACACAGGCCCACAACTGGGTGTCATTTTGATTCATCCCTTGCTCTTTCTATACATATACAAGTTGTCCAAAATCTTGCTGCTGCTTCTTCCATGATGTTCCTAAAATTCTCTTTTTTCTCTATGATGTTGCTAAAACTCTTATTCTTGTTTTTATTTGTATATGGGTGTGTTCACACAGCATTCTTATTTTGAAACAACGAGGTTGTTTCGAAATAAGAATTGCCATTGCCACACGATGCACGGCCATTTCGAAACAAGGAAACCCCTTGTTTTGAAATGGCAGCCATTTTTTCGGAACGGCTTAAATCTGGTTTCCCGTCGAAACAGCGTTGTTTTGAAACAGCTAGTTTCGAAACAACACCAACGGGACATGCTGTTTCAAAACAATGGCTGTTTCGAAACAGCATTTGACCCTTCATCCCAGGGTGCTAAGCACCTTGGGAGGAAGGGCTGCCCCCTCAGCACCCTGGCCAGGGTGCTGAGGGGTGTCCCCTGGCCAGCAGAGGGGGACTGCAGACACCCGTGGGGTCAAGCGCAGCAGCGCCTCACTCGCGGGGTGGGCGCCTCACCCCGTGGGTGTCTGCGGGGGCTGCAGGCACCCACGGGGTGAAGCACAGCGGCACCTCACCCCGCGGGTGTCTGCAGGGGGCTACAGGCACCCGCGGGGTGAGGTGCAGCCAGGCGCCTCACCCTGCGGGTGTCTGCGTGGGGGGAGTGCAGGCAAGGGCGACGAGCCAGCCAGCTGGGCGCTGCACCCGCGCCCGGGCTGCTCCCAAAGCCCGCCGCTGTGTCCGGGGTGCCTGGCTCAGCTCGCCGCTGGAGGGGCTGGGGTGAGCGTGGCTCGGGATTCCCCGGCGCCTGGCTCCTTCTGGGGGCGGGGCTGGGGACCGGCCCCGCCCCCAGCAGAAGCAGGGCAATGCTCACCCCGGCCCCTGCAGTGGCGGGCTGAGCCGGGTGCCCCGGACACCGTGGCAGGCTTTGGGGGCAGCCCGGGCGGGGGTGCAGCGCCCAGCTGCCTGACTCTCCGCCCTTGCCTGCAGTCCCCCCCTGCAGACATCTGCGGAGTGAGGCGCCTGGCTGCGCCTCGACCCCGCGGGTGCCTGCAGCCCCTACAGACCCCTGCGGGGTGAGGCGCATGGCTGTGCTTCACCCCACATGTACCTGCAGTTCCCTCCCCAAGCGAAATAGCAGGTCCACACTGTGGACCTGCTATTTCGCTCCCTTATTTCCAAGACACCTTTTTTGTCTTTGGAAATAAGGTGTTTCGAAATAACCATTTATTTCGAAACAGCTTGTTTCAAAACAAGCCCTTTGTGTGTGAACATAGCCTATATATGTACATGCTAGATATTACATTCATTACCAGACAGTCCTCAGAAGCAGATAATGTCCTTTCTCAACAGCAGTGATTGAAGTAACCATTAAGAATAAGTTCTCCAAGTGTTATAACTATTCTCCTTTGACTAATGTAAAATGCAACCCTCCTGCTCAAAGGATCCAAAGCATTTTAATTTCAGGGTAGACATGACCTTAGTGTTCACAGTGCAGTATGTGATCTGCCTTATGTTACAAATCTTAAAGATGTACAATGTAGAAATCCCAATTTTTGATAGTAGGTCCTGATTATATTGGAAGAGAAGAGGAGCCTCATATGAGAGAGTGCTGGAACTTAGTTCAGATTTGCATACGATTTGCAAAGAAAGTAACTTCTGTGTGAAACAATGGCATGCAGGGAAAGCAGTGATATGTAAAATTACTCATTTGAGATTCATGATCTTTGTAGGTAACACTGACATCTGCTGAGGTACCACCTGGACAGTGAAATTAGTGTTCCCTCTTACTTCTCTAGCCAGTGCTGACTCAGGCATTGCTGTTTAGCTGGTAGAATCTCTATACTTAGACATCTTTAAGGCCCAGCTTGATAATGCTCTGACTGGGATGGTTTACCTGGGGTTGGCTGTGCTTTGAGCTGTGGGTTGGAGGTTCCTTCCAAACCTAATATTTTATGATTCAATGATAATGACAAGCAATCTTTAGAGGCTTTGCTCTCACACAACCATCAGCATGTGGAGGCCTACTCACCCAACTAAGTTGTATGACTATTTTCCCAAGCCACCCATGATCTGTATACAGGGAGACATCAGCAGATTGTCCCATCCACAGCCCTACTCTTCCTAAAATATTCATCTTATGCTGCTCAAGACCCCCTTGATCAGAATAAGATCATTGTTTTGTCATACCGTCAAAGGGTACAGATAGGCACCAGCCTTTTATAACATGAATTGATTTTCCAAACTTTATTCAGAAACACACTGGCTTAGATAAAACATTAAAATAATTTTTTTTAACTATGAAAGATTCGTTTTAGGTGATTTATAAGTGATATAATCATGGAAAAACAGAACTGGTTACAAAAAGAAATAAAAGATAAAATCATAGTTTGTCTTAAGCTTTATCATGCAAAGTCAGATTTGAAGTAATAAGGTTTCTCTTGTCACAAAACTACAGCAGTCTGTGCTAACTGGGAACCTTTTCCAGTTGGTATCACATCCCCCATTTCAATTCGCTCTTTGTATTTCAGACAATCTTGTCTTCAGGATAAGTGAGGGAGAAGAGGTAAGGCTGTGATGTCACTCTTCCTTTTTTTACATACTTTCCTTCAGATCTGGAAAAAAAAAAGATTGCTGTGGCTTGGGGGTTCTCAGTATACATACTCAAGCAACTGTCTTCCATGTGGATTGTAAACTTGTTTACAACCCCCCTGCTGGAGAATCGTGGATGGTGGTCACTTAAAACCTGGCTGTGTGTTGGTCACCCCTGCCTGCCACTGCAGGATTAGTCTGTGAGTGATTCCTGGATTTACAGCATGTTTCATTAACATATACCAAAATCTAATAATTTCATATAGAGTGATGATACATGCATTCCCACAAAAGCTCATGCAATTGGTAAATTCGTTAGCTTTTAAAAGTGCCATGAGATTCCTTGTTTTGCTGAACTAGTCTAACATGTCTACTCCTCTGGAACATTTCAACAGGACAGTAATGGTCAACAGATTGACTTTTCCTATGATACTTCACATGGCATATTTTGTACAAGATTTATCATAATTTTATAAAAGTGGTGAATATAATAATATAGACTGTCACAGGGACATACAGGTATTCAGCATATCTAATGACTGCTAGCTATAAAAAGTAATTTATATCTTAGAAAGTTCTGTCATCTGGCTTTTACTTTCTGCTACGTCAGTTTAGTTTCTGTGCATGAATTTATATCCTAATATCAGAATTGTAATTTCTTTTCTTTATTTGCTATTTATTTTATTATATTGTAGATAAGACACAATTTAAAAGCTATTCATCTTTTATAGGAATGTCAGTATTAAATCTGCATTCTAGTAGTTGTCCTTTAATTTGTTTTGGTGTCATACATTATACAGTGCTTGTTAATTTTTTAAACTTTTTTGTTTTAAGAATTTGGAAGAGAACATAAAAAAACTAATTCGAGATGAAAAAGGAGCTTGGCAACTGACTCAGGTAAACAAGACATTAATACACATATATTTTACGTATACAGTCATCTTACCTATGTTTTCTTTTAACATTGTAAATCTTTCTGTAATGAAATGCTTTTTGACCAGTTTAGATTACAGGCAAACTGATCTCTCCTTAGCTGATGGTATATACTCTTCAGAAAACTGGCAAGATCTTATTATGGATAAGAGTTTGAATTAAAATAACCATGTCTAATTTTGGAAACTACTGTGAATTTCTGACTTTCTTTTTCTAAAGGTAGGATTATCTTTGTCCAAAATCTAAAAAGTTGGTTTGTTTTGCAGTAATGATTATCTTCTTCAGTTTTTCTTCTGTTTTCAGATTCATTATCTTAACCAAAGAGCAATGGATATGGTGATATAATTTCCCATCAGTAAAGAATTTGATTCTAGACATGAATTTCTAATAGTTCAATTACTCATATCTTCACTAGGACCAGGAAGTGCTTAAATAATACTTTAATTTCTTCATCTTCTTTAATGTAATACTTTGTTTACTGTGTTGTAACAATGTTGGTCGCAGGATATGAGAGGGACAAGGGAGGTGACATAATGTACATTGTTGGACCAGCATCTGTTGGGGGAAAGTGCAAAATACCCAAAGCTCTTCTTGAGACCTGGAGAAGCAAATTAGTGAGCCTGAGAAAAATAAAAAATGGAAGAGAGTGTTAAAAATAAAGATTAATGCATGTTAGAGAAGAGGCCACTTGAAAATAGAGTTAGCAATAAAGATTCAATTGTATGCAAAAGCGGTTCAGAGTAGGCCATTAAGGGTTAGCAGGCAGTATGGTATGTTACATATTGTTGTAGTGAGCCATAAAGCTAGTATCTTTGTTGATTCCATGTTTTTCGGTGTCTAGCTGAGTTATGAATTTAAATTTTCATGCTTGCCTTTTGAAGATGTTCTGCAGGTTTCCGTTGAGGATGATTACTGAAAGAACAGATTGGAAGCGATCACTTTGTGAAAGCTGTTTGCCCATGATATGATACTTTTGTCTTTTATCATTTTTCTATATGAATTCATTAGAGAGAATAGAGATTCTCCAGTTTTACCTACATAGTTCTTATTGAGGCATTTGATGCACTGGATAAGGTACACCACTGTTGTGACAGGTGCATAGGACACATTAATCTTGAAAGGTGTATTATGGTGGGTATTGATCACCATGGCAGGGGAGGAAGATGCAGATTTTGGATTTGTTGCTCGAGTGCTGCTTTGAGCTGGTGTATCTTGGTCTGTGGGGATCTGACTTCAGATGATGAACTTGGCAAGGTTGGGGGATTGGATTGTTTGAAGGCCAGAAGAGGGGATATGAGCTTCTTCTGGGGTGTTTGGGTGACATTTTCATGATGGAATCTACTTCTCTGTGGAATGTCCTCGTATGGTAAAGAGTTTTAAGCATGTTTTGATATGAATCCATGACTAACTTTTCAGAGCAAATTCTGTGGTAACTGTGTGTCCAGCTGTAGATAACAGATATTTTTGTGGGTATCTTAGATGGTTGCGGGGTCTGTGGCTGTAAGTATAGTGGTTTGAGGGTTTCTTTTATATAGTTATTTGTGGGATTCCAGGGCTGAAGCTAATTGTGATTTCAAGAAAATTCATGCTGTTGTGACAGTGTTCTAGAGAGAGTTTGGTAGATAAATGGTGACTGTTACCATTGTGGTGGAAATCTCTGAGGGAGTTTGTATGTATTTGAGGAAGGCAGCAATGGTATCATGGTGAAGGATATTGATGTATGGGGCAGTGACATCCATGGTGGTAAGGACGGTGTTATGGGGGAGGTAGCCAAAGTTGCAGATTTTCTGGAAGAAGTTCATAGTTTCTTGGGAGAAGCTGGCCTCTTATGTGGTGCGTGGTTTGAGCATGGTTTCTCTGAGTCTTGACGTTCCTTCAATTAATGTGTGTCTGCCTTTGTTTCCTTGTTTGCACATCTTGGGAAACATGTAGAAGGTCCCTGGGATGGGTTGTAGAGCTTTTTTCTAAGGTGTTTGAGGAAGTATTAGATAATATTTTTAAATTCCTGTGTGAATTGTGGTGTGGAGTGTTTTTTTATTATTATTTTTTATAGTAAGCGGTGTCAGAGACTTATCTGTTGGCCTTGTTGATATAGTCATCACAATTAAGGACTACGATAGTACCCCTTTTGTCAGCTGGTTTGATCACTGTATGGTAGTTGGATTTCAGGAATTGTAGAGCTGTTCTCTCAGTGCTAGAGAGATTGTGATTAATATAATGTTTGTTGAGGATTTCATTTGATTTTTTTTCCTGGAGCAGTTAATTAATGATCCAGCATGTGGTTTGTCTTCAGGACAGTGTCCAGTCTGATTTTTTTTTTTTAATGGCTGTCAGTTGGGAGGTGGTAGTTTTGTATGGTGTCATCTTTGTGGTGAAGTAATTCCTTGAGGTGGAGTTGATAGTGGAATTCTAGTTTTCCCATGATAGTACATTGTCAGCTTCTATGATTTGGTCCCCTGGAGAGTATAGATGCTACAGTTTTGATTAAGAGTAGTTCTGATAGGTTGATGATGTTAGGGTGTCAAGTAGTCTTCATGTGATGAATCAAGATGTGTTGGTTTCTCTAAGAAGTGGTATTTTGTTGGTTATGGAGTTGCTGTAGTTGATTTCACTTGTTTTTATGTTGGGTGGTCATCATCATGTTTTTTAGATAGTTGTTTTGGGTTTGTTGCAAGATAGGCTTCTTGATATTTTTTTTTTCCAGAGTGTGGGAGCATATGATGATTTCTCATTTGAGGTGGCTCTTCTGGAGCATATACAGTGCAGGAGATAGTTCCTCAGTTTTTCTGGGGTCCTTTTGCTAAGGTGCTCAGACATATTTGAAGTTGTAGGTAGTGGTCAGAGGGTTATAGAACTGTCCCAATAACAACTATGTGAGTGAGTGAAACTAGACAATCTCACCTGGGCTACTGTGGCTGCTGCAAGGGACCAGTTACTTAAATCAGCCTCTCCTGTGGTGGTTTATGACAGCAACAACCTCACTGCATCTCCTGTTTTGGACTTTGGTACAACTGCAACACAGGGCCCCAAGTATCCAAAACCTGCTTTTGATAAGCAAAGGCAAAGTAGTTTATTTTCATCAGAATAATACAAGGCATTTTCATTTTTAGAGTACAGCAAGCTGGCAGATGCAATTTTCTGCCTTCATTGCAGACAGTTTTCCAGTGGTTTCAGAGACCCCCATGTTCATTAAAAATGGAGTAAGGGACTAGAAAAATTATAGGAGTAAAGCATTAGAAGTGTACACAATCTGCCATACACATGCAGTGCTCTGAAAGGTGGCATTTTTTCAAACAGTCAAAAGAAGAGGCTCTGTATTAGCACAGTTTTCAGATTATCACATAATAGCAATATGTGAAACAGAAAGCTACAAAAATTACTGTATTGCTGCTTTATGGCTAAACAAGTAATAGTGTCATAGGGCCATGATGAGAGAGGAGAATCAACGAACCATGGAAACTTTGGAATTATGCACAGGTCCATACCCACCTTTCCCTGTCTCTCCAGCCATGCCTTTCCCTCCTCTCCTCACCTTCATACTGGGCTGGCTCCACTCTCTTCTGCCCTCCAGGCCTCCTCCCACTGTGCTGGGGAAGGCCCTGCAGTGGCTTCTGTGATAGGGAAAAAGGCTTCACAGGGGTGTGTGGCAGGATGGTGGGTGGATTTGGGTGGGGCGTGGCTGGGGATGTGGTAGGTGGGTGTGTGGGAAGGGTCTGGGGCAAAGGAGTGTGGTGGGGTGGTGCGTGGGGCCTGGGTTGGTGGTGGAGCTGTCTTCCCCCAGGGAAGGTCCACCAACCACCCATGGTTAAGGGTTTGGAAAGCTGGAATTTTAAATATTGTTCTTCTTTTGCTTCTGATTTTAAGGTAGTTGAAAACTACTTTTATATTTTTAACAGGCCAGAATTAAAGCAATGTATGTTGAGCTAGAGCAAAAGAAAAAAGATAGTATAAAGACAAAAGAAGAAACTATAAAGAGGATAGCAAACATTGAGGGACCAGTGTCTGACCTAGAAGCAAAATTTATTCAATGTAAAAATATACATAAAGAGAATATTGAGGTAATTTTATTAATTTACTTTTCTAGACAATAATTTTGAATACATTTCAAAATACTTACAGTATGGTTAGTTTGTTGTATTTACCAAGAACCTTGTGGTATTATTGAAAGAAGTCAAGGAAAATCAAGAGTTCAGGGTAAAACTGAGTTCTTAAGATTTCTGCTTATGCCTTGGAATAATGTTTGATATATGCCTTGGAACAATATTTGATATACTTCATTCAGTGGCAGTATGTACTGTAATGTACAACAGTTAAATATTCTTAACTGACAACCCTTCTTTATCTTTTTAAATATTTGTCATCTATTTTACTTACCACAAAAGTGAAGAACATATAGCATTGTTTTAATACGTCTTTCTGTACGTTTCTGGTTAGCTGTAAATTCCAGACCTGGATAGAAGGCAGCTAGACTTTTATCTGCTGCTATCTGGGCACTCTCTCCTCTTCTCAGTCGTGTGGAAAGAGCAAATGAAAAAGAAACTCCTCTCTAGGAAGATCTACATTGAGTGACATGGTGAGAAGGGAGATATATGCCAGGGGAAAATTCTTTACAAAAGGACCTTTACAGCTGGTCCCCATCCCTTCTCCTGGCTGTTTTATATGTGTCATCCTTCTCCGGGTTCTATTTATTTTGCTAGTTATTTGACTTTGTCTTTTGGCAGGGCCTTTCCCATACCTTCTTCAGTCTGGTGGCCTATATCCAAGTCCCTTCTTATCATCCTGGGAGGGGAGACTGACTAGTCAGCCTGCTTTCCCTTCATTTCCTGTTCAGTGGTGATTGGCTATCCTACTATCCATATGGTGGGAGGTGCCATGGCAGCACCACGGACATTTGTCTCTCTTTCCACCCTACAGGAATAGTGTCAGAGAAGGAAACAGCTTCCATGAGTGTAGGTCCCTGTGCATATTGCATATGTGGGTATGAGTCCAGATATTCTAACAAGATGTATATATGTGTGGTAGAAGCATAGACGTGTTGTACACCCTGCTCACCAAAGGAGAAAGTAGGCAGGGACAGTAAAAAAAAACAAAAAACAAAACCCTGCTTCAAATATACTTTCAAGGCAAACATCCAGAGATGTTTGACATCACACACTGGGAGTATTAGCCTAAGATAGCGCTAACTGGTGAAGACTTCTCAGAGAAGGAACACCTTTTTTGACAAACATAGCCTTGCTCTGGTCTCAGAAAAATGCAAGTAAAGAAAGAATAGGAAACTGTCATGCAGTAATTGTGGCACAACCCTGCCTTCCAGTGCTACTTGCAGCATCTGCCAAAGAGGCTGAGGCAGCGGCTTAAGGATTAGACTCCTTAGTCACCAAAGAACCCATATAAAATAAAACCTTTGGAAGATACCATACTTGACTCAAGGGCTTGCTGATGACTACATCAGAGTATGTTACTACTTCAGTGTCTCAGAAACCATCTTATCTTAAAGCACAGGTAGGAATGCCTCAATATTGATGGCTCCAGTAATGGAAAGGGAGCAGTTTTCAGATTCGGAGGAGTCAGATTTTTTGACCACTCTTCCATCTCCTCAGAGAGACCTGAGTCCTGACAAGCAGTTGAAGAGATCTGGGCACTACCTTGCTAGATAGGACTTCTTCAGGGACCTCTGGGATTCAATTGCAGGAGATCTCCCACAGTTAACCCTTCTTTCTGACCTTATTGGGACTCATTGGATAGATGTACTCCATATATCAACATGGGGGATCCAGCTTACCCTCTCACTCTATAGAGGTGTTGTGACTATGGAATTGGTGTATCTCCCATGAGGTCACAGTGTCAGCGACCTATCTCCTAGGCACATAGAACTTGATAGCAGGCAGTCTTAGTCACAAATTCCCACATGGCTAAGAGTGGGAGCTAGTCTCAATAGTACTTCACAACCTGTTCAGGTTATGGGGGACTGTACGTGTTCACTAGCATGGCTCACCCGACAGGCACCTCCTGGTGAAGGTTGCAGAGAATTGCTCAAGTGTATGCCCATCTGGTTAGCTATGTTCTCTCTCTCTCCTGATTTCTGTTTTGCCTCTCAGCCCTCTACCCAAGTCCTTCCTTCAGTTCCCCTTTTCAGCATAGGGTCTAATTCAGTCAGGCACATTCTGAGTCAGTGGCTGCCACTAGTCCTAGTGTTCCCACTGGCAGACTGGGGGAGCTGGGGAGGGACCTGGGCCAGCCCACTTCTCCAGACCCCCGGCCCAGTGATCCTCTGCAGCACAGCCTGCTGCAGCCTCAACTTCCAGCACAGTTCATTAGGTCCCGTGCATCAGGTCCAGGCAATGTCTGAGCCCCAGCAGTCTACAAGGAGCTGTACCTAGTCCTGCCTCCTGTAGTCAGCCTGACAGCTCACCCTTCCATACTACACACCAGGGGAAGGCTGCACAGATTTAGGCTCCTGGGCTCAGAATGGCTCTGCAGCCACCTGCTTCCCATTGACTACTCCCTTCTGCAGGGCCTTTCTTACTGGAGTAGGGAAGCCAGCTTGCTACAGGGCACTGGCCACAGACTTGTTCACTACTATCCTGAACAAGAACTGTCCATGCTACTGCTCCAGAGCAGGGATAGGAAAGCAATCACTGAATGATGCTCTCTTGTCTTTTGGTACAGGAGCCTTCTCTATGCCTTTTATCTTTTTCCCCTACTCTCAAAACTCCTACTGAAGATAAAGAGATGGAACATATGCCGTACCGATCGCTCCTACTTGGCTGACTGACCCGGTCCCCTTACCCTTTTCAGCTGACAATATCCTGCCTATCCTTCTCCCGATCACTCCATACTTCCTGTCACAGAAAAGAGGACATACAGTACCTGACTGCCCAGCCTGAGAATTCTCTGCCTTAAGGCATGCCTCCTTCTTGGACCAATACCTTGAATGCTCCTTTTTTTGAAGGTGGTACAGGAGGTATTGTATAGAAAAAATCCTTGACATGGTGTACTTACATGCAGAAATGGTCCAGGTTTCAGATCTGGAGTATTTCCAACAAATTTCCCTGACATCTATGATTCTTCCTCATGCCTTAGACCAGGGATTCTGAACCTTTCCATGATCATGACAGAGCTGAAAGGGTCCCCAGCTGGTCATGACAAAGTAAGACTCCCCTGCGAGTCCTGTGGGGATAATACTCGATAAGAAGAAGTTACTCTCCTTATGCAGTAACAGTGATTCTTAAAGATGTGTTTCTCTTTGGCTTCTCCCCAACAAGCCTCATTCTCCTGTACTTCAGAGTTCTTGTTAATAACTCTGTGGTAGAGAAGGAACTGAGGGTGGTTAGCTACCATTTGCTGCCAAGCCTTGCACTGGAAGAGACAGTGCATGTGACACCCTAAAGGACACTGATATCGTAGTTCTTTGATCAGTAGCACAGGAACACAAGCATGCCTCCAGTGGAGCTCCCATAGGGTAACACATCTTGAAGAACTACTATTACTACAAAAAATGAGTAACTTCTGTCCTCCAAAGAGGCCAGCAGAATATGCTGCAAGCAGTGTCCCAATAATAGGATTGCCTTTTGAGCAACTTTCAAATAAGTGGGATTCCCTTCCCATGTCCTCCTTATTTTCCTTATTCCCGCTTATTTCTGTTCACGGCTTCCCAAATATAACAGAATTGTGAGAGAAGTTCAGCTGCAGAACTGAATATTTCTTATCTAATAATTTCCATTCTGCAGTGTCTTCCACAAGTCTATCCACACTATGTGGTTTCATTGCCAAGGATCAGCATTTTTGTTCAGACTGTTACTGTATAGGCTGTTTGCCTGTTATACAAGGCTACTGAACTGGCATTGAGGTTCTTGTTAAAGCCTTTTTCTGAGCCTTCCAGTATTTTGGACTGACTCCCATGATTGTAAGCAGGAGAAAGAGCTTAGCATGATCAATTTTAAATTGTCCAGCCTAGACATAACAGGATCATAAAAGAAAGAAAATTATCAGGTAAAAAATTTTCCATTTGGAAATTGAGTGTCTACTGTCATAAAAACAATTATTGTCAGACCTCCTGTAATTTTCAAAAACTATGAAAACTTCAATGCATAAAAATTGGGAAAAATGCTTAAAGTTCATAATTTCATGCTATTGTGAAAAATTTAAATAGATAAATATCTAAAATATTTTAAAGGAAACATTGATATCTGTCATAATCATAATAAATAAAAATTTACTCTTGCCACTACTATAGCATTTCTGGACAGCAACCAAAAGTAAACTAAATTGTATATCCCCATGACTACAGTAGCAGCATGGGTCAACAAGGCAGGGAAGGCACAGCACACAAAAACATCAGTAAGAACAAAGAAACTAAGTATTGGTGGCATATCACAACATAGGTACCATATGAAAATCATGAAGACCTTGTAGCATTTAAGATTCAAGCAACCAATGCCACACCAATTGTAAACTTAGTCCATCGCATTGTTCTGAACTGAGAAAGAAACACACAAACCCAGCATCCTCATTTAGTAGATGATAAGCTTGTCACAGTGCAGCAAAAGAAACCGTTTATTTTCTCTGAGCGTAGTACATCACCCACTGTGCTCAGGAACCATAAATATTCCAATTTATTGTCCCTAAGTGTGGAGAGTGATGTTAGTGACACATCATCAGGCACTGCTTCTCCTTCCCTTTTGTCTTTTTCTATCTGTGACCCTAACAGCATCCCAATGCAAGAGGGCAAGGGGCTCAAGGATATCTGGTAATAAATTTCATATGACTTAACCAGCTAAGTGTATCTCAACTCACTAATTTCATAATCTGTATCTTGAAGGTGCCATGTAAGATATTAACAGTAAGCTAATAACATACAGATTATTAATGTTGTTATGCAGTGCATGGACTGAGAACAAATTCAGAATTACAAACATATTGGAAATTATGTTATCGAAGCGTGGCTGCCAGGCAGCACTAGAGTTACTTAACTCCAGACAAAGAAATGTGGTTCTGCCACCTTGAAGGTATTTCCAAGGTATATTAAGAGACAATGGGAATGCAATTTACATAGATGGTAAACAGGACTATCAAGCTGATAAGAGGAGGAGATATCCACTCAGCATCACAGCAGGGTGAGGAAGTTGCAGGAAACTGATCAATTTGCATTTTAGCAAACATCAGCAAGGGAAGAAACTAGCAGAACTTCCTTCATCACCAGACTCCTTGTCAATTTCCTCACAGATTGAATGTACTTTTACTTGAGGGGTAATCTTCAAAAGATCCATTTTCAAGATGTACTGGGCTGTAAAAAAACAGGGGCAATAAGCACTGAGTCACCTTTTCAGTAAGGTAAAGGAATTTAACACTTTGGGCTTTGCTAGAGATCCTGATCAGCGATGTTTGGAAATCTTGTTGAAAGGTAGATGGGTAAGGAAACAATCTTGAACAAAATCCATGGCTTGTGTTGTTAGGTCTTAGCCTCTCTTTTCGCTTTTATTTGCTTGTAACCATTTCTTACTCTATTCTTTATTCTCGAATTCACTTAATATCCTCTCTCTTTTTGTTAATAAACTCATTTTTCTTTTAATCTAAGCCAACCCAATGATGTATTTGATTTAAAGTGAATGTTAACTCCAGTGAACA
The DNA here is from genome assembly GCA_007922195.1 of Podocnemis expansa. NCBI lineage: Eukaryota > Metazoa > Chordata > Testudines > Podocnemididae > Podocnemis > Podocnemis expansa. Next base: position 8,611,718 of record ML682005.1, read on the forward strand.
GGGCGAGCTGTTGGCTATTGTATCTTGAAAGGAATGAATGAGTCTTAATATCTTTCTGAAAGGTCCAGAAGATGGCTGGAAGTTGCAAATCATATGGTTTTGGGAAAATTCTTGACTGGAAAGAGAGCATTGGGGTCATCTTGCCTGGTGGAACCAAGACTGGTGGAGGGCAGAGTGTAGTAGTGGTGTAACAAGCAATCTTTTGAAATCAGAATTGCTGTGTCAGAGCTGCTTTAACACAGAGATGCTCAGGGCATGCTTCTATGCTGGCTAGAAGTATCCAGACAAGAGAGCAATAGCAATGGAGCATTTTGAGTCACTCAAGGTTTACAGTGCAGACAGTAATACAACCCCTCATGGTCTGGATTGTACCTCAGAATATGACACTGTCATTTTAATGGTACCTGAATGATAACAGTATTATATTTGTGTGTCTGTTCCTAAGAGCCATTTTTTTTTAAATAGTATCCCTGTGGATGCTCCAGTTTAGGTGTTGGTCCATCTTTGTGTTCTCAGTTGGAAATTCTGAACAGCAGTGCTCAGCCAGGTTGCACATGCATCATTCCTGTTTCATGGCACCATTGGTGCCTTGCTTTGTGTGTGCCCAGCCTAGCCCCCTTGGTTCTTTCTCAGCTGCCTGTGGGCTGAAATACAGCTCTCAGCAGTTCCGATCTTGAGCTCATTTTTAGCAGTTAGAGAGAGAGTCAATTACCTTTCCCCATTTACCCAGTTAAAAATAACAATAATAGAAAACCAACCAAACAAAAAAGGTTTCCCTCATGCATTAGAATGGGTTTTCCTCATAGAACAGCCTTTATGTCCAGTATACTAGGATTTAAACAGTGCGTGTCCTGAAGGGATACAGTACCAGCAGCAGATGGGCGCTTAATATGTCCGATGTCTGAGGGAGATATGCATACCACAAAAGTCCACCCATTGCACAAACTTAAAAATGAGAGCTAGGAGGCACAGGAACTTCCTATTTTTAAACTCATATTAATGAAGTCATTGAGACCCTCTTCAAATCTTGGCTAAAAAACCTGCACAAAAGTCCCCAGAAACGTCATTGTTGGAATCTAAAAGAATTCAATCCTCAGGAAAATCTGTGAGGAGACAAACCACAACCCTGGTTCAAAGAGAGCCAGAAAAAAAGTAGAGTTCATTGACAAAATCTTGCTCATCAAACCACTGTGCCATGTCTAAGAACATATGAGGCATTGGGATCCTTTGGTACCACTCATTCAGTGACACTGAAAGACATAATGCAGTGGTGCAGAGTTGAGTGTCAAAAACAAACTGACCTTCTCTATGCCCTCAACACAGCAAACAGCACAAAGGCTGTTAAGTCATGCCACCTCTGACCACTTCAACAACTAAGTTCGCATCAACAGTGGTAATGGCACTGACTCCAACTCCGCAATGGCCCCAACAACAGCACTGGTTAAACCCATAGTACTGATTTTGGCAGTGGCAGAAAAGTTGACACAGAAACACACATCAAAGTGGCACTATTGTCATAACTTCCACGCCACAATTACCTCTGTGTGGCATGGACAGTTCTCCAGTGCACATTGCAGATTTTCTCTTCTATACCATTCTCAAATGATGAAGAGGATGAGGAAAAAGAAGGGGGTCTTCTCCTCTCAACTGCCCCTACCAACCAGACCAAATACTGAATTACCATATATCATCACGTACACACCGAGAATTTTGTGCCTGAAAATTGGCTTTGAAACAGGCACTCTGCTTATACTCAGGAGAATATGGTAGACAGCCCCAGCCAGCCCTTTCCTTGACCATGTGTCAGGGCAGAGCCCCAGTGTTGCCAGGTAGCCATCTTGGGCAGTCAGCCAGAACTGGGGCTGGAGGAAGGAAGGAGCCTGGAGCAGCCAAGTAAGGGGGTCCTGGGGGGGGGTCGGCCCGGCCCTTCGGGGGGGGGGGGGGTCCAGGGAAGCGGTGGCAAGGACCGGAGGTTGGGGAGGGGATCAGGGAGTTGGGGCAAGTGATAGGATGGCTGGGAGGGTTTTTTTTGGGGGGGGGCTCAGGGAGGCCAGGGAAGGGGCAGCAGGGCTCAGGCATTTGGGGGGGGAGTCCGGGGAAAGCAGCAGGAGGACCCAGGGTTTTTGGGGAGCCCAGGGAAGCAGCGACAGGGATGGGGGATTTGGGGGGGGGTGCCTGGCAGGCTGGGAAGAGCGACAGCAGGGGTTGTGGGGTGAGGCAGAAAGGAGTGGAAAGAGTGTTGGGGAATAGGGGAGTAACATCAGGGAACTGAAGAGGGAGCAGGGGGGCTGCAGTGACGAGCCAGGGGGGCAGCAGTGGGGAAGGGGCAGAGCAGCGGGCAGCAGCGAAGAGCCGGGGGGGAGCAGTGGGGAAGGCGCAGAGAAGGGGGGTAGCATTGAGGGAAGAGGCAGAGCAAGGGGCAGCAGTGAGAAAAAGGGGGAGTAGGGGGCAGCAGGAAACTGAGAAGTGAGCAGGGGTAGCAGTGAGGAAAGGGCAGAGCAGGGGGGCAGCAGGGGTGACAGCAGTGAGGAAAAGTCAGCAGGGGGCAGCAGGGGTGACAGCAGTGAGGAAAGGGTAGAGCAGGGGGGAGCAAGGGGGTAACAGGAAAGGGCGGAGCAGGGGGAACAGCAGGAAACAAGTGAGCGGAAGGGCAGCAGTGAGGAAAGGGCAGAGCAGGAGAGCAACAGTGAGGAAAGGGCGGAGCAGGGAGCAACATCAGGAAACTGAGAAGTGAGGAAGGGGCAGAGCCGTAGGGGCAAGGGAAAAGCAGCAGTAGAGATTTTTGGGGGTAGGGAAGCTGTCAGAAACTCCAGAGAAAGCCAGCAGCAGTGGGTGGGGGGTTGGGGGCCAAGGCCAAAAGGGGACCTCAGCTTATACCTGGGTCACCAATTTTAGCTTCTTTTTGGGCTCAGAATTGGAGGGTTGGCTTATGCTTGGATCGGCTAATACCCGGGTATATACGGTAGATACAATAGAATTGAATGTCAAAATGGGAAAGTAGGGCAATC